>OW026412.1:18750000-20000000 GCA_932274075.1 Diarsia rubi | reverse complement strand
ATCTCCCAATATCTTCCAACACTCCCTTTCTCAGCAATATCACGTTCACGATAAGCTAATCTATGGCCTTGTTAACAGCGAAATGCGAAGTAAAAACGTCTATATGAGGCCCGGGATCATTGAAAATGGCGGGCCATCAGCAATGCACACACACACACAATACACATTTAGAGAACCATGTCGTTGCTAGATAAAATCATTTAGCGTAGCTGGCATTTATGTAAATACCGCGAATACATGGCTAAAGGATCAGACATGTATTGGACTCATGTCGTGCGTGTCTCGTGTTAGGCTGTTTTAATTGGCTTCAATAATCTGTGGTGCAAATTATTGGCGGAAACAAGGTCGAAATTTGACATTTTGACAGTTCTTTTTTTTGAAGCACTAGGCGAAGGCGTACGTACTGCCAGTTACATAATGTGTACTTGTATTTTACAAAATAGAGCTTTTGCTGTATTATTCCATTGTCGCACCTGTAAAGGAGGAAGTTAAAACTTTTCTATTGTAATGCCGTTATTACAATACAAAGTTTTTAACTAGGACAATGAAAAACTAGCCCATTGTGTGACTTAATGAAATGGAGATTTATTGTTTACAACACTTTAGTTGGAGGCATTTTCATAATACCGGACTGAGTTACAAACAGTTTTAGTTAGCGAGGAAATAAAATACTTAGTATTGAAATTAGTTAACATCAATTGACCGTATATCCATGTAGGTCAAAATATGCACTATTTGGAACCCAGACACCGCCAAAAGTCGACGCATGCGGCAGACCACGTAGAAATTAGCGGAATAAGCTAAATAAAAAAAACTAGCGACCTTTTAGTTTTGAACATTATCCCTGAATGGAAGGAACTGAGATCGTGAGGAGAACCTATAACAGTAACCGGAATGAAACCAAAGACTTTCTACAATCAAAATCAAAGCATTTATTTCAAGAAGGCTCGTTTGAATAGTAGAAAAACATCAATTAAATTTAGAGCAGCTACAGTCCCAGTTTTTTTCGTTAGCCTATTTTGTCCCACTGCTGGGCAAAGGCCTCCCCCATTTCTTTCCAGCTCTCTCGGTGTTGTGCCTTCTCTGGCCAATCAGTCACGAATGAGTCCAAATCGTCACGCCATCGTTTTTTGGGTCAGTCCTAGTTATAAGGCATAAAAACTGTGAAAGTCTTGAGTTGTCCATTCCACAGCTCAGATCTCTGAGGAGAAGAACGGAACGGCCAAGTCTCCATGGACTCACTTTTTAAATCACAAAACCTTTGTTTTGGTATCTAATGAGTACCTAAATAAAAAAAAATGAAAATCTGTTTACCAACCTAATCGACGATATTAATTAGCAGCATGAAAACGGTGGAATAGGTATACATCATTTAGTTATTTAACAAAATGACATCAGAATAAAAACTTTTTGTTCAAATTACTATCAATCGGCAATTAAAAAACGTTAGGTTCTCACGAACAATTTTATTAGTTTAGTCACGGTTTGTCGATACATAATAAATACGTTGTTACGCTTAAATAATGTTTTATGTTGTCTAACAGTTAGAAAAAATTGAGGTAATATACCTGTTAGAAATTAAACGAACGTTTATACTGGTCTGAGTGTCATCACGCGAAACTTGCCTAATGGTCCATCATCGGTTTCTTGACTTATTCAAATGTATTAGTTTTAAACGTTCGAGTGCAATTTGATTTAGGAACGACAAAGGCTGTGCACACACTCGCGGGGTTCTGTGGTCTATGTGTGTGTTTACACATAAACAGGTTTGGCATGAAAGTGTGGACGTCGGCGTCGCCGCAACCAAGTGTGTCGCGCTGCGCATGAGTCCCGAGAAACTGCACTTCGCAATTTAGATCCTTGTTCTTTTTCTTTTTGTTTATAACGATTTTGTTTATAACAAACATGACGCATAACTGGTTAGGTCTTCGTTTTACTCCATTTGTGTAAATAATGCACGGGAATAAAGATGAAAGATAGAGCTACCTGAAAATGCGATTAATTTTGAATAGCTCTCTCATTTCTTTGTGCTTAGGTTCAAATAAGTTTTATTAAGGGTCTTCTGGGGTTATTGGTCATAGATAGATTGGAAATGAAAATAGAGTACCTATAGGCTTTTGCCCTGCGGAAAAATGCAAGCTGATAATAATATTTAGTTATTGTGGGTACCTAATCAGTCTGAATTAGTCTCTTTATTTTAAAATGAGAAAACTAAACGAGTAACCCTATCTCAGGAAGGCTGTCTCGAGGTCATTATTGTTTTAATTCGAGGAAGTGAGTGAGAAGAGCTTATGCACTGTGCAGCCCGAACAAGTTTCTACAAGTCTAGACTTATTCGTTCGTGAACAGACGTTTAGTGACGGTGGCTTTTTCTACGATGCATTTCTCGTAACTTGTGTAGTAAGGTAAGGTACCTACGTATGATAAATGTAAGCTCAATTACTCTAAGAACTTGATGAAATGTCTAGGGTAATTCAGAAGACCTAATATGTTGTGTGATAGAACAACAATACAGCCATAGGTATGTAGAAAAAGTAGTCTAAAGTTACCTAAACTACTTATTATCACTACATAATATAAAACAAAGTCCTCCGCCGCGTCTTTCTATTCGCGATTAACTAAAAAACTACGGCACCGATTATTCATATCGTGCAGTTTTCACCAATGTCTAAAGTGGTTCTCGAGGAAGGTTTTAGTATATAAATTTGGCGACATCCGAGCGGGTAAGAATAAAAACTTGCCCATCCGGAAAATTGAGATTTTTACAGGACAAAACAACGTCTGTTGGGTCAGCTCAAATGTAATTAGTGATTAAGTACTAATCTCAGAACAAGAAAAAAGATAGACGGCGCGCCGCGAACACCAACAGTGAAGCCACAAAAACCACGCTACTACAAGTAAACATACACATTTTTATTATTTAATGATATAAAATCCCGAACAAAACTTAACAAGAACCGCATAAATCGGTAATACCAAACCTAAAAAAACTGTCTTAACTACAGTCAACAAATCAAGCAACACCTAATTAAAAACACCAAATAAAGCAATAATAATAGCAGAAAAAGCGACCAACAGCTCATTACTGAACCTGTGTTGTACTGGTTACATCAAATACGTAGTGTGTCCGTCGTTTCATCCCATTTGGCTTGCCTCCAAGCTCCACATTGAACGACTGAACTAATCAGGACCTTTAAAAGGCTGTTGAGCGCACTCCACATAGGAGAGGCTTCAGATAGGTATCACGTAAGTGCTTAGGTACTACATTACATGCTCATGTTTTTTATAAAGGATGAAAATGTGAAAACGGGTGTGTAATTTTCAGAGTTTTCTGCCTTTATGGATGTAAGATTGTGCTTTCAAAAGTTAGAGGAAAATAGATCGCTATTTCTTTTGAGCTTTATCGCAGTAGGTGCCATATGTTTATAGTATGTTTCTTCCAAAGACATAGACAACAATAGACAAGGCAATCCAAAGTAATTAGGCCTTGTCTATGGTAAGAATTACTTATTATTTTTGGTCTGTAGGTATTAAAAGAAACGTCATAACTACCGGCTGACTCGCTTCCTATCGTGTGTTGTTGTAATTTATCATCGAATTTTATAGAGCTAGTCGTTCCAATTACCTACAGACCTACTAGCGATAATACAATCCACATAATACAAACAGCCAAACGGACAATAAAATTGCATCTAGACGAGGACCGGTCTAGTTCTAATAGTAGGTGTCAAACTTCAAGAAATCAGAGACTTTCGTTTGATATTTCTTCTGATAGCCTTTCTTCATTTTGGTGTCCGAACAAAGTGATGTTACAATATTCTCTTTAGTTCCAATGAATAATTCCCGAAGCGGGACCAGAGTGGAAGGAATACTTTAAGATTCGGGTGCGGTCTACCTGTCGAGCCGCGCTCGGCCATTCGGGTAGTTAGCCGGGTTGGTAGTTGCAAAAACAGCGCCTGCGCACGCTCCCACGGTCGCCGAACAGGGTCGTCGACCTCGCCGCCTTGCATCAATGCTAATTTGACGAATATTGACTAGTGTGATAACGACGCCGACTCTACGTGAATTCCGAGCGCTAAACGATACCCGCTATGAATATTATGTGAGTCGATTTTTATTAGATTGTTGTGAATGATTTTTTACTTTTAAATGATGTCATTAGTTAATAGATTGATTAATTACATCATTCATTAAGACCAAAGAAACGATGGATGGATGGTAAGAGAGAAGTATGGAAGAAGGAGACTTGTTGCGCCGAACCCAAATAAATTGAGATATGGGCAAGAGAATGATAACGATGATGATATTATTTCGTTAGTTTATTTGGTAATTAACCCTGTTAGTCCGGTTGACCGAACTAGTGAAACTTTTCAGTTGCAGTAGTTCGGTTGAAATATAGCACCGAACTACTGATACTCTTTAGTGGCAACAGTTCGGTTTGTAATATTAAGAATAAAATTGTACAATACACTTTCTTACGTTTTTTTGTTAAACAATAATAAAATAATCAGTACAGGAAATTCGGAAAGAAGACATTACCGAAAAGAAGTTGGAAGCATAGTGAAAGGGATGATTTCATTAGAGGATGCCCAACCACAATTAACTTGATTTCAACTGAGTTATTCATAAAAAACATTGTTGCTCTCTTTTCGTGTTCATTTTAAAATAACGAATAAAGTAAGAAAGAGTATTGTACAATTTTATTCTTAATATTACAAACCGCTAAAGAGTAGAGGTATCAGAAGTTCGGTGCTATATTTCAACCGAACTAGTGCTACTGAAAACTTGCACTAGTTCGATCAACCGGACTACTGCAACTAGACCTAAATAATGACCTTAATATGGTGACTCTTCTCTCTTTCGAACACACGTGTATACACTAGGTATCTAGTCATCTACATGACTTAGGTAATGGATTAAGGTACTGATTATTTTTCACGTTACCCATTCGAAACTTGGCCAATTAAAATTAATTGAATAGGTAATCAGAACTAGTCTATTTAGTCTGAACTGCAATTCTTATGCTTAAAACGAAATTCTATGCAAAGTAGGATAGAGAAAAACTAGTTAATGCTATTCAATGTGTGTTGGTTTGTTTTTTATCTACCTTCATCTGTTTACTAATCTAATAAATATATAGTCTGTGTTTAGTTTTTAAATAACCATACTCGTACTGCGCGTTATTTACGAATTTGCAACGCTTTTTTGTTACCTGCGAGTAATTCTATAATGACCGAAAAAAGCCTGTTTCTATAATTAAAATAACTTGTTTTATGTCATCTTTTGAAGGTTAATTAAGTAATATTAAACAGAATTGTCTTTCTGTTGTTTTAATTATGAAATAATATTGTCATTTCCGCCGCCATTTCTTCGACGACCGACCGACGGTAAAAATTTCAGCAAATTTTTTTAAATTTTTCCCTCTTCTGCCGGGAAACTGTTTACCCCGAAGAAGTCCCTAGTTCCTGCATAATAATTTATGGCCAATTAAAGCTTCCGTGCAAATAAAGGTTGTATGATCTCATCTTTTCACAAAAACCAACTTAATTAGCTCTTCAACATTATGCAGCAAAAAATTTCATACAAATTCGTTTAAATTCTTCTTCAAACCATCTCGTTAGTCTAGTGGCCGCATGAGAGACCGTGTGCTTACCATAAGGTCTTGGAATCGATTCCCAAGTCTGGCAAAGTAGATTTTGCTATCAGGAATTACTCGGTAGCTTTTCGAAGTCTGAAATCTTCTCTTTCTCTTCTGAGGCCTCGAAAATAAGAAGGAAAATGTGTCTCCACTTGATACAGTCACCTGCAATAATGCATAGACAATTCAGAAACAAAATCGTGAGAAGCGAGAAATGACGACACCTAACGTTAACGAGTTATCGACTACAAACGTTCACAGGAAAATAGACACTAAAGTACCCATGCAATTTTGAACGTGACTGTACATCTGCCTAATCCTTCGAAACGTGATTTTAAACCCTTATTCTAGCCATTTTAGAAAGCTCAGTGCTAGGTTGACACGACAACCAATCAATTGGCTAGCTGCACATTGCGTGCGACAGCCATGTCAAATGTTGTTCACCACGCAGTTATCATGTTCATGGCGTCGTCACTTACAAGGTAGTCAGTGACTTTATAAACTACGTAAAGTATTGGAACATTATTTAGGACGTCTCTAATGAGGTGACGAATGAGGGAAGTATGGAAAAAGAACTCATGCTGCGCCGACCCCAAATGATTTGGGATAATGCAAAATAATTATGACGATGATTATTTAATTATGTTCAAGCATCTTTGGCCCATAGCCTACGTTACAGGCACATAATAAGATACATATATACAGGTACTTACATATTATAATACAATAATTAATATAATTGATTTGAGAGTTCCCTGTAATGGAGATAATATAGGTATAAGTTCAATTCAATTCATTTATTGCATCAAATATGGTAGGTACATGAAGTTCTTATTACATAAAATATAATTTGGTAACACACATTTGGCCAATATGTAGTATACAATAGTATACAGTTTTAACACATAGCCGGGTGTCCACTTAAAGGGTCTAACTTAATAAACTTGAGACCTCTAGCGTGGTGTCAGACCATGAAACTCAACAACTTTTGTACTGACTGACGTCTACTTTGATGACCGAATGTCTTTCGTAATTTATATTTTTTACGATTTGATTTTAAACTTATAACAAGCTTAAGGTACCTACTTCTATTTTTAGTACTTTATAAAATGTAAATTAAACTCGAGACGTTTGAAAGTTGCTGTTTCATTAAACTAATGGTAGCAGTCGCGGTTACTGGCAGGTGCTTAAGTATTTCGAAACCACGTTCTAGATAGATTTTTCCTCCACATTTTCATTTATTTCAAACTCACGGGTGCCTCGCCTTGAATCGACTGTCAACGACCTTCGTAGGATACCATAATCGATTGAAGGTTTGAAGGTACCCTTCGAGGGTCTCCTTAGGGAATTAAAGGTATGGTTATTATTTTTTATTCAAAACCTTGATTCATATAAACATCACGCCTGGAATCCCCGAGAGATAACCCTAGTAGGACTACCCATATATCGGCAGATGTCAGTGTAATATAGGACGAGCGTATTACCATCAACTGGGTGCAATACAGGCTCAATGGCTGCTACTGAGGTGAATTTTCTTACGGAAAATCCCAAAGACATTTTGTCTAGTCTGAGAATCAAACCATGCCATGCCCATGGTTAGCAGAGGAGTCAAAGTGACGTTTGAAGCACTAAACGGCCGTTGAGTTTAGTCCACAACAATGGTAGGTACACGCAAGTGAAGTCGTTTTCACTTTTATTTACTTAGGCGCCTAAATGTTTTCATTCCGACCTTTTAAGCCAGTCGGTCGGGCGCAAAGTAAACTCGTTCGGTGCTTGACAGTCGCCAGTCGTCAGTAGAAGTCAAACGTTTTGTAAAATGTTATCGTGACGACGACTCCAGCTTACGCACCAAGGGTGAGACCGAACGGACGCAATTACGAGTGTGAGTCGCGTAATTTACGCTGCATTCGGTTTTATTCTAAAATCTGGTTTCTGTAAAATGCGCCATACTTAGTAAAATGTGTGATACCGAATTACGAATAAATTACTCACATAATTACACTCGTTCGGCGTCACCCCTAACTCACCAAGTTTTACGCAAAGACAATTTAGCTGGCAGCTTTACGTGTAGTGAGCATCTAATTATGTAATTAATCGCCGAAGTTGTTCAAGTTTCGTTTAGTTTCTGAACCGAAGCTACCATACATACATAAGTCTATGCATACATTGCCTACTTATTTGTTTTGATACAAATTCGTCCCTGGCGTTTGGGACTGAACACAGCGTTATTTTCCTAGAGATAAATGGACAGGTAGCAAGGGATCAATCACTTAGTTCGGTACCTTCATATTTTATGTATTTGGGATGTAATATTATTACAGAGGCCATAACACGTTGCGCCGATAACAAACAAAATGTTTATTCACAAATATCCCTGACAGGAGGGGTAAGGGCTACACACATCAATTTCAAAATACTTTTTGCCTAAAAATAAAAATGTCATTAAAACCATAATCAACCGCCAAACTAAAAAGAGAACTAAAAATACGACGCAAAAGCAAAGCTCCGAAAAAATAAAACAGCAATCTGGCGAAAAGTTTTTGAGCTCAAATTCCATCATACGAGTTCTTGATGTATAGTCTGATGAAACAATTTTTTTCGCCTTCAAAAATGCAGTTACTGTGTAACGGATAAAAAGTGGTAATTGTGCCAAAGACGGCCGTTGCAATTTTCGGTCGGAGGCTCGTTTTTGCGATGGGAGCCGGGAGCCGGATCCGCCGAATGTCCTGGTAATTGCGTCGCTTCTGACATGACAAACCACTTTGAGACTACCCATCTTTGAATGTTGTACCTTTGGGATATTTATGGGTATATCATGTAGGCTGTGTAGTCTTGTAGCTGTAGGTACGCTGTTGTACAGGTTGGGGGAAGATTAATATGGGTATTGTTTAGTTATTACATGAATATTCTGTAAATACAGTGTGTACCTAAACAGTAAATGTTATTATAAATATTCTAGTTTATTTTATGTAAAGGTAGGTAGAAAAGTGAAGCAGTATCCAAAATATAATTTCGGATCTAATTTAATGGGATTAAAATCAAAACTATGTTTTGATCCTGTACAGTCGTATTAAATACGACATTTGGCATTTAGTTCTATTAAACTTAGGCTAATAGGATTAATTCCGTTCGAAACCATTAAAACTTTAAAGTTTGAAGCGATAAAGCTACTAAACTACAATGATCCATAAAATTAGAGACTGTAAACCGAACTATAAAACCTAAATCTCGAAGTCTAAATAATCAAACTAATTTCGTAAGTAGTTAATTTATTATTTTCACTAACGAGGTTAATACGCAGTTAAAACGATCTAAATCAATCACAAAAACAAAAATTACAAACATGTATTTTTGAATGTTGAAGATTCTGTTTACAAATTACAATCTATAATCTAAAACAATATACAATCTAAAACCTAAAGAAAACGAATATAAAAAAAAATATTGTAACTGTGATAATGAATAAAAAAAGTTAAAAAAGAAGTACCAATTTAACGTGAAAAATCAGATCCAAAAATGTTTTACATGTTACGAGTATCTAGATTCATTTTAGTGTAACCTTTTTTTTTTTTGGCGGGTGGAAAATCATCGAATAACCCCTCCCGCTCTTAGGGAGAGCGAAAGGGAGTGTCAGACTTCTACTACCTTCTATTACCTATCACCAATATCCATAACACTGAGTTGATACAACAAATATCACTTACACGATAATCCCAAGTGAACAAATCGCACACGTTAATCTCACTCAGTACATTCATATATTTAGAAATTAGAATTTAGAAAACTAGAACAACTGGAAAGGCGGGTACAGTCATGAGCTTAAAGCAATTTTTAAATATGATTTTCTGTTATTGTGTTGATTAACATTTTTGCGAAATAAATCTTATTTCAAAGTACAAAAGTCAACAAGACCGTTAATTCACAAGAAAATGGCGCTTAGATTTTGCTAAGTGTATAATATTTTGCTCGTGCCTGTACAGCGGGAACTAGCCGTTTCTCATGCAAATGTGGACACAGGAAGTAGGAATCTGTTTCTATTTCAAGAGCTCGGACTCCTTGGTTGCAAGCTAATGCAATATAACGGAGCTTACGGATCCGGAACCGAGATTTTCTTTTAAACTAACATTTATTTATATTACTTCGTGCACTTACTGGTATTTACTTTCGTGTATTTGTAGTTTATTTTAGTTTCGGACCAGTATTTAATTTAGTAGAAGACCACTTAATGGACTAAGCGCCGTATTTGATGGAATTTCATTCATTTTCGTTTAACTCATTCCTGTTTAGTTGAGTGGTTTACATTTATAATGGGTTTAATTCTGTTAGAAGTGGCTGAAGTTAACAACCGGTATTGTTATAATTTTGACTATATATTATAATTGAACGAGTCTTTACAGAGTAAATAATTTAGAAGGTTGAAGCTGTTACCAAATCTGCGAACTTTGACTTATTTCAGGTAGTTACCTACCGATCATTCTAAAGCGTTGGCAACCGTTTTAAAAACTACAAGCCGTGCTCCCAAAGGGTTTTCCCATTGGCAAAAATTACAAACTTCCATAAAAAATCTCTAAATTAGTTAGGGGATGAATTTCCAAAAGTTGTTCCTGCGTGCTCAAAGTTTGTCAGGAAAGAAATTAGTACAGAATTTCGAACTTCTAGATCCAGCGACTATGCATTGTTTGTCAGTAAGGAAATCTAATATTTGACCTAATATCTAAGTACTTACCTTCACTTTTGTTCTACCCAGGAAAACCGCACTTAATATATTACTTTATCCCCACGCAACGCAATTACGTTCAATATCATGTGAACACAGTGAGGCTACAGGGGGTAATAAATATTAGTTCCCTCAGCCCCACGACACAATGGCGGCGTAAGGCTCAATTTTCCCCTTGAGCACATATCCTTGGCCATGGCATAATGTAGGTTTAGATGGGAAATAGAACACAAGTTACATTGTTAACTATTAAATAATAATATGATACTCGTATCTTCGTTGAAGTTCTTATTCCACGTAAGAACATTTTTGGCGGTCTTAACATTTTAATTTTAGCGCGTTATTTCAGCCAATCACAGAAACAAAGCAAATTATCTAATTCGAAGTGAACACAAATTATAACATGGTTTTGTATTATTATAACAGGTTTTTGTATTATTAACTAAAGTATGATTATGCATTTTTTTGACTCTCCTGTAAAGCTGTTATTTTAGTCTTATGTGGTGGCAGAACTTCAGCGAAAACATGAGTATCGTGAAGACACATCTATTATTAGTTATATTGTTAATGTGAAATTAATTCCGTCACACCTTAAAAGCTGAAGGAATTGGGTGCAAAAGTATGAGCTAGGTTAGGACATATAATACTTACAGACTTATTACCCGGTACTGCCTACTTGGGATAAAATCTTACCTCCACACAAGTGACGCCGCAAAGTAAGTTTTCTGTAAGTTCGCTAAATGGTGTTTCTTCGGATAAGAAAGAAAAAAGTTATAAAGAACTTGAAAGGAAACGGTTCTGAATCATAGTTATGGGTCAAGTTTAACCATTATGTACCTACTAATAGGTCTAACTGCCATGGTATCTGATCTTTACGCCTAATCGTTGTTGACGTTAATACGTCATAAACTGATAGACCAATTCTTATGTAGTGCTAGAAACATTTTCTAGAAGCGAAAATTCCTATTCGCTTACGGCTTATCGTAGTCGGAAAATGTTGTATGATCTCCCAGTCGAAACGGGTGTTGCTGAATACCGATATTTTACATGGAGTGGCTGTCTATGACCTCCATAACCATGGGTCCGTCCATGGGTATTTTCAATGACAATTCTTTCAAAGAGGAAAGCAAATGTCCAAAATAGGGATGATTCCTGACTAAAAAATATATGATTCTAATTAGTCCGTCTGTTAGAGTATCGAAAAATATTGAATACGTATTTTTTTATGTTCGCGTCAAATATTTGAATGAGGGCTGGCTTGTGACATCACTGATCGCTAAAAATGTCATACTAATGTCTAAGAATAAGACGTCACACGAGTTTCGTCTTCATTGTTTGTTTGCATGAAAAAGAAAAAAAATGTGCCGGGGTTGAACTACGCGGGTGAAACCGCGTGACGTCTGCAGTATTGTATAATTATGCAGCGACTGCCTATCTGACCTCCAACAATATGATACCCTTGGTAAGACTGGTTGTCAGACTTTCAGACCACTGACTACCAGTTACGATCACTGTGAAAGATGTAAAAATGACAGCCAGGACCAACAGCTTAACGTGCTTTCCGAGGTAAACTCGGATCAACTCGTTGATTGATAAGCAATATTGTTTTGACATTTACTTTCTACGAGTTTACAGTCGCTGCGCACTAAACGTGGTATAATAGATTTACAAGGAATATTTCCTTGAAAATCTATCTGACGGGCTAATTAGATTTTTTTTTGTTAACTACTCTATTTTACCACGAACGTGTAGTTTCCGTTCCCGTGGGAATACAAGGATAAAAGTAAGTAGCCTATGTCACCCGGGGATAGTGTAGCTTCCCAACGGTGAAAGAATTTTTCAAATCGGTCCAGTAGTTTCGGAGCCTATTCGTTAGATTGGTATTCAGATGCCTCCAGTTAGTCTAGAAGCCGACTCCAACATATTACGTTGTTTGGAAAAGGCTCTTTGATTCATTATCTATGAATCAGCGAGTTGATCCATTATAAACACATTATGGCAGCCCGCAGGCGTCAATTCCCCCACATAGAGGTCTATAGAACTCCATTGATCGGTAGAACGGGTCCGATTGGGGGTAACGCGGTAATCACATCAATACCGAACTCAGTCACTCGTGTGCCTTGCGGGGGTGAGATGTTCACTCTTTATATTACTCCTAATCGCATCTTATTACCTCTCATGAGTTGTCGGGTGTGAAACTGTGAACTTACCTTATTTATGACAAATTGTTGGGTAACTTGACATAATTTAGATCTATATCTACTTATCTTTACATAACATACATTTAAGTCAATCTTTGTAGTATGTATCTTCACACCACCTTCACACGGTACGTGTTATGTGATTTATTCGAACGCTGCTACTTTGAAGAGGCCATTATCTGGCCTCTCCTGAAAAACAAAGTAAATGATTTTCGAATCTGGGGAAACAAACTCTTCATTCGCGTGACATTATAAAAATATTAATTTCCTATTCAAATCGGATTTTGTTAACAATTTCATGGGTTTCCATTTTTATTTTCACGGAAGTTTAATCGTTTTTCTTGAATAAAAGTACTCGTACAGTGCCACAATAACAATATTTTGCCACAGTATGTGTTTCCAAAACGTCGTGATGTCAAAGTTACCAATTACATTGCTTTGTCGTCTATTGTACTGGCGGAAGTATGCCTGTAACACTCGCCTCACACAAAGTTTCAGCGATATCAGTGCACTGTCTCTTATCAGTTCGCCGTGTAATGCACTACGTTCGCCACGCGGCGCCGCCCGCATTCTAAGCCGCTTCTTATCCGCTTACATGCCATACATTATATTCACGAGACTTTTACTACTTCCACGGAAAGATAAAGAGATATAGGTTGCTAATACATCGTATATTTTTCCTCAAAGCTGTTATGTCGGGAAATGGCGCCGTAAGAATAGAATTACTGTAGCAAAGACATGGTTCTTGTGTTTGATTTTATAATGTGCTGAGATGTGTTTCACCAGAAATATTGACAAATAAATACTGTTCGGTTGTACAGCTCACCCCGTTTGTTTTATTTATTATTCTTGGGTCAATTATTTTTTGGTTTTAGTACATTTATCTTAAACATTGCAATGTATGTTTAACATAAAACCGTTTAACTTAAAAAGTTTTTTTACCTATTTGTATTTTGTCATTATAACAATGGAAAGGGGATATTTACCATGTTAACTTTTTTGTTTTGATTTTCCGTTATTTCTGCGCTGTTGCAAGCAATCCGTTTTCAATGTTAATGATGTTGTTTTTGTCACGAATGTGTTTTAAATAGTTAGAAGAATAGCAGTGACCGAAAATGTTTCCAAACGTTTGAATGGCCATAAATGTAGAAAGACATACTTCATCAGCTAACCATTTTGGGCTGTTTCCTGTCGCACCGGATACAGCTGAATATTAATATTTTACACTTGATAACATCGAGATAAAAACTATCCTATGTGTTAATCCAGGTTATAAACTATGTGTGTACCAAATTTTATCCAAATCCGTTCAGTAGTTATTTCGTGAAAGAGTAACAAACATCCATACTTACAAACTTTCGCGTTTATAATATTAGTAGGATGGAGTGACTGCATATCGAATCTCCACAAGTTAGTCACTCGTGTGTTATCAGGCCTCACCCGCATCGACTTTGGATGTTTTGATGACAGTGTATTCCTCTGAAAACGCAATACACTATTTTGTATACTGAGTCTTTTTTTATTTTTCGTTTATTTATTGATAGAAATGAATAACTATTTTCTATTGACAGTTTATTAAATACAGTAGGAATATACTGAACATAACAAAATATATAAAGTAAACTAACAATAAACTAGAATAAGCGAAATGGAAATTTTGTTATATAACAACACAAAACTCTTGTCAAGCTGCAGAACAGTTTGTCGGTTTAAAAGTATCAGCATTCTCATAAGCACGTACATATTACATTCGTATTCGTACATAGTAACGTTACTATAAAAATAATAAATATCCCTAACTAAACACTACAAGAGAGCAGCGGTGGCCCAGTAGCGCAGCGGTGGCCCAGTAGAGCAGCGGTGGCCCAGTAGAGCAGCGGTGGCCCAGTAGAGCAGCGGTGGCCCAGTAGCGCAGCGGTGGCCCAGTAGAGCAGCGGTGGCCCAGTAGAGCAGCGGTGGCCCAGTAGAGCAGCGGTGGCCCAGTAATAGTGCAGCGGTAGCCCAGTGGTGTTGTGTGGAAACCGGCATGTCTAGAACCATAAAATTCGAAGACATGTGACATTTACCAACGCGCACAACTTTATATGCTGCTGATGAAACACTGCAAAGTTGCAATCCCTAAATTTATTTTGAGGTTGGGGCAACATGTGGCATACCTATAAGTACTTCTCTATTGCTCATGAGACACCTCCTTTTTTTTGGCGGGTGGGTAATCATCAGCCCGCTTTTGGGCAGAGCGAAAGGGAGAGTCAGTCTTCTACTGACTAAAAACCACCCATGTTCCTTCTTAGCCCTATATGTCGAGGCCGCGGTAACTTCCGAACAACCCGCGGCGGCCCTTGCGGGCCCCTCCCATGTTGCTGACATCTCTTTGAGGCGCGCGCGGAACACGAACGCGCACGGACGCCGAGCTAGCCCATCACTCACCGTCCACAGGCCCGCGTCTACGGGGGCCGGAAGCCATCACGTGGCCCCCGACGCCCGAACGGAGCGTCTCCCGCGGCGGCTGGGACGAGAGGTTCTCTCCCTCTCACGTTTCGCCACCTCCTTCGCTAACATTTATACTGCTTCGCAGCAGGAGGCGACGGCGTCCCATTCCTCCTCGCCCCGGACCATGGCATGCACGAGGGCAATGAGACACCTCCTTAAGAACCATATCATGCTTTACACAGTCCATCCATCGTTTCTTTGATCTTCCTCTACTCTTATACCCCTCCTCATTTATACAAAACAAACTCTTATAAATAAGCTCTTTTAATTTACCTTGTTTTAGCTTTTATAACGCTTCCAGCCTGTGGTTCTACGTAACGGTCAACGTCTAGTTTAACCCAGTTCCAGTTAACTTCATCTAGGCTAAACTGGAAGCTGGTCGTAAATAAAATACATTAACTGCTGTACTGCTAAACGCATGCATAATTTTATATATTATTATATGGAAAGTTAAGTTGCGGTGCTGAATTGCTGAACTCTGTTTTAGGAAAATCTATGCTGGTGTATTTTTTGTGTTTTAAAAAGCCTTTACTTGTTTCGAGATTAAAATTAGAATCTACGGGCAATTAGACAGTCGAGAACAGAGGTCGTCATTTAAATTTTGAAAAGTATGCTGAGAATTTAGTTTCTCGGATAGTTTTAATAATCAAACCTATGGTTGCCCTACAACAGGGCAAAATATTCTCGAAAAGAAGAATGAGAATTGATCTGTTATTTAAGGTAACTTAGAAAGTACCTACTCATAAAATGAAAAATAACATTGTCACTAATTTATTTATTTGAACTTCCTGTAGAATAATGGTACATAGGCAAGACTTTATGCCACAACGCAGTCTGTACCACTCTACCTGGTGAACACACATCCTCGTGCATTAAAGCATTGAGGGGTACATGAGGCTATACCCACAGGGTAAAGGACAGCATTAATTAAGATAATTACACATTGAAATCCCGCAAATAGCCCACTACAAATATAACTGCATTGGAATCCAATCACATTTAAATCCGACTGCGGTTTAAAAACCTCTAGTGAAATAAATGTACGCATTCGTCCTATCGCACTCATTAATCTTCGTATGAACAGGCTTGATCCATATCTAATTAGTTGGCGCCAGTGATTTCATTAAAGCTTAATCTTAATTAGTATCTGGTGCTACAATTATAACACTTGTATGTAGGTACAGATGTGTGGGATTGCTGGTTTCTTTTTTGTGATTAAGATGAAGATGAGGGCTTAGACAACAAGCAATTGATTTTAAACTGCTTCAAATTTTTACATTCAGTTTCATTACGTCCTTGTTTTCGTGTGGTTGGTGCCTAATTGCGATAATTACCACTGTCCACCTCCTGCTTGTCCATCCCGGGTAGACAATGTCACAAATTTAAAAAAAAAGTAGTTAAAAAACTAAAAAACCCGACTGAAAAGACTGAAAAGCAAATAACAAGCACATTTTAAATTAAACAAAACTAGGAAGCAGGCAGCAATAGAATGGACCCCCCATTCTATTGTCATTTCATTTCATAATTTAATATTAAAATGAACCCCGCCTGCTTCCAAGTTTTGTTTAATTTAAAATGTGCTTGTTATTTGCTTTTCAGTCTTTTCAGTCGGGTTTTTTAGTTTTTTAACTACTTTTTTTATTTGTAACTTTTTAGTTCTTTTGTGTTTGTTCTTTCGTTGGTCGTGTAAAATACTTCGCAGAAAATTTAACTTTTGTGTTTGATTATAGAATTTGTGACTTTGAATTTATTTTAAACATATAAGTGTTGTATATTTTTGTAATCTCCTTTTAAAACCCTTCATTTTGATACCCTACTCGATGGTAAAGGATTTTTTTATTTTTTTTAATCCACGATATGGCCCCTAAAACCAGCAATTTTTCTTTGTTTTTTAATTTTAATGTAGCCTATGACACTCGCGCCATCAAGACGAATCTAACGACGTATATTTCATTCAAATCCCTTCATCCGTTTAGGAGTTTTGAGGGAGCAAAGAAACGGACATACATACATACATACATACACGTCAAACACATAACCCTCCTTTTGGGCTTCGCCGCAGTCGGGTAACAAAGTATTCCCACTGTCCCCGGGGGGTGCCTAGTGATATTCATTCGGTGGACAAGCAGGGTGTGGGCAGTGGTAATAAATGTTTACTGACTAAACAAAATATGATTCTAATTAGTCCGTCTGTTAGATTATCGAAAAATATTGGATACATATTTTTTGTTTTACCAAATCAATAAAAATTTACGAAGATAAAACGCATCAAAGATTTGAGTGGGGGTTGTGACGTCACTAACCGCTAAGAAATGTCATACTAATGTCTTAGAATATGACGTCACACGAGTTTTCAAAGCACTGTATTGTCTTCATTGTTTGTTTACGTGAAAAAAGAAAAAATATGTGTCCAATATTTTTTGGAAATCTATCTGACGGACTAATTAGTTTTTTTTTCCCCGACGGGCGTCGGCCCTTTCGGGCCCCTCCCATGTTGCTGAGATCTCTTTGAGGCGCGCGTGGAACACGAACGCGCCGTCGACACGGCCTGTTTTCGTCGTAAGACGGACGGACGGCGAGTTAGCCCATCACTCACCGTCCACAGGCCCGCGTCTACGGTGGCCGTAGGTCATCGCCAACTCCCGACGCCCGGAGCGCCTCCCGCGGCGCGCGGCGACGTAAGTTTGTATCTTGAGTCTTAACTTTACGTGTCATCGACAAACTTTCTCAGACATGCTGGTAACTAAAATTTACAGAACTAAAAAAAAAAAGACATGTTGGCTAGGTTTCCGTCCGATGTTTTCTTTCACGTGATGAAACAAGTGATAATTATTCAATACGCTCATGAATCCTAAGAACGTGTTGAGTTCGAACTCGAGGCCTTATGAATGGGCAGTCACATCACAAGGCTATGCTAACTTTCAACAAGATATACATAACAAACATAACTTTAGGTAGCTTCATCTTGAATCATTTGTTTTTTGGTTTAGATTCAATTTGATTCTAAACGTCAGAACGTTTGATCAATTGTCAAACGTCTCTAAGGCAATAATATAATCCCGTCGGGGATGGGGGTTGTTCGCAAGAGATACCGCGGCCTCGACATAAAGGGCTAAGAAGGAACATGGGTGGTTTTTAGTCAGTAGAAGTCTGACAGGCCCTTTCGCTATGCCCTGGAGTCAGTGCGGGAGGGGTTATTTGATGATTCCCCCCCTGCCCCCAAAAGGCAGTAATATAAAAAAAAATTGAGTACTAACTTCCCCCCCCCCCCAAAAGCCATAATACTAACGGTCATTAATGCAACAATAATTTTGAGCTTTTTTAAGACATTTTTATCGAGCTTTCCTACCCATTTCTAAATCATACTTGGTATAATAAAAAGCATCACCTCATCGTACTACTTACTTTAGAGGTCTTCTCAAGAAAAGAGCATTAACCGCCCTTTAACGTTACCACCTGTGCAAATTACTGCAGTAACCTTCCACCGCTGCAACCTTAGGTGTACATCGCTAGATTTCACCCAAGTTTCTAGCTGCAAACAGTTTAGTTGGCGAATTAATTACGAGCCACACAGGTTAATGGAGTGACGTACATGAACACTGGAGTTGGAACGAAGCTTGCCTTGGCTTTATCAGAAATTAGAATCGTTTATGGTTCCTTGGTACCTAGGTACAAGTGTAAGAGTAGGTATAAAAGGTGTAAAAGTACCCTTAAAGCAAACGAAAGGCACTAGTTTTCCCCATCACTGCTTTTTTTGTTCTAGACCATACCTGGGAACCCCCTAGTTACGGAGATATTGGGGATCATGTCATGCTCATTCAAATGTCTCGCTGATGGTGGCACGTGTGTCGGATCATTTAGTTCCCTTCAAAAATTTTCCCTTCGAGGTTTTCTCCTGTGTCGTGGATGCGTTCACAAACATAAACTCACATACATACACAAATTCCAGACCCAGAACAACTATCTGTAGGTCATACAAATATTTGATCCGTGCGGAGATCGAACCCGCGACACGCAGCGCAGCAGTCCATTGTTTGAGCCACTGCGCCAACCGTGCCGTCAACGTCACCTCTGCTTAAATCTTTGGGATAAGTACTAGGCGTGATGTTTAGTCAATATTTCAATCAAGAAATGGACATAACCTCAATCACAAGGATATTAAGAAACCATTGCTTGGTATGTACGAAAAAAATAGTCTGCTGAACAACATTGATGTTTTAAACAAAAGCATTTTTATTGTGATTCTTTGCTGAATGAGACGCCGCCAGAATATTAACTTAATTAAACTAAACTTGGATTCACTTTTAAGTAAGTATATCTGTAATATTAATTTACTTGGGAACCATACAGAGTAATTGTTAATTCGATCGAACAACTACAAAGCCATAGAGTAAGAAAAAGTTTTTAAAAACGCATGTGTCTCCGATGAGGTCCGAGCACAGAGATTGTAGGTCACAGGGCACGCGCTGCGCTTGCCGGAATCCTTACTTCCTTACAGTTGTTTAACGACAGAACCTTTCCACTACGAACGGTTTAGTCAAATCAATCAAGCTTTACCGAAACAGCTTTCCACTATAACGCAATAATAATTACATGATTTGTTATTACGTGTCGACATCCCGTTCTATGGATTTCAGCTAGTGATTATAGCATCGCCTAAGGCTAACAACTGTTAAAATGGCAGCAACCATATGTGTAGTTAAAGCAAATTATCAGCAGTGCCACCACTCAGCACTAATGGTCTAACATGATGATGACAAACACTGTCCAGTTTCCCTGCAACAATGTTACTGCAAGTTCCTAACTCGTTTGACTCAACGACTGTACTTAAAGTAGCTACTTGCAGTAATAATCTCACACGGTCCATATATTTCCTTGATTACTACCCGTCGGTAACGGCTAAGTGTTTACTGCCCTAACGTACTAAGAAGTCTTAATAAGACCGCCCCTTATTTTTAAGCACCCCATAACGAAGCCAGATATTCTACTGGCAACACAGAAAAAAAAAATAAACAACTTTTTTAATCATCTTTTAAAAGAGTCGTCTAATTAAAAGTTTCTATTCAAACACCATTTTTATCCCCAAAGAGTTTTTAATTTGCAAAATATAATTATTGTATTTGTCTAATTAATAAGTGGGACTAGTGCTTTTTGTCATTTACTATGGGTATAATAAAGCTGAGAAGTTATTTGACTAGGTAGATGAATATGCAGGGTGTTTAATGTTTAAGTTTTTATCGTTTTTAGGGTTCCGTAGCCAAATGGCAAAAAACAGAACCCATAAAGGTTCGACATGTCTGTCTGTCCGTCCGTAGGTCACAGCCACTTTATTTGGAAACGATTAAGACTACATAGTTGAAACTTGGTAGATAGATGTATTCTGTGAACCGCTTTACTTATTAAAAAAACTTATTTCATCTAACTTATACGTGTAGGGTCTCTATAGACAGGTCTTAAAAATTACATTGAGTTTTCTCACATATTTTTTTCATAAATGCAATCGTTTGGAAGATAGACACTTCCAAAGTGGTAAAATGTGCCCCCCCCCCCTCTAACTTCTAAACATTATTATCATCATTAACAGCCTATTAATGTTCCCTCTTCTGGGACACAGGCCTCCTCTCTTTGAGAGGGAATCGGCTATAATCTACCACGCGGGCCCAGTGCGGATTGCCTAGATGTCACATATCTTCGAATTTTTTGGTTCTAAAACATGCCAGTTTCCTTACGATGTTTTCCTTCACCGTTTTGAGAGAAGCGGTGATGAAATAAATTACACAAAGTTATGTGTCCGTACACCGACCTACTGTGGGCCACCGCTGCTCTTCTAACTTCTAAGCTACGAGTGAAAAATCTATAAAAGAATATATTCATAATGTAGATCGCAGCGTAAACTTTCAACCAAAATTGGGTTGAACGATATTTATAGTAATAGTTTTTAAGATATAGCACTTTTATAAAATCGCAAATATAACTTTGTCATTCATACAAACACTATGAATAAGGAGTTATGAGGGAACAAAGAATCGGACATACATACATTTATACATACATACATATTTACATACATACATACATAGCATGTATGTATATGTGTTTGGCGTGTATGTATTACATACACGCCAAACACATAACCCTCCTTTTGGGCTTCGCCGCAGTCGGGTAAAAACAAACTTATCACAAAATATGTTTTTCTGTTGCCGCTTTAACAAATACGAAATAATACAAGTTAACCTTACTACGATGATACGGAACACGGAACCCTTCATGTGTAAGTCCGACTTGCACTGGGCCAGTTTTTTTTTAGTTTCTAATTAAAATCTAGTATTTATGAATGGCTTCAGTTTGATGCTGGGTCCTTGGGGCGTAGTAATTCAAAAAGTATTTCGTACGACGTAGTATAGTTATATTTAATTTTATGATGTACAGTCGCCAACACTTCGACCTGCTACTATCTGTCAAATTTCATCAATAAATTTTAAACTTTATCTCTGAAACATTTAGGTTCAAGGTTGATTGGGAAATCTAACAGTTTTGGCTAACTTGATGTGCTCGTAACTGTACTTTTGCAGTCATACAACTCTCTGAACTTCAGTGGCTTTTAATTATTAATTAAGTTCAGAATCTACGGTTTGTGGTGTGGTCTCGGAACTTTTATCCAGTATCGCATTAAATATTCTGATAAATCATTTTGCTTTCAGGATTTTCCGTCGTGAGCCGCCACCACCACCTGGCAATATTAATTAATATCGTACCTATATATATACTCGTATACAGGCTTCAAGGAACAGTTGGACCGAGAGGACCGAAAAGCAGACTTTATCAGATATTTCAGTACATTATTTGGTTCGGTGTTTTAACAATCAGTAATGGTTTTCAATCGGTTATCCTAGGACATATAAGTGATGCCCCCCTCCCCCCCCGCATTATATGTCCACATCGAATGGATGAGGAAAATAAAATGAAAGAAATGAAAAGTATAACTGTCGTGGTGTCTTCTATAAGAATTGAAGAAGACCAAAGAAGCGATGGATGAACTGTCAGAAGAAAAAGAAGATGCATAACATCGCCAACTACAAATCAATTAGTATAAGGGCAGGGATATAATGATGATCCGGCCCGATACTCTCCAGTCCGCTCAACTTAACCGCATCTTTAATGCCCCCAATGCTCTAACAAGTTCATCAACACTTGAGCCAATCATCATAACAATGTTCACACATGATCATGCGCCAAGTATTGGTGCCGGAACCTTTTAGGTAAATGACATTGTAATCCAACAATAACTTCTTGCTTTAAGCTTAAAGAAAACAACAGGCTCAACCAGAAGGTGCGGGGCGTTAGGGGAGGGAGGCAGGGGAGAAAGGTGTATATTCAGAAGGTTCACTTCACACGCACACAACGTCTTATTTCAAGAAAAACTAGCTAAGTATAAGTCGGACTTGCTCATGAAGGGGTTCCTACTATTGTAGAGATATTGAGAAATTTTCCATGTTATTTTAGCACCTTAGACTTCTTATAGGTTTTCCTGTAATCTATAAATGTTGAACTAATTTTCTGTATTTTTGGAGGTAAGGGGAATGGTCGGACAGACACACGAGTGATCCTATAATTCCGGTTTACCTTTTGAGGTACGGAACCCTAAAAACAGATTGTATGATAGGGACAACAGTGTTTATCACTACAGCATTAGGTTTAGGTAGATTGCGAAAAATTAACAGTTTTGGGTAGTTGTACGTAATAAATATCAAAGGAATAAGCCAGCTTTTATAACGGGCGTGTAACCACGCCACGGTAATGCGGCCTACAGTGTAAAATAACATACCGCTATCCTGCATATACAAAGTAGTTTTGACTATAGTTGTTGCTAATTAAGATCGCAATAGCGGTCACTGCCCTTTCCCTAATATCTCTTCGTACGTACGAAAACAAATGAAGCATAAACGCTAAAAACATAACACTCTTTTTTTGGGGCAGTAGCATATCACGATAGATGACAATTCAAGAAATGAACAGGCTTGTTTTTGGATTTCAAAGTTAAGAACTTTAATTAATGTACCTTGGTGGTTCAATGACCGCTATTGCGATCTTAACTGGCAGCAACAATAGTACTTCTGACACTTCCCCCGGTTGTGTCCGGGACAGGTCATGTCAATATTTAGCCGCTGCGCGTGCGGTGTTGTCCGGGCACCACCTGATCACACACACCGCACACGGAATATTATCTTACGATATGGGATGCAGCAGTGTAAGATAATGTTTTAAAAGCTCCGATGCCGGTGTAAATGTTTTGTGCATGTATTTTATTTTAATGACTTGATTTCCTTGAAGTAAGTGGTGTTCTTTGTGGATTCGTGTTGGTTTGAGTTTGTTCCAAGACATTTAAATGAAGCGTTTCTGTGGTGAGTTAAGAAGTATACTGTATGAATTTGAATTGAATTGAATTATTAGTATTACTACACTATGTCACTATCATCATGCGACACTTACCTGCGGAAGCGACGTAACACCACCCCGTGCGGGAAAAAGTCTTCTTCCAAAACGAAGTGTAGAACAACTATTTTGCAACTTACTTCCAAACTATTTACTCAAAGCATCATTCAAAAACCTCTAAAACGAAAGGGGTACCTATTCAACAAAGATCAGCAAATGACAGCTGGAACCAATGGCGTAACGTCCTTACCAAAGCACGTTGTAAACTTGTTACCTCATGAACCATCCACGGCGTGGCTGCCAAAGTTATCCGTCCCCTAGTATTAGTATTTTGAAAGCTTGTTAATTTGGTATGCCAGTGAAATATGACTCCGATATCAATATTGTTTTCAAGTTGATGTTAAGTTATCTTCTAAGATTTAGAATGAACTTAAGGAGTTAAATAAACATTTCAAAACTTTATCTTTAGTTTCGATCGCTGAAAGACTGTTTTCAGGGCTTGTTTTAAGTAAACATTCCGATTTCAAGTTACATTAAACTATATTTAGCGTACCAAGTCCCTAATGTATTTCTAGAAATTAAACTGAAATATCTAAATTCGTGGAATGTTAAAAGCCATAAAAGCTGTGTCTATTTTCAGATCTTAATGCTCAGAAATAGAAACTTCCAATAATAAAATATAATACCTAGTATGAAACCCGTAGTAATATTATATTTATTTTCATACGAATATTGTAAATACGAAAGTAATTCTGTTTGTAACCATTCCGCGCCCTAACTGTTTAGCTGATGTCGATGAAATTTGACACAGGTAGATAAAATTATATAAATACTTTTTTCATCCCAGTTCCCGAGAGACAGTTTCCGAATACACATGAGTGAAGCCGCGTACATTAGTTAGTCTGGGAAATAATTCAACCCAACCTGCAGCAAAACTTTATATAACTACCCGCAATATCATGAATTCTGGATGTTCAAGTCTAGACAAAGACAAATGCAATTTTCGTTAAAACTCTATCAAGTTCCACCCAACAATAATATTCAGTTACACAGAGACCTGCAAATCGCTCCACCATCATTAGTATTAACAAAATATCGAATGTCCTGAGCCCCCGGCGTTTTGCTCACTAATTATTTCTTGGAAAGCAGTCTGCTCAAATACTGAAATGCTAAATACTTTACTACAATCAAATTTTGTATTCGGTTTTGAGCAGTTTTCTGCGAAATATATAATATTACGAATTGGATAAAACAGTTCCGTTATAGCGTTCAATTGTTGGAATCCATTCGGTTACGCTTTAATCACATACACTGCCAAGCTGAAATGGGACTGGGCAGGCCATTTCTGCGGACGCAGCTATAGGGCCCGAATATCACAAGACTAGAGCCCAGTTGTATTTTTTTTTGGGACAAGCCCTCCACACTATTCTCAAACCACTGTAACTCCTTTAAGACAGAATCAACAGTGGCGACCACAAGAAAAGCACCGAGACAATGAAGCTCGACGAAGTCCCAGAGAAGCAATTTAACTGTCTTGGATCCGAAATTAATCAGAAAAGAATAGCGGAGGAGTAGGAAAAAACCTAAGGAGCCCAGTTGTATAAGATCCTGTGTGTCTATTGGCTTTGTTCTGTTCTGTGTCCTGCTGATAATTATAATCATGTTTATTGCACTCATGTAGTATACAAGTTGTTATAGGTCTATAGGTTTCATACATGAACCCTGCTAGGGCACAGCAATATAGGTACCTACATCGTTTAAGGTGCTACAGTGTCGCATAATAAACAAACCACGAAAATATTATTAACATTAGGTATTGTTCATCCTTTGTTTTTATAATAGGTAACAGTGATGAAATAATAAGAATACAATAAATTGGTATGAAATTGGAAGTGGAAATTTATTTTTTTCTATTCTTCTCTAATTAATTTCGTTGTGGGATCTTCGTGGAGCTTTATTGTCGCGGCGCTTTTACTGGTGGTCGCCACTGTTGATTCTGGCTTTCAGGAGTTACAGTGGTTTGGGAATAGTGTGGTGGGCTTGTCCCAATAAAATCGAGGAGTCGATGGCCGGTTTTTTTTTTTGGGATGCTGGGTAGCTGGAAGCTCGTATTGTGGGCAAAGGCCTCCCCCCATTCCTTCCTTTGCTCACGATGGTGTGCTTTTCGCAATCGGCGAGAAAGCCATCAAAGGTATCCGGCGCCTCAAAGAGATGTCAGCAACATCTAAGGGCCGACGCCCGTCCGGGCTGCGGGAAGTTGTAAGAGATACCGCGGCCTAGACATAAAGGGAGAAGGAAGGAAGGAACATGGGTGGTTTTTAGTCAGTAGAAGTTTGGCACCCCCTTTCGCCCCGCCCTAGAGCGGGAGGGGTTATTCGATGATTTTCCAAAAAAAAAAGGCATGCGAGATTTGGTGCCCGCAGGATAGACATGTACAAGTGATATATAAAAAAAATTGGTTGAAGGATGAGATATGTTTATTGCGATGTCTCACTCACTTTTCTAATACTGTCACCATCTTTTTTTTGGGGAGTGGCCAATCATCAAATAACCCTTTCCGCTCTTGGGCAAAGCGAAAGGGAGTGTCAGACTTCTACTGACTAAAAACCACCCATGTTCCTTCTTAGCCCTTTATGTCGAGGCTGCGGTATCTCTTACAACAACCCGCAGCCCCGACGGGTAATATTGTCACCTTAGTTGGTTCTACCTACCTTAGAGTCTTTATCCGTATTAACAACAGGATAACAGGCCCAAATATTTTTTTAATGAAACTTCCGTCAATTTTTTTTGTTTAATTCTATGAATGCAAATCGAAATTTCTCAAACAGTAACTTCTCAAAAAGTATTGGTCTCCTGAAACCATTTTCATATAATTGCAACGGTTAAGTTACCTGATCTCAAATTTCCGGCCTGTCGCCGTGTTTTTAATATGGGACAAGCCCGCCACACTATTCCCAAACCACTGTAACTCCTGTAAGCCAGAATCAACAGTGGCGACCACAAGAAAAGCGCCGAGACAATGAAACTCGACGAAGTCCCAGAGAAACGATTTAACTGTCTCGGATCCCGCAACGAAATTAATCAGAAAATAATAGCGGAGGAATAGGAAAAACATAATTTCCACTTCCCTCCATATCAGCAGGAGACAGAACAGAACAAGGCAAACAGGCACACAGGGACGTATGTAACAACTGGGTTATAGCCCAGTTGCCTGGCACCCAAATATTATTGTCATTAATATTACTGGGTCCTATAAGTTGTAAGCTGTTATATTTGATTCCAATTATAAGTATGACAAAAATGCTTGAACGCTCGGAAATTTGTTCTAGTTTCTACAAGGTCCGTATAGTAAATAACGCCGGATGTAGCCTGTACACTACCCAACATAATATTACGTTCATTCTGCCAAAGACTACATTTCCATAAAATGTGATGTGCAGATTGTTCATATTCGCAGTCAGATGTAGAACACTGACAAAAAGGCGAGGCAACAAGCTTGAAGGAAAATAATTTACTCTTAAAGTTACCATGACCTCCAGCCATGTCCTGGCCAGCCGCTCACGAACGGATGGAAAGAACTGGTGGAGGTGTCGGCCTTTGATGGAATTATCCCACCTACATTGCCATTCTGACAAAAGTTTCTCCCAGAGGTCAGTCTGTGGTTTAAGTAATCTAGCTATTTTAGCACGGTCATTCATTCATTAGTGAAAACTAAAGCGGTCCTAGTGAATAGACTAGGTTTATAGACATTCTTTAAGTAGTTGGTGTTTAGTGGTTGCAAAGCTACTTTCTGTTGAGGTTGATCTTGATATCATGGGTTTGATTCCAAGCTCGGGCAAGGTCGAGTTTTTCCATTAGGAATTTTTCAGTTGCAGCAACGCAGTTTAGATCTGTGCCCGGTTGATGGAAATAGGCTCAACCCCTATGACATGTCCCTTATAGCTATAACTAGCGAAACGTGATGTACTAATAGGTACCTCTGCCTAACCCTGTTTAGGGTTCTGTAGTCAATATGGAACCTTTATAGTTTCGCCATGTCCGTCTGTCTGTCTGTCCGTCCGTCCGCACTATATCTCTAAAGACTCTTAGTACTAGCAAGCTGTAATTTGGCATGAATATACAAATGAGTTACGCTGACAAAGTGCAAAAGTAAAATATTGAAAAAAAAATATATATACATAAATATATATAAATATCTGTACACATTAAAGTGGTTATGTTTTGTTTTTCTCGGGAAGTCCATTATGTGGGATGTCATTGGATAGGTCTTTAAGAAATTGCGCGTTTGCTCAATCAGTTTTTCGATTAAGGGATTCGTTTGTCAAATATTAAGCTTTAAAGTGCACATTTTTGTTAGACTCAAGTCTGGCAACCTAAACCATCTAAGTATAGGTACGGGTTGTGTTTGGTTGCATATATATAACGAACATAAATGAAAAACTCCCTTCCTTCTTAACCCTTTGTGTCGAGGCCGCAGTATCTCTTTCGAACAACCCACAGCCCCGACGGGACCTCTGTCCAACCCTCAAAGGATTACAGTCATGATGTTTTGTTGTGTGTTATGTTTAAAAAAATTACTACCTATAAATATCAGATTTCACGACATAATACCAATGCTAGAAATTATTTCATGGAACACAGCCCAACTAATTGGCGTCATATTCAATATCCACACACAATAATTGGCTTTGTAATACGTATTCAATGTAGTCAGTATCACTAGTAACGCATTCTGGCCACATCACGCGGTGGTTCACGTTCACGTCAATAGTCGACCGCGGGAAAAGGCTCATTTATACGAGGAGAGATTCTCGTTCCGTAGAATATTGTATTGATAGTGTTTAAAACGTTGACTCGTGTAAATTATTGTGCATTAGAAAGATACTCGCATCCATTCCAAAGATTTTTTTAAACTTTGACCGACATAAATGTAAATTTCTTCTGGGTGTGTTTACAAACATTTCATCTCATACGCATACAGCATGATCCAGAACAACTACTTGTAGACCATACAAATATGTGTTCCATGAGGGAATTAAACTGGTGACACTCAGCGCAGCAGTCGATCGCTCAGCCACTGCGCAAACCGTGTCGTCATTTATCAGCTCTAACTTCGTGAAATTCGCTTTATCTGGCGATACTCGACGACTCGACTCGACTGATGAGAGCTATGCTCGGAGTTTCCTTGCGTGATCGAATCAGAAATGAGGTAATCCGCATGAGAACCAAGGTTACCGACATAGCCCGAAGAATTGCCAAACTTAAGTGGCAGTGGGCAGGGCACATTGCTCGCAGAACGGATGGCCGATGGGGCCGGAAAGTTCTGGAGTGGCGACCGCGAACCGAAAGACGTTGCGTTGGAAGGCCTCCCACTAGGAGGACCGATGACCTGGTGCAGGTTGCGGGGACCCGCTGGATGCGAGACACACGGGACCGGTCAATGTGGCGACACTTAGGGGAGGCCTATGTCCAGCAGTGGACGTCTTTCGGCTGAAATGATGATGATGATGACTCGACGACTTATTGTTGTTTTGCAGTTGAGTGTAACGTCAACAGATAATTACAATATCATTATCATTATCCCAATCCCAATCCAAATCCCCCCAATCCTTCCCCCCCCCTATCCTTATCCCAATTTATTTGGGGTCGATGCAACATGTCTTCTTATTCCATACTTCTGTATTACTCGTGACATCAGCAGTCACCTCGTTTCTAGCCAAATCATACTTCACACAGTCCATCTATTGTCTCTACTCTTATAGCCATCTCATTTCATTTTCATTCATACTCAACATTTTCCTCATTCCTTCACATCACATGTGCATACCAGGATAAAAGTTTAGTCACTGGTGGTGATGGTGGTGGTGGCAGTCTATTCTCACCAAAAGCGAGAATCTCGGCGAACAACTCTCTTGGTGTAAATGCGCCCTCACGTGACACGCGCCCCGACGGCGACGCCTCCATTAGCGGCCGTATTATATGCATTACGTATTAGATCAGATACACGGCACAATAACCTTTATGTACATGTATGGGCGACACGTTCACGCTATCATGGCGTCTGTTTCCGAAATTCCGAACAAAGGGCGGTATTACAGCCGCGAATATCAATTATATTCAGATGGAAATATAGGATGGTAGGGTTCATAACACTGTGTAAATGCGGTGTTCCGGACCAGATCACGTGTAACTTGCTGGAGTGTTCAAAACGTCCCTACACCTGTCAAAGTCAAAGTCAAAATATTTTATTTCACATAGGCCTACATGGGCACTTGTAAAACGTCGACATAAAAAAGGGGCACGGTTCGGTGCATTGGTCGATTCCTAAGGAGAAGAACCGGCAAGAAACTCCAAAGGTTACTCTTTTAATCTTTTAAAATGGTTTTAAATGGTTAACAATAAGTTTAAGGTCCAGACATACTGAACTGTACTTTAGTTTAAATTAAAAACGTGGTATAATTACTAGATTCATGTAATTAGCCGACAGGCACCTACTGTTGATAGGAAATAATACTCGTAAGAAGGTCAAACGAGGGGAATACATTATCTTACTTGTACCTACGTCAATGATCGACTGTATAAAAGAAACTGAAAATACGAAAAACACAGTTCCTTCTACGCCATCAAATGTAGGTAAAAGCTGTTTAATTTTTGTTCTTATTAGTTGTTAATTTTAATGGGAACGGACTCTACTACTTCGCTACTGTGCTGTGAATGTCATATAGGCAGTCACATCATGTAAATTACTGGTACTCAGCTGCATCCAGTTAAACTGGAAGCCGACCTGTTAGTACAGTGGTACCCGACAAGGCGACAACCTTGCACCCTGTGCAACATCAAGCTTTCTTAAATGTTGATATAACAAGACGCTGCTTTTTTCAGCGATCGTTAAACATTTGGAAGCACAGTCATCATGATACTTTGTCGTTTTATATTCTAAAAGCTCATGTAATCACCTATTTCCAGCGATGGGCTATCTAAAAACTGTGTGGGTGTCGTTCTAGCTTAGTACGTTCGCCACGTTTGCACAATCATACTTAGTTCATAGCGATCTTGAAACGTCGGATAAAAGGTGATCGTTAGCCTTTAGAACGTATTTATTTGGAGACGGGGGACTTAAAGATGTAACATGTGTATTTCGATTTTAAGCTTAATGCAGCATTAAAAGGTTAGTACAACAGTGTTACGAAGGTTAATCTGTCATTCATCGTCCATAAAACAACATAATAGGGTAATTCACCACAGAAATCTAATTAGTCCGTCTGTTAGATTATCGAAAAATATTGGAAACATGTTTTTTGTTTTATCAAATTAATGAAAATTGACGAAAATAAAACGTGTCAAAGATCATGAGTTTTTTACGTCAATTTGTGGGTAAAAAAGTGCTAGCCTCGTGACGTCACACCACGTGACGCGACTTTTCGAAGCACTTTATGGTCTTAATTTTTTGTTTAAGTGATAAAACAAAAAAAAACGTGTTCATTATTTTTTGAAAATCTATCAAAGTGTAAAGTCTCTGCATCACCCTAAGGTAGACTGGTAGAAAATGCCCAAGGCATTAAGTCCGCCTTTGTACGGTTTTATTACTTGTGCATAAAGTTTTAATAAATAAATAAATAATTAGACTTTTTTGGTGAAATACCCTATTTAACACATCAGTCATCTTTGAAAGTTTAACCAGAATTGTATAATTATAATAATATTGCACCATATTTCGCCAAGACCATGCAGTTTAAATTCCATTCCATTCCCAGGGAGCGATTCTATTTCCCGCAGCAGGACAAAACCCAGAATTTTTAGCTGCTACTGCCAGATTAGTGTTCAACCTCTAGCCTTGGTTATTATTCATAGTTGAACAAATTGTGGTGTCTCGACCACAAAAGCTTCGACAAAAGTGTTAAAGGACTTAATTTGTATTTCAAAAATAAAAAAAGTATATTAAAGCCGTCACCTTTTCAATCAGCCATAGTAATCTCATGCTTTAAAAGTGGAGTTTGAACCACTATTGGAGAGCCCTATGTTCGCAGCAATGGATTATCGCATCACATAGATGAATTGATGATGATTGTTGCCACTCCTACCTACTGTCAACATTTTTCCGTACCGGTAGTTCGAATCAGTACGTTTGACACGTTCACGCAATCATGGCGTTTCCGAAATATCCAACAAAGGATGATCGTTAACCCTACGCATCAACATAGGGGATGTAAATTTCATAAATTTCATTTCATAAATTTCATTTTGTACATTGCAAAAATCCTTCGTCATAACTATTTCGCACAGTTTGTATAAAGTCTCGACATTACCTACTATTTATTGTTATGGGAAATAAATGATTATTTAATTTAATTTAATTTAATTTCATTACAAATAAACAACATGAACGAGTGGTTAGTGGTTGCAAGCGCGACTGCTGAGCATGAGGTCCTAAGGTTCGATTCCAGGATCGGGCAAGGTGTTATTAAGTTTCTCAGTAATATATTTATGTGTCATTTTGTATAACGTAACTTCGTTATTTTATAACCATGTCTTAAAATTAACAACAATTCGCTTTTTTTTTATTTATTTTCATAAACATGATACAATTTCTTTCTTGTCTATGATAAAACAGAACATATAGTATTAAAATATAGTTCCTCCTACTCTCCAATGCGTCCTTTAAAAAAACAACGTAGATGAAAGATCCCTTATCAGTCATTTGTAACCGTGTCATGTCTAGACATAGTCTATGGCTCCTATCAGATGACCTCTGAGAGTAAACACAGACAACACACACAGACAAACAAACAGATAATACTATACTTGTCTATAGGTCAAGGACTTTTTATTGTTTCGTGTCTCTTATTGGAGACGCGAGTCAAAACGTTTCTTGTTAGAATAAGATCGTTTTTAGGGAGTCATCATCGGCCTAACTTTTTTCAGTGCTCCGCCAAGTCGAGCAATAAAGCGGCACGGCCGTACCATCCTTTTCTCGAATCAGTTCAGGCCATTTTCGACCTTCTATAACTTCGTTGTGGATAAAACTAGAAGCCTGATTTTTTAGTAACCAATTAAACATTATATAAACACGGTATATGTCAAATTTCATTCAATTTGAACCAGTAGTTTAAGAATTATAACTAATCAAAGTTCCTTAGTTTTGTCATTTACTGACTGACTGACTGATTGACCATAAAAAAACCTATGCGATGGCCAATGTGATGGCCTGTTTAACATTGGCGAATGCGATGCGATAGCCAAGTCAATCCATTTATTTAAAACATCAAAAGTTTTTAAGTAGGGACTGAATATCCTCTCTTGGTATTACATAGATCTCACCACTTTTTACGGTAAAAGACTTGAGTTGCGCGGCTTGGCTTTTTTTACAAGTTTTGTTTTTAGTGGGTTAATAATTTTACATGGAGCGACTGCCTTTCTGACCTCCACAAACTAGTTAGTACATTATGACTTTCTGGCTGGTTATCAGACTTTCTGGCCACTCACTACCTGTAACGACTGCCAAAGAAAAGATAACATTATTTGGCAGCCGATTGGTCGCCACCGAGTCACCGGCAACTAAAGTCGAGGCGTGTGTAGTATGTGTATCTACCTGAAGGTCTACAAGCTCTTGTCACAAAACTTATCTAAGACTAAGCGACACCTAAATTAAAACCAAAGCGATGCACGATGTATCGGATTTTGAGCATCCAGTTAGGTATCACCAGTGTTACTGTAAACAGGCGCTAGTTAACAGGCCTTAACAGCATTAAATAACATTGAAGCAAGCCTAATGAAGTATTCAAACAGTACAGGGAACCGCCAAATTGGATCAGATAGTTGTGACACCAAACTATTAATAGCATAACGTTCATGTATGTCACCTGTCCGTTGTCATAGTTTGATAATAATATATATTTCCGAAGTTTCAAACAATGGCTGAATTTGGAATGTAGAATGTAGGGAAGCCGCATAAAGTTTGGTATTCATTAAATTGAGTTTGCGAATTTCCCTTGTCTCCCCATAAAATTAAAACTGAACCGCGAAGCACGATTATCCAACTTATAAACACTCTTCAGCGTACAATAAATGATAATGATATGTTATAATCGTTGTTAAATTATCATGCTTTTTGTAAATACAGATACCATCACGTAAAGGTACTAAATCTACTTTTTTTTTAATTGATTTTCAAGTTTATCGCTGAATCTTTAAGTTCAAGGTGGATTGGGAAAATTTTACCTACTGAGCTATCAATTTTAAATTATTTTCATTCAGTCCCTGGTGCCTTATTATTTGTACTTATAATGTTACTTAATTTAGAAAAAGTTTTTTTTTCTGTGTTTACGAAACAATCAGTGTTTCTAATTAATTATTGCAAATGTATTACCTATTTCATAATGTATTTATGTTACGCTTCTGAATAGACTGTTCTTAGTTTTTTGCCAATTTAAAAACTGAAAGTGGAACTCTCGCGAAGGACGGGGTGTCTCAAACTTTTTACAGTTTATTTTTAGGATATTCTCATCATTACCTACTGAGCTATCAAGTTTGCATGCCGAGGGTTTTTACAGCATTTTCAGCTGTAAAAACCCTTTCGGCTCACATTTTCCACCAACAGTTTGGCTGACGGCAAGTTTTGTATAGGCCCCATACCATCACGTCTTAAAGCAGTAGTAGTTTCATTCTTATTCTAGATAGGAAATAAATAGAGCTATATGTCCTGTTAAGCTTCATCTCTTTCAACTCCCTCTTTGATATCCTACGTTGGCTGGCAAAGGGTCAAAATCTTGGCAGTCAGTAGCTTTCCGGACACCAATCCATTTGTTCGGCATAGCAACTGAGGTCTTGTACTTTTGCGTAACGGTCTGTCCAATCAATCAGAGAGGGATTGATTGATATCTCCCCGGATGATACATCTCTCGATACTCCTATCAATTCCACGACCGCACTCACTGTATCCTAGAAGAACTGCTTATTTAATCACCTGGAAGATATCCTTTAGGATCGGAGATGTTGCCGTATTGGATCATCTCAATGCCATACAGCAAGATAAAAAAGTAAAGTAGGTGAAGGTTTCAAACGTAATTATGAAGCAATGAATTCAGGATTATCTCCAATCGATTTGTAATAGAAAATGTTTAACTAATTAGCCAACGTGTCAAGAATCTTAAGTAACTGTGAACCAAAAGGGTAGTTGACAAAAATAAGCAAATTAGTCCGTCAGATAGATTTCCAAAAAACTATGGTCACATATTTTTGCTTTTTTTACATAAACAAAATATGAAGACGATAAAGAGTGCTTTGAAAACTCGTGTGACGTCACATCGCACTGTATTTTTTACCACGTAGTGACGTCAAAAGCCCCCACTCATGATCGTTGACGCGTTTTATCTTATTAATTTTTTGATAATCTAACTGACGGACTAAACATAATCATATTTTGTTTATTCAGGAAACATCCCTATTCATCGGTTCTTCCTATATAATGCAGTTTTTCAATAGCAGCTGATCCCCAATAAAGTTGCTGGGCTACCCACGTGTCAAGAATGCTAAGTAACCAACCAACCATCTCACCGGGTCTTCTAAAGCGATTTTCTAAACCAGCTTGAATCACTGATTTCTTGAATCTGGATTTACAACTCTCGTCGTTGAATCAAACGTTGAAAATGCAATGTCCCGTTTTACGACGGCGGCATTCATTTGGGTGTGTGCTATGTTAGTACGTATCTAGGCAGTTCCATCAGTACGTCACAGAAACAGCCCGGATGTATGTATCGCACGTGGCAGCAATAGTCACGCCTCTCGATTCCCGGCTGCACGAACAAAGGGACGCATTACACTTCGGCAGCTAATTACCGATATCGTGTCAATGAATTAGTTGGAAGTTTGGAATTGGAACACAGAATTAAGCTTGCTCGATTTATAATTAAACTTAAACTATCACTTACGGGGTATCTAAATCTGTCTTTTTTTTAGGAGTATGGAAAACTTCTAAAAACAGATAAGTAAAAACCATCTATGTTGCTTCTTAGCCCTTTGTATCCGGAGCCGCGGTATCCCTTTCAAACAACGCATTCCCGGCTGGTACATCAGTCATCAAGTGAGTTTTGCAATAGCGTCAAAATATCGTGAGCTAACAATAATGAATAATCAGGAAAGATATCGTATCGTATCGTAAGTGAGAGTATATTATTAGATTAGAAGTATTTGGTTTTAGAATTTATCTTAACCGATAGGGCTTGTCGGTATCGTGGTCGCACACCTTAGCATGAAATCCTGGGAACAATTAATTGGCTGGACAAAGTGTCATTACGTTTTCCATATAGAATCTTCAGTAGCAGCCCGCATTCCGAATTTGCACCCGAATGATGGCGTCGGCTCACTCCTTTTGCTTAAACCTTCAGGGACAACAGGCATGATTTAATGTCTTTTATACCGAAAGTTACCTGGCTGATACTATGGATGTATGAAAGCATTTTCTACAGAATAGAAGCAGAGAAAAATTACGGTGATTAAAAGCATGCACCCGTTAAGCTCATTTTGAGCCAGGCACGCAGGATATTCTGATCGACTTGACAAAATGGATGAAACTGTTGTACCTCAAAATATTTTGCTGTGTATCTAAACTCACTGCAGCATTGTAATGTATGCATTACTATGTCAACACGGAGATTTATCATAAACCCTGGATTCGGTGTAGCAACGTGCACTACAAATTGTACCAGATGTTTCGACTGTTTTTACAAACGAGTGCTGGAATAAGCGGTAACAATATTTAAATAAAATTGTAGCGGAATTTTCCCGAGACTTGATAAAGCATAGTTTATTTATGAGTACGAACTAGGTCACTAGGGATTAAGCTATATCCTACTTTATCATTCAAACGGTGACATCACTGCAATGACGCAATGCCGGTTAAACGAAACTAGAATTACCGATTACTGATTGTGAATCTAATTCACGTAATTATATGGAATAATTGATGAATGCACTCATGCGTTTAAAACGATTACGGACTAATTGCTCGATGCGTTGTGGCGGGGCCATCGAATCGTAATAGCACGTGCGTGCTTCGTTCAATGTTTTACCAACAGACCAGCACATGTTTAATTATTCTATTATGTGAGCAAATTAACAACAGTTTTTGTTGTGCTTTCGCTGAAATACTCGCTCAAAATACATGACGATGTCGTGGAAATTTACTGTGGGGAAACATGAAAATTGTGACGTGTAATTCCGAATTTTGCCGTCGGTGACAAGCGATGACAATACATAGCTGTTTGTGACTGCGTCACTCAGAACGGTAACAGTATAAGTATGTAGTAAGTAAACTGTTACAGCCGTCGTATTCGTGTAGGTACCTAACGATACAGGTAAACTGAAACTTTAGCTTGTTATTTTCAGTGATTTCCCAGACGACGTTTGCAGTGTCAGGTAAAATGAGCTGGAAGATATTATCAGGAGTGTAACTGAGCGTTCTTACTGGCGAAACATTCTCAGGAAAAGCATTGTCTGATGAGCTTAAAGATTTCAACTTAAAGAAGACAGAGATTTTAAGAAATTTTATGTAAACGCTTCGCCATCAGAAATGCGCAGTAATAAAGGATGATAGTATAAAATAAAACACGCACATCTTAGACTATATACCTATACTTAAATAACAAAAGTGTGGCGAGGACGCGTGTGGCGCGCGATGAGATCACTGTTGCTGCTGCGGCGGCGCCAACCGCGCGGCTAGGTGTAGGATATCGCGCTTCTCCTTGGGGAAGCGCAACTCCCGCGCGGCCAGACGGGCGGCGCGCAGCTCGCGCTCGGCCCGCGCCAGCTCGGCGCGCAGCACCCCGCCCCCCGTCGCCGCCGCGTCGCGCTCCCTCGCGGCCCACTCGCGCGCCATCTGCTCGCGCATCGCGTCATCCAGCGCGCGCGCAGAGTAGTGCGCGACCACCTCTTGCCGCGAGCACTGCCGCTCGCGCATCGCTCGTAGCGAACCATTCCAGTGCAGCAACTGGAACACTGTCATTAGCTCCTGGAACTCCAGCATCGTGCGGCCCTTGTTTGCTTCCAGCATGAACCTGCCACAAAAATCATGTTCATGTTGATTCCGATGGTCGGTAACAATGGGAACAATCTAGGACATACATACTGTAATCCTAACAATGAAAAGAAAGCTCGCCACGGTTGCTTTGTCTTCCAAGTCGGACGGATCTCAGACAGGCAGATAAAAGAATAATCCTTCTTTGAATCCGACTTTAATCAGTCAGACCGGTTGTGTAACAATAGATCATGAAACAATGTAATTTCGCATAGACTAGGTATTAATGAGTGTTGGTTTAAGCTTCATTGTAACCTGACCGCTTCGTTAGCTCAATGATCAATCAAAATGGCCTTAATGAATCCCACCACTTAGCTTCACTGTATAGCTGTATTTACAACAAAAAAAGCTATTCTTTTATTATATTTTTAGCTCACCTAAAGGCCGCAATCCCAGCGCTGGGGTCCTGATGATGGGCGGCGGCGTCTCCAGCGAAAGAGGCGCGTGCCTCCGCCACCGCCTTCTCAATGAAGTGCTCAGAGATGCGCCGGGACTCATGTTCGTTGAACACGCTGTTCATGAGCGCGATCTTCGCTGCACTTCGGCGGGCTTCGGCTTTTGTCGGACAATTCTGGACAAGGGGAGAGGCATGTTAGAAATTATTAGATTGTCACACGTCAAAGGTGAAAAATCGTCAGGAAACCGACATGACATAAGTCCAGTTTTCACGAGAAGATTGGAAAGGAGTCGTGCAAGATTCGCCCAATCATTAGAGAAACTAAAAACGTGATGTGAATTTAAACCAATGTGATTGGTCGATTGTCACACGTCTTTTCTCTGTTCAGCTTGTCTTCGCTTTGGTGGAAATCGAAACTAAGAACCAAACATGTCATAATATGATAAAATATTGTAAATGTACATTATATGGACGGTTTCCACGTAGTTCCAGTGGATGTCTAAATCCACTGGAACCACGTGGAAACCGTCCATTCCCTTTCACATAAAGGAGCTCCAAGTCTATTGGAACGTCTAAGGATGATTATAAAATGTTTTTAAGACTGAAATCCAATCCGAAATGTAAATATAAAAATACTGAGATACATCCACCACTGTTGTCTCTCGCCATACTGTTCCTGCCAGTTCTGTTACTAAAAATCAACACTTTTAAAGCATGTGGTTTATTTTGTGTAATTAAATGTGTGTTTACGTAAATACTGTGTTTATCGTATAGATTGCATTGCAGTATTCAGTCTGTATTATAGGTACCTATGGTAGAAAACGATAAATGCAACTGTAGTCTTGAGGCTTCACGGTCTCCTAGCTTAGAAAGTTCATTATGGCTATTGTGTGGGTAACTTAAATTTCAACTTCAAAGCATTTACTTGTTTGACCATCAACTTGTACTTCATTCATCTAGGGTTAAGCCAACCTGACACTCCCTTTCACTCAGCCCTGAGCGGGAGGGGTTATTTGATGAATTCCCACCCCCCTCAAAAAAAGGACCAAATAAACCAGGACTGCCTAAAACCCCCTGGGTTTACGATATCATCAAAGACGCATGAATTCTCTGGATATGGGAGGAAGCATGCAACCACAAAGTATGAAAGAAGCCCTACAGCGGGTGATTCCGGGCTGACATAATGATGATAAAGATCTATGGGTAAGTTTCTGAAGTTCCAAGTTACCTGAAAACTTCCAAAGCATGCTCCTCCGGGCAGTGTGACGTAGCACACGTAGGGCGGGTGTGCGGCCGGTACGGACTCGTAGATGACGAGGGCGCCACCCCCGCTACCCGTGCCCCCGCCCCGCGCAGCCTTCACCTGCCAGAACTCTTGCAATGCTTCCACCACGTTCACTGTTGATAGGACCCCGTCAGCTGGTGGAAGAAATAGGGTTTTAGAAGATTTCAGATGGTAAAGATTAAATTTTACGGCATCGGGTCTTTGAGACCACGTTTTCACCAGAGAGGTGTGAGTATCTGCATCGAGGAACATGCGTCAAACTAAATAATCACATAGCTAGCTTAGCTCAAGGTGTGAAAAAGAAATGATATTATTGGATAGTTTCACAGATATCCTTCTCTTCACATTCTCAAACATCTCTGGCAACGTCGCAACCATAAGATCAAAATCCAGCTCCGCGTATTACAAGGTATGAGAGAACAATAACACTGAAAATTCTGAAAATTGCAAAAAGAAGGCATCGCGATGGGATAGGTAATCAAAAAACGAAAAGGTAAACTTCAATATAAAAACTTCTGCAGAGACCCCTAATTTGGCAAGGTGACCCTTAATCATTCTATTTTTGCGAACTTTTCAACAGAGCCTAAACTTGTTGACAAGGGAATTTGGGGAAATGACCCACATTCTCTGTCAGCGTACTGCAAACATTTCGCAATTGGGCAACGTAAAAGCTAGAGGACAATTCAGGATCAAACGCACCCGCATCAGTACAGGAACCTGTATATTAAACCGTCGTTTAAGCAAAAATCGTTAGCGTCTGAGCCCCTAATGTCAAAGCATCAAGCACTTCCCGTTTTAAATAAGACGTCCAATTTGTCTCGCCATTTTCCCCACAATCAGTGCAGGCAATTTATTTGTAAAAGCCTCAGCTTTATGAATATTTCCGTCGGCGTCGTCGTAATGGTTATGGCTTTAATAACGCCAGGATAAGGTGGAAATACAACTATTCCAGCCTTTGGACCAACATACGTCAGATGAGTTCATTAAACTGGTTCTGTTAATAAGGATGTTAGTTGTTTCGTATAGTTGGCATCCTTATTGAGTCTAGCTTTTATTATTGGCTAGTCATAAAGGATTCCAGTTATAGGTAATTCGCTTTTAATGCCTCATCCGGTTGGTATAGAATCGTATTACAGCGTGGTGTTGGAATTGCACCGATGCAAAGTAAATTATGTTCGTTATCACTAATCCGTTTGAGCTGTGTCTCCCACAAGGGATTATAGCATTATCCTCCATGATTGTCCATTAGTGGCCTGTGGGGAACGCAGTATAAAGCGGAGGTATGGTAAATGAACGGTATTGTAGTTGAGGTAAACTCATTACGGTTCCAACTGCCAGTATTGTATATATTCTCCGTTAATCTTGAAAAAAATGAAAATGTTATGAGTCCCATAAAATTTCCCGTATAGCTATGGCGTAACGGCATTAAGTGGACGAACAGCCAATGCTTACAGTTTACGGTTTGTCGAACAGTTTATGATTATTAACACTAAAACCTGGGGGGTATTTATCACAGTCATTGGGAAGCTCATGTTCAGTTGTAAGTTCCGTAAGTTGAGGTTCATAGGATAATGATGATTATAACTTGGTTTGAAGACTACTAATGGGTTCCAAACTTCGGCGACCTCTCGCGTCCGGCCCTGGTGCAAGCAATGGTCCTGGGCGCGATAAAAGGGACGTCGTCGCCTCCTACTGCGAAGCAGTGATGCTAGTGAAGGAGGTGGCGGAACGTGATAGGGAGAGAACCTCTCGTCCCAGCCACCGCGGGAGACGCTCCGGGCGTCGGGGGCCACATGAAGGCTTCCGGCTACCGTAGACAAGGCCTGTGAAAGGTGAGTAATTAGCTAGCTCGCCGTTCGTCCGTCTTACGACGACAACAAGCTGTGTAGACGGCGCGGTCGTATTCCACGCGCGCCTCAAAGAGATGTCAGCAACATGGGAGAGGCCCGCAAGGGCCGACGCCCGTTGGAGCTGCGGGATGTTGTAAGAGATACCGCGGCCTCGACATAAAGGGCTAAGAAGGAACAGGGGTGGTTTTTAGTCAGTAGAAGTCTGACACTCCCTTTTGCTCTGCCCAAGAGCGGAAGAGGTTTCCAAAGTCACTTCAACCGATATGCCACAACAAACAAAATATTATTTTATAATAAAGGGTCAGCATTGTTACATAAATGAATGAGTTCGGCTTTAGACTCGCTTTGTGACGAAGAAAATATGCAAATCGCCGCCGACGAGCTTAATTTATGAATCGCTCGTATAAAATTCATCACTTTGCAAACGTCAAATCCGCGAGTATTCGCCCAGAATAATTATTGCTTTTGAACAAGCGATACAGAAGTCAGAAGTTTTTAAACTTCGCTTCATTGCAAGCGTGGCTTCCGGCCTTTGGTGAAAAGATGATAAGGCAGAGTAAAATTGGGTTTTCCAGTTTATAAAATACTTTAGAATAGCCTCCGGTTAATAATTTTCTCTGGAAATGTTCATACGTAGGCTCACTTTCAATTTAAAACCTTTTTTAGGTACTCGGTTTTAATATCAAGTAAAAGACGTTTTAACATCACATAAACGTGTGCGTGGACAAGGCAAAAGGAGTAAGTGTGTAAGGACCGTAGCAGGTGGTGTTCTGTTGTTTCGGGTGGAAAAGGTCATGCGTTTGTGTATGTACAGTTCAAAACTTTAATAAAATAGATTCCTTCTTGACAAACACTTAATTACAAAAATACTCTGTTTTCGCAACAACTAGTTTAATCGAGCACTCTCTTATTTCAAGTAATGAGAGTACAAACAGAAGTAAAAATTAAAGCACTCTGCGGTTCGCTTCCTCGGCTTTTCCCCCGTAGACATTATTATCTCACAATGAGTCGACTGTTTCTGAAAAGCGACTGAAGCGAGCTCTCTGCCAGCTTCCCCTGTTGTCCCCATCCGTTACGATTTCACAGGATTTTTCCCCTTTGAACGGCTGCGAAATTTCCGGGGGAAGGCAATTTTAAAGACATTTTCAAGACACAGACGGATTCTGAGTTTCATTATTAAGGAGTGGGGTGAAAAATGATGCAAATATTCCGAAATGGTAACTTTCTTTAAGGTATGTTTTTGGGTGTCTTATTTATGAGAGTGCTAGTCTTATCCAGGAAAAATTAACATACTTTATTTTTAGACACAAAGCAGGTACGAAATGTTACATTGCGAAGTAGTTAATTTGTGTCGCGCCGCCATGTAAATTTCTAACTATTATAAGTATTTCAGAAACTAAGCCAGTCAACGAAACGTCAATGAAGTATCTAATCTACACACATTCCCATCGTAAATATAAAACGTAAACCAAATATCCCGGTTATTAAATTACTGATGGTTACATTTTAGTTCGCTACAAGTAGATTCGTGTCGTGTGACGTCACACAAGGGGTGATTCGAGTAATTAGTGACAAAAACAATCGCTATCAATTGTGTGGTGCTGTTTTATAGTGCATTTTCACGTGTTTTTTTTCAAACTTATTGCATTATGTTTATTTTCATTTTTGTCTGTAATTTTAAGTTGTACTGTATAATCAAAGGCGGATCCAGGTTTGGTGCCACTACATAGTCTAGTCGTGGTCATGTCACAAGAAGTTAAAATTTAGATTTTTAATCTACATCTACACTAATATTAAAAAGAGAAAGGATTTGTATTTTTGTATGTGTGTATGAAAAAACTCAAAATTTTTCAAATTTTCTTTCATCATTAGAAAGCTACATTCACCCTGACTAACATAGGCTACTTTTTATCCCCATATTCCCACGGGAACGGGAACTACGCGGGTGAAAATATATGACGTCCGCTAGTCATAGATACAGGTAAAGTAGGTATTACTGTAGGTACTTAAAAATACCTATATTTAAATATCAAAATCGATTTTGCTTTTACATCTTCTGAAACGCGTTAATACTTCATCTTCTTATAGGGGTACGTGTTTTTGGACGTGGAAAAGTATCAGTCCGGTTAGTAGTTACGGTATGGTTAGATCTGATGAGCGCCTCAAGCGAGATAGAGGCGAAAGAGCAGGAGGAAGGCGCGAGCGCAGCGAGCGCGTTTTTTTTTACATTCTTTTTATAGATTTTGGGGGGTGGCAAAGATATTGTCATTGGGAGGGAAAGGCATTAATTCCTGTTTTACTTGGTTCGACAAGAGGAGTGCTTACTCTTATCTTAATAGACACCGACCCTTTACTTCTGGAACCAAGCGCCTAAGACAGAGGTTTGGAAGATGTGACTGAAACCTTCTCGACAATGATTAAACGATTATTCGTTCGTCGTAGTTTTTAGCTGCATCCAGTTAGACTGGAAGCTGAATACAACATAGTTGGGATAACGTACGTGGATCTTTTAACGTGGATTTTTCACTCGAGATAAAGCAAACATTCTAACGATGGTATCAAAATCGATTCAGGCGTTTAGAAGTAATGGTGGAATAAATAAACTGACAAATATACATTTAGACATACACACCATACATGAACCCTAAAAACATTATTTTGTTTGGGGAGTTGTGTAAAAATATATAGTAAAAACATTGTGTTTCACAATTTTAATTAGTAGTCCACGTAGGTCCTGGACCCAGCCCAGGGGTCATGACCCCCATGACCGGCCCCCTGGATCCGCCCTTGTGTATAATAGAATGTTATTTTGTGCAAAGAGTTTTCTGTTTACCTCTAGAATATGAAAGAAAAAATTTTAAAGTCAACAACCACACGGAGATTGAACTTAAGATTGCAACTTGGAATTGATAAATTTAAAAGCTGAACATTATAAAAGCAAACGTTTTTACAGCATTTTTTCTAACATAAATATTCAGGTCACAGAGCTTCAACAAAAAACTTATGAAACTGACGTTCACCGAGTTTCAAGGGAAATGCTGGGAGAAGTACTCTTGAATACCTCCCACACAAAGAAACTTTCCTTCTATAGCGTCCTTTTTTATTTTAAGCCCCCGACGGAAAAAGAAGGGTGTTATAAGTTTTTCATTTTAGTTAGGTACCTTTTTATCATTGCTCTTACAGACGCGTTCAGATTTCCGAGAAATATCTTTTGAGTAAATCACCTGTGGGTTTACTGAAGCTAAAGTAAAATGTGGAGTGGGAAACTTAACTCAAATATCAAATACAACACAGAGAACCTAAAACTCAAAAAAGAGCAAAAACTACTTCAATAAAAAACAGGATGCAGAGAAAATGTATCACGTTGAACAGGAGAAAACATTGAACTTTAGCTTAACAAAACGTACACGCTAACCAGAGTAGTTCGTCCAGTGGTTGGTTACCGCGTATTTCTGCCAGGGAAACAAAACATTCACTCACTCACAGGCAGGGGACACACTGCATCCATTCATTCACTACCAGGGGAGGTTTCTGCAATAGTCGTACATATTTATTTAGCTTCATTTTATATAGCGACTGAATGGTTATTGTGCCAATATCGACGTCATTTGAAGGAAAATCGTTCGTTTAATAGAGATCGTTCGAGCACTGATATTGGACTCGATTGTATTTGTTTCATTTGGGTTTTTGATCGGAATGTGAATGTGAGGTTCAACGTAACTTTATAAAGTAAAGCAATCAGTAGCCATTGTTACAACAGGTCGTATGAGACGTAGAGAAAATAGATCTAAACCAGTGAAGGCTATTGCTGCTTAAGGTACAACAAGCAGAACCAACGTAAGATTTGAAAGAAAATTTGAAACAAAATTCGTAATGTAAAAATATGCAATGTTGAATATTTAGTAAGAACTAGCTGTTGCCCGGGATTTTCGTTAACGTAAAATTATTATATATTCTTATGTAGCTGGCGCCGTATAGAATCCCGAGCAAAACGAAGGATCCTAGCGTTAACTCGGGAGCGGAGCGAGGGAGTTAATATTATTACATACACATCCTGAGTGCAGCGTGGGAATCAAGGTCGCCCAAGACGAAGGCACCTATAACCCCAAAGAGAATACTCTACTTTTCACACCATCTACTCGTACGAGACAGTAAAAACAATAGTACTAGAATCAAAGTATTTGTTAAAATAACTATTACAGTCTGTTTGTTACCTATTGAAATCAATTAGAAGTTAAAGGTAACGCTTGAAAAATTAGACCAGTTGTGGAAAGACAAAGTTATTTTTAAAGTAATTGGTTTTTTAGCAATAAACAAAGCAACGCGGTATTCGCGCCTCTTTTTAATTTGTGTTCTATTTTTCTTTTATTTATATTCAATCTCGTGGCGGCCAGTTCGATTTACGAACAATTTATTTTTTATGATCATAATGGTGAATGCATGGAATTAGTATGTGCCTACTGTAAATATTACTGACCAGCAGCGGGGAAATTCAGTACAATATTAACGCCCTTTAGACCTCTGGTCGTAAATGACTGTGCTTTAAGTTAGGTTTGCATGACATATAATTTGACATTGTCGAGCAGGTGGTGTGAAAATTAATAACACATACACATTAGAATGACGTAATCAAAGACGAGCTCAATTAAATCAAATTAGAATAATCTATGCTATTGTAAATTTGCCACGCAATTACCCCGTAGTTCCAAGGGATACAAACCTGCAAGGTGGGCGTAACGGGGTGTTCAAGTTTAAAAAGGATGAGATTCCCTGTTTCTCAAAATCTTACTAACAAAATTGAGGGCAAATCTATTCTAAGATTTAAACTACAGCTAGCCTGTTGAAGTTTCCTTCTCAGTTACCCAGATGTGGCTGAAAAGCTCCGCGCAAGTTTCTGAACTTTGATTTGAACTTCCGACTGACCTTCAAATATGAACTGTGCTGAAAGGTTGCAAGTTTGCCCGAGACAGCTGCTATGAATATTCGTGGGCACGCCTTGGACGTGCTCATCGAAGAAGAAGGGGATTTACTGGGTAAGCAGGACACATCCATTGAAACAATGGTACAATAGCTACTCACAGATCGATATCGGTGACAATCGGGCATTACAAAATGTAATTTTGTAATAGCGATAATGACAAAATCCAAAAAAATAAAATTATTGAAAGTAATTCCCATTGTTGAGCTAATGTCTATACAAAATCTTTATTTCTATTCAAACGAATATAAACTTCATGATAGTGTAAAATCATTTCAGAATAACTAATATTATTTAAAAAAAACCGAAATGTGTGCTAGGACACATAAAGAGTGAAACTTCAACCGATACGTGGAAAAACGAATCGCAACATAATTTTAACTTGAAGTTTTACGGGCAGGTTTTTAAATTTGACGTAGAAGTACGTACATTAAAAATCTTTTTTCGTATAAGAATTTCGTAATAGAAGTTTCACTTCAAAAACATAAAAGCTTTGAAACTGCAGCAGAAACGGAACTTCATGCGCGAGTTTTAAAATTGTTTTGTGTTTTATTTGTTCACATGACAACTAAACTGCAAAACAGTATAAACTACGATATTGTGCACCATTTAGATATCCACAGTTACACTCACCGCTAGTTTCATGTCGATATTAGTAGATAGTATTGATTGTGGAGCCATCATCAAGCGCCAGCCAAACTAGGTACCGTTCGACCAATCAATCACCCGACTGCCTCTATAGAGCAGTAAATGGCGAACCGACGATAATTGACGAACATTTCATATCACACACAATAATTACTTCGAAGCCGTCAGTTGATACTGTTCTCACGAGAATACTGTTCATTTATGACAATTTATTCGTGAAAGTTCGTGAGAAATTAATGAAGAATACTTCAACAATGCATTGAAAGCATGTATGGGATTTTAACCCGTTTTTTGTCATTATGATTCACCAGTTTTTTGCAAGTCATACCGCTAACGTGCAGATTTAATCTGTGCACCAATGATTCTGCAGGTTTCTGAGACATTAAAGTGGGTTTCGCGCCCACATAGATTATTTTACAGAGAAAGGTCAACTCGTTAATTTATTAGCGTGACAGTTTGTTAACAAACTTTTCACTTTAGCTTAGTTTGTGTTGCGGTAATTTAGAACCGAAATATTTAGGAAGAAGCACAGATTGACTGTCTCGTTGGTTTAGGGATTACAAACGCTACAGCTGAGCATGTGATTTTGGGTTTGTATCCTAGGACGGGAAAATGGTTATTTGGTGTAAAAAAAAGTCTTAAAGGCTGTCCAGAGTATGTAATTTCGGGAGATAGCATTAGGCTCGCATCACATTACACATAAACATATTTACGATACGCACACCTCTGTCTAACCAATAACAATCGAGAAATGTTAATGTAAAACGCAGATATGTTAAGATTATTCCACAGATATGTTGATACATTTGAATACCGACATACCTACAGGACTGTGTTGTCGAAGCAACAATTGAGTCTGAAATCTTGAGGGAATACAGACGTCGACACTCGACAGGCCCGTAAATTGTCGATTGAGTTGGCTCAGAGGCGCAGTGACGAGGCAGTTTTCAAATGAAACCATGACCTACATAAATATGTGATGAATTAGGTATTGAACATTTAAGATAAGTATTTTATGTTTTTTGATGACTAATGACCCGAAGGTCCATCTGATTTTGTAACAGAAAAAGATGTAAAAAATCACCAGACATTTCAGCATTTCTTTTTTTTTTTTCTCTTCTTTTTCTGTTAAACAAGGCCTCAACAACGCAGCAGAAATACAACGTTTATTCGGACCCTACACGAAGTCGTCAACTAAGCATTCTGTGCATCAAACACTCTAAACAAAAAATATTCAAAATCAAAAATCAAAATCAAAATATTTTTATTTCACATAGGCCTACATGGGCACTTATAAAACGTCGGTAAAAAGGGGCACTATTACTGGGTAACAACTGAATTTTTTGGTAAAAAATCACGTGGTAGAACTCAATGTAACGCACTCAAAACATTATGCTGCTGGATTGTATTTAAAAAGAAAAAGCGGAAGTTTGACCCAAATATCTCCATCACTACCCTTTTTTTTTTTTTTTGGTGGGTGTAAAATCATCGAATAACCCCTCCCGCTCTTGGGCAGAGCGAAAGGGAGTGTCAGACTTCTACTGACTAAAAACCACCCATGTTCCTTCTTCGCCCTCTATGTCGAGGCCGCGATAGCCGGTGGACTACCCGCGGCTCCATCACTACCCTAAAGTTCACAGATACGGTCTAGAACAATCGCATGGTGGTGGCAACACGCCTTTGGGTTTCGTTAAGGGTACTTTTGAACCCCTTACAATAGGGGATCGGACAAAAAAAACTAATAAGTCCGTCAGATAGATTTCCAAAAAATATTGGACACGTGTTTTTTCTTTTTTCACATAAACAAAAAATATAGACGATAAAGTGCTTCTAAAACTCGTGAACTCTTCGAAAACGTCACATGATAGTAAACTTTTCCCTACAAATGACGTCACAACCCCCCACTCATGATTTTTGACGCGTCTTATCTTCGTCAATTTTTATTAATTTGATAAAACAAAAAACACGCGCTTATTTTTCGATAACCTAACTGACGGACTAATTAGAATCATATTTTTTTGACCCAGTCCGATCCCCTATTGGTGGTGGTAGTTCATCTGCAAGCTCAGTCAGAAAGACTACTACACCTAAGACTTAAGTGACTTATTGCTATCTCATCCCTTACTTTGGGAGACATTGATTAAATTTAATTGCGTGGAAATTGTCAGGCCGTATTTTGTAAATAGTAACTTCTGTTAGGCGGTTTAAGGTTAAAACTTAGATAATGATGATTTACGACCTTTTGCCTTGTACCCAAATCTTCTGTTATGGTCGACGGAATAATGTTTTTTAATGACGTCCTTTGCCTCAAAAACATCCTACCGGACAAATGGGGGATAGGATCAAAGCCCCACGTAATGATCTAGTTTACGAATAGGGTTGTATTTTCTTTCATAGTATTTTAATTACTGCAAGGATAGCACGATGCCATTCATTCTACCATAATTGTGGGTATGCAGACACCGCTATTTTACCTTTGTTTACCGGAGAACAAAGGCCTACCGATAAACTCCACATACTTATAATTTTATACCTCCCATCGTATTTTATACCTCGCATGAAACACGCAGGGAAGTAATCATAATTCCCATATCGCAACGTTATATGTCAAAAAAGGGATTCGTAATAAAGGAACAGTGAAAACTTACGGAACCCGAATCCAAAGGTCGGAGCCGTGGAAACTAAAGGCCAAGGGGAGGACATCTCTATTTATCTAATAAAATTGACCAATGACCCAGATAGAAAAGTTTAAGGGTCGAAATTCAAACTTGAAAGCGTACTGCGAATAGAAAACGAATGTATTCAACGGACAAACTATTGAAGAGGAAATTCATTCTATGAAAAATAGACGAGAAGAATAGAATATTTAGAATAGAAATGTTAATTCCCTAACATTAGCCTACAGCTGTTCTCTCCAACTCCTGGGCAAAGGCCTCCCCCCGTTCCTTCCATTCAAATTATTGATGTAGCTCAATCTTAAGTCACTATCCAATGCTTTGTAAATAGTACCCAATGAACAAAAATAATACAATTTCAAAAACTTTTGAAATACCTACTAGTGACTTGTTTTCCCGTAGTGCCATAAATAATATACAGTAAAAGTTAATGTATTCTATAAATTTTGACACAAACACTTTATTTTTGCCATAAATCGGCAATTTCATTATTTTTCGCTTACATTAAAAGGATCAAAACTAGTTTATGGTAGGTAACCGTATAGGGTCAACATATAATCGAATAAATAGCTTCCGAACTAATAAAAGCCTAATATAAAACGAATAGTTTGGAATGATATTTTAAACGTTATAGTAATTTTCAATGTAATTTGCATCAATAATGAGACAAAATAAAAGACCAGTGCAACTTGGAATATCGTACGCGCGCTGTTTGTCAAAGGAAAATGACAAGAGTAGTACATTTGAATTTAGTTCAATTTTTCACCGTGTGTCAGGTTATGCTGGATGTCGCTAGTTGTCCGCAAATGAAAGTGGTTAGCAATTCTGTCTGTTCGATAAAGTAGGATTCGTGATAGCGTTTCGTTCTCCCGCTCGTGGATTGGCATAATTAATGTTAACCACAGAAAGTTCTTAAAGAGTATCCTTTTAGTTTTCCTTTCAATTAGCAATGCGAGGCAATTTAATACAGAGAATTAGTACAATCACAAGCACAAATATGTATACACTTAGCAAAATTCAAAGCAATTTTCTTGGGAAATACCAATTTCTTCCAAAATGAAAAAAACATACATAATACTATCACACTTCACACTAATATTATAAAGGCGAAAGTTTGTGAGTGTGTGAGTGAGTGAGTGTGTATGTTTGTTACTTCTTCACGTCTAAACAACTGGAGCGATTTCAATAAAATTTTGTATGGAGTTAGCTGACAACCTGGATTAACACATAGGATAGTTTTTATCCCGATTTTATCTTCCCGTGGGACAATTTTCGTGTTGTAGCGGGTGAAGCCGCTGCCATGGCAACAGCTAGTAAATAATATAGTTCTTGAAAACGAGAAAATCACTTCTTGAAGTTGCTTAGTGTTAAATATTATACATATTGGTGCTCGTGACAGTACAGCAATAAAATTGTCAGAACAGCGAGTTGATATTATATCGATTTGTCACCAGTTAACCACGTAGGCCCACTCCGTGTTTGATGTCTCATCACGAATTACTGCGTGTAACTGTGTGTGCACACCGGCAAAACGTTCAGACATGTTGTCTGATGAGATATTGATGACCATGTTGACGATCTGTTTACACACTGTGTCTACGTCTCTCTTTCAACTCTTGCTAGAAGTAATTTCTAACGTGCTCTTCTAACATAAAATAACATCACGCCTATAATCCTCGAAGGGTTAAGCAGTGGTGTTACTGCTACCTACTGTTGGTGGACTAATTCCATGTGGCTCGCCTATTGCCATCAATCGGGCACAATTCCAGATACCGTAGCTGCTTCTGAGAAATTCTTGATGGAAAAACCCAATAACACTTTGTCTGACCTAGTAATCGAACCCCAGGAACTCAGGGCCGTGGGTTGTACACTAGTTATCGCGGCCTCGACATAGAGGGCTAAGAAGGAACATGGGTGGTTTTTAGTCAGTAGAAGTCTGACACTCCCTTTCGCTCTGCCCAAGAGCGGGAGAGGTTATTTGATGATTTTCCACCCGCCAAAAAAAAAAAGGACCTCAACCTCAACACAGCAGTCGCGCATATGAATACTAGACCATCGAGCCAGGTCCTACTTAAATGAATAAATAAAACAAGAGAGAAATAGAGATTTCAACATGTTTTATGTGAATGCGTCGTCAGTACGAAACCCACAGGTAGAAGTAATACACGGTAGTTTCCACAAGATGTTTTCCTTCACCGTATTTTGAGTAGACACCGATTGAAATAAATTGCGCAAAATAAAGTCTACCTGCGCGACTCGTAAAGTAAAACAGTTGTCTACAATTATAGAAACACGGTGGGTCTGTCTGTTCTGAAAAATTGGCCAAGTGCAAGTCAGACTTGCACATGAAGGGTTCCGTACCATTGTTGTGGATATTGAGAGATTTTCCATGATTTTAGACTTCTTATAGATTTTCCTGCAATCTATAAGTGTTGAACTAATTACTGTATTTTTTTCAAAATCTTAGGCGCAGTAGTTTCGGAGATAAGGGAGGGCTGATGGTCGGACAGCTAGACAGACACACGAGTGGTCTTATAAGGGTTCCGTTTTTTTCCTTTTGAGAAAAAGAAACTAAATTCTAAAATATAGTTCAGAATAAGGAAAAGGAGTACCTATATGATGAAGGGAGAATCAAAGAAGACAACGTGTTGCGTCGACCCTGAGGGTGAGGCCAAATGAGCGTAATTTTGTGAGTCGTGAGTCGAAGAATTTCGGTCGCAGCAATTGTGTGTGTTGTGTTGTGTGAGTCGGCAGACAACTCATCTTGCGTCAGCGTGTCAATCAAATAGGGCTTTTGTATGAAACCTATTGCAGCAGAATTTCTGCGACAGAAATTCTGCGACTTACGACTCACAAAATTACGCTCGTTTGGCCTCACCCTCAGGGTCGACGCAACACGTTGTCTTCTTTAATTCTCCCTTCATCATATATGTAGAATGGGAAAAGGGCGGCGAGATGATGATGACTTCAGAATTAGGAACAAATGGATCAAATAACTTTAATTCGAGGATATTTTACAAATTCAAATACGCTTCTACTACTAATAGTTTCATGACTAAATCAATTAGTCTAATACCAATCCAATTAATGAAGCCGAATTAATTATAAATTATTTAAAAGCCATACCAGAGCGTTGCGGTTAGGAGGCATATTAGGCAGAAATCCGATGCCACCACGCTAGAATATCTATTATTGTACTGACTAAGTAATTGTCGAATATGTACATGACTATGAGCTCTAGGGAGGAAGATATAGGGACTATGCGATATAGAAACTGTTAGTTTTAATAATGAAAATGGTAGGTAAGCGTTTGGGGGTCTTAGGTCCACTGAGAACGCTTTAATTTATGCCTTACTATCGGTGGACTATTGAGGAAAACCTAATTAAAGGTTTAACCTGAATAACTAGGTAGGTAGGCACGTGCCCGATGACCTGGTGAAGGTTGCGGAGATCCGCTGGATGCGAGACGCACGGGTTTCGGTCAGTGTGGGGTCACTTGGGGGAGCCTATGTCCTGCAATTTAGGTCTTTCGACAGAAATAATGATGATTCACGCTTAGGGAGCTGGGTGATGGTTTGGACTGGATCTGGAAACTTTAGCCAGGATTTATTTACCGTTAAGTTGGTTGAAACCCGAATAGGCGAGGACTACATTGAAATAGAAACAGTCAATAAATCGTGATCGAGTTTAAAAAGCCCTTAAAGAAACTAAACAACCACGCCCAGAGATTTCACTCGGGTGGCGTAAATTTTCATTACTCTCCATCCCGGAAAACCAGAGAAAATTCGCATGGTTGAAACCGAGGAAACAGCGAGTGTCAAAAATAAGTAAAACGAAAATGTGTCATGAAAACGGCAACAGATGGCACCTCTGTCGGATGTGAAATGGGACGTCTGTCTGTCGCTCGTGGAATAGAGACACATCGTGTGAACAGAGGTGTGAAGCGGGCATGGACCGGACAGTGGACGCGGACAGTTGGATACATCTCGTGCCAAATGTACATCACAAAGTGACGTTTCCGTGTTTTGTTCGCGATATTACCTACTGTTATTATTTATTCGATAGTATTATTTCACCTCTGATTTTACAATACCTCAGTGATCTTAAGGTTTATGTCATTGTGAAATAGCTGTAATTGTTTTTTGTAAATGGTTCGACTATTGCGATGATTGGAAAAAAATGGCTAAATAAAAGTCAACAACCTCAAAAGGATTCTCAATTTAAATTCGTCTATGACTCAACACCACACTTTTTTTAAAACTATAAATTCATAATCCAACTTCACCTCAATCGACCAAAAATAACAACACTGGCCGAAACTGCTTCACATTACAAAAACCAGTTGTTCACGAGGAAACAAAACTCGAGCCAATCATTTTAAAGAATTAGTCGACCGATCATTATGTACGTTTAACTTTGTATTGATCACTTTACGACATCAATAAATAATTATATTCATCCAATCATGCGCCGACATCGCGGTTTTTATTATTTAACTGGACTTACTGACAGCGTGATATTTTTTTTATTGGTGATAAAAAATAAGGTTGTGTAGACGAACTGTAACGCTGAGGATTTGAAAAGAAATAGAATTATTGAGGTGGTGCAGGTTTCTTTATTAGATTAACAGTGTTTTTGCCCCTTTATGTTTTTTTTAATTGCCAGTGTCTATCGTGTAAGCGCTTATTATTTCCATTTTGGTGCTATATTCTTGAAGAATCAAAAACAGATAATGTTGGGATAAATTCTGCATCGACTTTAAAATAAAAGGTTGAATTTATTTACACGCATATTATTTTTTATATTATATATTTTGAATATAATGTTAGCTCAAATGATACTAATTTTAACTAACAGCTGTAATGAAATTGAAACTTAATTACCCTATCATATCCCCATATAGTTTACGTCTACTCTTGTACCCCTACGTCTGAACGTCAGACATTAATTTAGATTACCCCTCTATCGTATCAAACTTGCTGGGACACATCACATAATAATATGTAAGTTCTAGACGGCTCATAAATGCTTCGCAATTTGTGGCACCCATACTGATATCGTTTCTAATATTCTCATGCTTAAATTAGCGAGGATGGATGGATGGATGTTGGTTTCACTTTCACGCAAAAACTACTGAACGGATTTGCATGAAATTGGGACTACAGATAGTTTATAACCTGGATTAAGACATAGGATACTTTTTATCCCGGTATTACGATCCCATGGGACAATTTCCGAATTCCAACCAGGCGAAGCCAAGCTATATAAATACGAAAGTAAATCTGTATCTGCCTCTCTGTTACCTTATTACGCCTAAACTGAACGGATAACGATTTAAGGCATGCATTTAGAACATAACCTGGGTTGAAAGATAGGTTTTTTCATCCCAGTTGTATATTCCCATGGGATACTAGACGACTTTCATTCGAGGATGCTGAGAACTAAAGCTACAGCTCATATGTCGTGGTCCAGATACAGCCACCGAGTGACTTCAGGGAAATCAGCTGATGCGCCGTACTCATTAACGGATGGGCTTTTTGAACCGTCACTATTGTTTCTAAGCGAAAGCTTTCTGCGAGTTGCATGTGTTTTTTTTACAAAATACGAATACTTATTTATGAGTGGGTATACTTTTGTGTTAACTAATGAGTTCGTAGTAAAAGACAAATGAATCGCGTAACAATCTACACTAAGATTTGTTTATTTGTTTGTAACGAATAGGCTCCGGAATTATTGGAACGATTTGAAAAATTCTTTCACCGTTGGGAAGCTACACAATCCCCGGTTGTCATAGGCTACCTTTCATCCCTGTATTCCCACGGGAACGGGAACTATGCGGGTGATACCGCGTGTCGTCCGCTAGTAATGAATAAACTTAAAAAACTACTGGACCGATTTGAAAAATTCTTTCAGTGTTGTGAAGCAACACTATCCACGGGTGACATAGGCTACTTTTTATCCCTGTATTCCCACGGGAACGGGAACTACGCGGGTGAAACCGCGTGACGTCCGCTAGTAAAATATATTGACATTTAAACTATTAAACTCATTAGTAGTGTAGGCAGACGATGCCTAGCCTTTCCTCAACTATGTTACAGTCAGCTTCCAATTTCACCGTATACAGCTGGTACTAGTACTTTACATGGAGCAACTGCCTGTTTGACCTTCACAACCCAGGCAGTTCTGGAAAAGACGGTAGTCCTTGGTTCAAACTGGTTGGACTGGTTATCAGAATTTAGGATCACTGACTGTCAATGATCTGACATGACGGGACTAACTAAACGATAACCTTTTAACTAAATCATACGACAAACTTATACGTCCGAGGTCATCAAAGCTTTTGTTTTGATGAGACCCGGGGAGAATTAACTCGTGGTCCAAAAAGGTAATTGATAGATTCATCGGTACGTATGTTCATTTTTCATAAACAAATAGTCTAATTGGACCACCTCATTGGTCGAAAGGTCACAATCGCGAATACAGAGCATAAAGTCCTTTTTTTGTTTTTTTTTTTGGCGTGGGGAAAATCATCAAATATCCCCTCCCGCTTTTGGGCAGAGCGAAAGGGAGTATCACTCTTCTAGAGGAAAGTCACCAAATATGAAATAGTATCTTAATATGGAATACCTTCATTTCTCTAAGACTATAAGTATGAAACGCAACACTCGACCATCTTCTGTTCCATTCGGTCTATTGCACCACGTACGTGTTAGTAGACCGAATGGAACAGAAGATGGTCGAGTGTTGCGTTTCATACTTATAGTCTTAGAGAAATGAAGGTATTCCATATTAAGATACTATTTCATATTTGGTGACTTTCCTCTACTAACTAAAAACCACTCATGTTCCTTCTTAGCCCTATAATATAATGTCGAAGCCGCGGTAACTTTTGAACAACCGAGCATAAGGTCCTGGGGCGATTGTCGGGACGAGCAAATTTTTATATTTTTTTCGTCAGGGAGCCTGGAATCGTGCCTGTTTGATGGTAATAGGCTCGCCCGGGACTTAAAACACCTCTGTGCCTAACCTTCCGGGAATTACAGGCCTAATGCCGTTGATGAAATGGGCTGTTTCCCAAAATAACTACTTTATTTACCGTATTTCATGTTAATGCTTATACGAAGCCAGCGTCACTGAAAGGTCGCAATTTGACATTTCTGGAGCACGTGTCTATGGACGAATTATAAATCAATATTCGTTTAACCTTCCGGAAAAACGGAAATTGATTAGTAGTTCGTAGAAGATTATTATTACTGAGATAAATTGAGACAAATATTAACAGTGACATAAAATAACTTTGACATTTTAATTAATCTGACATACTTTTTTTTCCATAGTTATATATTTTTTTGACATATTAAAAATTTCTTCTTTTGGGTCTGACATCATTTGAGCACTAAACAATATGTAATTTATCATTTATTTTCTAATTTAATATCGTACTGATGTCTTTCAAATATTCTAGTACAGTCGAACAAGCAAATTAGTATACAGGTAGAGTTTTTTATAATTCTGGTACACTGAAAATATTCATTGCAATTTTGTTTTATAAAGTGTTTCGCATTAAGCGACAGATGTCAAACGCTGTATCATTTGGCATCAGTCTTTGAATGTATCTGTACAATCTTAAAAGTAAATGCAAGTTAGCTGGCTGTATACTCATAAGTTTGTTTGACTGTACCTAATAATTGTAATCCTCAGCTAAATTTGCCCACCATATTTGTACGCCTCCTGGGCCTGCAGTCTGTACAAAGATAGCGATCGCTTTACGACAAAATTCGGTCGCAAAGCTATAACGATGCGGATTTAAGTTGGTAGCTAATACCGGCGGGTAGCGTCCGGCTCACGTCCACCTTAAATCCGCATCGTTATAGCTTTGCGACCGAATTTTGTCGTAAAGCGATCGCTATCTTTGTACAGACTGCAGGCCCTGGCGTATAACATAGCGCTCTGTTAGTCAAACATTAAGATCTGTACCTACTTGTTTTACCTATGTAAACGAATAAAAGATGATTTGATTTGATTTGAAGCTATAGAGATTTTTATTTATACGGGTTTTAGTATTTAAGTTCCAGCTGGGCCTCGCGGTCTTAGTCCGAGTGAAATTATTATATTTTTATTACTTTACTTCTTTATTTGAATCGGATTTTATTAACAGCTTTCAGGGTATATTTTTTTTCTCAGTTTTGTTTTCACGGAAACTTAACCCTTTTTCTAAAATAAAAGTACATAAATTTACTCCTTATAACATCAGCTATCTGCCTGTAAAAATTCTTGTTGAAATCGAACTAGCCGTATAGAATATTTATCAGAACAAACAGACAGATAGAACCACAGAGAGAAAAATAAAACATGTTTTTTTTTAATGTACATCTTCGTATAAAATATACTTTCATATGCACTCAGCAATAAGCTATTATTTTGAAATTACAGACAGACACTTAATCACTCAATTTTATTATATTTGATGATCTTTTAATGCACATGGGAGCACCAAGTACACATAGACAATCCATTTTACATTAACGTAGATTAGTGATATTCATTCCGTGTAAATATGATATTTACGGGTACGTAGATATATTCAGCATTTTGCGAATGTGGCATTTTGAAAATGTGTTATTTTAGCTAAAATACTAGGAAGTGACAAAAGGTGGGCGTTTTGGGGGACTGTCTCTTGTAAATAAATTCATTTGAAGTTCGAAAAGTGCTGATTATCACCCTTTTGAATGCATGACTTTTGATTTTGATTTTTAGCGTCAGTATGTCATTTTGCAATACACAACCATCTGGATTGAATTAATCAATATTTCATTATTGTAGCAGTGAAGTCAAGAAAACGCAAACCTTACTACACCAAGTAAGTTACGTACCTACCCTGTTAACTCGTACCCCTTGACGTGACCTTATCAGTATCGACCCCAAGTCGACTGCCGACCCTCGCAAGTCGCAATCAACAATTCCCGTCTAATCAAATACTCCAATGACAGCGGTTACACTGTTGATGGGGAAATTAAATGTAGAGAAGATATAGTCATTATTTTCAGAGTTTGGTAAAGGAAAATGAAAAATAAATGGAAAAAACAACAATATACACACACTATTATAAACAAGTGAAAAAATGTTTAAAAAGTATGAAAGGATTTTACAGAGCACTGACCTTTTAGATTTTTAGTCTAGAAATCTCTTGTTATTTTAATACTAAATTAAATGAATATTTTTATTCTTTTGCATTTACTTTGCCAGAAAACAATAACTCTACAAAAACAAAGTTTTCCATAATAATTATGTATGTCGATCATTTTAGAAGAGACACAGTTTGAGAACTGACGTGTAGCTTCATTCAAAGAGCTCTGTTAAAAGTATATTTATCTCAAACATTAATTTGTTCTATCTGCCATAGTTATACTCTTTCAAAAACTCTCGGTCGCTCCTAGTGAAGAAGAGACTCATAACTTGAAAACTGAACTTATGCAGTACAGTTAGTTTGTAAAAACAGACAAATATAAAGCCTACTTTAAACCTACAAAATACGAGCCCATACAAAACCATCGATGCAACTAGTTTTAATATTGCTTGAAAGCCTGATCAATCCACCCAACGACCAACGCAAATGGGCTCTTGGAAACCGAGCAATAAAGTTCTAAATTGACTACGTGGTAGCAAACAAAGTGCCAATATTACGAGCTCATGTACGAACATAATTATACCTAAGTATAATCATCGGAGTTGAACTTTTTGGTACATGTATATAATGATGTAAATTGTAGGCACAGTTGTGAGTGGTTTGAATACATGCCTACGAACAGTTTTGGACTCGTTTTCCTGCTATTACTTTATGTTTGAATATTTTATCAACCTGACACATTTTACTGTTAATTGCTAGACGTTTTCATCAAAATAAAAAAGGTTAACAACAAAATAAGATCAGCAGAAAGACATTTGTCTGTCTAATCTGAGCTCACAAGATCTTTAATTTCAGCTTTATTGCATGTCTATTAAATGACAACGCTTACACTACAGTACACATATTAATATTTGAACTTTGCATTGCCACTATGCTTGCGAATTCGGCTGGTACTCTTTAAAGAAAAATTGTGCTATACAGACGCTTAGCTCGTTGGGTCAACGATATTTTCAGGAGCGCGGAAAACCGATGTCAGGAAAAAGGGATGCATACCCATAGTGGGTGATTCCGGGCTGAAATGATGATGATGATGATGAGACACTTAGTTATCATACATTTTAGATTACTTTAGAACTTTTCTATCTACAAAGGAGAACATGCTCGTTTTTTTTTTTTGGCTGTTGGAAAATCATCAAAAAACCCCTCCTGCTCTTGAGCGAAAGGGAGTGTCAGACTTCTACTGACTAAAACCCACCCATGTTCCTTCTTAGCCCTATATGTCGAGGTCGCGGTAACTTGTGAACAACCCGCAACCCCGACAGGAGCACCTGCACTGACTTGCTATCTGACCTCTACGATAGTTTTTGGGGTAACACGATACTCCTTGATAATAATAATAATAATCTTTATTATGAACGTCTTACAGGGTATCTTTGAGGTGAGACCCTTTGAAAAGAGTGGTTTTTGAGATTTTCGGGATTTTATGCACCTGTAAAGACTTTTATAGATCTGCAAGTGGCATCCGGGAGCAACAGGTTAAACGTGCTGAACGAAACACGGAAAGATTTAGATATGAATAGACAGTCACCCATTCACAGATTGACCTGGGCAAGCGTTGCTTAACCTAGAAGATCGACTTGTGCGTTTGTCATTATTTGGCCGCGACCTCATACTACTTGAACCTTGTACAAAAACCACAAACTATACGTGGTAACGATTCGTAAATACATAGTTACTTGCCGGTATACCTCCCTTGGGAGCGGCCCTAACCGATAGATTACACCTACCGAGGATCTTTGAGAGGCATTAAAACAATTCGATGGATTACACATAAATTGGTGATAGCAGTTTGATGTTAGTCGTGAATTTTATTGTTGGGGGAATTGTGGTGGTTCATTATTTATTTTTAAAGTAGGTAATAAGTAATAGGGTGACTTAAACACGTGATTGTACTCATGATTTCAAACAACATTTATTAGAGGGCCAAACTGAAATCACTTAAATAAAAATTAGTTGTTCAGCACATTTAATGGTCAAAATGTTCTGATTATATGATTTTACGAGATTTTAGGTTTGGTCCCCAAATAAAAGTTGTTTGTTTATCCCGTTGCAAGTGTTAATAATAAATTATCTTCGAGAAATATCTCTCAAGCATGCTGGTCTTGTTTCCTCACGATGATTTCTTAAACAAGTATAATTCATAAAATACTAAAAGTGTTCCTATTATAAATAATTAGTTAAAAGAAGAGGTATAACAACTCTAGATAACGCACAAATCCAACATAATCCATAAGTTACCTCATAACTCCAACTTCAAACGAGTCAGGTTGGCTTAATGTTACTTATTCTTACGCCCAAACCCCTGAAACGGCTTATTCATATTCAAATTCGTACTCCAAAACTTAACACTACAACACCTCATACATCTCATTATTAAGACTTAATCCTCGAAGTCTGGAAGGAAGTCGAGGTCGGACGTGCATCGCATACCCGAACGCTAGGTTAGTAGTATTAACACCCAAAATAATCCATGAATTATTATGCGAAATAATCGTACGACGTGCGTGCGGAATAATGAAGTAGTGTTTTGTAAGGTAGGAGGTCTGCTTGCGACTTGATTGTCCGATTTTGATTTGATTGGCATGTTGGTCTAGTGGTTAGTGACCCTAACTGCTATGCCGGAGGTCGTGGGTTCGATTCCCACCCAGGACAAATGTTTGTGTGATGAGCACGATCATTTGTTCTGTGTCTGGGTGTAATTTATCTATAATATTTATGTATTTAGAAATATATAAGTATGTTTATCAGTTGTCTAGTACCCATAACACAAGCTCTGCTTAGCTTGGGACTAGATGGCGTTGTGTGATAGTTGTGGAATATTATTATTATTATTATTATTATTTTGTGGTCACAAGCTAAATTGCAAATTGTTCAATGGAGTTTTTAACGGTGTAAACTGTGACGGAAGGTTTGAAAGTCTGCTAAGTAGAACCGCAAATTAATTTTATAGGGACATTTAATGATGTCGGTTAACAGGTGAAAGGTCGATTCCCTGTTTAACCCATTTAGTTGAGTCATTTACATTTTTTGGTTTTATTTGACTAACTATCCATTGGATATAATTATAACAGTCACGCAATGAAAAAAAATCTGTTCATCCGTTTAGAAGTTATGAGGGAACAAAGAAACGGACATACATACATACACGTCAAACATATAATAACCCTCCTTTTGGGCTTCGCCGCAGTCGGGTAAAGAAATTATTGAGACATATTGTTTAGCTTAACAAAACTACTTAGTCGCATCGCATACCATGCATCCTACTAACGAAGCAATGCGCCAGAATCGCAGTTAGCCAACGTTCGCAAAATCGCAACTACGAGCCTTGTGTTAGTGATAATAGTGGTATCGATATTCAGCTATTACTAGTAGTGTGCTAGTGGGCGGTAGATCTGTGGCACACTCTGTATCACAGATAATGTAATATCAGCGTTGTATGCCCGTGGAATTCGTACTATGTGAGTCAGCGTATCGTGTCGGGGATATATCGTAAGATAGTTTATCGCGAAACTCAATTTATGAACTCGGTTCCACTGTTTTATTGTTTTCCTGAGTCCGCAATGTGTTTTCTATTTACTATTTACATTTAGTTGTCTCGGAAAGGGCAAAAGGGTTCTTGCAGAGGAGTTGGAGTGAAATATTGTCGTTTCAGAGCTTTCAAGGACAATCTGGAAATTCATTATCGACCAATGAGCGGCAATTTCCGTAAATTGAAGAACGTTCGCGCTCTAAACTCAGCCTTATCTGTCAAAATATCTGTTATTTACCTAGACACTTATTTTTGTTAAGTTTTTTATATTGATCTTCGTCGATATGAGATGGTATCTTCAGTTTTTCAATGTTTTTATGGCTGGGGTCTCGATTCTTTAATCTAAACAAACAAAAGAACGTGCCTCAAATGGAATTTCAGTTTTTGTGGTGTTAACCATGCCTATCATAAAAATGACCAATTGCGCATACAGAAACCAATTCAAACCAAAAACGGTTGACTTCAAAAAGGACTGTCGAAACACCATCTGAGTGGCTAACACAATAGGAATGTTTACCGACTTAAAAAAATGTGATTCTAATTAGTCCGTCTGTAAGATTATCAAATCAATAAAAATTTACGAAGATAAAACTCGTCAAAGTGGGGCTTGGTGACGTCACTCACCGCAAAAAATGACATACTAATGTCTTAGAGTATGACATCACACGAGTTTTCAAAGCACTGTATCATCTTCATTGTTTGTTTACGTGAAAAAAGAAAAAATACGTGTCCAATATTTTTTAGTAATAAAGGGTGTAAAAGTACCCTTAACGCAAATGAAGGGCACTTGTTCTCCCCACCACTGCGATAATTTTTTGGTTCTAGACCATATCTGGGAACCCCTAGTTACGAAGATATTGGGGGTCAAAGTTCCAAATTTTGCACAGCTGTTTTTGTAAATACTAGTTTTTCGGGTTATAACTTTACTTCAATTACATCCATGACCCGTTCACTATTTAAAGCATCCACTAGCACAATGTTTTAAAAGTGTTACATTGAGTTTTACCGAAAAATGTGATTTTTGACCCCAAAAAAAAAAAGTTGTTTCCCAGCAAACGTTTTTGCGTAGGGGTACTTAGTTTGATGTACAGAATGCTTGGTTGATTTATGATGTGAAGGGTTAATTTACACCCTTTATATGACGGACTAATTAGTTTTTTGTTGTTAACTACCCTTTTTTTTTTTTTTTGGTGGGTGTAAAATCATCGAATAACCCATCCCGCTCTTGGGCAGAGCGAAAGGGAGTGTCAGACTTCTACTGACTAAAAACCACCTATGTTCCTTCTTCGCCCTCTATGTCGAGGCCGCGATAACCGTTGGACTACCCGCGGCCTTGTTAACTACCCTTACGAGAACATCTAAATCATCAAGATACTGATATTTAAAACAGCATTGTTCTGTAGAATATCATCAAACAGTAACAATATATTTGTCCAACCAAAGTATCTTATCCAAACAATAGATGCTTACCACAGACATCCCATCCCTACAAAGGGTCATAAGGAGGGGATCATAAGTCCATAACAGGTGGATGGACAGTTATTCGCGTCACCCTGCGGTACTCTGCGATACCCACCTGCCGACTAGTAATTATGTCATTATCAGGGTCGCTTTGTGCCCCACTGTGCCCCTTTGTGAATCTCTGTGACCCTCTGCAAGGGGAGGGACGAATTCATTGAACACTGGCACTCTACAGATAAATAGAAGAGATGGTAAATATACTGTTATATTAATTAATACACTAGTTTATAAGACTAAGAATGAATGTGAACGAGGCGAAGGAAAATGCAAGGGTCTTAGCAGGCGGTGTTTTGTGATTTCTGCCTACCTCCATTGGAAAAAGGCGTGGTGGTATGTGTAATGGACTAGCTTCTAAATACGTAGCAAAAATATGATGTTTGATGGTCAGAGAGATAGACCACTTAGAATAAAATACCAATTAGAATGAATTATTATTAATTGAGTTCAGAATGATGTTTTGAATACGCGGTAAACAACCGTAATAAGGTGTCCCTTCGACCCAGTATATAAAAAATAATACAAAAGTTACAATTAATTTGGGCACTTGTCATAAATATGTGAAATTAATGAAGTTCATTAACAGCGCTTGTAATTAACATTCATGTTATTTGGACGTTTCGTCAACACGCGATTATTATTTTACATTGTTTGACACGTTACAAATTGATTCATTGTTTAACAAATTATAACAAACGTAATTGACTACTATGATGATTGCATTAATCAACAAAACTTTCATTAGTAAAACGAATAATTATGTAAGGAACGTGGGTGGGGATTTGCAGTTTCTGTTAATCCCTATGCAAAAAAAGCATGAATTTTATATGTACAGGTTACTAAACGCCAATTAGGATGGTTTAAATTGATGTCATAAACCAAACAATTAAACAATCACTCCAGAATCGCGGAAACTAAATAGCGAGCCTATTCCGAAAATAGCTGAATCAGAACAATTAATAGGTCGGCAACTCGGTACTCTTAGAAACAACAAGACAAAATTAATCACAAGCAAAATTAATACCAGTTCAACAAATTAGGGTGAACGGCACAATAACTGGCATCATAACTTAGAATCCTATTAAACGAGTACACAAAACTAATAATAGAGACGTTTACCTTAAAAGATGTTTGTACGGTAAGTGTTATCTTATTATTTATCTTAATAAGGTGCAAAACAATCGCTTTCTCAGCAAAACTGATAAGCTGGAAGCTTTTACGTCGAGTAGATACCATCTTATGTGATCATATTATTATGTGCATAAGGTCAAAGGTTAACTTTGCAGTATTGTCTTGTTAAAGTGGGTTTTAACTAGCAATTTTTGGATCCAATATTCAAGAAATCATTTAGTTTAACAGTCGTTAGTTAGGTAGACATAAATAGGACTTAGCTAAATTCTCTGAATTTAGTGGTTATCATGGATCTTAGCTCAAGAACGTCTATAACTTTGAACATAATCACAATCCAATGTGCACACTTCTCAAATTAACTGGCTCACGAAGAAAAGAGGAAAATCTTCCAACGACCCATGGATCCTATTGAGTGCAGAAAATGGAAAAGATTAAGGCTGTCAGCAGACGAGGGACATTTAAAATAATCCTTACGAGAGAAGGGTGACATCACTGAAGTATTTTCTGAGTAAAATCTCCTTGAAATGTATCACAGTATCACAAACAGTTTGGTAAAAGTATTTTGTCCAAAATACTTGTTTTCGAAATGTAATTATAACTTAAATTACGTCCTTACAGCTCAACAAAAAGTTAAGGGAACAGAAAAGCCTTGGAGCGGACTATGTTAAAAGTTTTTTTGAAGGATCCGGAATGAGATTTTCAAGACCGGACATCACAATCATATAGCTCTTCCAGACTATTCAATCTGAAGAGAATAACAGAATGTTTTTTACTAAAACTGGGAAGATGTACCCAAAAATAATTAATGATAAATCACAGCACTAAACTGCGTTGTAATGACGTAGTTTAACCCGCTCACAATCCTTACAAATTTCTTTCTAAATCTGATTTGATAAAAAAGTGTTTTGTAACTTTTTGCTGAGTACATAATTCAAAAGGCAGCTTATCTGAGTTCATCAATATTTTGGAGGTAAAAATAATAACATCACCTTTACAAACGATATTTTTGCCTTCTTCGTTTAGTGATTTTTCGAAAGGATACAGCCAGTTAAATACACGCTGCCAATAAAACCATATCATCTGACAGTTATTACTGTATATTTTGTAATTTCCTGATTGTTGTTTATAACTCACGCCCTCATAAGTCTGAGATACGCGCTTTTTTTATGCAGAAGTGCGTTGACCACGGCTTGATTAATATTATAACAGTAAATTCGGATTCGTAAACTACCATAATATAAGCATGAAGAGAACAAAATACAGAATGATTCACATTATTGACCACCTTCATGACTGATGCAGGTTAGTCAACAACACAAAAACATTGTAGTTATTATCATAAATTATAATAGAATTAAAAAGTTAAATGCATCCAGTTTGACTGGAAGCCGACACGAACATATTTCGCAAAAGCTACTAACATCCGAAAATAAATGAAGATAATGTTACCAGCATAATTTTCAGAACATACATTATAATACGTTATCCAATTCTATCTGTACGTAGGTGTCTCAGAAACAACCTGAAAATATTGAAAACTCTGAAATAATAAGGTTGTTTAAATAAACCTACGTACTGTCCATTTTCCCTACGATCCATTAAAAAGACAAGTTTTCTTCAACAAAAATAATAGATTCCAGTTAAAATAACTCAAAGATGGATTATTATTCTTTTGTTCGATAGCCTTTAACTTAGACTGAAGAATATTACCCCGGTACAGCCTGCAGTACCAATATGTATACACTTAAAAACGTTTAAAAGCAATTTTCGGAAACTAATATTTTGGAACCAATATTATCTTAGTAGGTCATATCTCAAAGTTGCAATAGGGGATCGGACAAAAAGAAACTAATTAGTCCGTCAGATAGATTTCCATAAAATATTGGACACGCATTTTTTATTTTTTCACATGAACAAAAAATTAAGACGATACAGTGCTTCGAAAACTCGAGAACTCCTCGAAAATGTCACATGTTAGTACATTTTTTACCTACAAATGACGTCACATCCCCCAACTCATGATCTTTGAAGCGTCTTATCATCGTCAATTTTTTATTAATTTGATAAAACAAATTAAATGAAATGAAATGAAATGAAATTTATTTATTTGCCAGAATGTACATACATAATCAGGTGGTAAAATAATTTTAGTCTCACTATATTCGGCTTATCAGTCGTGCAAATATTTCTGGTACATGCATAATAATAACATATAATTGCGTCAACGGCTTTCATCAAACATCATAATCATAAAAATTATAGTTACCAAAATTTACATCATAAAATAATATTAGATTAGAGTATTTCTCAGTCAAGACAGTTCATCAATTTGTTGATTAGATTTAAAGATTCTTAACGTCAATATGTAAAAGGTGAAAAAAAAAAAAGATTTATATAATGTCGAAAATTTAACAAATTACGAGTATACATCATGTCTGTTTAAAATTTAAATAATCGTCTATTGAATAAAAACATCTGTCACAAAGCCAATTGTTTAAAATTCTATTAAATTCTAAATTATTTATTTTTCTTATTTTAACTGGTAGTTTATTATAAATTTTCACCGCCATGGTGTAACAGTTTTTGTCACATAGCCTTAATCTGTTCAAAAAACACGTATCCAATATTTTTCGATAATCTAACTGACGGACTAATCAGAATAATTTTTTTTTGACTCTGTCTGATTCCCTAAGGATATTTTACCAGAAATTAATGTTTGAACGTTTCGTTTTATATTGCTGACTGTACAACGTTCTGAACTAAATGTATACAAGGGGATTGTTTGATAGGGAATTGAGAGGCGAATGAAGTTAACCGCACAAGTAGATACAGAAACCTCATTCGATCCGATAAGTACATATCTAAAATCAAATGTTGTTATTAACACTTTCTCCCTCCGAAGGTATCCAATTCCATGACCATTTTCTATTTCCACGGCGTTTAATTCTGTATCTAGCTCAAAGCTTTCTACGGGACTTAGGTTACTTGAGTTGGTGCATAGACTCAAATCAATAACTGAAGTTAGTCTAGTGGTGTGACCGAATGCCATGTCATAGGTCTCAAACTCGATCCCAAGACATGCATCTCTGTTATTTCGGATTCATGAGCGCATCGTACACTTGCTTTCAAAACATCGTGAGGAAACCAAGGTGCACGAGAGATATTTCTCGCCGAAATGTAAAGCCAAGTCAGAGGGTCTTGGTGGTATAGAAACCCTGACACCAAGTTAGGCCATAAAGAAACCGTCGGGGCTGCGGGTTGTTAACAAGTTACCGCGGCCTCGACATATAGGGCTCAGAAGGAACATGGGTGGTTTTTAGTCAGTAGAAGTCCGACACTCCGCACTTCCGCTCTTGGGCAGAGCGAAAGGGGTTATTTGATGATTTTCCACCCGCAAAAAAAAGGCCATAAAGAAAGAATAATTTTAAGTTTAATTTTTAAACTTTATTTAGGCCCCAAGCATTTATAACAGCTAAACCATCACATCACACTATATAATATTATAAAGGCGAAAGTTTGTGATTGTGTGAGTGTGTATGTTTGTTACTGCTTCCCGTAAAATCTACTGAACGGATTTGGATACACAGATAGTTTATAACCTGGATTAACACATAGGATAGTTTTTATCCCGATGTTATCTTCCCGTGGGATAATTTTCAGAGTTGTAGCGGGTGATGCCGCTGGCAACAGCTAGTACATAAATAAATGCTCTATTGGATTTCACTCAGTCCAAAAACCCCAACGGACCAATTTTATATTTAGGCGTTTATATAGGTCTCACTTAGTGTTAACGTCGTATTTTGATCAATCAACAATGTTTATTCTGTAGATTGATTATAATTATGATTAAGTAAATTAAAATAATTTATAAACAACTCACATATTCGGATATCCTTAATGTAACATGGTTGCTCCATGAATCAGGATAATCTCAAGATGTGTTGCGTGCGGCGTACAGCGTAAAGTGCTGTTACACTTGAGGTGCAGTTTCTAGAATAATAGCGATTGCACCTGAGACTGTCCCGTGCATGTCGCACCGTGTGGGGACCCCCACGTGCGCAGACGCCGCTAACGGTCGCAGTAGCAACTCCTTCGAATGAACCGCGCCTTAGAGGCGTCGGAGAATGCAGAATTTCGTTTATTCGCGAATATTATCTGTAAGTGCTTTGGAAAGCTAAGTAATTTTGCTAAGTTTACTAGCTTACTGGAATTTAAATCAGTTGTGGAACGTTAAAGCCCTGAACTGGGGCCTATTTAATACAACAGTCAGGCGACAAGCCAGTTAAGTTAGGCGTGAAAATGCAAAAATTTCAATAAATTAACAATAAAGTCACATTGTCAGTTACATTAAAAAGACCCCTCCCTGGTATGTTCTAAATTATTCTTTTAGTCTTAAAATATTATTTCTTAAATAAACTCTCGAAAGTTTATCACGGTCCGAGCAAATGTAAATGTTTGGGACAAATTCCGTCACCCTGGGATTCATTATGTAAATTGTAATATTTTGGAGAAGTTCCAAAAAAGTCCAATTTACATTTCTCCCAAATCAGATATTCACACAATGAGCAGGAAAACCTGACGTTATATTAATTTAATAGAACAGACGTACCAATTTTTTTTAACATAAAACAGTTTTATGTTTAAATAATAAAAATATGAGCGCAAAAAAGTTACTAATCAAAACATTTCTCTAGATAACACGACGATAAAAAGGGAAAATATTCACGAAATTGTTAAGAAGCCCATAAACACGCAATTAACCGCTACCTGCGTCGCTAATCACATGAGACCATCGAATTATAAATATTAACGACCAATTAAAACTAATAATTGACATAAAAACCGTCAAGTCACATGCGATAAACGATAACGAGAAATCGCGAGATAGAACACGCGATCGCGATGTAGGCCGATTCGAAAGTCGCGGGTCATTTAATAACTCGTACCTTGCGTTATAGGCCTTCTTGCATTTCTCATCTCGCATAGTACGGCTCGTACCCGACCAGCATAGAAACTTTATAGACGATCGTAAACGAGATACCTACTATAAAATCACAATTTGAATTTCCTTAAGACAGTTCAATTTTCAAGGTTTAATTGAGCTTTAAAGCACCGACATGAGCTGTAAGGTCCCAATTATCAATAAAACAACCGTTCAACACGAGCCAGCTACGTCGAAACATTATGAACATAATAGGTACTCCTACGCTGTTGTATGGAATTACTGTAATGTTATTATAAAATGAGCCGAGACGAGGTCGGACGCAGGTGGAGGATACGCTCGCGAATTTTATTTTCGTAACATCACAATAAGGACGCGTTTCAGAATACTCTCCCTGTTGTTCTATTGTGGTGTTACTCACTCAATTACCAACACCAACAGATTATATAGATCATTGTCTACGTGTCTTCTATTAACTGTTATGAGAAGTCATTTATAAATTGATCGACTGGCTAAAGCTCTACTAGATCCAAACAAAGCAGATGTTTGCAAACCAATCTTATTGGGCAACATACGTGCGATGAATAACCTTCTCGGCAAATAAAAGGATTTTGTTGGAGCATTCATAAAAGTTGAACTTTAATCAGATAATTGTACGATTCTATGTAATATCGTAAAAAGGCTTTTGGAATTTCGTTCTCTTCTGTGAATATTATAAAAGCTGAATTAGATGTGTTATTATTTCTGGTACAAAACGTACTGAACTGGATTTAAAGTTTTAACACTCCCTTCACTGTGAACACTGCAGCAAATATGAAATAACCATTACAATTATGAGCTGGCTCTATTGAAATGTAAATATAATGGTTAAGTAACAGATGTTTGCCGCCTGAGTCATCAGCGACCGACCAGTCGCACCAAGTGTGAATTTATTAAACAAGCTTTTAAAACAAGCACTTGAACCGAACAAAGAAATATATTTTAAAGCCGGGGTAGCAATGTTGAAAAGTTAAATTGCGATAAAAGTACAACGTGATTAGGGTCGAACAAAAAGGAGAACTAATAAAAGAGTCGTTAAGCCCCGGTTTTGAATTTTAAATGTTAATCAACTTTATAATTATATTCACGCGTAAGGGTCCGTAGAGGATTGTGCCGAAGCTCAAGTGGTACAGGACATCGACAGGTTGCCGGAGAGACACAAGTTCCACACAAAGAAGATTCGCATAGCGGAGCCGGAGGTTGCATTACGTTTCGTTCTAAAACACTTAAATATATTCCCTCAGAGTTTATCTTTGGTAATCCCAGATTCAGGTTTTCAGCATCTTTTAGAAAAAGTGACTTCTAACAATAGATAACGAACAGAAACTTCAATAAAGAGAATGGAGTTGACAATGACGTACCTTTCCGAAAGCTTATGTCAATTCCAAACATTTCGTTGATGTTTCTTTACGTTAAGTAACACAAATCAAAGTCTGATTTATCTGATGATAATAAGTCTACCGGTATTCGTTTGCAACATTTCATCGCGGGACAATAAGCGTCGCACCAGACAATTATCATCCGGTAAATCAGTCTGGCAAAAGCCGGGGATTAATGACGGCAGGCTGAGATGAAGAAATCAGGCTGTTGGGGCACTTTACGATTGCAGAAAGTCACTTTGTCTGGTAGTCACAGGGGGAATGTGTTAAAAATAGGTGAGGTTGCAAATATCAGCTGACCTCTGTAGACGTCATCGTAGAGGGGGGCGAGCGCGGCGTCTGGCGCGCCCCAGCGGGACGCCTCGGGGTACACCATGGGGGCGCGCCTAGCGCGACATGGCACTCGGCAGCGGCGCGTGCGTCTGCGTCGGCCGGCGCGCGCGGACTGAATACACTCGCAAACACCTACACGCTGACACACACGCGGAACCTCAACAGACACAGAGTAGAATATATAACCAGTGTGTTTAAGGAATTAATATGTATGCCTATATGGGGATCAACAAGAACCCTTTTTCTCAAATGAACCCGGAGTGCTTCGACCACCTACTTCGAATTTGATGCCTTTAGACTTCGCTGTACCGACAAGTAGGTGTAAAAATTCAACATCAAATGGAAAAGATAATATTTGATCGTCATTTTCAGAACTTAAATTTTATTTAATAATGCCTGGAAGAGCTACTGGCTAAGCTGTCTAAGCTTATGGAAATGTACATTCTCCACACCCTCACCTATGGAGCGCAAACATGGTTGCTTACAAAACGTCAGAAGTCCGCACTTGGGGTCTGCCAACGAGCTGTGGAGCGAAGTATAGTAGGTGACAAACTCACGGACACTCAGAAACACCATATTTCGCTTGAAACCCAAATAGCCGATGCTGGCAATACAGCTGCTAGGTCACATCTGCTGCATGTCGGATGAGCAATGGGCAAAAATTAGCACTCAGTGGACACCAACGAGCCAGAAACGACAACGCGGCAGGCCCAGAAGGAGATGGCGGGATGAGCTGGACTCTTTCTCAAAGGATTGGCCTATAATCGCATTAAAAACGCGAAAAGTGGAAGGAGGCCAGGGCGGCCTTTGCCCTGCAGTGGGACAATACAGGCTTATAATAATAATTATAAATCATTTACAAACAAAGCTACAGCATGTTGAGAGAAACAAATTGTTACATAAATGACAAAGAAATTCTTACTCTGTTTGTATACGGTCCACAAAACGTAATGAGAGCTCAACGGGAGCTTTCAGAGAACTCTCCTGATCGCACTGTAGTTTTTACTCTGTGTGCGTGTGCAGACGGAGCCTTCGCCCCAGCCTCCCCCCCCCCGCCTCTCGCCCCCCACGTGCTTCACTTTCGCACGGTCCGCGAACCCCGTCGCGACACTAGTTTAATTGCAACCCGTCCGCTGCAGCAGAACCGGATTTATTGTCTCCTGGTCGATATCACCTCGACGTTGATGAGAAACCAGAGAAATCGACCAGGGTTCCGTAAACGACCCGTAACCGGTTGTCCTAGGCTTGGTTTGATTAGCTGTTGAAAGACTGCAACTGTTATTGACAGCCCTAAGTGTCGGGTATGGCTGGAATTGCGACCTGCGCAGGAGTGACATTCGTAGGCGTTGACGCACTTGTAAAAGACATCAACGCGCGCACTGCAACACGAGACCCCTTATATGAAGACATTGAACGCTCACACAACTATTTAACTGTGTTTAAAGGGACAAAATTGTTTCATTATCGTTCCTTACTTCAACATTACATTCATTTTATGTTTACATGTGCTTGTATTACTCGTATCTTTGTGTAGACTTCTGGAATTTTCCTTTATTAATAGTGAATGTATTTCTTATCGCTAGATAGTAGTTATGTACTTCGCTAAGACATGTACAAATTGGCCCATTTGTATAATTAAATATTAACAAGTAATTCCTGCTATTACGAGTCTCCTGCTGGAGGATTAATAGATATGCTACATTGCTACCTGTAGATAAAATCCTACATAAGTTAACATTAAAGATGAAAAGATTAACTGTGCATATCCGGTGACAAGTGATAGGGTTCAAATGATATTCAGGATCTGTAATTGTTTTACGGTATTTGTGGATTACATTATCATTATTGCTACTGGGGTCCGTAATTGGACAAGGTTTCGCATTTTTAACTGACAAATTGAAGTACCTATCAATTTCTTTGATGTGTCTATTATTCCTCACTATTTAATACTTTACACCTAATATGGTTAGCTTTTTAAATTCGATTGCATTACTGTTCACAATTCACATACATTTAATGCGAGCCGAAGACTAATTATGGAGTATTTTGCTCATTCTTGACCATCCGAAACTATATTAAAGCATTGCCAACTAGAACAACAATCAATGCCTGCTAAATTTTAAATTGTTTAACTTCGACTTCATATTCAATTACTTTACTACTTCTATTCTGTATTTACTTCTTGTAATTACCAAGTTTATTCGAAGTCTTTAATCAGAAACTCGAACATTAATTACAAATGGCGACTGGTCTGAGTCTGAAGTACTAACAATAGGTGTTAACTCGTGATTAGTGGCGGTGTTGAGTATCGATGCGCAGGCGCAGAGCGGTGAACTATGCAGAGTTGTAGGCTGCAGGGCGTAGGGCGCGGGCGGAGGCTGCGGCGAGCGCCGCTACCGATGGGACAAAAGGGAGAAGGCCCACTACAGAGTATTGAACTAGAGAATATGGAACTAAAACTGGCTAAAACTGGGCCGTCCCCTTTTCTTGTACAGTAAGGGACATATTGAAACCCGCAATAGGGCATGCTTACATGATACTAATAAAAATATGAACAAAAAAAAGTACATGATAAATAACAGATAGAACCATACCAAATATTTCGGAAAAGTGTCGCCACCCTTGTGTTTATCACGAAAAATGTGCGCGGATCAATTACTTTTAGGTATAATCCATTTTCCCTTCATATTTTATGACAGGCGTAGGAAAAAAAGCGTCTAGTAAAGTGAGATCCGGAGAGCGTGGGGGGGGGGTTCATGGGAAAATTACGTCACAAATTAAGGTTATAGTTTTTTACATATTTGGGACGAAAATCGAATACTGAATACACTCCCTTCAATATGTCCTTCGTTTAATAAAACCTAACACCCTGTATATAACTGAAGCATAAGGAGGGAGCATAAATTTGTATTTAAAAGTACAGTTCGAACAAATTATCTTGGCAGGTCCGAACTTCGTGCAAAACGCTGCGCAGTAACATTTAAATAAATAAATAAAAATAAAAATAAAAAAGCCTTATATTTCTTACTAAAGACTACAAAAACAAAACTTATTTCTAATCACACTTAAACTTAATAATCCTAAATCTTATTTTTATTCTTAAGTATTATGATTAAACTTCATCCTTATACTTATAGACATATATTTTATTTAACTATTTATGTAAGAACCCCTCGTTCTCGAAGGTGAAGGCCTCCTCTAGAGATTTCCAAGTATCCCTGTTCCTCGCTGTCTCCATCCACTGTTTGCCAGCCGCTTGAATAATATCGTCAGTCCACCGGGCAGCTGGTCTGCCTCTCTTTCTGGTGCCTGATGGACCCTTCCAGGATGTTATCCTGGCGGTCCATCTGTTATCTGTTAGTCTGGCTATGTGACCAGCCCAACGCCACTTAAGCTTTTTGCTTTGAATCAGAGCGTCTGTTACTTTTGTCTTCTTTCGAATTATACTATGGGGTATTTTTTGAATTCTTTTGATTTTTAACATACTTCTTTCCATCCCTCTTTGACACGTCCTGATTTTTGTTTTCGCTTGAGATGTGAATTTCCACGTTTGGCTAGCGTATGTTAATGATGGTAATATGCAGGTATCCATAACTTTTTGTTTAATTTTGATCGGCATGTCACTTTTCATAACTTCTTTTAAGCTCCAAAATTTTTTCCAAGCATTTGAAACTCTCCTTTCTATTTCTTGTTCATTTCTTTGCTTTTCAAACGATAATTGTTTACCCAAGTATACATATGTGTCGACGTACTCCAGCGCTTCATTGTTTAAATATACAGGGGTCTTCAGAAAGTTTGTCATAATATTTGTTTTACTGCGATTAATTTCTAGTCCTACTTGCTGACTTGCGGCATGAAGATCGTTTAACATCGACTGCAACTCCATTTTACTCTCAGACAGCAACACAATATCGTCAGCAAATCTCAAATGGCTTATATATTTATTGTTTATATTAAGACCAACCCTTTCCCATTGTAGTTGTCCTATGACTCGTTGTAACACTGCTATAAAAATAGTTGGGGAGATGGGATCACCTTGCCTTACTCCTCTTCTTATGGGTATAGAAGGTCCGGTTGTCTCCAGTCTAATTCTGCTGTTACAGTTTTCATATAGATATTGTAATACCTTCAAATATCCTGATTCAATATTTTGAGATTCTAGAGATTCCCATATTGACCGATGATATAAAGTATCAAAAGCTTTTCGATAATCGATAAATCCAATGTAGAGCGGTCTTCGGAACTCTTGATATTTGTCTATTATGATTTCAATAGAGTGGATATGATCCACCGTAGAGAATCCTCTTCTAAATCCTGCCTGCTCTACGGGCTGTTGGTTTTCTATAGTGCCTCTGATTCTCTTTTCTAGAATTGATGAGAATAATTTATATATTGAAGACAGAAGGCTTATTGGTCGGTAGTTGTTTATATCATTTGGGTCTCCTTTTTTATATAACAAAATGATGTCCGATTCAGTCCATTGTTTTGGTGTAGTCGCCGTTTTCAGCACGAGATTAAAAAGCAGTGTTAAAGGGCTCACTAAATAAGGAGCTCCTAGCTTTAGGGCTTCGTTTGATATTTTATCAGGTCCTGGGCTTTTTTCCGATTTCAATCTAGTTATTCCTTTCAATACTTCAGCCTCCTCTACATCTACAATATCGGAAAATGTTTCCTTTGATCGAGTTGAAGTTAAAGTGGAAGCCAGCTCTCCACTATATTCACAGCTATATAGAGTTTTATAGAATTGTGTTGCAACTTGGAGTATTTCATTTCTATTACATGTAGTTTTATTTGAAGCTTTAAGTCCTTCTATCCAAGTTTTATGCAGTCTTAGTTCTTTGTTGGCTCTCTTTAAACTTCCAGATTGTAGTACATATTTTTCAATGGTCTTCTTACGATGGATGTTGTAGTCATGCCGGATGTATTTACTAATGAGTTTGTAGAGAGCTTTAAGCTCATTTCTCATACTTCTAGTTTTTGATTTCTTTTTTTGAAGAAGTTGCCGTCTTGACATTAATTTTCTGGTTTTGTCTGATAAAACAGAGGGCACGTTTTTGTGGTTTGTAGAGCTATGTGCCTTTTTGAGACTATTTTCTATTGCAACAACGATTTTATCATGAAGTTCTTGCACTGTGTGACTTTGTTGCCAGGTAACACTGTTTTCGAAATGTTTGTGAACTGATTCCATGTACATCTTTACTTCTTCTTCGTTTTTTAAGGTACTCTTAGTGTTATTTTCGTAAGATTTTCTATTCTTCTTCAAATTTTGTAGTTTAAAAGTCGCTCTTACTAGTCTATGATCGCTGGGATATTGTACGTTGATCACTTCTATGTTGTGAGCATATTTTTCAAAATTCGTTAGTATGTAGTCCACTTCATTTTTTACCTTGCCATCGGGTGATTTCCAGGTCCATCTTCTACTGTTTTTCTTTTTAAAAAATGTGTTTAGAACTGAGAAATTGTTTTCACGTGCAAATTGTATAAGCCTACTGCCTCTGATGTTTCTTTTTCCATAGCCATGACTTTTCATTATCATGATTTCCTCTTGTTTTGGTTGGCCAATTTTGGCGTTGAAGTCGCCGATGACCATTATATTTTTTCTAGACATTTTTAATGCATTATTTACAGTGGTATAAAACAATTCAATATCATGATCGCTTGCCGTTGTTGTTGGAGCGTAGCATTGTATTATGGTTATTTCAATACTACCGATATTTAGCTCGAGTAGGGCCACCCGTTCCGATAATCCTTTAAAAGATATAATGTTCTTCTTATGGCGCTTGTTTACAATGAACCCTACTCCATATAATCCAGGTGTTTGTCCCATATAATATAGTATAAAGTTTTCATGTTCTTCTATCGAATTACCAAGTCGTCTAGTTTCAGCTAAGCCTATGACGTCGTATTTGATATTTTTCAGGGCTTCCTTCAGTTCCAAAAGGTGAGAGTAAGATGATAGCGTTCTAACATTATATGTTGCCACATAAAGGTGATTGATCTCGAAATTGCTATCTTTATGTGTTTGTATTTTCTCTAGAGGGTTTTGGTCTACGTCTCCCACGGTGACCGGCCGTATTGGGAGAGGTGGAGAGGGAGGGGTGTAGCTTAGTTTTTTGGAGTTTCTTCGTATTCTTGACTTGTAAGGGCTTTTGGCGTGAGAGACAGCTGTGAAGGACGTAAGAAGCTCGTTATGCTTTGCGATTTATTTCTCTTGGGTACTTGCTTCGTCTGTTCTACATTATATGACGGGTTTCCATTATTGCTGGCTTCGGGAGACTCCGATAGAAATCTTTTACTAGACGTGGTGTCTCTGTGTACGTCGGTTTGATGTTCTTTATTTGCCTTTGATTTATCATTGTTTATAGCTTCGGGGGACTCCAATAGAGATATTTTAGTTGATACAGTTTTACTAGGTAAATAGTTTTCTTGTTCCTTAGAATTTATCTTGACTATTTTATCATATCGAAGCATTACCCTTTCTCCTGATGAACGTTTTCTTTGTAGCTCATCCTGGAGCTCTTTGCGTTTTTGTAAAACAGCTGGTGAATAATCTTCTTTTATGTAAATGGAAGTACTTTCTAAAGCTTTCTTCTTTTTTAAAATTTGTATTTTTCTGCTTATCGTCGTAATTGTGACTATGACGGGTCTTATTTTGTCTTTATTTTTCCCTAGCCTGAACGCTGCTTCAATTTCCCAATTGGGGCAAACTATATTCATTTTATTGTTTATGATATCCAGAATACAGCTAAGTAAGTTTTCGTAATTTTTTTCTGATTCTGGAACACCAAAGAAAATTAAGTTTCTCCTTCTCATTTGTTTATCTAAAATATCGATAGATTTTTGTTGTTCTTCTATTTTTTCCTCTAGCTGTTTAGTTTTTGTCTCAATACAATCAAATTTTTCGTCGATATTTTTATTTATAGCTTCCTTAATATTCTCTTCCATATCTTTCATACCTTGCTTCTGTAGTGCTAAATCTTTTTGTATATTGTGTAGAGCTTTCAATACCTCTTCCATTGTTATTTACAATTAACGCCCTCTAGCGCTAGATAGCTTTACTAGTGATAAGGCGTACTACCGACGTTAGGTTCGATTAGGGTTGCAAAGTTTAGCTACTCGCTCACAGATGGCGCTGTTATCAATTGGAGCACTGTTAACATTTAGCAGTTTTTATTTTGCACAGCGGCCACCCTCACTCAAGTTGATGATAGACATTTCTCAAGTTATAGTTTAATGTTCTGGGCTTTACTAGTAATAAGAAGGCGTAGTAACGACGTTAGGTTTGATTATGATTATGAAGTTCAGCTACGTGCCCACAGATGTCGCTGTTATCAGTTTGAGCTATTATAAATTTGCAGTTTTTTTGCTTAAGTTGATGATAAACACTTCTAAAGTTTTATTAGTTAATGTTCTGTTTGCACTTAATGTTTTTTGCGCACCTTATGAACTGAGTTTTAGTCCGAGTGATTTTTTCTTGCACTAAATCGTTTCATATAATACTTAGTTCAGCAGCTGTTGTTTTGGTTCATTTGACACAATCATGATAAGCACTTTTAAGGTTATTATTTTGTTTTCAGTTTTGTTCTATTTGCACTTATTGTTATTTTTGCACTTTATGAACAGAGTTTTTAGTTCGAGTGAATTATCTCACCCTAAAACTTTTATCTATTAACTTAGTTCACCAGCTAATGTTTAGAATCACTTGACACATTACGGTTGGTGGTTATAAATTTTATTTTTGAAAAAGTCTTATATTCCACTTGGTTTTCACTTAATTCTCCATATTGTCTAAGTAACACTTGGTCTGATAACACGAATTTATACACTTTTAACTTCTTATTTGTAGAAAATATATTTTTATTTCAATATTATTACGGACTACGTGTTGACAGTGGCACTGTGGCGCCCTCCCTCGTACCTCGTCCCAGTAACATTTATTAGGAACCAAATGGTGACATGAGGTGAAGTTCGGGGGGCGGTAGTCTAGGCTAGAGATGCACCTTACATAAACACAATCAATCCTTTATACGATCAAATATCGTAATCGATTAGTTTTATTTGGAATACGTTATTATTAGTGTTTAGAAGATATTTAAGTGAATACATTAACTAATAAAGTGAATTTAATCATTAATAATTGAGTTTTCGTCTTTATTACATAAAAAATGTATAGTAACATTATGTTTTCTCTGTTAAAAGACATGATTTACTTATATTTTAGAAATCTATTACAGACTTCTTGAATAACGAATGTTTACGAATATTTCAAACCTCAATATAAAATTGAATAGAAACATCTTTTTATTACTTAATTTCAATCGATTCTAAGAATAATCGATTATACGACACCCATTGCACATGCACATGCACATCTCTTTTTGTTAACTTCGTGACCTTCGTGCAAGTTCGGCAATATTCGGTACGAGGTATTATATCTCAGTCACACGACAGCATTTGTTTAGTGTTTGTGTTGCTATCTCTGTCTTGAGCACATTCGATTAGAAAAGTTTTCGTTGTGTTTTTGTTTGTTGTTTTTAATATTACTGTTATTTTTTATTATTTGTTAGAAAAGTTAGTGGGCACTTATTTCGTCAAATATGCCACCAAAGTATAGTAGTGTTTTAAATCGCCAGGCGAGAAAAAATATTTACGATTTAACTCAGTATATGAAAGGGGAATAAGAAAATGGAGTTAAAAATGTAGACTAGGTATCTAAAAGTGTTTTGATATTTATTTCATTTGTATTTTCTGACTGTATTAGGTATTTTCTGATCGTATATGTGTTTATCTGGCAATAACAGTTTTCTTCGCGAGTATACATGCGCAAAGTTCGCAGAGCCTATGTTCAGACCTGCCAAGATAATTTGATCGTACTGTAAGAATGAATGAAACACAAAATTAAAAATTGTTGACAGCTTGGACGAGATAAAATAAGCAAGTTGGAGATGTGGCCTACTTAATGATAATCTAAGTTCTAAAAATAACACTTAATATTATAAAGAGGAAAGATTTGTTTGTTTGTTTGTAACGAATAGGCTCCGAAACTACTAGACCGATTTGAAAAATTCTTTCACCGTTGGGAAGCTACACTATCCCCAGGTGACATAGGCTACTTTTTATGCCTGTATTCCCACGGGAACGGGAACTACGCGGGTGAAACCGCGTGACGTCTGCTAGTATGAAAATAAATTCAATACAGCACGGGCAAGTTGTTTCTAAACGTCGATAAGTTTATAGAAATGACGGTTCTCGTGACTTTTCTCCCTAACAACAGGGTAAAAGCAGCTACTACAGTGTAACGAAAGCACTAGGTACTCGTACCTATTCCAAACAAAGGATACTCGGATAGAAAGTATTGTGAACTTCTGGTGATCGGAGTAAACAACCGTTTTTCAGAGAAGAATAAAACTGTTTCTGTACCTTGTTGTTTAAAGGCGTTTGCGGAACAGGATCTATTCCGTGAATAGAACTCCTTAGAAATATACTAAGCTTGTGCCAATTTGGGTTAAAGAGAATTTCTTACAAGAATGCAACTGCATCGTTGGTCTTGCTAGTGATTACGCGTGCTACTGAGGATTACATAGCGGCTTCTATTCCCAGGTCGGGCGTTACAGGCTTTATCAACTAGGAATTCTCAGTAGCAATACCAAGTCCGGATTTGTCTGCGATTGGTCGAAATCCTTACATATAACAGGTAAAACGTGGGTGTATACTATGGAGCACCTCTGACTAGCCTTTGTGAAAACAGGCGTGATGTTAATGGTTTATAAGTTAAGCGTGGAAAAAAAATAATAGGAGGGGATTTCTTATTAGAATTTGGTCATACTCAACCTTCTGTTCGCCCACTTCTCTTAGCTACCGCAACCAGTTTATGTTTTAAATTCGCGATAAAAAAAATATCTGCAGCGGCGCGTGTCATTAGCCGCGATGTCCCCTCCCCTCGGCCCGCGCTGCCCCCGCCTGCATTTATTAATCTTATTCGGAGAAATCGACGCATCACAAGACTGCCCCGCTCCCCTTCACCTCGCCGAGAGGATACCAAAAGTTCAGAAGGATATTGGCAGGTGATTACGCGAAATTGTTATTTGATTATGTTAGATCGCGTGTTGACAGAAAGGCGCTGTCAGTAAAACATTAATTTGTGAAAATATAATTACGTACCTATTTGCGGGAATTAGTTTGTACTAACAAAATGGCGACGTCAGATCCTAACTACGCGCGAAAATATTCTTGTTCAACTACACAATATTTTTTCTAAGAGCTAGATATGTTTGACTATATGTGCTGACCAGTGCTGCCATAAATGCCTAATTTCTTAGGTATTCAGAATCAGAGGTCAACCACTTTTTATTGGTTTACAAGATCACGAATGAATGTGTTTCGTCGGAGAGAAACGCATTTTTAGATATTGCTGCGTAAATAGGTTGACTTAAAACAACTCAAAATTTTTGGATTTGCCAATTCTCATTTTTGGATTTGGTTGTAGGGTGTATCTCCGTTTATAAAGCTAAGTTACTTTACATTATGAGCTTTTAAAAAATGGTCTCCTCTCTGAGAGTGGTTGGGCCGTAATTGTGACAGTACCAATTCGCAGCCGTTTTGCGTTGATCCCGAGTGGTGGATCCGCTCGGGATTCAATTGGTTGAAGACATGTCATGTTTTGATTTTTTATACAGACATGCTAGTTTCCTCCCAGTGCTGATAAAATAAAGTTCTAACGTTAAACTAAAATATCAACTTAACAAGGACCAAATCTTTACACGGACACAGGCCGTCCAAATTCATGGACACCTCAGTGTCCGGTACGCCCGTTCACTCACCGTGCGACATCGCCTTGAATTGATACATATGTATTTATTTATAGGCACCTATATATAATCGATTTCTGGCCTTATGTACACCACTTATTTTTACACCAAACCGACTTTTGAACGCGCTAAACTGGTATAGGCCTTCTTCGAATTCGTTCGCAACGATAACGTTAATGTTTTAATCATTAAGTGCTTTAGTAATTGATTTATTTCTACCAATCCAATGAGCACAGTGTATTTGTATAGGTATGACATCACGCCTGCTTCTCCGATAGTTTAGGCAGAGGTGACCAACCTACACACACTCGCATGAGTCCATAGCAACTAGAAATCCAGCTTGTCTCACCAGTAACAAAATTATCTGGATGTTTTGCCAAATATCATTTTTGACTCAGAAGAGTTGCAGAGACTGAGGGTAGATACTGCCCTGAAGGTGTAAGTGCCCTGGGTTACTAACAAAAAATACCTTGATGATTAGATTGATCCAAGTTCTCACAGAAGTTAATAGACTATTATCAACTTTCTAACCTCTCTTCTCCGCTCTCGTTTAGATGCTGAGGTCAGCTTCCCTTCACACTGCCATGTGCTGTACGGGTCAGAAGAGTGCCGTCTTAAAATGTCTTCGTTAGCTACAAAAGTCGTTTCACGATGTTAGGTACATCGTATCCAAGTTTTGCCTAAGTACAGGACTTTCAAGGTCGTCTGGCTTCTGACATGCAGTACTTCCGTTATCGACTTGACACACTTACAAATCATAAATACCGGATGTAGGTTATTGTTCTTATTCATTACGTTTCGCAACTAGATTCTTATTAATTAAGTACCTATTGGTTTTACTAAGTTAGATGGCTGATTACCAGTCAAAAACAAAAGTAGGTATTGAGTTGATACGAGTTTAAGCTACAGAATAACTAATTTATGTCATGTTGAAAGTTGTTTCAGAATCACGAAACGATTTCAAAATAAACTCAAAGCTTGTATTTCAATTAGACCATTAGGTAGGTACAGGCATGACGAACAACAAAAAAGATGAAGCTCTGCTAGAGTCCTAGTCACAAGGCATAATTAGGTACCTACTTGTAAAAGTAGGTACTGCGTTTGACCATTCCAAAGCGTACATAAATCATAGTTTTCATCATCATCATCAACAACCAATTAATGTTCCCACTGCTGGGACACAGGCCTTCTCTGTTTTAGAGGGAATGGACTATAATCTACCACGCGGGCCCAGTGCGGATTAGTAGATGACACATGTCTTCGAATTTTTTGGTTCTAAGACATGCCGGTTTCCTCACGATGTTTTCCTTCACCGTTTTGAGAGCATCTCTGGTTTTCCCTCAAAACGTACAAATCTTTCGCCTTTTCATAGTTTTATCTTTGCAAAAATTATAATAATGCTCTTGAAAAGTTTATCTCCAAGCCTGGTTTTATTATACCAGTTTATGGAGAAATATGGGCAAAACATATAATAATAATAATAATATTCCACAACTATCACACAACGCCATCTAGTCCCAAGCTAAGCAGAGCTTGTGTTATGGGTACTAGACAACTGATAAACATACCTATATATTTCTAAATACATACATATTATAGATAAATTACACCCAGACACAGAACAAATGATCGTGCTCATCACACAAACATTTGTCCTGGGTGGGAATCGAACCCACGACCTCCGGCATAGCAGTTAGGGTCACTAACCACTAGACCAACAGGTCAGTCATGAACCCTATGTTCCCTTTACGCCGATTCCCTCTACGTCGAGCCGAGAACCTTGTCTCGCTTCTAATACCCCTACGTCGAGTCTACGATTTCTCCTGGATCCGGGTGTTTTTGGGATTCTTCAATATACTTGTAGGTAATGTAACAATCTAAGATCGCGATAGGAGCTTCCGAGTAATTGTGGGCGTATCACATCACAAATAGAGCTGCTTGCTAATAAAGACCTATTGGTGTAGAATCATACAATTGAATAGGCCTTTGTTTCAGAGAGCCATTCACATCGGTATTGAAGTGTTTAATTTTAGAATTTCTACAAAACAATTAGCTATTTCGACAAATTACTAAATATTGTACAATTTATTTCATTATAACTTAGGAAATGTAGGTAAGTAGGTATAATATTTTAAGTTATTAATTATTATATAAATATGTTTATGTGGACACTATAATTATTTAATTCTCCTATCTTTATTTTATTCATTAGGTACCTACTTTACGCATGGTCTCTGCACAAATTAAAAAAAATAAGCATCTAAATTATGTAAGATTTCGACAGAGATGTATAAATTTTGCCTTCAGATAACATAATCCAATTCTTGAATTATTAATAAGGCAAAAACCATTTAGCTATAAATTTTACTACCTACTGTCTGTTAATAAAGCAACAATAATGCAGTTTCAATAACAATATTTAATTAACATAAGCCATAAAATGGTACAGAAACTGGTATAATAAAACCAGGCTTGGAGATAAACTTTTCAAAAGCATTAGTTATAATTTTTGCAAAGATAAAACTATGATTTGTGTGTTAATCATATTAAAATCTGTTTTATTGTGTTCCATGTGGCTCTAGCTTGGCTTTACATGCCGTAGATTTATCTCCGAGCTATACTGGTATCCTCACAATGTTTTCCTTGACTAACTGTCGCACTCAGAGAGCTTTAATGATTGCTTAGGCCATCTCTAAGTAAAGCTTTCTGGGCGAAATAATCCACAACGAAAGGACTGATCGCCCGTCTGGTGTCTGCCGGCGTCCCCGAAGATAAATAGAAGTAAAGCTTTTGACAGTTTTGTCATACAAAAGTATGTCAAATCTTTAATAAGTGACGGTTTAAGTAATCATTAAATATCGTTGAGTACCGCAATAAGCAAGTAATAATTGAATAAAATAATAAATTGAAAATTATGCCTTGGTTCTAAACTTGAGACCTCTGACTTGTCAGTTTTTTTTATTAAACTACACTAAGTAGATACATTATTTTGAGAATATTCTAAATCCTTAAGATGGATTCTTCCATGGTCTCCCTACTTTTTTCAGGAAATCATTTACATTATTGGTATTGTAGTTTAGATCTAAGTTCAGAATAAAAGTTCAAAACTTTCAATATTAATGAAACCAGGCAATGTCTGTATTGTATTCGTGGTATTGGTAATTTATCAAGCAAAGCAAAGTCCTGTAGGAAATAATAATTTATTGTTCTTTCATCATAGTAAAAGGAGAAGACCTAACTAAAGGAAAGAAAACAAATAAAATAAAATAATTTATTTTAGACTAAGTTTTTCTTACTTATATTTAACAAGTTTATAATTACAATAAGTAATAATTAAGACACATTGAAAGTAAGAACAGGAAAGGATCGTTAAACAGTTTTACAAAAGGTGAGAAATATATTTTTTTACATAGATTATAGAAAATATTTTATAAGACTGCTATTCATCTTACAAGTTCACTTTTTAGCTTAATTGCTGTTTGAAATACCATTTAACATTTTCTTAGAATTAGTTGGTTGTTTATAGTGGGCCGCTTTACCTCAATGTCGATATGTTAGCGGACAGGTGACTAGACTTAGAAATGGTAATGAAAACATGTGACAACAAAAAAAGCCATATTACAATAAATATATTTACAACCAAATCTGAAACATTTAACTGTTGCGCTAGAAAACGTTTCAGTTACCTACTTATTAGAAACTTTTTAAACTTAATGCTGAAGTTTTTACAGTAAATTTCTGTATATGAACACTTTATTTCATAGAGTAAATGATCAATACACTTAAAGGCTGTGTATGATCTACACAATGTTTTAAGATAACTATAGTCTTGTATAAGAAACTTCGACTGGGCCTTGTTACAGTTTACTGCCTCTTACAGAGGTTTGGCTCGGTATGAAGAGAAGCAGTGGGAATATTATGCTGATTTATATTCTTATAAGAACATTGGTCACAAAGTTACCTGTACCGATCAATGGTCAACGCGAGGCGAACGTCTTCATTTAAACTATTCATGTCTCAATTAATATGAGGTTACTTGGCAGGTGCTGGAGCCGTAGGGGCCGAAGCAACTCGTTGCTGTGCTGCAGACAGTTGCGGTGAGGTCGTAGCCAATGCTCGCAACTGCTTTTCAGCTGCAGCATTCACCATCTTTGTAACATTGGTCTTCATCTTATTCCGTACTACGGCACTCTTACTCTTTACTGGCGCATTTGGACGCTTAGCCACCGCCTTGACTGCCTTACCCTTGTTTTTCTTTGACTTTGCGCCTGCAGGCAATTTACTCTTTACTTTTAGTTTGCCTTGAGCCATTTCTACGTTTTATTTGACTTATTTTTGCACAAATACAAAACAGAACGTGGTTTTGACGTCAATTGGTTTGACAATTGACATTCACATTACATTGTTGTTGACAGATGACAGCTGACGCTGGGCGTTCCGTACAAGAATCATTTGGATTTTAAGCGTAGTGTGTTGAAGGCTCAAGTTTGTTTACAGGAGTAGTGTGCCCGAGTAAAGAGTAAAGTTTTCATTCTCATGCTATTATTTAGTAATTGGATTAATGTTTAATATTATGTGACAAAAGCGTTCCATTCTACTGTTTTCTATGTAGTGACTTGAAGTGAGGGATAATGGAATGAAGATACAAATAAAGAGTCAAAATGGGTATTTATTTTACGGATTTTTTATTATTATTCATAAATCGACTGTTGCAGTATATGAATTCGAGTTTCAAGTTAAGAAATATACATAATATATAATATCTTCTAAATATATTTTATGTACAGACAAATAGAAAAGTAGTCGAATATAATTATCGGCTATCGATAGAGTCGAGCGGCGAGAGTGCAGGCGACCGGCGGAAAGCGGTGCGGACGAGGGCGCACCTCGCCATAAAACGTCTAGAAAAATAGATAAATCGCTCAAAAACGTCAGAATCAGTCGAAAAGATAGAAGAGTAGAGAACGGGCGACGTCAAAGGCGACGACAAGGGTAGGTTCTCAGGCCCTTCTCACGCGTACTCCGTGTCAGTGGAGAGTGAGCGCTCCGCGGGCGAGCGCCGCCCGCTCGTCTCCGCCACCGCCGGCTCGCCTGCCTGCGCCTGCGCGTACGCCAGGCTCTTCTGGTAGCTGAACAGTTGTCGCTCCAGAGAATAGTTCTCCGCCTGAAGAACGGCAATCTCGCGCCTAGAAACATTTGGTATGTCATTATTTATGAAAAGCTTTAACGAAACAGTTACTCCGTCCACCAACAATCACACCTACCTCATCTGATGCGCGTGTAGCCGACAAAGGTCATCATAGACATGATAAGTAGCTTGAAAGAGTAGGTAAGTATCGCCCCACTCGAGGCGTACACGAAGTTCACCGCCCGGGTGCAAGAATGCGCTACCAGGGCGCGACATATCTTCGACGCGCAGGGCTGTCTCCATCATGAGCCCCTCGTCGGCGCTGTCTTGCGCGTAATAATGCTCGAAGGGTGCGCCGGGCAGCTCCTCAGCGTCGGGCTCGCCGGCCGCTGCGCCCGTGCGCACCAGCCACGCCGACCAGCTCACGTAGCGCAGGTGGTTGCGCGGCACGTGGTGCACATCGCGGTACAACATGTGCAGCCGCACCATCTCCGAGTGCATGTCGCAGCGCACCGCCCACGCCTGCTTATCGCGATCGTAGCACGTGGCCGCGCGTCCCGCTGACGGTACGGCCAGCTCGGCCAGTGCGCGTGCCCACACCAGCTCCACTGTCAGTCGGACTCCTTTAGTTAGTAGTCGCGATGGCGGCCGTGGGTTCCAAGGCGGCGTGCGACCATCGGCGTCACATACACACTCTAGTGGCCCCGAGTGTAGTCTTCTCTCACCCTCGCCGAGTGCAAGAGCATATCGAACACGGCAGCGCTGTCCTTCACCTGATAATCTCATTAGCCTTAACGTCAGTGGCTCTTTACCACCGCCACCAGTAGCCGACACCTGCCAATCGAAACCGGCGAATGCTATGGGTGGTGTGTCAAGGCGAGGCGCGCGTAGTTCACAAGAGTATAGCGTGCGCACTTTTGACATGCTGAGCTCCAGCTGGAACTCACCGCGTGCATCCGCGTACTTGGTGTTAAGTTCTGCGATGGACACACAGCGGCCGCGGCCTTGCGCTGCGCAGCCTGCGCTGAAGCGCACCTGTTTTCCGGAAAAGCCCTCGTTAGCCGTGAAGTGGTCACGACTGAGGAGCGTGAATGTGAAGTCCACGTACACCCGCATGCCTTCGCAAGCGCCACGCCACACCAAGTACACACCTGCAACAATATTAAGAGTATTCTAACTGTAAAATCAAGTTCAGGCGTTTCTGGCAAGCTCCCTTACCAGGTTAGAGGTGTAATAAGACTGGTGAATGCTAAGTACTGACCGAGCGATGCATCTGCGCGGCTGAAGGCGACAGCCCAGCGCTGGTGAGCGCAGCAGAAGTCTTTAGAGGTGACATCGCGGTCGGGCTCGCGCGTGGCAGAGCGTGTCACCACGAAGGTGAACACGTGGGTGTCGGCGCGGTCCTTGAGCCGCGTTGCGCGGTACAGCAGCGCCATGCGCCCGCGCCGCGCGCACCGCCCCCCGGGGCCCCGCCTGCGCAAGCGCCTGCTGACAATCATATATCGTTATCATCTGTCTAACCGTTTCCCAAAAACTGACTTTTTGAAAGGAGGCTCGATAGATGTTGGCTTCCAACCTAGTTGAAAGCAGCCGACCCAGGGCTGTGGGTTGTTCGAAAGAGATGAAGTAACATGGTTGGCTTTTATTTCTATTCTATTCTATTTTTGTGTAATGGCAATTAAAGCCGATGTCGACTATTCTGCCAATGTCCAGTGAATTGGAAAAACAAGTGAGCAAGTTAAAAAAAAAATGTAATGCTAAACCACAACAAAGGTCGCAAATCAGATTCTTCGATATGACGTGGATCTTGTCGGGTTAGTACGTGACTGAAACAAACAAAAACATACAAATAAATAAATATTAAAATTGTTAAAACATAAAGGGTCTAAAAGTACCCTTAACGCAAACGAAGGGAACTTGTTCTGGGCCTCGGGTTGTACAGTAGTTATCGCGGCCTCGACATAGAGACGCGGTCTGACACTCCCTTTCGCTCTGCCCAAGAGCGGGAGGGGTTATTCGATAATTTTCCAACCGCCAAAAAAAAAAGGGACTTGTTCTCCCCACCACTACGATATTATTTTTGTTCTAGACCATACCTGGGAACCCCCTAGTTACGAAGATATTGGGGGTCAAAGTTCCAAATTTTGCACAGCTGTTTTTGTTAAAACTAGTTTTTTTTGGTTTTAACTTACTTAAATAACCTCCATGACCCTTTTTTCAAAGCATCCTTTTTTCAAAGCATCCACTAGCACAATGTTTTAATAGTGCTACATTGAGTTTTACCGTAAAATGAAATTTATGACCCCAAAAAAAAAAGTCGTTTCCCAGCAAAATTTTTTGCGTAGGGGTACTTAGTTTGATGTACAAAATGCTTGGTTGACGTATGTGTGAAGGGTTGATTTCTATGTTATTGTGACGGATGAAAGTCATCAGCGCCACAAGCAGTTCGGGAGAGGAATATGTTAGCATGGAGGGGAAATTAGTCGGAAGGGGGATTTTAAATTTAGAGAGACGTTTATCACCAGATCTTGAGGAGGAATGTTGTTGGCTTTTATTTAGTAGAAGTCAGACACTCCCTTCAAATCATCAAATGACTCATCCGCCCAGCAGGTCTAAAATGGCAGCTTTATCAGAATCCACGCAGCATCTTAGTATGAATCACGTTAAAAATTTCAAATTCTTAAAGTGGACTTTAAGTCTATAACTATAAAGTCCTTCAAAGAATTTTAAATTTTTAACATGATTAATATTACGATTCTGCTAAAGCGGCCATTTTTGACACCCTGAGCAGGAGGAGTCATTTGATGATTTCTCAACCTCCAAAAAAGAAAACAAAAAGCAGTCGATAAGAACTCATCCTCATTTGCCACCTTTGCGCATTTTTGCATTCTTATTCTTAGGTCAGCAGGGCTATTGCGTATCTTTTAAATGACAGTGGCTAACCTATAGTGCCTTTCAATTACTGTCAAATGGTTCCATTTTGTACTAAACCATAACCAATTTGACAGTTAATCCATAGACAATATGATAGCCACTGTCATTTAAAAGATACGCAATAGCCCTGCTGGAGCAATGAAACCGGCAACTATAGGCGGATGGAGCGTACAACAAAATCAGGGACAAATGGACGATTTTGCATTCTACTAAAATCAAGATACCTATATCACCAATCAAACTTTTATAGTAAACTATGATTTAATCTTATTTTTTCCACACTTTGGTTTTCTTTACTGTAAAAAAAATACCCGTAGTAGGAATTAAACCAATTCGGACTTACGAGTTCTACAGTGTGATTCTTTATAATGTGCACATATCGAAATGAGGGAATCTATGCTTAATTTTATCGATGGAAAAAATATTTTAAAAAATCTAAATATTTTTTAATATTTTTTATGGAATTTTCAAAAATGTTGTCCGCTGTTGTGACCCCAATGTAAACAAAACGGTGTAACTTTTAAACTAAATTATCTATCGCGATGAAACAATTTTATGTAAAAAGTTATGAAAAAAAAAAGTTTTTTTGATCAAAAAACGTGTTTATTTTCAATTGAGGGTAGTTTTTTTCCACAATTTTCATTTTACGAGGACGCCTAATTGCTTCCAATCATTATGGAGTGTTTCATCGCGATAGATAATTTAGTTTAAAAGTTACACCGTTTTGTTTACACTGAGGTCACAGTAGCAGACAAAATTTTTAAAAATTCCATATAAAATATTAAAAAATATTTAGATTTTTTTTAATAATTTTTCCGTCGATAAAATTAAGCATAGATTCCCCCATTTCGATATGTGCACATTATAAAGAATCACACTGTATAAGACAAGCTATAGAATTAAACAAAACCACAAGTGTGAAAACTGTGAAATACAAAGCATGTTACACCCAACCCTAGTGCGATAAGAGCCAGTTTTTGAGGAAGTATTTTTGTCATCAATTTTTAGGAGACTTATGATTTAATTTGCATTTTCTGTGGTTTGATTTCTGCAGGTTGAAGAAGAAGCAAAGGTATGAAGCCGCTAAACAGCCTCACAGGAAAATGTAAAATTCAAACAAGAATTAATAAATACAAACAAATAGTATATTAATTTTATAAACACAATTTAAATATTCAAAAAAATAGTAACGCTGTAAAAACACAAATCACTATGTCGATATTAAAAAAAAAACACCGTCGACTGGTCGGTGGTGATTTTTTTTTAATTTCCTGTTTTAATCGATTTGAACTTAATTTATCTGTGGTAATTTTCTTTTTCGCCCTTGGTCGTGGAAAAATAAGAAAAACGCAAAATACATTGCATGTCGAATCTAAATAGCAGTGCAATAAGGCTAGCTTTCCAGGAAGTGTAGGTATTGAAAATAAAATTACCAACATAGCTAAATGTCGGAAGCACTTCAACGCTTCTGTTTACAACCAGGTTAAATCTACCTGAACATTCAAACACTTTACATAACAAAACCTTCTAAAATTCAAAATCTTCAATCACTTAAAACAACGTAAGCATTTCGGAAACTTCTACCTCGGAATATGTCTTTACAAAGTTGTTCCTTGCTCCGCGACGGAAAATTAGACTTCCTGTACTTAGTTCCTGTAACTTTCAGGCTTAAATTATAGATGGGGTCTGGGGGCTAGATTGAACCGCTGGGACATGAAGCGTAGTCACACAGTTGAGGTTTGGGACCAAACGTGCATTACCGTGCATTCTGGTCTAATCCCTGGGGACCAGATGTTATTTAGATCAGGGATGGCAAACCTTTTCGGCCGAACCCATTACAATTTAGTACCTTATTGTTGAGACGTTCCGAGATACGGGTCGGGGCTGATTTTTGCTGAAACTCACAAAAATAAGTATAGTATTTTTGTATAAGGTCCATATTCATTAGTCCATCTTCCCAGATAATTATATCGCTACTCTAGTGTAAAAAAGCATCAATGTCGTGTCCAAAATGTTCTGTCGCATGTTTCACCGTCCCAGATACAAGTATACCTACGTGGTATTGTTACTAGCCTAAAACCAAGATTTTGTACAGAACTGAGCAATAACATTAAGGGATATGCCCAATCATGGCGGCATGGAGACAGCGACTGTCGCAACCCCGTGCAGGGCACGCCACGATAGTGGCGGTAAGTCCCCTCTTTGAGGAGTGGCTTGAGAGGCGCCACGGCGCCCTCACCTTCCGTCTGACGCAGGTCCTCACCGGACACGGTTGTTTCGGGAGGTACCTGCACCGAATCAGGCGGGAGGAAACACCCGGATGCCACCATTGCGAGGATCGGCCGGAGGACACGGTGGAGCACACAGTGGAGGTGTGCCCCGCTTGGGCGGAGCCCCGCCGTGTTCTCGTGGCGGCGATCGGCGGCGGCGACCTCTCGCGCCCGGCCCTGGTGCAAGCCATGGTCCGGGGCGAGGAGGAATGGGACGCCGTCGCCTCCTTCTGCGAAGCAGTGATGCTGGCGAAGGAGGTGGCGGAACGCGAGAGGGAGAGAACCTCTCGTCCCAGCCGCCGCGGGAGGCGCTCCGGGCGTCGGGGGTCCCGCGATGACCTCCGGCCACCGTAGACGCGGGCCTGTGGACGGTGAGTGATGGGCTAACTCGCCGTCCGTCCGTCTCACGACGAAAACAGGCCGTGTCGACGGCGCGTTCGTGTTCCACGCGCGCCTCAAAGAGATGTCAGCAACATGGGAGGGGCCCGAAAGGGCCGACGCCTGTCGGGGCCGCGGGTAGTCCAACGGTTATCGCGGCCTCGACATAGAGGGCGAAGAAGGAACATGGGTGGTTTTTAGTCAGTAGAAGTCTGACACTCCCTTTCGCTCTGCCCAAGAGCGGGAGGGGTTATTCGATGATTTTACACCCACCAAAAAAAAAAAAAAAAAAAAAAAAAAAAAAAAAAAAAAAAGGGATATGCCCAAGTAATTTCAGGCTTACTCTATCTGTTTCGTCTGGCCTTAATTCAAAGTATATTTCGTCTACGTGACGTCTTGGATTTCCAGGAATTCCGTAAATCACTGTGAGTGGAAGAAAGGTGTCCTTGCCCGTAAGGTGTCCTTAGTAAGGGTTCTTACACACGATGGCAGGCCGGCGGCATGCTTCGGCATAGGCGGGTGACAAAGCGAATTTTAGGCTGGGCATTGGGCCTTTTTCTCGTTGTGACAGGGATTTGGCTGTAATCCACAATGCGGGACTCGTGCCTCCTACTGGTACCTATTGGTAGATGTCACATGTTCTAATTTTATTTGGAGAAATACTTTTTGTAGTATTATTTATCTGTGGTAAAGCTAGGCTTCCGCTTACCTCAGTGTAAATTATTTTGTTTACATAACCCCATTAAAAATACCCTTACGGCAATGTCAGCTTTTCCTTTTGTCTGAACAAAATTTCACATCAAATGTTAAAATTCATGGTCTTCCATTTATTTCTGACACTATGTTATTTAGCAAAAAATAATCCTTACGATGAAGCCTTTCGATTGGTATGACAAACTGCTCAGACCAAATAAAAAGTAAAGACGAAACTCTGCGAACAGCAAAGTGAGGCCGGTCAAACTACACCGTGTACATACACAATACACGCACACACGCAGAACATAAACTACGCTTTGGTCTGAAACTATTTATTTGGTCTGAGACGTGTGTGCGTGTATGCGAGGCGTAGTTTGACCGGCCTCACTTTGCTGTTCGCAGAGTTCCGTCTTTACTTTTTATTTGGTCTGAGGATAAACTGTTACTGTAACTGTAAATGTTACAGGGTAATTTTTTTTCTCGTGTGGCGGATTAGATTCCCGGTTCAACTATGTGATTACTTATTTAAAAATCTATGAATGCAGTTTAAATTGTTTCTAAATTAAAATAATGTCTTCTTTCCGTAAAATGCTCCATCTACAATATTCAAAGTACTTTTCCTCCATGTGGCATAGCCGTGGGACGCCCTGTATTTCAATAATAGTAGATGCCGAACGGAGTTTGCCAATAATTATGCGCACGGCGCATATCGAAAAAAACGGAATGTATGACTATGTAGTAATAGCTTCCGATTTACTTTGTTGTTCATCAAATACTGCCGAACAAGTGTGTACCACTCCTACGGATTTATTAAGTTAGGTCCATTCGACCCGGCTGAAGTTTTCACGCTGAGATGATTCATAAAATTATTTCAGTGCACATAAATCTGCACCTGGCTTAGTTTTGCGCAATAAAAGTTAAGGCAGCCAATTTATTGATTAAATGAAAAAAATCTGGAGTTGAATAAAAGTACACAACCCTGACTGTACTGTCTCGAAATCGGGTAAAAATAATCAAAGTGAAGTAGTTAGGTCAGTACCTAACGTGTGATAAATAAAATACTAGCCTTCGAGACTTCGGATGCAATCTATCTAATGAATTGTGGATCTAACGTGCTATTACAAAAATATAGATTGTGACTTTGCTCGCGGATTCGCCCACATAGTGGTCGGAATAACTCCATGAGATTGAACTACTGGAATAGAGAGTATCCTATGTCCTTACTAGGTTATGGTGTATAAGTGTTTACATCCAAATCCTTTCCGCTATTAAAATGTATAAAAGTCGAAAAGTTTGTTGAGTACCTAATAGAAGTTTGTTTTTATATTAAATTCACTGACTGCCACGTTGGTGTAATGGTAGCAAGCGTGACTGCTAAGCATGAGGTACTTTATTCGACTATATCTATTCGTCGGACGGTGTTATTGGGTTTTTCCATCAGGAATTTCTCAGTAGCAGCCACGGTGTCTGGATTTCTAACTGGTTAATGGCAAACGGCTATTTCAGGGGACTTAAGCCGGCTTTTGACTATAGGATGTAATACTCGTATATAGGGTGTAAAATTACCCTTAACGCAAACAAAAGTAATTTCTTCTCTCCACCACTGCGATTTTTTTTTGTTCTAGACCATACCTGGGAAACCCCTAGTTACGGAGATATTGGGGGTCAAGGTTCCATATTTTGCACAGCTGTTTTTATATAGGTACTAGTTTTTCAGGTTATAACTTAAATTACCTCCATGACCCGTTTACTATTCAAAGCATCTACAACAGCACAATGTTTTAAGAGTGCTACATTCATTTTTACCGTAAAATGAAATTTTTGACCCCAAAAACAAAGTCGTTTCCCAGTAAAAATGTCGCGTAGGGTAATTAGTTTGATTTACAGAATGCTTGGGTATTCAACACCCACTCCTATCAAGATCGGAGACTCTACACTCGAAGTTGTAGACGATTATGTCTACCTGGGACAAACGGTCCAGTTAGGTAGGTCCAACTTTGAGAAAGAGGTCAATCGTCGAATCCGACTCGGCTGGGCAGCGTTTGTGAAGCTGCAGCTTCCGAAACGCTGCCCAGCCGAGTCGGATTCGCAGCTACTCATGAGTAGTATCTTCTCGTCCAACTTACCACAGTGTCTCAAGACGAAAGTCTATGACCAGTGTGTGTTGCCAGTGATTACATACGGGACCGAAACGTAGTCGCTCACAATGGGCCTCATCAGAAAGCTCAAAGTCACCCAAAGGGCAATGGAGAGAGCTATGCTCGGTGGCAGTGGGCAGGGCACATTGCTCGCAGAACGGATGGCCGATGGGGTCAAAAAGTTCTGGAGTGGCGACCGCGAACTGGAAGACGTTGCGTTGGAAGGCCTCCCACTAGGTGGACCGATGACCTGGTGAAGGTTGCGGGGATCCGCTGGATGCGAGACGCACGGGACCGGTCAATGTGGCGACACTTAGGGGAGGCCTATGTCCAGCAGTGGACGTCTTTCGGCTGAAATGATGATGATGATGATGACAGAATGCTTGGTTGACGTATGTGTGAAGGGTTCATTTACACCATGTATATTACATCTTGAGATATATACTCGTATTACTTCCCGCGTTTGAGATGTAATATATTATAGCACTGAGCACAGTGTGAACGGTCACGTACAAAATGTATGACGAGCGATAAAATATTACATCTCAAGATGTAATATATATCGCATAGTTAAAAGCCGGCTTTATAGTGAACATAACTAGCGAAATGTAGATGTAGTTATGTACTATTAGATACACCTCTGCCTACCCCTTCGGGGATTACACGCGTGTTATTATGTTATGTTAGATAGAAGACATCGATTGATTTTAAAATCAAAACAAAACCACGGCAGGCAATATCCTAGCTCCATAATTTAAAAGCGTGAATACGAGTATTATGAAGTTAATTAACTAAGCCAAGCCTTACAGTGAAGCTCGAACATAATACCTCGGCACAGCATATTATAATCAGGGATGCTACAGGGCTCCGTAACGGATATCCGAAATAAAAAAATATCGATAACCATAACCGAAACCGATTTTTATGTTTCGGATAGTTCCAAAACTATCCGAAAAGGCGGAGTCTAAAATAATATGTTTACAAAAATACTTTTTAGGGATATTTTCAAATAGTTTGTGGGGTAATTTTAGGGGTTTATATTTATTTATGTACACTCAAAATATAAAAAAGTAGTTAAAAAACTAAAAAACCCGACTGAAAAAACTGAAAAGTAAAAAACAAGCACATTTTAAATTAAACAAAACTTGGAAGCAGGCGGGGTCCATTCTATTTTCATTTCATAACTTAATATTCAAATGAACCTGAACGCCTGCTTTCAAGTTTTGTTTAATTTAAAATGTGCTTGTTTTTACTTTTCAGTTTTTTCAGTCGGGTTTTTTAGTTTTTTAACTACTTTTTTTATTTCCAACTTTTTAGTTCTTTTGTGTCTGTTCTTTCGTTGGTCGCGTAAAAATCTTCGCAGATGATTTAACTTTTGTGTTTGTTTATATGATCAAAGTCACAAGACTTTGAATTTATTTTAAACATATAAGTGTCATATATTTTTGTAATGTCCTTTTAAAACCCTTCATTTTGATATCCTACTCGATGGTAAGGGTACATTTTTATTTTTTGAAATACGCTATATGACCCCCAAAATCCACTAATTTCTTTTTTTAATTTTAATGTAGCCAGTGACACTCGCGCCATCAAGACGAATCTAACGACGTATATTTTATTCAAATCCCTTCATCCGTTTAGGAGTTATGAGGGAACAAAGAAACGGACATACATACATACATACATACATACACGCCAAACACATAACTCTCCTTTTGGGCTTCGCCGCAGTCGGGTAAAACGGATAAAAACATAAAAAAAATAGAAGAGCACAAAGGTACTTCTTAATTCATAAGAAATTTCTTCCAGCAGACCTGCGAGAGGAAAGTTGAATTAGGCATGTAGACACAGTGGATAATTGTATGGAAATATGGATAATTATTTATCCATATAAAATAAACACTAATATTACGAATATTTTCACCTATAATATATAAATACATTCAGTCAAAAAAAGTATCGGGAATGAATGATTTGTTTATGGTTCCAAATTCAAATTTAGTTTTTTTTTTGTTGTTAGATTGGCACAACTTTTTTCCATTTTGGAGCGGCGTTTGAGTTTCATCTGTTATTTATTTTAAATACAGTGCTGTATAGAATTATATCATATCGAGTGTGTATAGATAGCGAATTTCACTATGGAATAAAACATCGAACAAAGAGTTTGTCTTATGTTTTGCATCGCCAATGGAATTTCGTGTTCGGAGTCACTGAAAATGTTAATGTTACAGAAGGCTTACGGTGAATCGACTTTATAAAACACGTGCCTATGACTGGTACAAAGCGTTCAAAAGCGGTCGAGATGTGATGGAAGATCTGCCTCGCTCTGGTAGGCCATCAACGTCTGCAACTGAAGTTGCGCAAAAGTGAAGGAAATAGTGACTGAAAATCCTCATTCAACTTTGAGAGAGATAGCCGCCGAACTTTCTGTATGTCACGAGTCGATCCGTACCATTTTGACTAATCATTTGGGTATGAAACATGTTTCGGCTCGGCTAGTCCCAAAAGACCTGAATTTTCTCCAAAAACTCAATCGTATGAGAGTCGCTGACGACTTGCTAGAACGAGTCAATTCCGTCTCAACATTCATGAAACGCATTGTTACTGGTGACGAGACGTGGGTTTACGAGTTTGACATGCAAACTAGTCAACAAGCTTCGTAGTGGCGCCTTCCAAAGTTGACTGTCTTCTTTGACTATCGCGGTGCGCTCGGAATTCTTGCCAGAAGTTCAAACGGTAAATGAAGAAAAGTTAATAAAGTTAGATAAGCGTTATGCGGCATTTAAGAGAGCAAATTCATCGAAAAAGGCCTGATTTGTGGAAAGAAAATTCTTGGAGATTGCACCACGATAATGCGCCTTCGCCATCATTGTGAACGAATTTTTGACCAAACACTCAAGAAATACCATCGAGCAACCACCATATTCACCAGATATGGCTCCAGCCGACTACTTCATTTTTCCTAAACTCAAATTACCACGTCGTGGCACCCGTTTTCAATCGGTAGAAGACATAAAGAAGAATTCGCAGCGAGAACTGAATTCAATTCCGGAAACACCGTTTTAAAAATGTTTTGATGATTGGATTATTCTTTGGCGTAAATGTATCGTTTCTAAAGGAACATACTTTGAAGGTGATAAAATAAATTTGAATGATTAACAAACATTTTGTGTATTATACATCTTTTCCCGTTACTTTCTTGACAGATAAGTATACAGATAATTACGGTACAGAGGAGAAGTAATGCTCTTTGACTTGTTTTTTGAAAATGTATAAAGAATTAGTCTAGAATTTTATGCGGAAGTGAGTTCCACAAACGTACTGCGTAAACAGAGAAGGAGTTAGAAAAGAATTCGGTTTTATGGCATGGTAAATTAAGATGATGCCTAAAGATGATTATAATTTGATGATTATAAAAATGATTATTATTTTAGTTTTAAGGATAAATATTTTTGAGAGTTGGTTAAGAGTAGAGGAAGACCAAAAAAGCGATGGATGGAATGTGTTAAGAATGATATGGTAAGAAAGGAGGTGTCTCCTGAGATGACGAGAAACAGAGAAGTATGGAAGGAGAAGACATGCTGCGCCCACCCCAAATGAATTGGGATAAGGGCAACAGAATGATGATGGGAATTGGAAACACTGCGTTTGTTTTACCCGGCCTAGTTGACAATCGTCAGTTGTCAGATTGTGTTGAAAGTTCTAATATCCGTAATCAAAATTATCCGAAACTAGCGGATAATTCGAAATAATTTCAAATCGAAACCGGTATACGAGAACCAGATCCGAAATTTCACATCCATAACATCCCGATTATAATTACTCGCTTCGACTAATTCACCATTTCAGATTGCAATCTATGGCTCCAAATGTACGAGGAAACCATACGTGCATATGTAACATACAGCGGAATCGATATTTAGGTACATAGATATATATCTAGGTAGGTACATAACATCCAATATGGCAACAAGTTAACAAGGCCGTTGGCATTAGGTTTGCTAATTGGTGATTGGCTGCGAGCTATTGACGCTATTATTATAGTTAAACTATGTTTACCAAACATAATGAATTGTTTAATGCGCGAGAGAATATTATGAATCTGATAGCATATGCGTCGTTCCCACTGCTGGGACACAGGCCTACTCTATATTATGTTGAGGTCAACATTTTTCATGAACTGCCTATCTTGGCAAAGAACAACAGATTGTCAAAATTTCGAGCCACTGACTACCATTAACGCTATCATAGATCTGCGAATGACAGCCGGGACTAATGAATTAACGTGGTTTCCGAGGCATAAGGGAAACTCGAAATAAAAGGGTGGTCACTGGTCACCTATTCACGGACCAACCTAGACCAGGATGGCTTAACCTGAAGATCGACCTGCAGCTGCTGGTATTATTTAGCCACGAGACCCTCTCTGTTACAGGGAAATCTGTAATTACCACGCAGGTTCAGTGCGGAGGATGTAATGTAAAGGATCATGAGCAAGTTCTCGTGATGTTTTCTGCCACCATTTTGAGAACCGTCATGAAAATAGGATCCGTAAAATGTATCTCACAAAACAGTCTACCAGACCACCTTTCTAGAAAGTCTTTCAAGTCAGTACACAGTTGTTACCGAAACACGGTGCCACATAAAATTTTCAAGATAGGAAGCTGTTTACGACATACAAAGGAGAAAAATCTGAAAGGTAGTTCGGTTAGCTAGATTTTATCTCACCGTCGACAAATGTTACATCCTTATTCGTTGGGAAACGTAGCGGGTATTAAAAATGTAAAGACGTTTGCGGAAACGTGTTGAATATTTGCGTCGATACTTCACTAGCTTCGGAACCACGTCTGCTGAGGAGGCGGAGAGCACAAGTACTTAATAGACAAACATCTGGTTTAATTTCGGAATTCAGTTACCGAATATTCCCGAGCTCCTACGAAGTGACGGAGATATACAGATCTATAGACACGTATCGTGTATGTGTTTGTAATGCTTAATAACGAGAACAATGTCAGCCGAATCCAAGGTTGAATTGGACGCTAGGAATTTATACGGCACGTCTAGAACATAACCTATTATTCATTGTATCCTGTAGTTAGCTATATCATTTCGTTCGTACTAAGTCAACATCCCATTTGCATAGAAGGTAACAAAGGCAGGTATGCATGTAAAATTATTCAAATCGTGATCCACTTGAATATCTTTTTGATGTGGCGCCCAAAAATATTAATACATACATTTAAATTTTGAGAAGGCATACGCGAGGTAACCACCTCGGGTGATCACGTTGGGCCTACAGAGCGGGATTGCATTACTTGGGCATCAAGATATATCATGTTTTCTTATACAACGTCTCCATATTTGTCTACGGATTTAGGTCTATGTTCCGTGAAAGGAATAATGATAACATTAACTTACATTATTGTTTCTTGTTCTACGATAATGCTGTCATTAAAACTTTTTGAAGAAGTGAAAGTACCTATTATTTCCCTCAGAGCTAGTAAAACGCTAACTTTGCCACAGAATACAAAATAGACTCTTTGTTACTTTATTTTGCAGAAAAAAATAAAGATACAAGACTTAACATGACACACACAGCTTGGCTATCTCATACAGTAAGTCTATTTCGAAATAGACTAACTGGTTCGAGAAAAGGATGGTACGGCCGTGCCGCTTTATTGCTCGACTTGGCTCGCACTGCCGTGCCACCAGATACCCGAAGTACTGAATCTTAATGTATATGTAATTATCTAATTTATTTCTTTTTCTTTTGCCCTCTTTACTTATTGTAAATACATTTGCACGCCATGCTATGGCAGGATAATATGTAAAACCAAATTCACTGGAACACCTTATGTACCATATTCCAGCAAATAACTATTTTGATTGATTGAATCAACCTAACTTTTACTGTTGTTATCCTTTACTTTACAACGAATCAAAAATCAAAATCAAATCATCTTTCTTTAGCGCACGGCTCTTAATACACAGTTGTCAAATTATATCAATACTAGCGGACGTCACGCGGTTCCACCCGCGTAGTTACCGTTCCAGTGGAAATACAGGGATAAAAAGTAGCCTAAGATGTTACTTAAGGTGAATGTAGCTTTCTAATGGTGAAATATTTTTTGAAATTGGCGCAGTTGTTTTTGAGTTTATTCATTACAAACATACACACACACACACACAAATACAAATCTTTCCCCTTTATATTATTGGTGTAGAGCAAACTGTATTGCCTCGTTGATTAACATAGGTAAAACAAGGTCAGATCTTAATGTTTGACTAACAGAGCGCTATGTTATGCCAGGAGGCGTACAAATATGGTAGTCAAGTTTAGCTCAGGATTACAATTATTAGGTACTACGAGTATAATATTTGAAAGACATTAGTATGATATTAAATTAGAAAATAAATTATTAATTACATATTCCTGAATTACTGATGCGATTTTCCCCATAATATATTTCTCTGTGTAAGTGATGGATATAAATGTTGATTGATGGAGAGGGAGAGGAAGGCCAAAGAAAAGATGTATGGATTGTGTGAGGAATGATATGAAAGAGAAATTAGTAAATGCCACCGTGACGTCTAACAGAGAAGAATGGAATAGAAAAAGTGTTGTGCCGATTTGAAATAGAATGGAAAAATGTATAATAGGATAAGGGCAGCAAGATGATGGTGATGAGGTACAATACATTAATAGATAAGAATAGTACATTGTTATCCGAGGGGCGAAAGTTACTTATTTAGTCCCGAGAAGGGGTTTAGCGCCCGTAACGTAGTGAGGGCGCTAATAGTTGGAGGGACTAAATAAGTAATTTACTCGAGGTAAACACTGTGCTTTTCATTACGAACACGAGGAAATTAAAAAAAAGAACCTAAATTATTAGCTAAAGAAAAAAATTGTGTTGATCGGATTGTCGCTTTCCCGCTTATACTTATTGTTTTTTTTTGTCCTCTAGTCGTCCAGCTATACAGCCAGTATTTTTCATGTTCATCATTAAAAAAAAAATGCTATTTTAGAAAAATAGTTGAAACTAAATTGTATTAAAGTCATAACATAATTAAGGTAACTTTATATTATTTTAATTTTTAATCACTACTTTACGAGCGCCAAACCCCGTCTCGGGAATAAATAAGTAACTTTCACCCCTTGGATAACAATGTACTATTGTAATGTCCATTAATCTGTTCGAAGCAGCAGTGGGTCGCGACTCGCTAGTTCTTTTTTTCGTGTCGATTGTACTTCCATATTATACGGTTTGTGCTCAGTAGGTAGCTACGTTTATTGCAGCGGTAGAGGCGCTGTTCAGGTCACCACAGGTGCATCTATACGGACATCTGGGATACTCCAGCAGGTGGGGCATCGCTAATAAGTACAGACGCCAGCACATTAACCTACCCGAAATATTCAAACCCCAATCAACCTTGAACCTAATGCTTTGGCGATAAACTCGAATATCTAATAAAGAAATGTGTCAGATTGTTGTAGCTTGATGTAGTGGCGATACGAATATTTACTAGTTACACACGCCAGGTGGTCTAAAATGGCGACTTTAGCAGATATAATAGAAAAATAATATGAATTGCGTTAAAATAGTCACAGACGCATTTCTTTATTACGAATTTTACGATTTTGAACGTAACTCATATTATGATCTGCTAAAGTAGCCATTTTAGACCACCCGGCGTGTGTACCTAGTAAATATTCACACTTGGAAAGAACTTGTTGATGACAATAATACAACCGTGTCTTCTATTCATAAATTGTGTCTTCTCTTGAACAAAGCACCGGCAGTAAGAGACACGTGTATCTAACTTGTAACACGACAAGGGAAGGGACCTAATTACAATAAATAAAATATCGTTATAATTAGCTGCGTAGCAACACTGGCAACTCTACAGAGATATTTCTGGAGCGAGGCGCGCTCTGTGTTTATGCTTTGTTTTGTAATTATAACATTGCATCACGCCTAAAATCTCCTGAAGGGTTAGGTAGAGGTGTACCTTATAGTTTACACTTTGGCAGTTTAGTAAGTTTAGTTATATTAAGCTTTATTAAATAGGGAACGAGCTGTTTTTTTTTATACTTCTACTAGCTGTTGCCAGCGGCTCCGCCCGCTACAACTCGAAAATTATCCCACGGGAAGATAAAATCGGGATATAAATATCCTATGTGTTAATCCAGGTTATAACTATCTATGTACCAAATTTTATCCAAATCCGTTCAGTTGTTTTTGCTTGAAGAAGTAACAAACATACACACTCACAAACTTTCACCTTTATAATATTGTGTGATTGTGTGATGTGATAATAGCCTATTGTCATCAACGGGGTAAACATCCAGACTCCATGACTGCTACTGAGAAATCTGTGTTGGAAAAACCCAATAACACTTTACCCTACCCTTGGAATCAAACCTAAGAACCTCATGCTTAGAAGTCGCGCTTGTAACCACTACCTATATCAACGAGGCAATACTGTTTGCTCTACACCAATAATATAAAGGGGAAAGATTTGTATTTTTGTGTGTGTGTATGTTTGTAATGAATAAACTCAAAAACAACTGCGCCAATTTCAAAAATTATTTCACCATTAGAAAGCTACATTCACCTTAAGTAACATAGGCTACTGTTTATCCCTGTATTTCCACTGGAACAGGATCTACGCGGGTGAAACCGCGTGACGTCCGCTAGTGTTGATATAATTTGACAACTATGTACTACGAACCGTGCACTAAAGAAAATGACGAAATTCCGTACACGGTATCCTTCCGCTTCCGATGAATTTTCGCAATCCTTTTCAAGAGTTCACTTTCGCTCTATACAGATATAATAAACTTATTGTATTATATTACATTCTACTGGGCCCAGTGGTTTTGAAATTGACTTTCAGTGGATGAATGAATTAATTCTTGAAGTAGACTATAATCTATTAATAGAACTACATAAAAAAATAAAAATATAAAATTAAAAAAAAGTAGTAAGTATACCATTTCGTAAGTTGGTAAAGATGGGAAAAAGGCTACAAGCCATATTTTGTTAACAACCTAAACAAATTCACGACCTAAATATTCCTAAAAAGCTTAGGATAATTTGTCGGCAAGCTAATAAAAAAATCTAGTAAACAATGGCTCGCTATAAATAAAACCGTCGACAGTCCACTGTGTTAGGCACTACCTAAATTCCCGTACACAATAAAAATTGGGTATGTAAACGAAAAACAAAAAAAGTCCAACGGATAAACGAGGTGTCCAGGAGACTAATATTCAGCGGAATTTATTGTGCCATGAAATATGCATGGCACTCTTTTTTGTTACAACAGGTACAATTTTGTTGATTGTTACCATCGGGAATAACGGTTATTTGTTAGAAGGGTGATTGTTTATGCTCTTGAAAATCTATTTCTGTACATAAAACATGCTTAATCAGCCTTTAATGTGCCCACTGCTGGGACTCTCTCTCTATAAGAGGGAACGGACTCAGTGCGGGTTGGTAGATGTAATTGTCTTCGATTTTTTTATTCTAGGACATGCCGGTTTCCTCACGATGTTTTCCTTCGCCGGTTTTTTGAACTGTCTGTTTGTAATTTCAAAATAACAGCTATTTACTGAATGCATAAATAAGTATATTCGGCACTTAGAACAAAAGTCAAATGTTTTTATTTTTGGCTGTCTAGCGGTCTGTCTGTTTGTTCCGGCTAATGTCCGAAACGGCTAAAAGTTTAACTAAACTCATAATCTGCCAAGCCTTTTCCCAACTATGTTGGCGTTAGATTGCTGTCTACGAGTAACTGGATGCAGCTTTAGACTAATATTTTACGTGATGTATTTTATAGCACGACTATCTATCTTTCACAATCTTGTTAGTACTAGGAAAACGATACCTTGGTAAGACTGGTTGTCATACTTTCGGGCAAAGATTGACAAGACCAAGGCGTATCGTACTTTTTGAAGCATGGAGGAAACTCGATATGTTACCCATCCAAAGACCAACCCAGGCTATCGCTGCTTAGCCTGAAAATCTAAAAAAAGAAAGAGAAAGAAAGAACTATACTACTAAACTAATATGTCAAATTTGTATCCGCCATTTTGATTGCATACCATATCATTTTCATTTCAACACTAAAATTCCCCGCCATTTCCCTATTACACGTCAGAGTGCGCCCAATATTGTGTAGGTACTAGAGCCTGAAAATTCATGGAGCGTGTAAAGGGGTAACCGCGGGGCATGCGCTGCATTCTGCTAGTGACGTATGGGGCACCCGTGAGTCCCATGACCCGGGAATAGTTGTAATTTAGATAAATGTCCTATACTCGATGTTCGTGTGCAAAAGGTGTTGTGAATATGCCAAAGTCAATTGTGATGTTGTAATGTTTACACGTTCGCTTTTTAGTGGTCGATAGGAATTAACCCTTAAAAAAAATGTTGTTTTTTTTTCATTAGGTATCTTTATCGAAAATAATTATTATCGACATTGGGCAACTTTGAAAAATTTGAAGAAAATTTGGAAAACTAACCCTGCATGCGTAATATTTATAAATTTTATTTTTACACGTGCGTAAATATAAAATAGGAATTATGACCATCAATATCTCCACAATAATACGTTTCCCAGATATGTTTCAGCAGGGTAAAAACGGACAATTGAAACCTTTTTATAGAAAGCATTTCAGTTGTGCACGCATGCTAAAATAAGAATGAAATACAAAAAGATATTTATTTCACTTGATAAAGTTTAAAGTATAAAGAATCCTCGTTGTGTATTGTACTTATCTACATAAAGTCTACAACAAAGTTGCTTGTAGTGCCTGCTATTGCGATCGTTTACTTCTTCAACAAACTTCACAAAGGATTTTGATGTGGTTTTGACCTTAGAAAATGTTTTCAGGAAGGTTCATGTGTAGGTAATCTTTTATATAAATTAAACTGTATTTCAGACTACATCGTCCAAAATTTCGGGAATAACTTAAGTAACTCTTGCTATTTCTGCAAGTGTCTATGAAGAACATAGCCAATGTAATCTTACAAAGATAGGTTTAACATTCATGCAAACTCATCAAAAACATTTTTTTTATTTTTTTTCTTTATAACACTTATTTATAATATTACTACAAAATGTTTACTCAATTACTGGATAAGGGTAGGTAACTAATATAAATGTGTTCGTCTAAGTAACAACAGTAAAATGTCAAAGATATCAAAGACGAGAGTTATTTATTCAAAAGTCAGCCGTATGTATGTAATTCAAGTGATGTCTAAACTACTCGGCCCATTTGAATAAGTAATGAGGCTCATGTAGTATTTTGTAGTTCTGTACCAAAATATGAACTTCATAAATCCATACTAATTTCATAAATACGAAAGTATCTGTGTCTGAAAACACGTTCACTCAGTTCGATGAAATTGGACATACCAAGGACATAACACATAACATCACGCCTGACAGTAATCCTCGAAGGGTTAGCCAGAGGTGTACCCATTAGTACACCCGCCTTTCGCCAGTTATATTTAGGTAAGTCCCATCAAATAAGGGTCGAGCGTATTGCCATCAACCGGGAAAATCCAGGCTCCGTGGCTGCTACGAAGAAACCCCTGATATTTCTTCCAGACAAACGAGGAAGTATACAAAGAACATAGGATATTTTTTAGGAAAAGTTAGTAAATCGTAAGCATTGTTCTACGACACACAACATATTGTGTGTTGAATTAAAGCGGTCATTTCTCCTGGATCCGTGTTTGATTACGTCAACTCGCTCACGTCCTGAGTAAAATTAATTAGGAATAAGAACCTTTCAAAATGTCTCTCATATAGTAGTATTTAAATTGTAAACACGTGTACCCGTTATCTAATCGTACTGAATTTAAGGAACTGTATTTAAGTGACGACGTATTGTAAATCAAACAATTTCAAATATTAACAACTATCATTTTGATAGTGCATCAACATTCATTGTGCTAAATTTGTTGTCCAACAAATTAATTTTGCAAGTATTAGAATGAAATGGTTTTTTCATGGAAACTTTCCATTATTTACTAAATAAATTCAAACATGGAATAAACTTTGTATTAAAATATCTGCTAAGTAAGTTATCAAAAATTTAATCATAGGTAGTGAAACAGGCCGGGAGACTGATAAAACACATTCTGTCGAACCTCTTCAAATAAACTTTAAATATATAACCGGTAAAATTTCCCTAACATACTCGTATCTTATTCTGTTAACCTGTAAATAGTGGTAATCGCACGTAAACAATACATCTATCCCTCAGAGAGCTATCGAACTGTGAAATGGTTCCAACCTTGATAAAATATTCTGAAGAGGAGAAACAAAGGCAACGTGTTCGCTAATGGATACCGAACGAGAGTGAACGAATACTATTCAAATGTAGTTCCGAAAAACGAAGCAAAAGTATCGAAAAGAGCTGTAAGATAGACTATTGTTTACCTACCCTATCGATCGACTAGAAGTACAATAGAATGGAGACCGACTTCAGTGACAAGTACTAGAGTTCATCTTAAACATAATTTATATGACGTTTTTTGCAATTTGTCGGTCAGTGTCTAATGTTGATTAACACGATTCGCCACCGTAATAAGAATGGCTTAACAGAGTTATTATAATAAAACTCATCTTTGCAAGTAAGTTCATTTTATCCCATTGAATGCCTCTTTCAAGAAAAAGTCAACATACAGGTTGACGCTCTCCTGTAAATTGCAAACAACTTATGAAAATATGAATTTCGCGGGCTGGTTAGTGACATTCTCTAAATAGGTTGTCGTCGATAAAAAAAAACTCGTGTAAGCATTCCAAAATAAGACAAGACAAAATTTAACGTGAAACTCAATTCGATCTTGTTTCAAATTGAATTTTACGCTTGTCTTGTCTACAGGTCGGAAATTGTTAGACTGTTTTTTTAAGAAAGTCGGTCATAAATCCAAATCATTTCAATTCAATTCAATCATTTATTGCATATCACATGTGTTTCATAAGATCTTAACAAATCTTATCTTTATTTCATTATCGTATCGTATGGTTAGTGCCTAACACTTGTGTCAGAATTATAAGCTGCTCATGGACCACTGACTTGGCTTTACATGCCGTCAGAAATATATCTCTGGTTTCCCCACGATATGTTTCTTCACCGAAGCAAGTGATATACAATATGCGCATAAATCCGAAAATTAGAAGCGCGTGTATTGGCTTCAAAGTGGAGACCTATGGCTTGGCAGTCCAACGGTCACAATACTACACTAGCACTGTTACATAAATCCTAATGAAAATAACTTAGCCTCTACTTAATATCATTTCCACATACCAACCATATTCCAGTGACGAACTCGCCATGCATTGGGTAAATATGCCGAGTCCCGATGGCCTAGGAAATTAGAGGTGCCAATCAATCCACTGATGGCTATCTAACACCTATTACATCTCCATCTGTCGATCATGTAGAGGAAATTAAACGGTTATCTCACACCCTATGGCCCTATATATCGTGCTGAATGCATTAGAATACTTGCATATGGGTATTTATCTACATGGTGTAAAGGACATCGAAGAGCACACTATAACCAAAAATTCGGCACATGAATCTTGACAAGATCCAAAAAATCATTTTTCTAAATAAATAAATAAGATTCTTACGAAAATAGCTATTGCATTGTGGACTGTAGATCCATATGTTGCTGGTTTATATCCGGCCCGAAGGACCATTTTTTATGTACGGGATTCTTGTTGTAGTGTAGGTGAGTTTACGAAAACCGCAGAGTTTACGGTCCCAAAATTGTTGTATAAGTTACGTTGGTTGCTAATTCGCGGTTTAATCGTTATGGTAGCTGTAAGTCGACTAATAACTATTATAAAAAAATATAACGGAAAGTAGGTCGCGGTGTCAGCAAATTACGTGACCATACAATGACCATATTTTAGGTACCTTTTAAATGAAATGAACCAACTTTGAGGAACTAACTTATACTATAAGGTAGTCATAATTTGTATTTATCTGTGAAGGATTGAGGACCAATTTAGGCTTTAGTTATAGACGTATATTATAATGTGATAATCTGTACGCTTTTCTAAAACAAAATAAAAAGAAATACACCTTTACATTTTTTTAAACCACCAAAATAATTCAATTTTTCCGAGTCTAAAGCCATGTTGGTACTAAATTCATGGTAACAGTTTGCGTGGTCCCTTACACCCTGTATATGGACCCCTATAGTGGCAATATACTGCCAGCCTTTTAGGCAATTTTCCCATTGACAGCGATGTGGATGAGTTTTTAGATGCCTGAGCTCTCTCCCTTTTTATATGCATACAAATAATATTCGTATTTCTGTCAGCTTGTATACTGTACAGTGTACATATTTCACTATAAAAATAGATCAAATTAAACATATTTGAACAGCAGGGACAACTATTGATCTAATTTCTGGAATTTGATATCCAATAAATACTAATGTAACGTGGTTTCAGGCAATCAATGACTTCATTACAGCATAACATAAATTACAGTGCAGATTCACAGAACTAACTTAATCTGAAAATCGGGAGAAACCTACAGTTAAGGGAAAACTTTTCAGAAACTACCTGGAACTGTAAAGGGTGGAAAAGTACCCTTTACTCGTTCTCCACACCACTGCGATCATTTTTTGGTTATAGACCATACCTGGGAACCCCCTAGTTACGGAGATATTGGGGGTCAAAATTTTGCACAGCTGTTTTTGTAAATACTAGTTTTTCAGGTTAAAACTTTACTTAAATTACCTCCATGACCCGTTTACTATTTAAAGCATCCACTAGCACAATGTTTTAAGAGTGCTACATTAAATTTTATAGTAAAATGTAATTTTTGACCGCAAAAATAAAAGTCGTTTCCCAGCAAAAAAAATTGCGTAGGGGTACTAAGTTAGATGTACAGAATGCTGGGTTGACGGCTGTGTGAAGGGTTAATTTACACCCCGTATTAATGTATCTACCTATAATCTCTCTGATTCATAGAATCAGGGACTTGTACTAGCCAATATTTAAATCAACTTCTCAGAATACAATATTCATTAGCATTTTTTCTCTTGCTGTTCGTGACCCAAAATTTGTTTTATTACCAATGAAAATGAGCTTAAAATGGGAGCCACAGAATAGGCTATAAAAAGTCCTTTTTAATTTGTTTCCCCCGTAGTTACAAGGTTTCTGTTTCAAAAAAAAAAAAAAAAAAAAATGTTGAAAAAGTGCGGCAGGTAATATCCTGTTTGACCGGTACATCTGTATAAGTCGGACAAACCTACGTTTTGTTGTGTTTTTCAACCCCTACACCCCTGACCCCTACACCTAACCTACATCGACAGTGACTAATCAAGCTGTTTTTATGCAAGGAGTTTAGATATCTGTTTAGCTAAAATATCTATGACACAAACCATTCTTTTAATGTCTATCAAACTATTTATGGAGTATCTGAGAGTCTGTGAGCACCCATGATTATAATAATGTCAGTACACCTTAGGCACTCGTTAATTAATATCCCTCCGAGCACAAAATGCAAATCTTGTTATTGTCAATATTATAAATGAAAATCTAGCTCTACTTAATCTCGCTCGCAAGATAAAATATATTACATGTTACTTTTTCTTGAAAAAACCAGCTTAGCAGAGAGATAAATTATCACTTAACTAACATATACCGTATTCATAAAACCCTTTTATAAAACCTCAATAATCCAGTGTAATAAAAAATATTCTAAATGCAACTATATTACATAGAATTTATAATGGAAGAATAAACATAAAATATTACCTCGTCAGCATGAGAAGTTCAATTCGTCACTCATGAAAATCTAATATTAATGCTCTTAAAGTCTGAATGCTACAAAAAAGTAAACTAGGCAGAATATAAAAAAAAATCGTACTGAAAGCACACTGAAAGTATGTCATTTGTCAGCAGCTGTTGCAAAATTAAAGAAACAGTAATATTGCTCGCATTTAATTCAACGATTGCGTGATACATTTTGGTTAAAAACTAGTTAAACCGTAGAGTAAAACGGCTCATTTTTGTATGAACACGTGTGAAGTTAAAAAGGGACGACTCGTAACATTTAATTAAAAAATAAAAGTTTGCTATGGTCCTGTTTTTTTTCTGTTCTGTGTCTATGGTAGACTGGCTACATGGTGCCAGTTATTTAATTATTTCATTTTAGAATAGATGAAAAAAAGGAGATTTTTTTAAGGAATAGGAACAGTTTTCATAAATAGTTGTCGCGCTGTTGTCGCCAGCCAGCGACATAGTTTTTAATTCATTACAAAAGAGGTTTTGTTTCGAACGAAACAGAACTTTTAAAATAACAGTGAATGTTCAACATTATTTTTTATCAGAAGCAAAATTCTATCAAATTCTTTTAGTTGGAATATTTTTAATTTATAAGATGGATTAGGACGGCATTGATGGATCGTTGAAACTAAGTAAGTATACGAATATAGTGATGGAAGTTAAAATCAACTAAAGAGGACCTTTCTGTGAAGTTTGCAAAAGATTTTCTAAATTGGGAGCTTATTTCCCGCCTACGATTTGTGAATGGCTTATAATATAAACAAATACCTCCGTAATCTGATTTTATGCGCATTTTTAGTCAAGTTAATCTGAGCTGAAGTTGCTTTTTTATATTCAAATTATGAAGGCTTTTTGTTTTTGCCAGAGAAGTGTTACAGGTATTGTGTTGGCGTTTTTACCTCGCACCACATCATTAAAAAGTTAGCAGGTGGTTAATTAACTCAAGTTTCTGAATAGCCTTTGTCACGAAGTCAACATTGCAACATTTTTATACAATTAAAAAACAAAATTTTCGTTTTTGTTGTTCGAAGTGCTTTTGTATAATAAAATTAAAGTGCTACTGAAATAACTTTGTGTGTCGAGTTTGAAGTTTTGTACATTTTTCATATTACCTATCTTCGTAAAAACATAGAAGTCTCCGTTTTAGAACAAACTACATAAAACTTCTTTTTATTTTTGTACAAACATTGTATTGTAGGTTTATTACTGCTACGGTACGAAAAGCAAAAGAACTCACTACAACAACATACATAATATATGTTGTCGTTAGCTCTCCGGCAAAATTTTCCTCAATACGTTCACGATTTTTGCTGAAATTGTTTTCACAAAGTGTATCCATGAGGGAATGCTATAAACTAACTTATTCGCGGTTTGTAAGGCAAGTCAAATGTCTGATCAGAAAAGCTACAGTCAAGTATTCTATTAGAGACAGCCTTCGTATTGTGAACGATCGTTTTAAGTTAGATTTGAAACCGCAATTAAACTTTCTGAAACTGGCTTTTGGAAATAGCTGTTTTATTAATTTTCAGCAGCGTTCAATTCAACAATTTTGTCTACTGAAACAATCAAAAAGTGTTTTATTTGAACAATCTTTGTTACGTCGCTCACTGGTCTTCTCAAGAATTAAATTAGTAAAGTTAACACTTAAAACCTCATTCGAACAATAGCTGAAAAAACAAAAAACTGCGACGGCAAGCACAGATTTTGACCGAACGTAAAAAAAATACTAACCATTGTCAGGGCTAACGAAATCACCCGCACTTTCACCTCCTCAGCAGGGGTTAAGTACCCCCTGAACAAAGTAATTGGGCGTTTTAATTCAAATCATACATACATAGCTACCTGCAGTATACATTCGCATGAATTATATCTTTTTGTGAATTTATTTAAAGAGAGATCGCTTCAGACCCGTTAAATTAAAATGTTATAGCTTTTTGAGTGAGTTGGGGCTTATTGTCACAATAGTAGATTTAAGAGAAGGCCGTGCATGAAGCACGTTATGACCCCGTTTTGTCTAGAGCATCAAATAAAACACTTTTCAGCGACAAAGTAAATAATCCAGAAATATCTTGATCTAACTCAAAGAATTGTCTACTTTCTTTGTTAGAACACTCTCTAACATGGAACAAACATCTATTCTCAGATAAGCTCAAACAAACTCTTTGAAGTTTTGTGTGTTACTTACTTACTTACATATTTTATTGTAGCTTTCGAAACAAGTGAGTTTCCGAGTTACAAAGCATTCTTCAATCTATTTCTAATGTGAAACCACCACTAGGTAAGCCGTAAAGTAGTCCAACGGCAACGACGGCCGCAGCAGCACTATTGCTGTCTATGAAAACGGTGAGAAGCGGCCGTCGCTATATACGGATGGGTTTTCATAGACTTACATAGAGAAGTCCTGTTGAGTCTGCGATTTGTCATTGGTCGGCCTCCTTCGTTTGCAGTCCATTTTAGAAGCTTCATCAACATCAAAATTACAATGAAAGTCACAACTAACATCCAAAAACCAATCACATAACTCTGTATTTATTACTTACAGTTATTACCATATTAATTTTCACCGCCTAATAAATAAACATTAATCATTTGTTTCTTGCAATTGTCTCTAAATATAATTTCGAAGTCGACAAACTTTCTTAATAACGCCTGAGTTGACGAAGTTTTCCGAGTACTTCCGAGATCTTCCTACCTTTCGATAAAAAGCAATAATAATGTCTCGGTATTATTAATAACTTTATTAGCAATAAGTTTCTGCCTCTCAGAGTTTTTACGACATGACGAAACATCGAGATTTCTTTGTTATTAGAAGGTTTTATATCAGAGTATCAACACATAAACCTTTCCAAATAAATTCTTCAAATAATGGAGAAAACCACATCAAAATCTGTTGCTAAGAAGAATAACGCGATTACAAAGACACACACGAAAACCAACTTTAATTTCTAACACATAAAGATATAAACAAGCAAACATACTCCACAATCTTAACATCGACCCTAAGACGAAAATTGATACTACGAGTATTTTATGCCCATTTCACGAGTTTCTTCGGTAAGATTGAGATTGACGTTTTTAAATTAGTCCTGAAAGTATTTTGTTAAAGATTTTCGTCGAAAATGGGGGATTTAGGAGTTGGGGATTTTCTTTGTACCTAATGTTGTTATTTGGCCGCGTAATTTGTAAGGTCGAATGTTGCCATTTGTCAGTTTACCGTCCAATTCCATCTCTACTTACAAATTAGCAATGCTGTATTATATATTTTTTGTATAAATTAATAGAAACAAACTTTCTTAAGTTTTCAAAACAAATACTTATTACAAGCTCATTAATTAATTAAATGAATACCTGAACATAGATTCTGTAAATCATACTTTATATATTTCTCTTCTTTAGTAGGTTAAAAATAGAGAGGTGTCTTATGGATACCCGGTTAATTGTAACGGAGTTCCACAAGGGTATTTTAACGTTAAAATTATAAAATACTAGCTGAAACCCGCGGCTTCGCCCGCGTGGTTGTCGCTCAAATTGTATACTAAAACCTTCCTCGCAAAACCACTATACCCATTGGTAAAAACTGCTAGAAAATAATAGTAGTTTTTGAGTTTATCGCAAACAGACAGACAGACGACGGAGGAAAGTCCTACGCCGTCTGTCTGTCTGTGTTTTATAATATCTAGTGATTTTTTCGTTTCCTCAAAATTGACAGCAATATAATCGATTGAAATTTTTTTTTAATATCACTGCAAACCGATGTCGGGTTCCTCGTGTCGTTTTTCATAGATACACATTTTTCGGTCTAGCCCTTCAGCCCGCAAACAAATCAGAACGATAACGGGAGATAGGGAATTCCATTCGTTTTTTTTTTTTGTGGTTCCATAACTTTACAAATCACTCAAATTTATGGGAACAGTGATGCATCAAACAGTAAAAAACTACCTACACGACCAAAACCAGCCTGTTTTGTTACAATAAAAACATTTCCAACCAAATAGGTGTTAGTACAAATTAATTACCATCCAATTTGTAACACAAACACTAGTAGACATCACCTTATCAATCCTCAAGGAACCACAACAGCTGTGATTATAAGTCCCCGACCTCAGAGGCCATAGTATAATTGGAATATCTGTCACAAACATTTTCAATTATGGCTGGGAATTGGAATTGTGGCCGGTAAATGGCAATAGGCTCCTGTCACGTGGGAACTAGGACTGTCAGTGGCAGGCTATAGAAGTACTAAGTGCTAATGTCTGTCATAATGTCCCGTACATAAGTTATGAACTAGAAAGTCTTATTAATTATGGGCAATGAAGACATTAGAATGGAAAAATTGATAAACTGTTGTTACCTTCGTGTTGAACCAATGAATGGTAGGTATATGTATCGAACTATACTTACTGTGCTTCAAACATTGAGAGGACACAGGCATGTGAGTTTTTTGATTTTCGACCAAAAAGTCATCGAAGTCATCCGAAACAGTCAGCCAAAAATTTACCAATATGTACTGGATCGTGAAGAAACAACCGGCAAAAATCGAAGATATGTGACATCCCGCATGGTGGATTTCAGCCCATCCCACTCCTAGAGAGGAGGCCTGAGTCCCTACAGTGGCAACATTATAGGCTGATGATGACGATGATGATGTACTGGACCTGGTTTACCAGCCACTCCTTCTCAGACAGAAGCTCTTTGTTCCAGCAGTGTTTATACCGTGTCCAACAAGACTAAATGACTGTTATAACAGCCATTTATGTGTTCAGTTTACGAGCTGAACTACTTCGCCTTAATTGTAACATTAGAATATTAATAGTATGCCAAGCACAACTTACGACACAATCACGTGACAAGATTGTAATTTTCCTTTAAAATTGCTGCCCGAGTAATTACTTGACATATTTTATAAAGGCTACCTATTTCAACTACATTTTAAACACTCTTGCTTTCTAAAATAACTACCTAACCCTTAGGGGATCACAGGCGTGATTTTATGTAAAATAAATAAAAAGATACATATTTTACGTAACAATCTATAAACGTGGTTATTAAAAGACTTAAAAGTTCATAAAAACGTCTGGTTCTTTCCTAAATATCCCCAAAGTACCACACTATCAGCAGTGTACAAGTACAGTGCCCATTAAAGTGAGTAATATCCCACAAACAACACATACAAGTACCCATTATGCATATTTCCTTCCACAAAGGAACTCCTCGTACTCCCCTAAATACAGTTTATACAGTGTAAACGCACGCCCCTTCAAAAATCTGTTTACTTCAATTTACGACAAAAATACGTAATTTACCTCGTCTCCCACTTCCACTCTTCTAACACGGATTTATAACTGCTATACCGTCATATTCGAGATTGAACTCTGTCGTCATATACTTTCTGTCACGTGTTAAAATTAATGAAGGATTTATTCGGAAAATACAAAAGAATACCTAGTTTTCACCACGGTAGATATTGTAAAAGTATTTTTTTTCTTTTTTGAGTCATGAATGTCCCTTTTTACCGCCGGTAATAGGGTGTGAGGGAACACAAAGGAACAAAAGACCAAAAATTCATAAATAGTGGTATTTGAACTAGGATAGTAATATACCAGTATTTATAGTCCACAAAAATACCTACGACAAGTAATCCTATTTACATACCTGTAAGCAAACTGAGTTTAAGAACATGGACAAGAAACAAGTAAGTAATACTACATCCATTTCTATTTCGTTTTAAGTTGGATCCTCCTAACAAAGGTAGAGCTTAGAGTCCCTAAAAAAATGCCAAATAATCCAAAGTCAGAAAGTAGGACACCAAAATTCTCCTAAGTATTAAAAGTCATGAAAAGTACCTATTCGTTTTTCCAATAACATTCGTTACTTACGATTATTTCTAAGATTATAATCAAAAATCGTTTTCAGATTATTTCTAAATGTATTTCCTACGTAATTATCCTCTGAAGAATTTTCTGGGAAATGCTAAAAGAGAAAAGTCCCGCCTTTCATGCTTCACAATGTTCAGTTAACGACAAACTTCAAGAAAGACTTGTGCCCAGCGACGTGATAATAATAGGCTATTTCTTTCTTTCTTTCTTTTAACTACCACTACACATTCAACTTTGACGCCCCTAAAATTGAATTGTCTTTTATATTCTCTTCTAGGAATTCGATTAATATTTATAAAGTCTTAATTAATGTTGTTGTTTTGAAAGCTTTTCCGACTGAACATTAATTACGTAGAGAAATTGTAACAAATGACGAGGATTACAAATGGTCATAAATAAGTTAAAGCTCAAAATGATTAAAAAACGATCAGCCGCTCCCAGGAAATATTAAAATATGAATTTGTAGGACAAATTGACGTCAATTATTGTAGATAACGAACATCGATCTAGCTTGATTTATGATGTGCCTTTATTGCGTCAACAAACAAATCCAATTTATCACAACTGAATTTATTTTGATCGAAAAGTTACAAAGGTTCTGTTTTTGTTCCCCATTCACTGTATATTTATTTAAAAGCGCACTGATTCAATAAGTTCCTAATTCTATTATCAAATTCAGGATGTACCTACAAAAGAAAAATATTGGCGAAGGAAATACTGTTAAATATCAGATTGTTTTCCTTGCCGCCTCTCATCTCGTATGTCATGAAATTAGGCGGGAAACTGAGACACCCACCCTATTTATACAATAATTACATCCTCACAGACGGCCCCTTGTTTTCGAACACAAAGCGTGCGTAGGAACCAATTAACCTATTATTTATAGGTACAGAAGGCGTTTGGAGCAACTAGTAACCAACCTATACATACTATTATTTTACCTAGAGTACATCTACAAGTTTCGAGGACCGAATCGATCCAGGTAAGTTGAAAATGTGAGAGCAAATAAATCTATCGATATGGTTATATCAAATTTTGAGAGAAGTTCAGCAGCGGTAGATAGAGAGAAGAGACGGTGCGTCCCGCCAAATGAGTCGAGTGTGGATTAAGAAAGATCGGAGGGTGCATTAGGGTAAACATTGTAGTGCAGTGCGCAACAGGGTGGCGCGTCATGCATGCGAGCGTACCTGAGGCGGGCGCCGGGTGCGGGAGGACCGAGGCTCCCTAAACTGGCGAGCCAAGCCAGCGCGCCGCTCCACGCGGACTAACGCACCCGCGCGCCGCCAACATCGCTTCTCGACCAAACCTGGGGTTACCACGCTAAACAGCCATTTCCCCATCACTGAAACACGAAAATTCTACTGAATTTCCCCCAATGTTATTTGAAAAATTAAGGGAAGCTTGCAGTTCAGACATTGTTTTCGTCTGAAGAGTTTATTTTGGTTACTTTAGATAGTTCACTGACAGGAAAGTAGTTTTTACTGTGTTATGGTTTTGAAAAGTTCCTGGCTTCGCGGTAGAATAGCTGTTTCTAAACAAAACACTTGAGGCAAAAATATTGACCAGTCTACCGATAAATTAGGGTGATAGAACGGGGCAGTAAGTCGGCAACACAGAGCCCGCCCGCACCCCTCCGACCCGGCCGGGCGCCGAATAATGAAGCAGGGGGGAGTAGAGATTGTGGAGCGGGGAGATGGCGGAAGATACCGGCCCGTGCCGGATGGACGGGCCACGCTGCCGGATCCGACGCCCTGACTTGCACCCTTTCACAACTTCCCAAACACAGCCATGTGCAAACGATGCGAACAATGAACGCTAAGAAAAAGAATTTCACGCAGTTTTATTGAAGCGGACCATAATTTTCATTTATTGCATTTCTTTATGGAACATGAGGGAGGATCCTCTCCTTCACTCGAACCGCTCATAGTTTGTTTTACGGCGCCGTGTTATTAGCATAAATGTTAGCAAGGTTTTTTATTTTTTTTCTCAGGGCACTCCATCTCGATACTGGTTATAGCTGCAAAGTAATGCATGATCGTAACATGTTCGAACATTTTCGATGTGCGGAATGTTATTGGTAAATGCTCTGAAATCTAAATCTACAGGGTGTTTGGAAGGGAGCTGTACATACGCCTAGGGTAGAAACTAGGGATAGTCTGCTACCTACCCCCGCCCATTATATTGACCTTGGCCTCAAGGTTTTTTTTTAATTTAAAATTATTTCTTTACCTTACTACGGTACTTCAGGCCCCATAACTTTTCTTCTCCACAATTTTCTGGTGTAAAATAATTTTTTGCAGGACCCTAAGACTCTAACGATTAAAACAAGACCATTAGCCGACCGGTCCCATGGATAGATTTTGAGCTACAGGTAGTTTTAGTCAAAAAATCATAAAAAAGTCAAATAAAAAATAATAATAAATTAAAAAAAAACCTTGAGGCCAAGGTCAATATAATGGGCGGGGGTAGGTAGCAGACTATCCCTAGTTTCTACCCTAGGCGTATGTACAGCTCCCTTCCAAACACCCTGTATTTTCGCAGGATCGTTCGCTCTGGGAGCAGCAAGCCAATTTTAAGTTGTATCATCGGGAAATGTGGTATCAATACGCAATCCAAATAGTTAGCGAATTCTCTACGGCTTAGCAACAGATTTTGGGAGTTAAACGAAGTTTTAGGAGACTCTCACTCTTCAGATGAGGTCAAATAGTTTTTAGTCCGTTTCATTACGCTATAGATAATATCAATTCACTGCTCTATAACCAACAAATATGAACAAATGGCTCCAACATAACTTTCAAGTCTACATACAAAAGGAGAGCTGAAAAAACGAAAGAAAGAAATGTAGATGAAATTAAACCTTAACTTCTGAGAACTTCAAGATATGCAGAGAGAAACTTTTCAAATTTTCATTGTGTCGGTTGTGTGTGCCGTCGAAGCCGAGGACGCTTGACGGCGTGCACTTTGTTTCGAGCATGGTTACAATCCGAAATGAAAATGCTAACCAACTTTTATTATCTATAACAATGTTACAAGTACGGAAAGGGAAGAAGTTCATAATCGTGAACAGCGTATTTTTACATTTTTTCCCTGTTCTGCACCCCTTTATTTTCTTTCAGAAAACAATAAATTACATTGTCGTAAGAAGTTTTTAAGTTAACTCACGTGGTGTTTTTATCATGTAGATATCATTCTAGTTTATTTGTTCACAATGCAAACGTCTTAAAGTATAATTAAACAACTAGTTGTGTTGGTACGTCAGCTTCTTAATTAAATGTTAGTCTACGGAGCTGATTTAATTTTGCTAATTCAAGCAGGGGTGGTCCATAAAACGACGCTCCTGCTTAACAGATAATAAAATTGTAAAACAGACTACGTGCTGTGTTTCTGTTTCTTTTTTAAATTAAGTTAATGAGGAGTAAATTGAGCTGAAACCTTTTTTGGAGATTTTATCAAAAAGCGTTTATATTAAACGTTGATTGATCGATCGACCTTTAAGTAATTTGGGCTACAATTTTTTAAGCTTCAAAAGTACCCGTTCATTAATATTTAGGAAACTTGAACGATCTAATTCTTAGGGTAATTTAATTTACTCTTTTCCTTGAATGAACACAGATAAAGTCTGACTAAACTATTCGTATAAAGGGGAGGAAATAGGCATTTGTCGCGCCCGTCGGGTCGGCTTCCAAGATGCGCTAATCGCCCCCGGTAGTTCCCAGTTGGTGCGGAAACCAGGCGGGACTCGCTTTGTGGAAAATATTGATATTGGCTCACAATTGTTGGGACACAGTTTTAATCGAATTGTAAGTTTTAAGGCCTGTTTAAACACCTTTGATTAAGCTCCCGTTAAATAACGTGTACCTTCTGTCTAATACCAATTGGTGAGTTTAACTTTTTCGGATCATCTTACCCGATTTCTGATATGATATGTCCTCGATCGTTGAAAAAAGGTATTTGAAAATGGCTGGGATAAAGAGAGGGTATTGAAATATACGCTTCAAGAAAATCAGTGCTGGCTTCAGTGAAGCTGAAAAAGCCCCAGGCATGGTGCATTCTGCAATGTCTCCCCAAAAAGAGCAAAAAGAAAATAGGTTTTTCATGCTCGGAGTGTCGGGTATTCAGGGTAAAAACCTTCGTTAAGACTTACATTCTAAATCTACGTTCACATTAAAACGTAGATTTATGTATGTACATATACACAGTCACACTGCCTTGTTGGTTGTGCCGATTCCCAGTTAGAGCAAAGTGAAACTGGGTTTTTTATCAGGAATTTCTCAGCAGCTGCCAGGGAGTCTGGATTTATGCCCAGTTGATGGCAATAGGGCCTATTACATGGAACTTAAACATAGCTGGCGAAATGTAGGTGTACTTAATGGGTATAATAAGGTATTTCACCAAAAAAATCTAATTAGTCCGTCTGTTAGATTATCGAAAAATATTGGACACGTGTTTTTTGTTTTATCAAATTAATAAAAAAATACGAAAATAAAACGTGTCAAAGATCATGAATGGGGGCTCTCGACGTCACTTTGTGGGTAAAAAAGTACTAACCTTGTGAAGTTGTGACGTCACACGACTTGACACGACTTTTGAAGCAATGTATCGTCTTCATCTCTTGTTTAAGTGAAAAAAGAAAAAAGACGTGTCCATAATTTTTTGGAAATCTATCTAACGGACTAATTAGATTTTTTTGGTGAAATAACCTATTATGCTTAACAATCCCGTTACGCCATTAGTTTCAGAGTCGGCTCTGCCACTAAAGTTTTGCAGATTTTCGATTCTACCTGAAGCTATTATATTGTGCAGGTATAAGCTGAAAATCAATATTCGCTCAGCGAATATTGGCCTAAATCCCTCGCTGCACGTAATTTAACGGTTTAATCCTGTTTAAATCTACGTAATGAATTACATATTTAAGTATCTATTCATAGCATATTGTTTAAAAAATCTTTTTTTAATCTGTCGTATAAACTGCAAACCTAAGTGTGAACAAACGAATGAAGTAAAGACCGATCGATTTTAAAACTGAAAAAGTTTCAAATCCGGTGCAACATTGCGATTTGCGACTCAAACTCTCTCATGTCACTTTATACTATACAAACTTGAGCGAACGGAAATAATTGGATTACCCGTAGCGCTTTTCATTCAGCGAAAGAACGACAAATCGCTAGAACGAAGAACTATTAAAACTGTTGAAGTACTTTATGCAACACTAGCGGACGTCACGCGGTTTCACCCGCGTATTTCCCGTTCCCGTGGGAATACATGGATAAAAAGTAGCTTATGTCACCCGGAGTTAGTGTAGCTTCCCAACGGTGAAAGAATTTTTCGGAGCCTATTCGTTACAAACAAGTCTTTCCTGTTTATTATTAGTGTAAATTTCGCTACAATGTGCTTCAAAAGTCCTAGATGTGGGATAATGTCTGTTAAGCTTTTCTGCCCCATAAGAGTACAGGAGCTCGTAGCTAAATAATTACACCCTTTTGGGGGGGGGGGGGGTGAGAAATCATCGAATAACCCCTCCCGCTCTTGGGCAGAGACTTCTACTGACTAAAAGCCACCCATGTTCCTTCTTAGCTCTTTATGTCGAGGCCGCGGTATCTCTTACAACATCCCGCAGCATACAGCGACTACTCATCTAAGTGAGTAGTTGCTTCATGTAAAATACTATAATTCAGATGCATCCGGTTAGACTGGAAGCCGACTCCAAGATGTTCGGTTGGAATTGGACTGCTGCGTGTCGCGAGTTCGATTCCCGCGCGGATCAATTATTTGTATGCCTACAGATAGTTGCTCCGGGTCTGGGTATTCGTGTATGTGAGTATACATTTTTGTGAACACACCCACGATTCAGGACTAATTCCTATTGTGGGTAACGACTTATAATAAACAAAAAAATTAAACCTATGCTGCCCAACAGCTCTACTATACCTACTGATTCCGGCCACCGTAGACGCGGGCCTGTGGACGGTGAGTAATGGGCTAGCTCGCCGTCCGTCCGTCTTATGACGACCACAGGCCGTGTCGACGGCGCGTTCGTGTTCCACGCGCGCCTCAAAGAGATGTCAGCAATATGGAAAGGGCGCGCAAGGGCCGACGCCCGTCGGGGCTGCGGGATGTTGTAAGAGATACCGTAGCCTCGACATGAAGGACTAAGAAGGAACGGTGGTTTTTAGTCAGTAGAAGTCTGACACTCCCTTTCGCTTTGTCCAAGAGCGGGAGGGGTTATTTGATGATTTCCAAACCCCCAAAATAAAAAAAGCTTTTACTATACTTTTCCAATCTTCCTTATGTTTTCCCTTCTCAGGGCAACGAAGAGTCCAAATCGTCACGCCAGCGTTTCTTGACGGGGTAAAACTTTTTATTTTCGGCATGGGGAAATGACCCCATTTATTACATTCTTCAGAAAGGTCAGGTGTGTGTGTTTTTTCAGTTTGGTTTGTTTTTTTAAGGTGGTGTTGTGTAATTTCTGCCTTCCCCATGGGAAAAGCTGCGAGGATATGTATGTACTTGAGAATTGGTTTAGATATCTTCCTTCGGTCCGGGAAGATTAGAGGTCTTTGCTGGTCTTCGCGGTGTAAATGACAGGGTATTTGAATCGAAAATACAATTTTCTTTTTGCGTTTTAGTTAAATTATTTACAACAAGCACAATCAGTAACATTCATGGATATAAAAACATTATGAAAATATTGTAATGAGTACTTACTTTTAATTTTAAAATCGATTTACTACCGGAAACGTGTCTAGCTATGTAAGCAACCTAAAAAATAACAAACTAGAGTTACTCTTCGTTTTAAAAGCAATTCTTCCTTTGTGAAGTGCAGCAGCTAATCCAATTTATTATTCCGTGCTTCGGTTAGCGAAGGGTGAACTAATAGTGTCAGCCGAGGGTGAGCGCGAAAGCACGAGTATTTCTCGTGTTCCGGATTACGGGTAATAGTGAAAACCATGGGATTTAGGTCTGTAAAAGTCCGAGATAATTCCTGATGTTGGTGTCTCAGAAATTATCACTTTTTGCATGAAAACAGAAATAAATAAAATAACATTTATTTGTGACAAGCAACAACCATAGAAAGGTTAGTACAAGAACTCATTATTTATTTAGACACAAGCTTGTTTGAGATGCATCTACGAACAATTTATAGCCTCAAATATTGGGGAGTCGTACCTCCCTGCTATAGGCAATATGGAGTTAGAGCTGGCCCTTACTCTGCAGAGCAACAATGCAGTCTTCTTCCTGACGATCGCGTAAAATCCATCGACGTGACATACCAGACGCAGTGTAGAAACGGGACAGCCCCATCAACATCCTGAATTCATTATTATTCTTATACTGGAATAAAGATACGGGTTTTTTGGTCACGATTTATCGGTACCAGAAAACCCTATATATAACAAGTGTTTCATATTTTTTATTAACCTTTAAAATAACAAAGTTCAACCGGAGTACAGATATAATTGGTTTATCCGCACTTCAGCCGTTCCGACGTTTATCGCCACATTCGGCGCGTAATTACGGCAAAACGGCCGGAATTATGAACAACAACATTACGAGAAATGTCATGTTATATGGTTTGTGTAAGTGGTACTGGCTGGTGAGTGGCATTTGACGGTTGTCGCCGTAAACTACTGCTCATTCTGTTTGGTAATGGTGACACAGCTTAATGAAAGTAACACAAACCCTAAGATTAATTAATTTAAAGGATTACATCTCGGTTTTATCTTCAATGTTTTTAAAGCTCTGCTTCGTTGGATTAGATTCCTAATAGTAGGCCTGTGTAAAAGTAGTGCATGGGAACATTCAAGGCTGATTGATAATGCTGGATTCAAGGCTGATTGATAATGCTTAACTTTTATGTTTACTTTAATGTTTTACATTAGGGGTCTACAGAACCTCACGTCACTTTAAACGTAATATTTCCTCCCCAAGTTTTACAACTGAAATATTTCTCATAAAACTCCCATTCTCTTTTGTTTGAGCTGGAATTTAATCAAAAGCCACAATGTAAAACAGAAAAAATGTGTGCAAAATCTGCAGAATGAACTACAAACTCTAGCGAAATTAACAAAATTAAAAATGTAAACGCATCACCAAAGTTATCATCAACTAACATTTAGTTGAGTTCAGTTTGTTTATAAACACAGTTTGTGTACTCTACTGTAACTAATTATTAAAAATGGCTGACGCTGTTCGTCTGAAATACCGAGATAAATCTCCGTGAGATACTCTCCATGAATGGCGCGCACCCGGCTACACAGTCGCCGATGCTGGACACTGTTTAATTGGAACTGAAAGAGAACTGCCTCACTTTAATGGTTCACTATCAGAGGAAGGCGATAGATTGTGCTAACTACTCTCTCGTGGTTTCCGGCTAAGTTGGAAAGAAGAGTTTATTACAAACTACGTCCCGTGACACTAACGTTACGTTCTCTTGCGCGTTTTTTGAACTTTATTCTTTTTTCATGACATTTAATTTAAAATTATGCCAAAAGAGTACGGGTAAGAAAGTATATGAAAAAGGATTTTGTCTGTCAGCTAGATAAGTATCCCACAGTCAAGGATAAACACTTTCTCCTTTCGGAGGAGTGCCCCAAAGTTGATAAAGGGATTATGACAAGAACATGACGCAGCATCTTTCTAATCTAAGCTCCTATTAAAAATACCTCGTGGTCACCAATCTATTACAGAACAGTTTGGCATCCTTGTGAAAGGATAATAACGTCACATTCCAACCACGAGTAGGGAGATAAATCTCTCAAAACGTTTTACAACTCAGATGGGCAAAGTCATATAAATTATCCTCTTCACTATGCATATCCTTCGTTGTAGCGCCCGAAACTCCGAGCAGCTCTAACTGCATTCAAAACCAGCGCATACAATCCACTTTGCACTGTACCCAATTCACTGTCGACCTATATTTCTATAATCTTTATAACAAAAGAGAAGCAAGGATTCAGGGATTCGCCATTTTTACCCGACTGCGGCGAAGCCCAAAAAGAGGGTTATGTGTTTGGCGTGTATGTATGTATGTCCGTTTCTTTGTTCCCGCATAACTCCTAAACGTATGAAGGGATTTGAAAATATACGCCGTTAGATTCGTCTTGATGGCGCCAGTGTCACTGGCTACATTCAAGTTAAAAAACAAAGAAATTTGCGGATTTTGGGGGCCATATCGCGGATTTAAAAAAAAAACCATTACCTTCGAGTAGGGTTTCAAAATGAAGGGTTCTAAAAGAAGATTACAAAAAATATATTATGATAAATCTGCGAAGAATTTACAAAATAAACACAAAATAACTAAAAAGTTGGAAATATTTTTTTTTGTATGGTATTTCATCTCCACGACTCCTCCCGCTCTGGGCTGAACAGAAGGGAGTATCAGACTCTTACTCACTAAACCCATCCATGCTCTTTCTTATGCCCTTTGCGTCTCAGGGCTGCGGTAACTCTTTCAAACGAATTCCGACACCCTGGGAGCCACCCTAGCAAATAAAATTTCATTCGAAAATAAAATGTTTCCTATAGAACATTTTGCGTATTCGGAAGGTGAACCGAGGTGAGAGGGCTGCAGCTGGCGTATCTTAAATTGACCGTGAAATATCAACAGAGCATTTTCATAGTGCGAATTTTTGGGGAAAATTAAAAGTTGGATGGCATTTTGTTTCATACTTTCAGCTTAAAAAAGCGGAACGAAACTGAAACTATAAAGCTACACACTATTAAAACCTGTAAGCTTTTATTTAGTCGATTTGGGTGACATCATTCTTATATGAGGTGTTTAGATATATTATGTACAAAGGTAAATAGTAATGGAAAATAAAACTATCTGAGGTACTGGCTGGTAATTACATACAAATTGTGTTCCTTTTCTAAATTTATTCAAAGAGTGTTTATTCGGACATCGTGAACCAGGCCTTGGGTAATACAGACTTGCTCAAATAAACATGTTTTCTTTCTTTCTTCCTTTCTTAAGTTTCATTTTTTCCTATATTTCGGTGTTTCTCATGTTATCTGTCATGTTTTAGCGCAAATAAATAAATTTTCTTATTTCATTTTTCAGAAGAAATTAATTGAAAGTGCCTAAACTGACATGGTCTGCACTAAAATTATAAACCATTACCACTGAAAACGGGATATTTACCAAAACCGCAAATACAAAACACAAATAACAAACAAAAAAATACATTTCAAATAGATAAATAGTAAACATATCCAGTTTTCAGTATAATTATTAAGTACAATATAATATTCCGAACTTCTATCCTTCTAGAATCTTAACGGCACGTTGTTTTATACTAAATTAAAATCCCAAACTGCAATATCAAGTTCATTCAGTGTGGTTAATGGGCGACGTTACCGCTAACAAACCCGTAGAGAGCCCACTGGTTCTCCCGCTCCTAATAAATCATCTTAACTGAAACTCTGTAACCTCAGCTATTTGACTGAAGGCGTGTGCCCTTGTCTAGACCATGCCATCTTAACGACCTGCTAAGCATGCCGAATTAATATAGAGACTGAATATTAAAGTCTAATAGCCGACGACTATTTTAGATATTCTTAATTCCTAAGTGTTTTGAGCAGACAATAAGAATCGGGATAAAAGCCTGGTTTTTAATTGTTAAGAAACGTCTGGAACTGTGATAGTAAAGGCTTATACCACGCAACACACGTGCACCTTGAATATTATTGATGTGATCGTGTAGTCGCAGATTGTCTTCTAATACCAAGGTTAACCCAGGTTACTTAAAATAGACGACCAAGAGTTGCGTCGGAAGGTCGTTCCATTTTCGGAAGTCCCTTAAAAAAATTGCAAGTATCACTCAACAATTAGGGAAGGTCCGCTACCCTTGGGTGGCCACTCAACATCAGGTGGCCCCATTGCAAAACGCACTCAATTTTGAGTAGAAATTTTATCATCTTTGATAAAGTCCCCTCGGCACACTCAGGTGCGATGGCATAGCGATAAAGGATAATTTTTGATCCCGACGCGAAGCTTATAAAGCCATTGGGTATTTTCAGCGGTATTTGCATATTGAAGACATACATTTCAATTATAATTTTATGTATATGTTTGCATTCTCTTTAGTACCTCCCACATATTTCCAAGCCAATACTTAGTCGTATGTGACGAGGAAGTTTTGTTAAATCATCCATAACAGATGTCTGTGACGCCGCAAATCTTATAAGCAAACGAAAGGAAAAGCTCACAGGATTTATCTTAAGGATTGATGCAAAGTATACCCTTCTACTTTACCTGAACATCAAACGGAATATAGTTCACAAATTCCTGTCCGTCGCTAACAAATGTAGGCACTAAATCTACGCCATCCAGTGCCTTATATTGAGAGCAGATATCCGAACAATCTCTCCAACATGTCGGAATGTGAAACGTCTTAGTTCAAATCCTCTTCGCTTTATCACATTTAATTTCACTCTAGTTTGATCCCCCATTGAGCTCAGAGCTTTAAATCATCTACTTTCCAAATTTTCCGATAGAATCAGTGTAATTTCCATGTAATCTGCTCCAAACTTTCGTGTTTTTCGTCCATATTTCTGACAATCACAAACACAAATTCAAATTCCAATTTCCCCGATTATAAGTCATTCGTTTGTGTGAATCATTTCCCGAACGGAGGGTCCATAGATAAACAAGGATCCGCTTATGTTTTTATCTTTTGTAGCACGGAACATTTGTTACTCAAACATGAGTCCTGTCAACAATGCAAACACGTCCAGCAAGCGATTTTATATTCAAACATGAACATGGAAATTGAAAATGATTGGAGAATTCATGATGGACGGAGGACTTTGCAATAGTTCAGAAGCTTTTTCGCCTAGTAAAAATCTACTACGATTTCTTAGACAAACATAAACGTAATTAAAACTTTAAAAAAATATGCTATTCACTTACTTTTGGGGCTCGTTGGCCTAATTTTCTAAATCAAGTTAATTCCCCAGTCGTTCAACAAGAACAAGGAAAGATTTCAAGTTTAGAATGGACGAAGTTTGGACAGGCACTCAAAAACGTGATAGAAGAAAAAGAATCGTAACAACAAGGCATCGAATTATACAGCCTCTCGGTACGGAAGTTCTGATTGAGTTTGGCACGTGTTATAATATTAATTACGCGGAAACGTACAGGGGTCGGTTACGGAAAATAACACTTAGCCTCTGAGGGCTGGCTACAAGCGTACATTATGGCCGACTCACCCAAACGGTGCAATTAGTTTAATCGTACAATTTGTTACGCCATAACTTACTGAAAGGTTGTGAACTCCCGGGTTTCATGTTTCATTTGTTGTTTAAAAGCTATGAGAAAACTGTTTACTTGGAAAATTCGCGCTGTGACTTTATTACGATTTTATAACAAACTGTATTAGGTAGCATGTATTACAAGAGCTCAACGATTTTAGAAAACAAGCACTTTTGCTATTTCCACTCTGGAATATTTAGAAGCAAAATGATATTGTTGATTTTTTATCCTATAAACAACCCATGTTGAAAATAATATAATGTACCTTTATACGAATAATCCTTATAACTTTATTAGATCCTTTCATCGCGTATCCCTAAAAAGGCCTTGAAGCCATCTTTTATAAGATCTAACGAGAAGCAAACAAAACCCCTTTTATTAACAAACACAAAGGATCAACGAACCTAACTGCCTAGATCCGGTTGTTTCAGTCCATCGCCTGGCCGAAACGACGCCCGTCACCGGCCTGAAACACTAAAACTACATTTAATAGTAAGATTACGATCATATCACGACTAAAATAACTCAACATTAGACTTGCGTGTTTATGGTAACATAATATTAATATACCACGCATTAAACCTCTTTGTTTTGTGTGACCCCCACTGACCCGACGTTGTTACAAAAAAATATTTGACACCAAACTGACCTTTGTGAACTAAAGCTACTACTTATTTATATTTTCTCAGAAAACTTAAGTTATTAATATTGGCTTTCAGCCGTATTATTGGTGGAACTGCCGTGGGCCGGTAAGGCTATAAAGGGCCCGACAATTTTTCCACGTGAGAGGTTACGGCCGCCGTAATATGTACGCATAGACAAGATAGATCACACTCTACATCAAGTTAGCTATGCAGGCTATTATGGTTGGAGGTCGGATGGCAGTCGCTCCGTGAAATTCTAATATATTCAGCGTCTAGTGAGACCGAAAGCTGAGGCTTGAGATTGAGAGACACCTAGAGTTATGGTGAATGTGTTTGTGACTTAACAAAATGTTGACCTATGCGTTTGTGAGATATTCCAAACCACGTTCTCAAAGTTTTGTAAAATAACTCGTAATAGTTATAATTATATTTTAAACTTGGTAGTACAACCCACAGTTTCGAATTCTATGTAATGTGCTGTTGTTTTATGTACTAATAAACTTATTATTATTATTTGGAGTGTGCTTTTGCTTCTCAGCTTTACTGGAGCTTCCAACTACATCTAGGGGTCGAAACCAAAATAAATTCAGCGTGTGGTGTGTTATTATGAGGGTGTGTTATGATGAGGGTGTGTTATTATGAGGGTGTGTTATGATGAGGACCTATTTCGTTTTCTTCTATTTCCATGAACTTTCTGACAATTCGACATGTATTTAAAATTGCAGCTTTTTATAAAGCGTTTCTATTATTATTATTATATATTTGTAAATGTAATCTTTGTAAGCTGTTAATAACTGTAACTACACTATTGTATTAGGTAAGCCTGTAATGATAGTTATTATAATATTTGACTATGATGATGTGTAATTTAAAACAACATAATTACGAATTACTGTGTGGTTCAGCCCGGGCCTAAATCAGAAACTAACGATTGTTTTTATACACAAATAATCTACACTAATATTATAAAGAGGAAATATTTGTTTGTTTGTTTGTAACGAATAGGCTCCAAAACTACTGGACCGATTTGAAAAATTCTTTCACCGTTGGGAAGCTACACTATCCGCGGGTGACATAGACTACTTTTTATGCCCGTATTACCACGGGAATGGGAACTACGCGGGTGAAACCGCGTGACGTCCGCTAGTAGTTTAAAAAATACTTTTTCAAATCTGTCCAGTAGTTTCGGAGCCTATTCGTTACAAACAAACAAATCTTTCCTCTTTATAATATTATTAGTGTAGATAATGTAGTATACTGAGCAGCGGTGGCCCAGTGGTTTGTAGGTTCGAATCCAGGCTGGCACATTACTTTGTGTAATTTATTTAATCACCGCTGCTCTCAAAACGGTGAAGGAAAACATCGTGAGGAAACCGGCATGTCTTAGAACCAAAAAACTCGAAGACATGTGACATCTACCAATCCGCACTGGGCCCGCGTGGTAGATTATAGCCCATTCCCTCTTAAAGAGAGGAGGCCTGTGTCCCAGCAGTGGGAACATTAATAGGCTGTAGATGATGATGATGAGATAATGTTGAAAGGCGGACAATAATATCTAGTGAGTGTCCATTTTACATACATTAAATCATCCACCACTTGAATGTAATATGTAGTAGTATCGAAGTGTGGCTAATATAGCACCGAGTGGTCCTCCCAAAGTCGTTAGTAATCCGTTAATGGAGTTCAGACATGCGTCAACATAAAGCGTTGTTTACTAAAGCCGTTTTAAGACTACTAAACATGATTGATAACAAAATCCATTTAAAGATAGACGTCAGTTTATAAATACAAATATTTTCCGCGGTTTCCACAAATACTTGGGAAATCTTTCGGTTTTAAACGGATTCGCAAAGATAACCCTCCCGTCCCCGAGGGCCCATAAAACATACCACCGCGCAGGGGATTGTGCACAAATTAATTTCTTTCCGGGCGGTCGAAGCCGCGATACAAAACGTCGAATATACAATCTATGTACAATTTAACAACGATTTAAAAATAAATTGCTCAAAAGGTTGTCAAATAAAATAAATTCCAAATAATACCTTTTGGTAATGATGGCGTTACGATTTGAACTCGTTCCTGACAGATAGTCCAAAGAAGGCAAAACATCCTATGCTCAACAGTGGGGCTAAATAGGCAATCATAATTTTTAATTAATTTTCATAAAAATACCTAATTGAGGACCGAAATTGAATTCTGTGTGGATCTAAATTGTTTACCAAACTGCAATGGTATCATCCCAGTTTTAGTTTTAGAACTTAGTACCTAGATACAGATGACTTTCACAAGTCACTATAAGCCTTATGCCTGTTACTGCTGTTTCGCTGTAGTGTACGCGTACGTTTAATGGTGCCTGTCTATTTAAAATAATAGGGATGTTTACTGACTTAAAAAAAATATGATTCTAAATAGTCCGTCTGTTAGATTATCTAAAAATATTGGATACGTATTTTTTTGTTTTATCAAATCAATAAAAATTGACGAAGATAAAGCGCGTCAAAGATTTAAGTGGGGGTTTGTGACGTCACTAACCGCAAAAAATGACATACTAATGTCTTAGAATATGACGTCACACGAGTTTTCAAAACTACTGTATCGACTTCATTGTTTGCTTACGAGAAAAAAGAAAATCGTTTGTTTGGTCTTCCTCTACTCTTGTAAATTCATACTCAACATTTACCTTTGTATGGCATTGCATATAATAGACAAAATCCTGACTGAGTCACTATAATTAGTGAAGAATAAAATAAAAGTCTGCTTGTCGTGGTCTGGTCGCAGTTATAGAGTTAAGTGAGGCGAGTGGGTTGTAGTGCTGCTTGTACACAATGGGCCATAATGGCACACTGGCGCTACTTAGGTACCTACGCGCAATTCTTTTTTTGCGTTTTCCGGCGTATTGTCAGCCTTTTCAAGGTAGTGGCTCTTTCGTAGGCTCATTTCACATCGTACGACGTCAAATTTTTCCTGAAGGTTTCATAATACGTCATTTAATTCTACCATGTCTAGTTTTTTTTTGTAGGGACTGATCCATTTAAATGCAAAAATCTAGTATTAATATATTTATTTTATTATTCTTGCAATGAGTCCTTCTGACTATGAACAGATGTGTTCAACGACTATTACTCATGAGGAGATATTATTTCCCACTAGGAACATCCGCCGTATTAATATATTGGCTTAGTCAACGCCGCGCCGGCCGCCGAGATCCAAGGTTCTGTTTTGACAGTCAGGCAATGTGAGATTGACAGCGAGCTGGTTAGGACGTTGTCCAGACTTGTATTGTAGTTTCGCAAAATGATTGAAAAAAAAACACAGGACGTACATGATTGTTTATAAGTAAAAGTGAAAAAATATATTTAATTGTTGTAAAATCTCAACATGGTGATGTTGAACCAAGATTTTGTGACAATAATTTTGTTTTAAAAGAGTATCCGTCTATGCAGGTGTTACTTGCCCATTCTTCCTCATTCATCAGCTTTGGAATAAGCAAGTACAGGCCTTTCACAAGTTATTAAACCTTGTGACTGTAGCTTCGCTTTTTTTAACATTGAAAGATGTCGGAAATGGTCTAATTGAAATAAATGTTTATAGTTTGAGTCATTTTGCCAAAAGCAAAACAATGTAGGTAAATTAGGTAGTGTATTTTATTTGAAATATAACATCTTACTTGCTCACATGTTCAACCTTATTTATTACTAGCGGACGTCACGCGGTTTCACTCGCGTAGTTTCCGTTCCCGTGGTAATACAGGGATAAAAAGTAGCCTATGTCACCCGGGGATGGTGTAGCTTTCCAACAGTGAAACAATTTTTCAAATCGGTCCAGTAGTTTCGGAGCCTATTCGTTACAAACAAACAAAGAAATCTTTCCTATTTTTATATTAGTGAAGATATCTATGTGTTAAACCATTCATTCACGAACACATGGTTATACTTAGTTACATTACAATTATCTTTACAGGGTGTAAATTAACCCTACACACATACGTCAACCAAGCATTCTGTACATCATACTAAGTACCCCTACGCAAAAATTTCAAGAAAAACTAGTATATACAAAAACAGCTGTTCAAAATTTGGAACTTTGACCCCCAATATCTCCGTAACTAGGGGGTTCCCAGATATGGTTTAGAACAAAAAAATGATCGCAGTGGTGGGGAGAGTACAGGCCCTTCGTTTGCGTTAAGGGTACTTTTACACCCTTTATAAATAAAAATCAATGCCACTTTTCGTTGTAATTTTATAACTCAAGAACGGGCTCACCTATCCAAACCAAATGTTTAGGCTTTGTTCGGACTATTTAGTAGATGGTTTATGTGAAGTTTTCACAAAATCGGTAAAGCGGTTATTTATCACATTTTTTGTTTCAACACTGTCCGGGCACGACGGCGTCTACCAGGTCCGCTAGTATCATATAGATAACATAGATTTAGACTGCCCCGTACGTCTCCTGGATCCAAAGGCAAAAATATCGATTTGTAAGATTTTTTAGGAAGGAACTGATTTGGCTGCTAAAAAGTTCAGGCTGTACGTAAACAGTTTTCTGAAAACATCCCGTAGACGGTGGGCGCCATTTAGACCGTCCGCAAACTTTTTAAAGGCTTCTTAACTCTGGGAATTACATGATGAACGTGCTGCCTACTTTTTTTTTTTTTTTTTTTTTTTGGTGGGTGTAAAATCATCGAATAACCCCTCCCGCTCTTGGGCAGAGCGAAAGGGAGTGTCAGACTTCTACTGACTAAAAACCACCCATGTTCCTTCTTCGCCCTCTATGTCGAGGCCGCGATAACCGTTGGACTACCCGCGGCCCCGACAGGCGTCGGCCCTTTCGGGCCCCTCCCATGTTGCTGACATCTCTTTGAACGTGCTGCCTACTTGACTTTGACATTCAAAAGAGATGTTCGGATAAGAATAATGACTACGACCTATTTTATTTGGTTGTATAGGTTTTCGAGTGTATGGTACTCGTGGAAAGCAGATGAAAATCAGCGTCAGATGATACCCACTGTGTTGCCATCTGGCATTATGCTGAGCTGAGACCCTTGTGGCATTTTTAGTTTGTTTTTTTTTTTTGTATAACTTTTAAGGTGTTCTTGGTTAGTAATACCAAATAAACTCAATTTTATTATTTCTTCTTTCTATTGCCTTTCCATCCAACTGTAAGAGTAAGGAAGAAAGACTTCACCTTTTGGGGGGGGGGGGGAATCACCAATTCCGCTCTTGGAATGAACGAAAGGGAGTGTCAGACTTCTACTGTCTACAAACCATGTTCCTTCTTAGCCCCATATGTCGCCGCGGTATCTCTTACAAAATCCCGCTGCCTAGAAATACTTCACACTATAATAATTTGTTCCGTCTCGATGGCTAGCCTCCACTTCTTCTTCTTCTTATCGTATGGGCAGTACGGTCTAACGACCCCACACACCCTAGTGTCAGAGTGTCTAAACCGCCCCAGGGGCCTCTGACATGGTTTGACGATCACCGTTTGGCGGATGGGATCACCGGCTTCCAAAGCACGGAATCATCTTTTTATCAGACAATCAGGTGATTCAAGCCTGCAATGTCCTAGCTAAACTGGAAACGACTTTTACTAAGTATGTTTCCCGTGGGAATCGAACCCACAACCACCGGGTCACAAGGCAAACACCACTCGACCACGGAGACAGACTCCACTAAGATTAGCCATCATGACCGTAACCGATCAGGAGGGCAATTGCTCTATTAAAACTTTACCTCTCACTTGTACTTTCTTCTGTATTATGGGCATGCTTTTACCAACATTTTAACTCACTTACAACTAAAACCGAACTCGGAACAACTAACTGTAGAACATACAAATATTTGTTCCGGGAATGAACCCGCGACATGCATCTAACCACGCAAAGCCACTGTACAGCCTTTCGTTGAAGCGCAGAACAGCTTCAAACATATACATAGGTGGATATTAAAATCTAGAGACAAGATAATATATTCTACGCTATGTGTCTTGTAATAAAATCCCCCACATCACGTCTCAGAGTTGCCAGAAATTACATTTTATTTAAATTGCTAGCTTTCAAAACTCCTCTGCTAGAGGAGTAAAGTAAATTACTTATTTACATGTATATTACTTCGCATATTATACAACTTGTAGTACAATCATCCATCTTTGAAATTTAGTTATAAATATGTACACGACCTTTAGTCGTACGAAAATAATCCTGTTAGCCTGAATCGATACAATGCTAATTGGACTACGTATGACTATCAGAGCCTGACTATAAATAGGGGAATGTTTCACGAAGTTCGTTTGTTTATTTCACTGTAGTACATACTATGAATACACGTGTCATCATGTTTCAGCTCGGCTTGCCCATCGCTGTTCATGTTCATTACGACAAATAATATATTTCCCTAAAGGTACTTTCAGATTTTCTTTAGCCCTTTTGCTTTTACAAGGTAAACGAAGTTACCGGCATGGTAATAAAGGAAGTTGGTGTCCTATAAAGCCACGTATAGTATATACGATGAAGGATGGCTCCCATGCATAAGTAAACAGTCATCCCTTGCAACACGGCGAACACTGTCACAGTGAGGACTTTGTGTAACGTTTATACGAAAATACATTTATAAGGCTTTGTTGCAGAGAGGTCTCTCAGCGTTATGTTAAGAATATAGGTATATTATCATATACCTATAATTTTAAATATAGGTATTATTATATTGAATATATGTGTATTTAGTTGCATTAGGGTATAAGGCGACAAGGTAGCCCGCGAAATTCGAATTAACATACAAGTCTCAAGAATGCCTATTTTATCAAATAATGTCAGAAAAGTGGTCAATATTTTATGAATAAAATTAAATGGGAGATAAAATATAAAAAATAAACATTTAATTCTTTAATTTAATTCATTTTGACAGTAAATTACATCTGTAACAGAAACAAAAAAATATTAATTTACTTTATTAGTAATACTGGCTGTTTTTGTACCGTTGCCTTAAAAAAAAAAGCACTGATGGCCCGCGCATCGCTAATTTGTGAACAAATAAAAATTATTCCGCGCGCTTTTTCTTTTCGCTGTATTGTTTTTATTTGAAAATGTCGTCAAGTAATGATGAATTTATTCATTCGACACCGCCAGATGTCTCAGAGGCCGCGAAAAAGGCTACTCTAAGCCTATTGCCCGAAAAATCGACCGATAGATACTTACAAGCGTATCAAAATTTCATGTTATGGAAAACAAGCAAAGATGCAAATTCATTTTCAGAAAGTGTGTTTTTAGCCTATTTCATGGAACTTTCACAAAAATATAAGTCAAGCTCATTGTGGTGCTACTATTCAATGCTAAAAAGCACTGTGAAAACAAAACATGGTATTGATATCAAGTCATATTCCAACTTGCTGGCATTTCTAAAAAGACGCTCAAGTGGCCATGTGAGTAAAAAGTCGAAAGTATTTTCGGCTGACAATGTCAAGAAGTTCCTAAAAGAAGCTCCAGATTGCCGATATTTGGCAACAAAGGTCAGTTGAAACTAAATTATTGTTATTAACTTCTTTCACTTTCGTATTTCTTTACAATATAGGTGTTTTGTACGCTGTTTTTATCTCTTTTCAGGTTGTTTTAATATTCGGCATAAATGGCGCATGTAGACGTCAAGAGTTGGCAAACATCACAACTAATGATGTCGAGAACCATGGGCGGGTTCTTCTTGTCCAGGTCAAAAACACAAAAAATAAAATTCCAAGGTCGTTCACAATACAGGGGCCTTTTCACGACATAGTGAAGAAATACGAAGCGCTTCGTTCAACAAAAGCGATGTCTAACAGATTTTTTCAAAATTACCAAAATGGAAAATGAACTAGCCAACCCATTGGCATAAATAAATTTGGAGCAATGCCGAAACAAATTGCCACTTTCTTTTTGGATGATCCACATGAATACACAGGGCACAGTTTTAGAAGGTCCTCGGCTACATTGCTCGCCGATTCAGGTGCGAACTTATTGACACTAAAACGCCACGGAGGGTGGCGGTCGAACAGTGTAGCCGAGGGCTACATAGATGACTCGATGAGAAATAAAGAAGAAATTAGCTCCCGCATTACAAGGAATATAAATTTGGAGCCAAGTGTTGACTCTCGACCATCAACGAGCACACACGCGTACATTCCACCATCGTCGCCGCCGCCGCAGCCGCCTCCGTCGCCGCCACCGACTAGACTGCAGAACTCTGTGGTCTCCTTTCTCCTACTTTCACTCAAGAGAGTGAGAGAGAGACTGGTGAAATTGTAACTAATAATAATAACTTGACAACATTAAAAATGCCAACTGGCAACGTAATAATCAATTTCACAAATTGTAAAATTTTTCTAACTGCTTTATCAAGTGATTAAAGATTTATTCGTTTAAGAAAGTCCGAGTTTTATTTATTTCCTCGCAAATGTGTTATAAAACGTCGTATGACATACGTGCGCTTTGATAATTACAGCCTCTGCTTTCTTGCAGCAATATCGCCTCGGCTGTAATTTTCAACTTACCGCACTTATATCATAATGTACTATTGTTACTGCCGCGAATCCCATTTTATTTAACATACGACTAGACACTGACCGCGCAATTGCAAAAAAACGTAAGAAAATTCGAATTTCGCGGGCTACATTATCGCATCAACCTTAAAGAACACCGGCGAGGAAATAGTTGATGAAATTATAAGCGACTACGTAAGTCACTGTGAATCTGTGATAGATAGCGACGTAATAATTTACTTAGTTTTGGCGAGGACCATCGGCCGTGGGACACGGTGGAGCACACTGTAGAGGTCTGCACCGCTTGGGCGGAGCCCCGCCGCGCGCCGTGTTCACGTAGCGGTGATATGCGGCGGCGACCTCTTGCGTCCGGCCCTGTCCCGACCGGCGGGAGACGCTCCGCGCTTCGGGGGCCACGTGATGGCTTCCGGCCACCGTAGGTGGGTAATGGGCTAGCTTATCGTCCGTCCGTCTTATGACGATGACTTAGGAATTAGGAACACTTAGCAAAATTCCAAAACTATTTTCTTGTAAAATAACGGTTGTACGTACTTTTAGACCTATTTCGTAAAACTATAGCTTTCAAAATGTAAAGTAATAGAAAATCACTTTTAAAAATTGCTTTGTGTGTATACATATTGGTGTTCGTGACTGTACCCTAGACTCCTAGAGCATTACAGCGATTACATTTATATAATTCAAGTAACTACCTACCAGATACTTATGTGGCCCGTTCTTACTCGTAAAAGGTACAAAATTCAATTAACTGGCTTGAAGTATTCACTTCATTTCGACCTTAGTATAGTCATGTTCTCGTCAACTGTTTCTTTTATTACTCTAAAAGAGTACTCAGACTATAATTTACTTAAATTTATTTAATTAAATCTGCAAAGCAATAGTAAACCAAGTTGAACATTTCAAAGCAAAAAGAATGAAGGCGCCAATGAAATAAATACACTCGAGAGCAATGAATCCGGGTCACTTAAAGAATGTTAAAAATCTCGGAAACTAAAAATGATAGGTTAATGCAATAAATTGTATTTAATAGACAATGTAATACTCCATAAATGAAAGTAAAAAAAATATGAGTCACCATACATTTTATTAATACAAAATTACATAAAGAAAAAAACTGCTGATCTCTCCTTAAAACAAAAATAGGAGACATGCAATTTTTGAACTTTATTACGATTTTCTTGAATTTTAATACTTCGTATTGCCTCCTCGTGCTTCCATTACTGCGTTTACGCGGTTTGGCATGCTGTACACAAAGTTCCTTGTACGATTTTGGGGAATATTCTCCCATTCCTCTGTGAGAGCAATTTTGAGCTCACGAAGCGTGATTGGGGGAGGGTTTCGTTGTTTTACGCATCTGCCTAGCTCGTCCCAAGCATGCTCGATCGGGTTGATATCCGGGCTGCGCGCTGGCCACTCCATACGAGTAATGTTCATCTCTTGAAGGTAGTCATTCACAATCCTACCTGTATGAGGTCGGGCATTGTCATGCATAAATATAGCATCCTCACCTAAATTGACCATAAATGGACCAACGTGATCATTGAGGATTTCTTCCACATATCTTACGCTAGTTAAAGAGCCGTTTTCTATGATCACCAGCTCTGTGCGACTTTCAGAAGAAATTCCGGCCCACACAAGTACAGACCCACCACCGTAGGCTACTTTTTCTTCGATGCATGCTTGCTTGAATCTTTCCCCTGGTCTTCGATACACTCTGTGTCTTCCATCGTGCTTGTAGAGCATAAATTTTGATTCGTCGGAGAACATAACTTTTGACCAATCTTCAATACTCCAATTTACGTGGCTCTGGGCATATCTTAGTCTTGAAATACGATGCCCACGCTCCAGTTTAGGGCCGTTTGCAGGTCTAAGGGGTTTTAAGTTAGATTCAGCAAGCCGACGTCTTACTGTCCATGCACTTGGGTTACTTCCTCCGAGGCGTCGAAACTGATTTGTGAGTTCAGTTCCTGTGAGAAAGCGATTTCGAAGCATGGTGTTCACCAAGTATCGGTCTTCTCGTGCTGTGGTACACCTGGTTCTGCCCGTTCCTGGTCTGCGTAGGTTAGAACCAGTTTCTTCGTAACGTCGGAGAACTCTTTGTTCTGTTGACAGCGACACACCGACAGTCCTGGCTGTATCGCGCTGACTCCGGCCGGTTTCCAGCATTGTAAGTATTCTGCTGCATTCTTCAGGCGTAAGCGACATAATTTCAGCTTGAATAATGAATATAGAGCACTATCAACATGGTTTATGTACCCACATAAATGACAGATTACAAACAAAAGCAAAACCAAATGCTGTAATTTCGTAGTTCCATCTTCGAAAGTGGCCCTTTTTCAAATTTGATTTTTTTATGATATAACTTTACAATAACTAAGAAGTTTTAATACCCTCATTTAAGGAGTATTACATTGTCTATTAAATACAATTTATTGCATTAACCTAGCATTTTTAGTTTCCGAGATTTTTAGGATTCTTTAAGTGACCCGGATTCATTGCTCTCGAGTGTATTAAGCCACTTATCTCTGCCGTCGCATAAATAAAATAAAGAGCGAGAAATTGGAACAGTTTCGTCGTTCCGTATTTAAAAAATACTGCAGATATAAAATCAGAGATTACTTCCATATTCCATTCATTCTGGCCGCGAGTCTGTCGGACGTTTCAATTCAATATTTCGTTCCTTAATTCAGTTGGGGTGCCGAGATGGCGCACGTTTACTGTCGGAAGCACGAAAAAATCATAATTATGTTAATATAATTTTGTGATCTCGTTAAAATGTTGGAAGTATAGGAATACCCGGATATCAGGCGCCCTTGGAGTAATTAGGGTGCTTTCTCAGAATGTTTGGCCAGCCGTGTCAAAAGTTTTGAATTTATTATGGCGTGTCAGGTCAACTGAGCCGGCTCGTGTTTAGTGAGGGGGCAGAGGTTTAGATTACTTTACACAACGTCACGTGTCGCAGTCGTCGCGTGTCGGACCCGCCAGCGGTGACACCCGCAGTGCCCACAACTAGCGCGAAGTCGACGACACCCGTCAATCTGTTCACACATTACCCAACTCACAATATTCTTAATGATTCAGCAGGACATGCTGTCGAATTTTGAGGGCTTTGTGCCTAGACTCCTAGACCATATCGCCTCTTTACACAGAATAGACAACGCGAATAAGGAAGAAAATCATAAAATGTCAGCTCAGGAATTTTATTTAAGTTTTCTGACCATAGACAAGATCTGTTTGTGAAGATAGTTGGATTATTTTGTAAATAAAACACAGAAAATACATTTAAGCATATTTATTAATTAAATAATAAAACAATTGTTTGCATAGGTTTGCGTTCGGACCGTCCGCGTCGTCGCATATTCATGGAAGTCTGTTGAAATCTCTGCTTTCTGTTACATCATATTTAACCTAACCTAACCAACCATATTATAACCTGCGTTCACATTGTCACACAAAACTATTTCTTAACAAAATGTTTCTTTATAAATCCTGCAACAAGTTGTCTTGTTTCAGTACAGTACGTCTCTTATTAACCTGCTACCGTTGATTAGTGTCAGCGTTAACAATAACAGCTTCACATCTTGATCCCTCGTGATTACCATCACATTGACAGACTGGCTCCTCCTTGTAGTTCAGTAAACATTCACCGTTGTTCAAACAGTAACTGTGGCACGTGTAGACTTCGCACCTTTCTCAAGAGTAGGTTAAGTAAGGAATAAGTATATTAGAGAAAGTTTGTCAGTGGCGCCTGTTACAGAAATAGATGAAACGCTAGCGACTAAAAAAGTGATGGATATGGATGTTAATGAATTGAGAGGGAGAGGAAGGTCAAAGAAGAGATGAATCGGTTGGCCCAATGAAAGAGTAAGGAGTAAATGATGCCGTGACGTCTGATAAGGGAAAATAAGAGAAGGAAACATGTTGCATAGACCCAAAGTAGAATGGAACATGAGCAGAAAGATGATATAATTTTAGGTCTTTACGCAAGAAGTAGAATATGTTTTACCTGTATTCAAAAAGTTCCTCGTTATTTGAAGTGCAGTTGCCTTGAATACAATAGTTCTGACATTCAGATACATCGCATCCTCACCTCCATAATTTCCTTGACATTGGCAGACTGGCTCACTTTTCTCATTCATGGAACATTCACCGTTGTTGAGGCAGTAATCATTATTATCTACCGAAATAAAAATCGCTGGTTCTTGGTAGTGAAAACAAAAGTGTAATATGTCAATCCGAAATACATAAACAATAAGTATAAAAAAATAGACAAAAGGTATAAAAATTGACTTCAAAACATAAAGCCTAGGGCAGACTTGCACAATCATGATAGGCGTAAAGTTCGCACCTTTCTCCAGAATAGCCGGCATTGCATCTGAAATAACGACAATGTGAAAATAGACATAATTCATTGAACAAGGAAACCAACACAAGAAGTAGAATTAGTTTTACCTGCATATAGGAAGTCCTTCATCATTTAAACTGCAGTTACCCTGGATACAATGCTGGTCACAGACCTAAACATCGCATCGTTCACCGGTGTAGCCAGATGTGCAGTTGCAAAGAGATTCTCCATTACCTTTCGTACCATGAACACGAAACGGTCCCACATATTCTGTGGCGACTTTAATTTCGATGGAGTCATTTCGTATCCTAGCCATTAGATTGTTGCAGTTCTGAATACCTTGAATTTGTTCAGAAATTTTATAGTTTGTGGCTATAGCTACCGGCACTGTATTATTCAAAGCAAATAACGGTTTGAATGCCTTGGGATTGACATCAATCTCATTCTTTGGAAATTCCCAAGCGAAGCAATCTGTACACCACTCCACCATGTAAAGAGATTTGTTTGACACGGCCACTGCATTTTGTACGTCGAAGTAGTGCTCGGTTTGTCTATGACCAATTCTGAACCAAATTTTATCGCTTTTGTTTTTTCCATCCAAATCTGCACTGTAGAGATTGTATTTCCCGCGTACTATCCAAGGCTGGAACCAGTATATTTTCTGTGCCTGTTGATCGATAACTAGGCTGTGTGGCTGCAATTTGTAAGTTTTGTTGCTATAGGGTGCCCACGTGTTACTCCAAGCTAAAATTTTGTGCTCGGATCCGTCAAATCGAACTCTCTCAATTGTAGGGTTCAAAAATCTTTTCTTCGTGTTGAGAAAGTAAATATACCTGTAAATTGAAACTGCAATTAAAAAAAAAATATTTTCACGTTCTAAAATATAAAACAAAGGCAAACATATACTCGTAAGTCATTAAACTATCACTGGTAACGTACCCTCTACAGCTATCCACGGCAATGTCAGCGGGGGTACTTTTATTAAAGTTGACGTTGCCGTAAACGTTGTAATCAGACCCAGGCTTTAATGAAAACGAATTAATACTTCTTTCATTAGTATCAGAAAAGAAGCATAATTCCGTGGCAGGGTCGAAAGCGAGACCGTGAATGTTCCGGCCATTTCTCTCTGTGAAACATCTGTATTGCGAGGAAGTCATGTTATAACCACACACAGCGTCGCCGTGACTCTGCTTATCTACATACAGCATCAGGTTGTGAACTTCATCATACGCTAACGCTGCAAGGTTTTGGTTCTCAAACCGTACGGTTTCTATTTTTGTCGCGTTGAAATAAAATTCTAGGACATCTCCTTTACTAAGAGCAATATCTGAAACAAATGCAAAATCGTTTAGTTTTGGCGATAAGTCTGCGAGGTTAAAATGGGATTAGGTGGGTCACATTTCCAGGATGGGTCGGGTCATATGGGCAAGAATAGTCACACAGTGGGTGCTTGAAGACATTCATCGTCACCGAGGCGAAATCAAGAAACTTTGGCGTGGCGATTTAGACTCGTTCCTTACTGATTAGTCGGAGAAAGTAAAACACTGTAAACGAGGGAGAGGAAAAGAAGAGGGGAGGCCTTTACCTAGCAGCGGGAAAGAATAGGCTAATTTGAACAAAAATAAAAAAGAACTTTCAATTGCTCCGGAATTTTTCCAATTTCTCTCTACCTTTTTTTGGAAGGTGGGAAATCATCAAAAGACTTCTCACGCTCTGGGCGGAGCGGAAGGGAGTGTCTAACTTGCACTGAGCAAAAAATGTTCCTTGTTAGCCCTTTGAGCCCGGGGACGCGGTCTCTTTCGATCAACTCGCAGCACATATGCTGCTGTTTGAACGAAAGAGACACCGCGTCCCGTAAGAGTATAAGTATTAATTCGTTATTCATGTCTTTCCGTCGGCCTGTTTTACCGAATGTCCCACAGCCATTTTACTGCACTGTCAGTAAACCTTAAAATAAAGTGTATTCAGCTCACAAATGAAAACCCATAACACTTTATCCGACCCGGGTCTACTTGCTTACAGACACTAGACCAACAGCCATAAATGAATTCTGTGTATCAACAACATTTTTTTTTTTTTTTGTTTATTTATCATCTTACGTCTACCATTACAGGGCACCCCTATGCGATAAATGCGCCTTAATTACTTAATACTAACTAAATTGTTAGTTTTAACTAATATCTGTAACTAATTACTACATAGTATAAAACAATGTCGCTTTCTCTGTTCCTATATCCCTATGTATGCTTATATCTTTAAAACTACGCAACGGATTTTGATGCGGTTTTTTTTAATAGATAGAGTGATTGAAGAGGAAGGTTTATATGTATAATGCACTCATGCGAAGCCGGGCCGGGTCGCTAGTAACAAATAAACCATTCCTTGTGAATAACAGAGAACAACAGAATAAGTCCGTCTCACTGGCTATGACGTTGAGAAACATGAGTTAAAGAATTTTGAAAATCGGTCCACAATAGGGGATCGGACTGGGTCAATAAAATATGATTCTAATTAGTCCGTCTGTTAGATTACCGAAAAATATTAGATACGTGTTTCTTGTTTTAGCAAATTAATAAAAATTGACGAAGATAAGACGTTTCAAAGATCATGAACGTTTTCGAGGGATTCACGAGTTTTCGAAGCATTGTATTGTATTCATTTTTTGTTATGTAAAAAAAGAAAAAATACGTGTCCAATATTTTTTGAAAATCTATCTGACGGACTTATTATTATTTTTTTGTCCGATCCCCTATTGGCGGAGATTTAAAAAAAATACAAACATTAAAAAAAACATACATACGAGGTGTGTTCAGAAAATAAAGGGAATTTTCGTTTTTTGAAAAAAATATTTGTTTATTTGTCACCTTCAAAATAGTAGGGACTATTTTGAATTTACCCGACTGCGGCGAAGCCCAAAAGGAGGGTTATATGTTTGGCGTGTATGTATGTCCTTTTCTTTGTTCCCTCATAACTCCTAAACGGATGAAGGGATTTGAATAAAATATACGTCGTTAGATTCGTCTTGATGGCGCGAGTGTCACTGGCTACATTAAAATTAAAAAAACAAAGAAACTTGCTGATTTTGGGAACCATATCGCAGATTAAAAAAAAAACCTTTACCATCGAGTAGGGTATCAAAATGAAGGGTTTTAAAAGTAGATTACAAAAATATATGACACTTATATGTTTAAAAGAAATTCAAAGTCACAAAACCTATAAACAAACACAAAAGTTAAATCATCTGCGAAAAATTTTACGCGACCAACCAAAGATTAGAACAAACACAAAATAACTAAAAAGTTGGAAAAAAAAGTAGTTAAAAAACTAAAAAATCCCTAAAAAGCAAAAACCAAGCACATTTTAAATTTTGGAAGCAGGCGGGGTTCATTTGAATATTAAATTACGTTATTAGGTTTTGTTTAATTTAAAATGTGCTTGTTTTTTGCTTTTCAGTTTTTTCTGTTGGGTTTTTTTAGTTTTTAACTACTTTTTATTTGATATTAAGCACTTGTGCCAGCGCTTCTTCCAATTGCCGAAACACTTCTTAAGGTGGAAGCTCACATCTGGCCCGCGAAATTCTAATTTTCTTACGTTTTTGGCAATTTGCAGGCCAGTGCTTGGTTGTATGTTTATGAAAATTTCATTTGCGACTGTAAGACTTATGAAGTTACCGAATTATAACCATCAAAATTACTAACTACTAAAGAACGACGACTAAGGGCGATGTTCACCAACAGTAAAATAACCGACTGTTTCGTAATCGGCCCACTAAACGTAAACAGTTGTTTGAATATGACGTGGGAATTTTGGTGTTCACCACAACTTATTCTAGCTCGGTTATATAAACAAGCGTTTTAGGAATGAAAGACTGAATGATTATAATACAGTCAAATAGGGTGGGTTACAAAACACGTAAAAAACCCTAAAAATGCGAAACATCTTAAAATGGTTGCATTAAACCTGAGATGACAGTTCAGTTTTCAGTTTCAGTTTCAGTTCACAGTTATGAATACAAACGAGGAGTTCGCAAAAGTCTTTCAACGGTTTCAAACTCGTCCAAAACGTCATCCTCTTCCAAAATATAATTCAAAGCAGACTGCATGTTAAATTCTCACAATAATATCTGGATGTAACCTTAAAATTTGTTATATTTGCAATTTACATACGTCAAAATACACCGATTAACTACTAACCGGACTTTAAACAACCTCTCCCACCTCGGTTAGAGAAAATAGTTGATTAGCGTGTTTGATCGGTTGATTTGCTTTGGTGAACATGAAAATGTGTTATAAACAGCTGTTTTTAGATAATCAGACTGTTATCTTTTCGGTGAACTTCGCCCTAAATTACTAAAGAATGACTTTTACATGCAAAAATCAATCTTGACATGAAAATGAACTTGGAGGGTTGTATTGATAATTTTGATGGTTATAATTCGGTAACTTCATACGTCTTACAGTCGCAAATCAAATTTTTATAAACATACAACCAAGCACTGGCCTGCAAATTGCCAAAAACGTAAGAAAATTAGAATTTCGCGGGCCAGATGTGAGCTTCCACCTTAAACTCGTTTTGTGGGATACCTTTTAGCTCTTTATGCGATGCGCTTTTAGTGTCATCAATGCTTGTAAAACGACGGCTCTGTGAGGTTCTCTTTATTTTGTAAATAGGAAAAAATCACACCAAGCTATGTCTGGCGAATATGGAGGCTGGGCATCGTTACAGTATTGTTTTTTGGCCAAGAATTCACGAACAAGCAACGAAGTGCGCACAGGTGCATTTTCGTGGTGCAAAAGCCCATGAATTGTTTTTCCACAAACCCGGCCGTTTTTTTTTCGTATTGTGTCACGCAAAAGTTGTTGAACTTGTAGGTAGTTCTCTGTGGCAAGAATTCATGATGCACTATGCCATTAAAATCGAACACAGTAAGCATAACCTTCACGTTCGACCGTACTTTTTCGGTCTTGGCGAGCCAGGATGCCTCCACTGAGACAATTAAGCCTTAGTTTCGACGTCACATCCGTAAACCCGTGTTTCGTCACCTGTTATAACACGTATCAGAAATTTTGCATTGTCATTGACTTCATTTAGTGGCTCCTGAGCAAATTCCATTCGCCGCTGTCTTTATTCAAAATTCAACAATTTCGTTTTAACGAACGAAAATCGCCGAGCTCATAAAACACGTCTAACCTTAGCGGCTGCCACAGACAAAGTTAGCAATGAATACAACTGAAAATTTTATCATACTTCAGGGGCATGTATACCAACATAACAAAATAAAAATATTGACAAAAGGACTCTCCAAAAACCGCGAAATTTTAAAATGCCCGTTATTTTCTGAACACACGACGTACACGCGAATAGAGATCCTCCTCCTTTTTGGAAGGGAAGTGGGTTAAAAATATGATCACGCCCTTCATACTTACCCCAGGAGTGCGCCAACCCCACGAACAGCGCTACTAATGTCAGCACACTCTCCGTTCTACACATTTTAAACTTCAGAAAACGTATAAAGGCTTTCGATGGAGTTCGAGGAGGCTCCTGCCCTGGTGCCACAACACTTGAAGCAAATCGCTGTCGCTTCTCAAAATATATAGGAATATAGCCGGAACCATTGATGATAAGACTCGACGATAAGAACTCACGTTAATTAATGGTTATCCCTAGTATTGTATTGCACGATAAGAGGCTGGTTGTCCGCAAATCCAGGACCTAAACGCGAGTTGTGCTTTTAGTACCACGGTACCGCACCTATTTGGACAGCTAAATCTTAGTAATATTAAGTATAAATGCGAAATATTGTTAGGATGGATGGATTTAAGTGAAATATAGCAAACAAATAGTTTACAACACATAAGATACTTTTTCTTTATTCCGATAATATTATCCCGTGGGACAATTATCGAACATCACGCGGGCGAAGCCGCAGACTAACCCTTCACATAAACGTACACCAAGCATTCTGTACATCAAACTAACTGCGGTACTCAGAGATATAAATGATTACTTAAGCCGTCACTTAGTAAAGATTTGACATACTTTTGTATGACAAAACTGTCAAAACCTTTACTAAGTGATGGCCTAAGTAATCATTAAAGCTCTCTTGAGAGCGGCAGTTAGTAACGCTATGCAAAATTTTTTGCTGGGAAACGACTTTTTTGGGTCAAATATCACATTTTACGGTAAACCTCAATGTAGCATTCTTAAAACATTGTGCTAGTGGATGCTTTGAATAGTAAACGGGTCATGGAGTTAATTTAAGTAAAGTTATAACCTGAAAAACTAGTATTTACAAAAACAGCTGTAAAAAATTTGGAACTTTGACCCCCAATATCTCCGGAAGTGCCTTTCGTTTGCGTTAAGGGTACTTTTGCACCCTTTATTTCCAATAATTAAAATATGTTTATCGAAACGACACACAAGCAGCTGTATGAGAGATAGAGCAAAGCACTGCCACATAGCATTTTAGAACGCCAGCAATGCAAAGCATTTTCCTTCTCTAACTGCGGTACTCAGTGTTATTTAATGATTACTTAAGTCGTCACTTAGTAATGATTTGACATACTTTTGTATGAAAAAACTGTCAAAACCTTTACTAACTGATGGCCTAACTATAATCATTAAAGCTCTCTGAGTGCGGCAGTAACACACGTAGCTCTATTTTTATTTTATCTTTAAAGTTTTTCAAGTAGGTATTGTTTCCCCGCGTAAAGAAACATTTTGGAGGTGCGGAAGTTAAAAATTATAAAAATACTAGCCGAAATTTTGATGTGTGACACAAAAATGTTTGAGGTGGACCACCCTTTTCAGTTAAGGATTAGAAAAATAGATTACGACCGATTCTCAGACCTACCGGATTTACATATAAAAATTCATAACAATCGGTCAAGCCGTTTCTGAGGAGTGTTCTCATGTCCACATACAGACATTAAAGACTTAGGTAGACTTAAGGGTTTCGTTTTTGCTCTTTGAATAAAGTTGAACTCGAACAATATTATCATACGATGTATTTGATTGGGAAAACCAATTTAATATTAAATTTAATTTAAAGTAAACATGTTTTTTATCAAATTAGTACATGTGAGGTATTTTGCTAACAGCAAAACAAGGTAAATTAAGTAGGTGTTGTTCATAAATAACAAATTATCTATACATATAATAAAATCGTAGGAAAGTCAAAACTGTACATTGAATATTTTTTAAAAGAATACTTGGGATGTGATCTACAATCGATACCGAAGCCAAAAATATAGTTTTTAGAATTTTTGTCTGTTTGTCTGTATGTATGTCCGGAATAAATTAAAAAAGTACTGCATGGATTTACTTCAAATTTGGCACGAATATTACTAAGATGTCGGGTCAACATAAAGGCTGCATATTATCACGCTATCACCTACGGGGAACGAGCAGTGAACCTTTATTTGTTTAACGCATTCTGTAACAACGTGTAGCATATTTGAATGTTGTTATTATGTTGTTGTTGTTTATAGTGTGAAGCTAGCTTATAAGCTCGCCTTTCTGAGAACATTTGATGGCGTGGAGTATCCCACTTACTGCGCAGCCTGCGTATCACGTCACCTTCTCGACGGTGACCAAAACTGGGATGACACCCTCGCGGAGGCGAGCGTCAGTGATAGTCCCAACTGCATGCATCATCTGTTTGCCGTCATCTTGGTGTTTTGTGGAGTCGCGAACCCGGTAGCTTTGTGGGAGAAGTGTCGCCATCATCTGTCTAAAGATTTTCTACGAGCTTTGAGGCGTGCTACTGGAGACGAAGTCCCAGTTCACTTCACGACGCGATCATTTCTATCGGCGGCAATCCACTGGTCGAATATGGGTTACCAGCTCCCCAATCATCACCGCATCAAGGCCGTGGAAATCGGGAGTTTAACGCTGAGACAATTTAGGATCCGGGTGAAATGACCACCATACGAAATGACCATGTCGCTTTGTACTCCTCGGAGCAAAACCAAATTTATGACACCGTCCTTGCGTTGGGAAAAATCAGGGTTAAATGTTTTTTTTGTATGCTCCTGGTGAAACAGGAAAAACATTTGTTACCACTGGCATACTTGCAGAGGTCAGGTAGCAAGGCAAAATTGCCATTGCTGTAGCGTCGCCACGTCGTCAGGAATCAACACACTGATTCCGGGTGACAAGACAGCACATGCCATGTTTATAATTCACATCGATTTAGAGAGCGCCGAAACGCCTGTTTGTGGTGTGTCACGTAACAGTGATAAGGGACACGTACGCAAGGATTACTCTCTGATCGTATGGGATGAGTGTACGATGGCCAATAGGAAGGCATTTGAGGCCGTGGACCCGTCCCCCTTGTGGCCGTGTCCCTGCAGGACATCCGAAGGAACAGTTTAGTAAACTCACATGTTTGTGATGAGCAACTACGGAACCTTACATTATGCGTGGTCCGACATGCACTTGGCCGGTTTTTAAAACTAAATCAAAATTTGATAAAACCCACGACTTTTTTTTGTTCCGTGTGGGAATCGAACCTGCGACACGCAGTGCTACTGTCAATTGTCCAGCAACTGCGCCAACCATGCCGTCATATAGATGTGGCGTGCTGTTAGCCCTTTGTTAGCCCGTTACGCACCGTCCAAATGCCCTCGCCTACGGTGTTCGGAAGCCATCACGTGAGTCCCGACGCCCGGAGCGTCTGCCGTAGGGGCTGGGACGAGAGGTTCTCTCCCTCTCACATTCCACCACCTCTTTCGCTAGCATCCCTACTTCGCAGAATAAGGCAACGGCACCCCATTCCCTCTCGCCCCGGACCATGGCTTGCACTAGAACCGGACGCGAGAGGTCGCCGCCGCCAATTCATAAAGGAGGGGACAGAGATTGTTTGAACAATTATAGACCTAACTCAATTTTACCTACACTATCAAAATTACTTGAGAGGCAAATGAACAACAGATTAGTCAAATATTTAAATCAAAATCAAATACTCTCATCTTCTCAATACGGTTTTCGCTCCGGAATTTCCACTAACAATGCTGTATTAGACCTAACAAATACTATCGTCACCAAACTAGATGAAAAACAGAAGGTCATAGGCGTTTTCTTAGATTTATCGAAAGCCTTCGATACTATTTCTGTCCCCTCCCTCATTGCCAAGCTTGAGAAACTTGGTATAAGAGGTACTCAACTGTCCCTTTTTATTAGTTACCTCACAGGCAGACGGCAATGTCTCAGGTTAGGAGATTGGACCAGCGATGACCTCTCAATAACACACGGAGTTCCCCAGGGCAGCATTATAGGTCCCACGCTTTTTCTCATTTATATAAATGACCTTTGCCAGTTACAGCTTCATAATGCTTCCATCTTTACATAATTATGCCGATGATACTGCTCTAATATTCTCCGGGGATTCGTGGGATCTGGTGTTTCAATATGCACAGTCTGGACTTGCCTTTGTCACCAGCTGGTTGGCACAAAACCTGCTCACTCTAAACGTTGATAAAACGAATTACCTCACTTTCTCGTCTACAGCCGCTGGAAAGCCTTCCTCGTCTTCACTTGCCTTAATCGCTCACTCCTGTTATTCAACTCACAATATAGGCTGCAATTGCCCCCACCTAAATCGCGTAAGTTGCATTAAGTATCTAGGAGTGCAAATAGGCGACTACCTTACATTTAGTACTCACATAGATACACTTACTACACGGTTGCGCAGGTTAATTTATGTTTTTAAGAACCTCTGCTCCGTTGCTGACTCCAAGTTCCAAGTTCTGTCAATCCCTCATCCAACATTGTATAGTTACTTGGGGTGGTTCAGGGAGGTCCCACATGTTGAAAATAGAACGCGCCCAAAGGGCACTTTTGAAAGTTGGTTGGAAGTTACCCTATCGCTTTCCTACCACAGACCTTTACAAAACTTGTAAGGTTCTGACTGTCCGTAAATTATATAATTTAACCTCTTAATGACAACTCACGGCCACACTCCCTACGATCCCTCTGTGATCTCCCAACGACGTAAACATTCGGTCTGTCCCTCTATTCGTACAAATTTTGCTTTGGCCCAACGCTTCTTCCGCTTCTTTAGCAGTCATGTGTAACAAAATTTTAAACATATACCCCTTGTGCAAATCCAAATGTAAAGCAAAAATAATAAATTGGCTTCTTGATTTGGATTATTCTGAGACGGAAAATATTCTAGCTGTTTTAAGATAAATTAGATAGTAAATTTGTAGACAACTTTTCAAGACACATACCTACACTCACTCTTACATTTACATTTACACACACTACCACACAACACACACACAACACACACGCACTACACACGCACTACACACACACGCAACAATAACACACACACACACACACAACACACACCACACAATCTCAGGCACACCATTCACTACAAACTCGCAGATTTTGCCTTGATGTGTTCAAATTAGTACCTACTTAATAGTATTGCTTAAGAGGGTGAGAGCCTGGAGATCTATCATACAGGTCCCGAACCCACTATAGACTCCAGCTCTCACAAACGTTACAAATTTAATTTTATTTGATATAATACGAACCATTGTCTGTATCTTTTTGAGAGAAATAAATCATTATTATTATTATTAATTGCCGCTACGAGAACACGGTGGGCTCCGCCCAAGCAGACCCTCCCGCTCTGCGTGGAGCGGAAGGAAGTGTCAGACTTCTACTGACGAAAAACCACCCATGTTCCTTCTTAGCCTTTTGAGGCGCGCGTGGAACACGGACGCGCCAACAACAGGGCCTGTCGACTATAATCTACCTTTTTTTTGTGGTGGTAAATCATCAAATAACCCCTCCTGCTCTTGCTTGGGCAGAGCGAAAGGTAGTGTCAGACTTCTACTGACTAAAAACCACCCATATTCTTTCTTAGCCCTTTATGTGGAGGCCGCGGTACCTCTTACAAACAACCCGCAGCCCCGGCGGGACTAAAATATTCCTCTGTTTTAAATTTCCGCCGTGGTTGATTCAGACATTCACCCATCTAAACTTTAGTATTAGAAATAGTCAGTGCTTTGTATTACCCTCTTCTTATTTTCAACAGCGCGGCGTAAGTAACTTAACGCAGGGCAAGGATTCAATGTACTTTTGTCTAAGCGACGCATTTTAGTTTTTGACAACCACGCGAACGCAGTCGCGGGCACAGCTAAGCAATAAAGTTTGTCATTAAGGGGTTTAGTGGGGGGGGGGGGGGTTATAATTCTTACAGGATAAAGAATAAGGATTTTCTCATTGTTTACCTAGATTAACAAATGGGATACTTTTAATCACGATAGTACGTTTCGTGGGATATATTCCGACATCCACGCGGGCGAAGCCGCGGGCAAAAGCTAGTATAATATAATCCAAGTGGTGACTAGTCTTATTAGCTCACATTTCGAATACGGCTCGATCTCGTCGAGGAGCGGGCAGCTAAAGTGCAATTGACATTTTCGGATAAAAATACTCAGACATACTTTTTCCCAACTTTGTTATTAGAGTAGGCGTCCTATCTAACCTGACGCAGCTGAATACTAACGTTTAAGATGGAGTCAGTTCAATGCATCAGAAAACTCACTAACACTCTATATACGTTTGTTAAGAGACGATCCCATACGACGTTAAATCCGATCAGTACGATTTCACATTAGCATGTAATTTGGCAATTGTTGAGTAGAAACCATTTAACTTTAAAATACAGCGCCGTGGTAGGTACGCCTAAACTTATACTACCACAGAAGTATAAAAAATAATAGGCAAGAAGTTCCTATCAGTTTTAATTGCCACACTCGAGAAGGCCCATTAAATCCGTATAAAGTTTTTCCACAAAGCTTTTCCCTTAAAGTGATATAATAAGAAAATGTCACACAAGAAAAGCGCTCGTTCCGCTACCGAGAAAATAACACAGCATGTTACGAGCTATCCAGGAAATAAACGTCTATCTAGACACAAAGAACTTCCTTTTATATGCCACTCAAGCTGTGGTTTACAGACTTGACTCGTGTCCTATCATAAAGATAACCAGAGTTGTAAAAAGTTTTGATTGTATTACACGCCAGATTGGAATCCAAATTCTGTGGGACAAGGCGAAACTGCAATGCAGTTAGGAACTTTGAGAAATTTGAAGCGAAAAGTATGTTGAAAATGAGAGAATATTGGACTCATCTCGGAGGTGGAAAGTCTTTTTTTTTCTACGAACTTGCTCTGAAAGTAGGCGAGCTTGTGACTTTATTTGTGGACTGAAAAAACGGCTCTTAAACATCTTCTTCAAATGGACCACTTCGATCTTTGGCAATAAATATCAGTTAAATGAAAAAGAAAACTGAAGTTCTAACTCCTTCACGTAGTTCCTTGTAGAGAAACGTCAATACTACGATCCCCGATTTAGCAATACGTTTTTCATTTAAAAAGTAGACAAGAACATCTTCAAAGAGTCCTATGTAAAAACATTTATCATATAGCTTTGTAGATACTACAATGCCTTAAGGACATTTGTTTCATATGTCACTTTGGGCATAAACTACCGATGCGACGCAAATAAATTGAGTCCAAACACCTCTAACTAAATATTTGAGCCCACAAAATGAATAAAGCTATACGAACTTAACGAGGGTGTTACCAGCTCCCGTAACAAACATCTTGAGCCTAACCTACCTATTCATTCATCGTAACCCATTCATTTTGGTTAATGTGGATCAGCAGGTTGTTTAGGTCCCATAAATTGTGGAGATTCGTTGTCTCTGGTCGTCTAACTAGGCTGGTAGCTGCGGTCGGCCGGTGACGTCCTTTCGACCCAGACGTCGTTGCACCTACGAGTACCTACAGGTACAACCTCTAATTTCAGTGGCCCACACAGCACAAATAACGTGAATTTAACAAGCTGCTAACTATAATGACACTTCGCACCAGATTAAAGGAGCACAATTTAGACGCTTTCGGTTTGGCTATTTGCTATTTAGGCGCGGTGATTAGGCAATTTCGTAATCCGCTTTCCTTTTGTTTTCTCGGGAAAAATCTTATTAACTTTGAAGTCTCTTTTGCTCTGTTTTTACACTAAGAAATAAAGGCAGTTTTAATAAATTCTTAGTTTCTGTTTAGGTTACGAGGCCAATTGCCACGACTTAATTAATTCAACTGGCAATTTTTAAAAGGTCAGAAATAAGACTGTAGACCTCCTTCAAATAATCACTTTATTCTACCACACTTTTACACTGCACGTCTTGTTTGCACGAGACATCCAACTTGAATGCCTGTGTTCGCACCGTCAACGCCTGTAGGTGAATCACGGAATGAATGGCGAAGTGAAGTGTTGGACCGAATGACAAACAAGTCAATATACCATCCGTATGACATGCGAACACATACATTTAATTACAATAAGGTTAGGTATGGATAATTAATATTCAGATAAATATTTAATAAAAACAGACATAATTTAATTAGGTATAGGTAATATTTACGCAAGTATTTTAATAAAAGCTAACAGTCGGCCTTTCCTGACGTTTACACGTCCCGTGGAAAGATTATGCAAGGTAAACAAAATAAATCGGCCAATTAATCAAAATAACAAAACAACAACTTACGATACAAATGATATCAACTTGATCTCTTTCTATTACATCAATAGTTAAATATAACTTTATGATAATTTCGCCACAAAAACAAGTAAACTCAGATATAATCACACTCGGCAGCATTGAAGGAGTTGCGGTGGCCTCTACATATCCACAACAACTCAAGCATGCTGTGGCCCCTTCATGTCCACAACACACTAGCGACAATACCACAACTACGAGTACAATCATAACATTGGTGGAACTACAGTAGCCATCACATATCAGCACCGCTCAAAATTATTCTATTCGCGGTAGCATTGAAGGAGCTGCGGTGGCCTCTACATATCCACAACAACTCAAGCATGCTGTGGCCCCTTCATGTCCACAACACACTAGCGACAATGCCACAACGACGAGCACAGCGATAACATTGGTGAAACTACCGTAGCCTCTACATATCTACGGCAATTCCGGCATGCTGTGGCCCCTGCATGTCCACAACACACCGACTAGACAAGTTATTATGGCCTCTTCATATCCATAATAACCCCATATTATCTGACCTACTGTAGCCTCTGCCTGTCTACAGTGTGCAATAAACTTCTTGTACAAATTATTGTTAAAAATCAATTCATCATAATAATAACTGTTTAATATAAAACACTTAAGTAAAATACTGTATAATATTAATAATAAAACAATGTGAATATACTCAATTATTCAAATGAAATTGTACATGATTGTATGTGATGGACAACATTCTGCTGTTAATACTCTAACATGCTTTATGTTAATTACCTATTTACAATTAATTAACGCGTACATCGATAACCACATTAACCACTCAATCAAAAGTAGTGCCAATCATTCATCAGTAACATTTTCAGACTGCGTATCACTGTCACTAACACTATTTCGTTTAAAAACCAACCACGGATGAATTTTATCTACGGGAAAAACTCCAGTGAAGTTTCTATTACCCTTGCGTGACAATGGGGTATCTTCTATTTTATATCGGTCATTGTCAAAGACCTCTACAATACGGTAAGGACCACGAAGCTTCGGAATTAATTTCCTACTTTGCCCTGTCGAAGGAATTTCTCGCTCTACCCTGACTAAATCCCCAATTTTGAATGTAACTCTTTTCCTCGATTTATCAAAACGTTTCTTCTGTTCTACTTGATTCTTTTCTATATGTTGTGATATTTCCTCTCTAATGTTTTGTACATTGTTCCCTACGTCCTCTGTATCATCGTCTATAATATTAAGGTTTATTAGGGAGTTAGTCGTACCAACCAAGTCAATGCCAAATAATGCTTGAGCTGGCGTCTTTCCGATTCCCTTATTAAGGGTATTATTTAAACCCCATTGTATTTCAGAAACACATTCATCCCATTTATGTTCAGGTTTATTTAGGTTTGTTGCAGTTAGGGCAGCTAAGACAGTGCGGTTGTAGCGTTCCACTTGCCCATTGGCACGTGGTGTCGCTACCGCGTTCATAACATGTTTAATGCCTAACGTACCTAAATATTCTTGAAAGTGCTTGGACGTGAAAGATGTACCTCGATCAGAAATGACTCGTTTAGGAACACCAAAAGTGTGAAAGTAGCTTTTTAAAGCGGATATAGAATGTAACGATTTCGTACTTTTGACAGGAACCAATATAACATATTTTGTGAAGGCATCTATTATTAAGAGTAGGTACGCGTTTTTCTTTTTGCTTCTCACAAAAGGACCCAGATGATCTATATGCAACGTATGAAAGGGGCGATCAACCTTGGGAATCGGATGAAGTTCACCTGCTTTCTTACCAGCTGGGACTTTCGAATGAGCGCATTCTAAGCACGAATCGACATACTTTTTCACGAATCGTCTCATTTTCGCAAACCAGAAACTACTTCTAATTTTGTCAAAAGTTTTGTCAAAACTATAGTGACCAATATCATCATGATGAGCTTTCAATACCTGCCACCTAACACCTTTTGGTACAACCCAGCGATCCCCTGCCTCGGTTTTTCGATATAATAGACCTCTTTTAATTATAAAACTATTTTTAATTTCTATAATACCATCTGTATCCTGATCCTTTAAAATAGAAATAATCCGTTGAAGCTCGGGATCGCTCTGTTGTACCGTTGCTATCCAATTAGTTTCGATACATCTTATTTCTACGGAATTTACTTCTACCGGGTTTCGACTTAATGCATCAACGTGGGACATGGTAGAGCCCGCCTTATAGACAATTTTAAAATCATATTCTTGCATGATATTCCACCATCTGGCTACTCTAGGCAAAACATCTCTTTTCTCAAATGTGGCCCTCAAAGAGTTACAGTCTGTCACAATGGTAAACGGTATGCCTAATAGGTACGTCCTAAATCGTTGTATTGAGCTTGCCACCGCTAGAGTTTCTAAATCGTAGGAAGTGAAACGAGACTCCTCTGGGGACGTTTGTCTACTATAATAAGCTACAACATTTAAAGGCGCTTCTTTACTTGTTCTTTGTAAAAGGATACCGGCAATACCAATTTTAGAAGCGTCTGTATGAAGTTGAGTTTCAAACGCAGGATTATAAAATGCAAGAATCGGACGTTTGGTTAACTCTGTCTTTAAGGTTACAAAAGCAGTCTCTTCACCGTCAGACCACTGCCATTTTGAATCTTTCTTTAAAAGTTGGGTAAGTGGTCGAGCTATTGAAGAGAACCCCCTTATAAATCTACGAAAGAAACTAGCAAGTCCTAAAAACTGCCTAACCCTATGCTGATCGGTAGGGCGAGGGAATGCGTCAACAGCTTTAATTTTAGTTTTCCCTGGTCTTATTCCCTCGGCGCACACTTCAAATCCAAGATAGTTAATGGATTCCATTAAAAAGTTACACTTGGATAATTTTAAAGTTAAACCGGCGGTGCGAAATAAATCCAATATTGATTTGAGCTTACTGAACCCTTCTTCAATAGTTCTAGATGGTATAATGACATCGTCCATATAAGCAAACGCCTCTTTAAATCGTGCATTACCCAATATATTATTAATTGCACGTTGGAAATTAGATGGCGCATTAACAAGTCCAAAGGGCATCCGATTGAACTCATAATGCCCATCAGGTGTTATGAAAGCAGTTAAATGTTTAGACGTTTCTGACATTTTCAATTGATAATAACCTGACATTAGGTCTAACGATGTGTAATATTTATAGCCTGACAAGTTATCTAATTGATCGTCAATCCTAGGGAGGGGATAATGCTCCTTAATCGTTTTTTTATTGAGAGCCCTGTAGTCAATGCACAATCTGTAATCTCCTGATTTCTTTTGACGAGGAGAACAGGTGACGCGTAACTTGAGGTCGATGGTTTAACTATACCAGAGTCCTCAAGTTCTTCTACCATATTACGAACTACTTGTCGCTCTGTAAAAGGCATGCGATACGGCCGGTAAACTACTGGTGTATTATCACTGAGTCTTATATCCATTTCAGTGTTTGAAATACAGCCTAACTCTTTAGTGGAGAAAGCAAAACAATCTCTGTATTCATTTAATAAACGAGTCAACTGCAAAAGATTGTTTTCACTGATTTGGTCACTCACAGACAACATTTTAGGATCAATAACAACATTAGAAGAGTTATCCGCGCTTTTATCAATTCTTTTCACGCTTTGACAGTTAATTCGTGCTAACGGCAAAGCCCGAGACAGAAGGGTACCTTTGTTTAAATCGAATCCCGACTTAACCAAACCGTCCAATTGAAGTGTTGCTTTGCCACAAACCAGCTCTAAAATACAAGGCATCATACTATACATCATTTGAGGTTGAGAGCATAAACCAGGTTCCACGACCACCTCACCATCATACGATGGAATAGACTCTACGGCCACTTCGGTGCGGCCCATTACTTTAATAGAGTTACTAACATACAGTTTAACACTTTCAGGCACGTTAATAGTTTTACTCTTAATAATCAGTTTGTCTTCTGTTTTGAGAACTACGACATGACTTTGTTCCGTAAACGTTTGGCCTACAAGTAATGATACCTTTAAGTAATGATCAGGGACTATGAGTACTTCGACGCGGGCTTTAACTAAGTCTATTTCAATCTCGACATCACATTTCCCTAAACACTGAACAATCGAATTTCCAAACCCTCTTAATATTGGCAAGTCACCGTAAGATGGAGTTTGATTTAATACTTTTGCATCAGATTCTCGGAGCATAGTAATTTGACTACCGAAGTCGATAAAACAATTCATAGTCTGACCGTTAACTATCGCGATCTTAAAATATTTCGCATCATTATCTTGCTCCTTTGAAATGTTTAAAACAGTCTTATTACTTTCATGCTCACGTTTATTAGGACAATCGCCAATCAAATGGCCTACTTTATGACAATGATTGCATCTTTTAATTGGATGTTTACATTTGTAGAAAGGGTGCCCTTCCTCTCCACAGTTATAACATTTTGATGACCTAGTATCCGCAGATGCGGATGAATTATCTTTAGAGGTTTTAAAACGCTTGCTGTCGGAACCGCTCGGCTGTGCAGTCACATTTTGCTTGTCATTCTTTTTAGTTATTTTAACATTGCGAAGGAAAACTAATAACTTGTCAGGCTCGCTAAATTGCACAGCCTCAGCACTAGTTCTGACCGATCTATCTTCAATCCCATATAATATACAATCGATAGCGTTTTTACCTGAAATGTTACATCTATTTAGCAGAACTATCTTTTCGTAATAATAATCTTCTAAACTATCACCAAATCGTGCCCTACAGGCGAGCATCTCCGCCAGCAACCGTCCATAGTTATCGTCACTGGGGAATGCAGACTTCAATTTTTGTTGCCACTCCGTCCATGTAAATAACAAAGTGGGTAGACCCTGGTACCATTTCTGGGCTAACCCACCTAATTTAGGCAAAGCGTAGTGAACTATCTGTCGTTCTGTCCAATTATAAATCTTTGCACATTCATTTACTTTTGTAATCCAAACGTCTATACTCTGATTTCGCTTTGTTGGGTCGAATTCAGGCACAACGTTCAAAACAGGGTAACGTTCTATATTGCTGTCTGTACGTAAAGACTTAACGAGTTCTTGGAACACATTAATAAAATTTTGAGAGTCAAAAACAGTGGATTGATTACTTGGTAATGGTGATGATGCGCTGTTTCTGGTCCCAGCATTCGGTCGTACTGCTGGTTCCACTTGCGGCGCCGGTGTATCTGGCGTCCGGGAACAGCGCTGCCTCGACTTCTCCACACGCCGTGACCGCTTTCGTCGTGAATGCTTGTGCCGTGATCTGCGTTTGCACTCCGAGGATAATTCTGACTCACTGCTGGAGTCCTCAGAATGTCGCACCCGCTTTTGAGACCGATGCTTTGGCATTTCACTTGCTTAGTTTTTAATATGGGCGTTGAGAATTGCACCAAAACCGTTACTTTTTGGTGTGATCCCACTTCTGACCTTTTAAAAGGTCAGAAATAAGACTGTAGACCTCCTTCAAATAATCACTTTATTCTACCACACTTTTACACTGCACGTCTTGTTTGCACGAGACATCCAACTTGAATGCCTGTGTTCGCACCGTCAACGCCTGTAGGTGAATCACGGAATGAATGGCGAAGTGAAGTGTTGGACCGAATGACAAACAAGTCAATATACCATCCGTATGACATGCGAACACATACATTTAATTACAATAAGGTTAGGTATGGATAATTAATATTCAGATAAATATTTAATAAAAACAGACATAATTTAATTAGGTATAGGTAATATTTACGCAAGTATTTTAATAAAAGCTAACACAATGAATCTTCTAGTCCGTGTCTCGTCATATTGTATGTACTTAACGTATCCTTCCGCTCGACACGTCCCTCCCTAATTGCCACGACTTAATTAATTCAACTGGCAATGAATCTTCTAGTCCGAGTCTCGTCATATTGTATGTACTTAACGTATCCTTCCGCTCGACACGTCCCTCCCTAATTGCCACGACTTAATTAATTCAACTGGCAATGAATCTTCTAGTCCGTGTCTCGTCATATTGTATGTACTTAACGTATCCTTCCGCTCGACACGTCCCTCCCTAATTGCCTCTTGCCTCATCCCTTGCCCCTTGCAGTGCCCTGAGGTCTGTTGTATCCCTTTTTTGCCTAGATTGAATGCCTTAAGTACCCTCTAACCTACGTTCGTGGGTTCAACGAGGTTATTTCGAACACTGCGTCTACAGTGCTTCGAGAAAAATGGCAACCGAACAAAAAGTAAGTAGCTAGTCAGTATTGCTTACGATATTTTTAGGACGCAACTTATGACTGTAATATAATTTAAATGCTCGTAACGTAGAGCCTTCAGGAAATTTGAGATTACTGCGAATGTAAAGTAAGATGAGCTCGTTTAAAATGACTTCACGTGGATTCTATTCTAAGGCGGTCGTAAAATACACAGACGTTATTTTATTACATTTGAATAGAAAAGAGAATTCATTTTCTCAGCAATTCTCTCCGACACAATGATGAATTTTGGGACGAAATATAATAAGATACGTCGAGACCACGCTTAAGTATCCACGTGTGACTTTTTTATTCCTCATTTTGTCGGAAGCGGGGACATGACAGAAATAAATCAGGGATTCAGAGCTCTTTGTAGTATCGCCGTAGCGTCCGTAACTGCGACACATTCATTTCCGATGGTTACTGAAGTATAAATATGTATGAACGAGCATTCATTTATCAGGAGCCATGTTGGGCATTAATAGGAACATGGAGCTACAGGCAGTCTGGATTCGATAAAAGTGATACGGTGAATTAGTAATATTTATCAGTATTGTTTCGCGCCATTTTCCCGCGCGTGCTATAACGGCCTATTAGTGAGGGTTCTCTCTCTGCTGTGTGAGCACTGGATAAGCCCGATACAATATGCAGTTTGCTTTCTCTTGATATAAATGCAATTAGCTTAGCTTCCAGTTGGAAATCCAGTTACGTTGAATATGTTGTTAACATTAGTTCATTCTCTTCGGCTCTCAGTGAATTTTCCAAAAAGGTTTAATATAAGACCTACAGTATTATGGCCGATATATATGCCAGCTAAATTACTTGAAATTTAAGAAGGCGAAAACAAAAAAGCCGACTTCAGAAACAAAAAATGTGAAAAATAAACTTTACAAGAAAAATCAGCTACTGATGTCAAGGACATTTATTTGTTTGATTTAGATTCTTTTAGGCCACCGAGAAACTGTTTTTTTTTTCAAAGTTTATTTTAATTTTTTTGTGTGTTTTCGAGTCGGTTTTCTCTTTAGAAAAAAAGTTTTTTTTTTTTATTATTCCATTTTTAGTAATGTCCTATACAAACATTTACTGAATACGTATGCATTTAACATTCAACCAAGAAACCTAATTTTAACCTTCAAGATTCCCTTATTATTATTTTAAACTCCTTACCGTTGAGGAGTAGTACCTTTCATCATCAGCGCATCCACGTGAGATTATGATTATGAGACGCAAATACATGAACAGCTCTAGAAAATATATGGAAAACGTAACAAGTGCCTATAAAATTTAAGGGTTACCCTTGATTTCCCCAAGATTCCATCATCAGATCCTGACTTTGGACCACCTTGGAATACAAAAATATTTTTTTAATACGGTTCATTAATGACGGAGATCATAGCCGGACACAAACATGCAAAAACAAAAAAGTATAAAGGGTGTAAAAGTACCCTTAACGCAAACGATGGGCACTTGTTCTCCCTACCACTGCGATATTTTTTTTGTTCTAGACCATACCTGGGAACCCCCTCGTTACGGAGATATTGGGGGTCCAAGTTCCAAATTTTTCACAGCGGTACCTACTTAGTTTGATGTACAGGTTGGTTGACGTATGTGTGAAGGGTTGATTTACACCCTGTATACACACAGAAGAATTAAGAACCTCCTCCTTTTTGGAAGTCGGTTAAAAAATAATAAGAGTAGAACAGAGTGAAATAAAAACAATTAGCGAAATTTTCTCAATCTAGCGATTGAGAAAATTTAATAATAGTATTTGTCGAACACAGACACTTTCATATAAATCGGTTCCTAAGCGAGGTTCATTGCTGTACATAACAGTAAATAAGCTTAAATAAGATTGAGTAAATCCCCAAAACAATGTTTATTGGGACATATTAGGTACAATGGATATACGTCTGTTGTATACACACCGTTACTTCAAAGATTTTCCTCCTTCGCGGCTTCGCTCCAAAAGTTGCGCGGGAAAATAGACGCGGGATAATACCTTTGCCACTCGAAAATTAGCATAGAAAAATATAAAAGCGAGAAAAGTTTCATGAGTATGGTTTACCGAAACAGGTCAATATTGTGACTATTTTCAGATACACGTGAATAGTGTAACCTTCGGATTCTCACAAAATTTCAGCAAAGGAAGAAAATGGTTGTATAAATAAAATACATGTGCCAAGCGTAATTAATTGGGCATGTTATTTACCAACAAACACTCCACCAAACCACACATTTGGCTCGGCGATTATCCTCCAGTCAACTGTTGATTTAGCAGCTCATCAAAGCCTTGTTTACGCACCGACAATTACTCGTTTGGGCTGCTCTGTTACACTGTATTAATAAGTTAAAATCGGACCAAAGGGGATCATTAATTAGCCGAGTAACTTCTGCCGCCAAAGCCATATATCCAAATATCTCTTTGTTTCAGTCACTCAATGCATATTTGATTCGATTTTTCGTACCTAAATCAAAATTCGGCGCGGCTCAAATATTTGTTTCAAAATATGATGATGAGCAATCTATTTCTACCCTTATTCCCCACATGTCAGTTTGATTACACACGTCGAGCCCATCGAGGGGGGGGGGGCAGGTCAGTGGGGGGTGGGGGGTATCAGGTCGAGCAACAGGCGCCGGCTGATCAATGAGCTTCCCCCGCGACCTGCTCCCCGCACCACCACCTGCGCCGCACTTGTTGCGCGCACGATTCAAACAAATGCAAGCCCACCCGAACACCATTCCCACCCTTATTCCTTCCCTAATTAGTTCCATAATGGCTGCGCATATAACGTTGCATTGTTTCCTGAAGTGTGCTCAACATTTATTAGGTAATATCTGGCTGTATGTCTCCGAGGTGCGGGTGTGATCAGGCGCGTTAGTACCAGGCTCCCATAAACGTAGCGGCGATAAAGATACGATGATGACCATGCCATTATGCACCCTTTTGTTCGCTCCTGTACCTTTTAGCGCTACCGATATCTTTGGCACATAACTTTAACAAAGGTAGAACTAGATGTGCCATCAAGCGGCCACATTCAAGGACGCTATTACTTCCTCATTGTTGAGAATAGATTGAGTGTCGCAGTTGATCTTGTAATTAGATATCCGTGTGGTCTAGAATAGACTACTACATTTGTGGAGGTGGCCGTTTGAGTCTAATATTAGGTAGGTTTACACAAGTACAGGTACTTGTAAAATATGTAAAGTGACTAGAGTGTGTGGTGTACTTGTTCTTTAAAAGATATTGAGACATAAGGTAAAGGTGTGTAGAGGCACCTTACTGTTGCGTGTGCTCTTACAAGCCCGGTTTTGTGAAAGTGGTAAAGGTACACAATAAAAAGACAATAATTCATCAGTTCATCACTGAATTCAACCATGAAATCTTCCTAACGTTGTCTCTTTTGAACTAAACCTGACTAATTTGCGACGTAATATGATGCCATAAACCAGTTTTAGTCAAAACTACCAGTATGAACTATTTTATTTTCAAAAACTGAATTAAAAGCAATCTGGCCGACCAAATTCTTGAATGAAAATTAATCAACAACTTGTAATACAAATAGTGGAAGCTAGTCAAAGGAATATTTTCCGATCCGCACAGACTTTATGGAAAGCGGGACAAAGGCGCCAAAAGGCTTTATTTACGTATAAAAATATCAGGCAGCAAATACTCCTATGTGAAATCATGCGAACATGAATTCAGAATTGTTCAACATGTTGTTTTCTTTTGCCGTAGCATCGGAACCAATTAAAAATATATACGGAGTGAATGAAAAGTTTTTCAATGCTTTTTCAATTCAGAATAGGGGCTCAAATTCTCGTGATATGAAAATAGTTTTTAGGTTGTAATATTTTTAGATAGAGGAGGTTGCCAGTTTTAAAAACAGTTCGCGTAGGTACCTGCATGTTATGCCTTCATTTTGTAAATGCAATTTTGATAAATATCTATTTATTCTAATACTTTTTACTTTTACTTTCATCATAGTATACTCGTAGCTCTGAATTGAAATTCACGGCACATCTCATCTCGCTCCTATCAAAGACCTAATGGGAATATTAACTTTAGATGTTATGTTGGAAGCTTTTTTACATTTTTATTAGATATATAGAGCAGCTCTATACCTATTTTAAAAGAGATGCAGATGCAGTGCGTTTTATTGTGAATATCCCAACCTGACGTCCCAATGGTTACACAGCCGACCGTAGTACTGTTGTATAGAGTTAATACTTAAATATATTTTAAGTTGGTTGGTCTCTTTTGACTTGACGAAGTATGCTGCCAGCTACCAATGGCTTAATGCGATTAGTGATTAACGAGAATCATCAGCACCCAGTATGTAACTTAAAAGTCCGCCCGAAAACGATATTTTAAACGAAATTCCTATACGAAAACTAAAAGAGTTGCATAATAAAATTAAACCAATCACGGTACGGATTATTGCAAAGCTCATGCTCAGAAATTCGTATGCACGATACGTCACACTTTTCATGCATTAAATACGAAACGTACTTACTCATTAAAGTGTAAACGAGCGCCCGTATTAAAATAATGGAATAAAATTTACTCTGAGTGCCAACGATTTATTTTCCTTTGCAGCAGTTTCCCAATAAATTATTTTCGTAATGAAGTCGAATGGAAGGTGCGTTATAAAAGGAAGTTGTGTTTTAAAAATTATTGAAAATTATATGAATTTTCCAGGTAATAGGAAGGATTTATTATGGATTGTTTTACCAGGTTTTCAGATAGAGAACGTGCATTGATAAAAACGCACCATGCTAACTTTGTACCTACTACTCTTAAATCATGATCGCGATTTCATAGCACGTAGACCTTCGTCAATCCTACCTACGGTATAGATTTTTTTCTTATGATATTGATAGAAACCATAAGCGAAATATTTACATTATGAGAAAGTAAAATAAATGACGAACGCCAAAAAAATTTTATTTTATTGTTAACGATATTGTTTATTTTCGGCAGCGCCTGTCTAACTTATAAAGTTTCTAACCTCTGAAGATAGGCTACGGCTAGAAACTTTCCAGTGTAAATATCAGTCTGTCTAAATCTACAACTTAATGCTGAACACAGAAACTGGAGAAGTGGCAATAGCTTTTTCAGCAGGCGACTTTGCGTGCCGGTGAGGAACCGTCAAGCCTTTGCAAAGTTAGTGGACACAGCTCTGACTGAAACGTGTGATCATCACTAGCTGCCCCAACTGAACTGAACTGTGAGCCATAAATCTGACAAGTCATATTCTACAGATTTGGAAATTTCTTAAAACATTTAAGAAATTCTTAGCTAAATTCTTAAATAAAAATTATGAACCCAGAGATAGTAGTTAGGTACTGAGATTTACTTTATGCACGCGTCTGGATTGAGGGCCCACGTTATTTAATCATAACAGTTTTAATACATGTTTAAGAAATTCATGGCCCTTTGCTTTAAGTTTTAACTATTTTTAACTTATTTCCTTAAAAATCTTATTTTGTTTCGCAAGGGTTCAAAATATGGGCTCTCAATCCAGATACACTTTAGCCAAAGATCCAAAAAATGATTTTAGAAACACGACACCCTTTGCACCTAAACACCCTCGTATCGCATTTTATTCTCGTTATTATAAAAATACTTGTCATTATCCAACAATCAATGCTCAAGCATCTCTTGACGAAGATAAAACGCGTGAAAGATTTGAGTGGGGGTTTGTGACGTCACTAACCGCTAAAAACTACTAATGTCTTAGAATATGACGGTCCCAAGTCTGATTCCCCACAGTACTCTAATTGGATCTTCCTGTTTGCAAATTGTCAATTATAACCCGTGATTGGAATTCAGTCCTTGCTTGGCCGCGCCCTGTAAAATTGGGAACCCAATATTGAACATTGATTGATGAACGGACATGTCTGACATAACATGGTTTGACATTGTAATGATGATTCCGTTTGCGACGAAGTACCATTTTATGTCATGCATGATATAGGTAGTGTTCAATAAAAGACACACAATAAATATGCGCGAGGCCATAGAACACCGCCATTCTGTTTGATCAATATAATTTCAATGTAATTCAAGCGCCAATGCAGTTGGCAAATTCTCTATTTTTTTGTAATATTTACAGGATAACTTCGATACTATTTTTCATCCTCATCATCATTTTTGCTGCCAAAATACTGCCACTACAGGCTGGACATAGGCCTCTCCCAGGTCTGGCCACATTAAACGGTACCCTGCGTCTCGCATCCAGCGGGTTCCGACAACCTTCACCAGATCATCGGTCCACCCAGTGAAAAGCCTTCTAACGCAACGTCTTCCGGTTCGCGATCGCCACTGCAGAGCTTTTAGGCCCCATTGGCCATCCGTTCTGCGAGCAATGTGCCCTGCCCACTTCTACATTAGCTTGGCAATTCTTAGGGGTTTGTTGGTAATTACAATTTAAAAAGTTGGATACTTATTTCTCAATCATTCACTCAGTTGAAACTATGCTCCTGTACCCATTAGTTCCGTCATGACGCTTTAGCTAGTCCATCAACAAGCCACTCTCCAAGAAGCCACACTCTTTTCACACAACACAAAGTTGTTTTAAAAGATTTCTAGAAACAAAGTTAACTAAGCGTTGTTGTTGTTCTTAAAGACTTTACCCTTAAAAGATAAGCGCCAGTTAAGCTCCGTATGAGGCATGTATACGAGTAGCTATCGAGCGGAGTCTCGAACGTATATCATATCGGCTTAGAAGATCACAACGTTACGAGTAAGGAGGTAGATACCCTTCGCACGTAACCAACCGAGTGCATATTGATTAATTCTGACAGGTTACCACGGATAAAATCGGGGTTATGAAGAGAAGGGTTCTTGATATTCACTGGTTTTTGAGCCCTACGTTTTTCTTAAGAATCAGTGGAACTGGTATGGATAAACTTTGGTAGTACCTTTTGCATAGTGGTGACAGTTTGAAACTTCTTTCGAACTGTCAGCTCTTTTTGCGACTACCGCATTTTGCACAGTGTAATTAGCTGCTATGCAGTGGCTTTTTTGGCTTATAAGGCAAGCAGACTGTTCAGAAACCCTAAACTCATGGGAAGTAGTAGGTTCAAGGCTATAAGAGCAAGCCAAGCTTTGAGTCTTCAATTAAAAAACCACCACTACTGCTGTGCTATGTTTCCAACCAACGCATATTAAAAAATGCCGCGTTTTTTCAGTAATACAAAATTTTTCAGTAATTAGAGCTACACCACACCGCACATGGTCTGTTACCTTCGTTTATAACTGGATATGATTTTGGCCCATTCTCTTAATTGCTGTAATCCCTTAGTCGGCTTTTACGACACTTACGGGCGGGAAAGTTATACTACCGGAAACACACACGTGTATGAAAGCTTTCCGAAATTAAAATGGCAAAAATCTCTTACATTTTTATAACCAACGCCTTTTATTAAAAAATATAAAGCAGTTTTATCTTCTGCTTTAAGCTGAAGGCTAGCAGACATTTAAAAGTTTTCAGCCTTCTTAAAAAAATTCCTTTTCAATTTTATTCAGTTTTAAGTCGAAAATGCATTTACATTTGCGAACAAGAGCACTATAAAATGTTAAAAAGCTTCGTATACTATTGGTAAGTGCTTATTAAATACCTACACCGAATTTATGGTTTTATACCGAGTTCAACATCAATTTATGAAAAGTAGGGCACGGTCTGTAGAAAAATAATGTTAATTGAATGTAAAAACAACGAATAGTACATTGTTACCTTAGGGGTGAAAGTAACTTATTTAGTCCCAAGACGGGGTTTAGCGCCAAGCGTAGCGAAGGCGCTAATAGTTTGAGGGACTAAATAAGTCTTTAACCCGGGGTAAGCACTGTGCTTTTCATTACTAATACAAGGAAAGTACTTACATGTTTACTTTCTGTTTCGAGTTCCCGATATTTCGGCGCTGTTGCAACCACCAGGATCACGGATAAACTGAAGTAATTCCGGGTGGATTTTTTCAGTACGTCTATTAATTTTAGTGTTAGTGACCATGTCAGCTTAAAAACTTAATCTGCAGAAATGCGTGAGGACTTGAGAGAGAACATATATGTCCTCACGCTTTAGCTGGGCGTGAGGACATGTTCTCTCTCAAGTCCTCACGCCCAGCTAAAGCGTGTTGTAGGTACACACGGATACACAGCAGTCTCCCTCCATATACAGTCATAGCACATCACTTTTTGTTTTGTATTTTATTCTCTTCCTCTCATTACTTGGACCTTTTCAATGTTGTAGGTAGTACGTAAGTACAATTAAATATTGTAATTTTAAGTGTGCTAGCCTGGATGGAGCCTAGATAGAGCTGGAATTCTCAAAATATTTGAATCTGCCTGGAACCTATATATCTATCTATACTACATCTTTTGCAAAAAAAACGGGCACCTAAGGAAATTTACGTTCTAAGGTCGATTTCAGTTAATTAAATGAAATTTATTTCTTTGACGTAGTCTGTATACTTATAATCGTGTAAATTAATGCGCGTGAAGTGAATTCGGGCAATTAAAAGAAAAAAAACGATGGATTCTTTAAAACCGATGTACACGCCCAAACATTAAGAAGTGGTCGGCAATAAAGACAAGATTTTTTTTTTACTTTTTTTAATTAAATAAAGTTACAAATGTAAAAACCTAATAACGAGTGTGACCTCCTCTTGCCAAAATCACAGCTTGAATCCTTCTGGGCATACTTTCCACGATGTTTTCAATAACGTTTTGAGGAATACGTTCCCACTCTTCTGCAATGACTCTTTTTAGCTCCCTGATGTTTTGTGGAGCAGGTTGCACTGATCTTACCCGTATCTTTAGAACATCCCAGACATGCTCAATTGGATTGAGGTCAGAACTTGGAGCTGACCAATCTAAACGACGGATCCCAACTTCTTGCATATAGGTACGCTTCCACGTCGCCAGAACGGTGCGGGCGAGCATTGTCGTCCATAAAAATGGAATCTTCCCCAAGTGCAGTCAATGTGGGTTGTGCATATGGAATTAGGACTTCCATTATGTACCGGTGTGCATTTAATGTTCTATTTTCTATGAAAACTAACTCCGTCGTTCGTACGCTCCGTCAAATTAATTGCTGCCCAAAACATAACGTAGCCTCCGCCATAAGGAGTGATTTCTTCGAAACACACTACCACATAGCGTTCCCGTGGTCTTCGCAGCACTCGCCGGCGTCGGTCCTCTCCACACAAAGAGATTCTAGCTTCATCAGAATACAATACTTTATTCCAGTCCTTCAGAGTCCATGAATCACAGTTCCGAGCAAACTGAAGTCGAGCAACACGGTGCTCACGGAGTAATTTAGGGCCCCGAGCTGGGCGGTAACTCCTGATATTGGCAGCCAAAAGCCTCCTCCTGACCGTCCACAAGCTAAATTCTACTCCTCTTACTTCTTCAAGACTCTTCTTCAAGTCCACACTTGACGCCTTACGATTCCACGACGCCTGACTCACCAAAAAGCGGTCATCTCTTGGTTCTGTGCATCGTTTTCTTCCCGAACCGGGTCTTCTTTTGACCGAATTGGTTTCTTGATACCGTTGCCAAGTCCTCTGGACAGTTGAACGACTCACATTTAGCCGCTGAGATACGTAAGTTTGCGAACAACCTTCTTCGAGTAGGGCTATAATTTTACCGGCCCTTATCGCTTTATCACTCATATCAAAAAGTGGTATTTAATCTAAAAAGAAAGATTAAATTGTTTAATTTGCAGAAAATATCAAAAAAGTTTTAAAATATCGTAATCAGTTAAAAATCGTTCAGCAATTCGCGCCATTAGTAAAGCAATTTTAGAATAATCCACAATAATCATTATTTTTCTTTTATTAAGGTGAAAGCGTCAGGATAGCCGCGAAATTCAAATTTTCTTACGTTTTTTGCAATTTGCAGGCCAGTGCTAGGTTGTATGTTGATTGAAATGTTGGACGCGAGTGTAAGACGTATGTAGTTACAGAATTATAATCATCAAAATCATCAATACAACCCTCCAAGTTCATATAATTCGAGGAATGACTTTGACCTCGAAAAAGTCGTTCCTCGAATTATATGAACTTGGAGGGTTGTATTGATGATTTTGATGATTATAATTCTGTAACTACATACGTCTTACACTCGCGTCCAACATTTCAATCAACATACAACCTAGCACTGGCCTGCAAATTGCAAAAAACGTAAGAAAATTTGAATTTCGCGGCTATCCTGACGCTTTCACCTTAATTTCAAATTTTAAATTTGGAACGTAAAGAATCATGCCAGGATGCTTCAAATAACATGCCAATACATCGTCAAATTAATAAAACCTATTTCTTGTTCTTCTTCATTGAAGTAGAAAAAGAAATCTAAAGTGCCCGTTTTTTTGCAAAAGAGTTTATGTTAAAAAAAATTACCTATTTGAGTGATAGTACATTGTTACCCAAGGGATGAAAATTACTTATTTAGGGCGCTAATAGTTCGAGGGACTAAATGAGTAATTTACCCGAGGTAAATACTGTGCTTTTCATTACGAATACGAGGAAATTACGAACAAAAATTAATAACTAAAGAAAACATTTGTGTTGATCAAATGTTGTCGCTTTCCCGCTTATTTTTTTTTTGTCCTCTGGTCGTCCAGCTATACAGCCAGTATTTTTCATGTTCATCATTAAAAAAAACCGGCCAAGTGCGAGTCCTACTCGCACATGAAGGGTTCCGTACCATCGTAGTAGGGGAGTCGCTTTTTATTTTTTTTTTTTAAATTATTAAAAATATTTTTATTATATGATGTAACTAAAAATTTATGCTTTTCGCAATTTTTCCTTTATCTGTGTTATAAGACGTTGCTTCGTACCAAATTTCAAGATTCTGAGTTCACGGGAAGTACCCTGTAGGTTTTGATTCCCTTGCGAGTGTCGAAAATTTGCGGCATAAACGGGAGTATCTTTTGATCGCGTTGACTTAGAAGTTTGATTTTTTCACAGCTCCAAGAGACCATAGACTTGAGTATTTGATATGAATTTCAGCTTGATACCTCCACGCGTTCCTGAGAAAAAAGGTCTTGACAGACAGACAGACAGACAGACAGACAGACGGACAACAAAGTGATCCTATAAGGGTTCCGTTTTTACCTTTTGAGGTACGGAACCCTAAAAAGGGAAAGATTCTGTCGAAATCTATGTTATTTTAGAGAAATAGGTAAAACTAAATTATATTAAAGTCATAATATAATTATATTCTAAAGTTAACTTCACATTATTTTAATTTTAAATCGCGCTGCTGTTGAGTGGCTGTATAAAAAGTTGGAACATGGTTCAATAAAAAATGTAAAAAAGAACAAGACTGAATGAAAATAGACCAAGTTTTTTTTTAATAATTTGACAGCTGTTGTTGAAAGTGATTCTCCCTAGGGCTGAAAAGTAGTACTTTCAACCCGCTCCGTAGGCATGTTATGACCTACTTTCAGAGTATGAGTAATGAAAAATATATTACTATTGTATTGTTAATAAATCTTGTATTGTTCTAAAATAACACTCATTAAAGCACTGAGCTGACGAAAGGTGTGTTCCTCTGTGGCCGGACCACAGTTTAGTACTCAGATGCTATAGTTCTAAATAAGACCTACCTAAAGTAAAAAAAAAAAAAAAAAAAAAAAAAAATATAATAATAATAATAATTGTTGATTAAAAAATATTTGAATTTGAATTTGAATTTGAAAGTCTACTTTCATCGGAAAATACATATATTTTTAGTACCTCAAAGATATATTTTTAATCAACAATTTATGTGGTCCGGCCGCCAGGCAGTGCTCTCTGGCCGCGCCACCTCAAATTAAATAGAGTTTAAATGAACTATTAATAACTCAATATCCCGAAAAAAACTAACCTAAAGAGTACCTTGCATACGACAAATATGGTTCAATAAACCCCTTTAGTTAAGGAGTTATTAGTCGTAGGGTGTGGTCCGGCTGGAAGGTTTACTCTGCAGCAAGTCAATTTTGCAATATTTAATATTAACTATTCATGAATCAATTTATATAATGGTACCTTTTCTCTTCTCTTCGTTGATCCTTTTTTCTCTCAAGAAACTATTCATTTTTATTAATTAGCCCCTAAAGTATGTGGCGCGGCTAGGGAAGATTACTTTCAGCAAAAATAACGGAATATACTTTATTTCTTTATGCCAACGAAAACTGCATAAAAAGTACTACATGAAAAGACCTGGACTTCATCTATAAACTTTTATTTTTATTACGAATAATGTTTTTGAAAAAGGTGCACTTTTTGGTTTTTGTTTACGTATCTACCTAAAAATAGGTAGTTAATTTGACGAAGTCAAAATTTTGGTTTAAAATAAACAATAAGTATACGAATAACAAATATATTTTCATAATCAAATATTAACAATTGTTAATACGAGGCATTGTAAATGACGGAAAAGTGTTTCAAATTGGCAATCTGATGGATGTTTGTTTGAATCAACCACGGCGGAACGGCCGAATGGATCTTGATGAAATTTAAAACAGAGGAACATTTTAGTCCTGCCGGTGCTGCGGGTTGTTTGTAAGAGATACCGCGGCCTCGACATAAAGGGCTAAGAAGGAACATGAGTGGTTTTTAGTCAGTAGAAGTCTGACACTCCTTTTCGCTCTGCCCAAGAGCGGGAGGGGTTATTTTATGATTTCCGACCGCCTAAAAAAAGGGTGAATGAGGAAGTGAATACCATTATTAACAACCTACTCAACTCAGAAGAAATTTAAAATGTTACTTCAGACTTTACTATAAAAGTTGACAAAGTTTGACTTAAATTGCAATTATCTAAGATAAAAACTATATAATTATGAAAATTTATATTACTTACCTGATTTGATTACCTAATACTTCAAGAGGCTAATGTCTAGATTGCCAATTTGGTCAAATGTGATGTTGTCATTAATTTGTTTATACAGATAATGTGACCACGTGTGTGTGTGTTATGAGTACATAAGAGGAAGTCTGAAAGTGGCGCCGTTGAATGAAAAGTTGTGTGGTAATCGATTGGCGTGGTATGGACATGTGATGCGAAGGAATGAAGATAGTGTTGTGAGGAAAATGTTGAGTATGAATGTAGATGGGTTTAAGAGTAGAGGAAGACCAAAGAAACGATGGATGGACTGTGTGAAGGATGATATGGCTAGGAAGGAGGTGACTACTGACATGACGAGAAATAGAGAAGTATGGAAGAAAAAGACATGTTGCGCCGACCCCAAATAAATTGGGATAAGGGCAGGAGAATGATGATACAGATAATGTGACATCAACCAGTTCAGACGTGGAAAGTTATTTCTAAAATATTAAAACACTTTTGAAAACTCCCAACTACAGACTACGGGTGTATGAATCCCTAATGAAGCATCCGAATATATCTGGGGATTTAAAGAGCAAATTCATTGATGATATTAGTGAACAGAAAAACAAAGGCTACTGAAAAACCTTAAGTTGAGTCAAGTGACTTTTCACAAGAATCCGTCATGTCTGATGAACCCATCCTTCTAGAGAACTGGCGAGGCCTGTTTGTAGTACATTTTGTTTAATTTATTTGTAGTAGTAGTTTCTTATATAAAAACACTTTTCCGTCATTTACAATACCTTGTATTAACAATTGTTAATATTTGATTATGAAAATATATTTGTTATTCGTATACTTATTGTTTATTTTAAACCAAAATTTTGACTTCGTCAAATTAACTACTTATTTTTAGGTAGATAAGTAAACAAAAACCAAAAAGTGCACCTTTTTCAAAATCATTGATCGTAATAAAAATAAAAGTTTATAGATGAAGTCCAGGTAGTTATATAGTATCCAAGGTCTTTTTATAAAGTACTTATTATGCAGTTTTCGTTGGCATAAAGAAATAAAGTATATTTCGTTATTTTTGCTGAAAGTAATCCTCCCTAGCCGCGCCACATACTTTAAGGGCTAATTAATAAAAATGAATAGTTTCTTGAGAGAAAAAAGTATCAACGAAGAGTAGAGAAAAGGTACCATTATATAAATTGATTCATGGATAGTTAATATTAAATATTACAAAATTGACTTGCTGTAGAGTAAACCTTCCAGCCGGACCACACCCTACGACCAATAACTCCTTAACTAAAGGGGTTTATTGAACCATATTTGTCGTATGCAAGGTACTCTTTAGGTAGTTTTTTTCGGGATATTGATTTATTAATAGTTCATTTAAACTCTATTTAATTTGAGGTGGCGCGGCCAGAGAGCACTGCCTCGCGGCCGGACCACATAAATCGTTAATTAAAAAGATATCTCTTGAGGTACTAAAAATATATGTATTTTCCGATGAAAGTAGACTTTAGGTAGGTCTTATTTAGAACTATAGCATCTGAGTACTAAACTGTGGTCCGGCCACAGAGGAACACACAGGTGGCGCGGCCAGAGAGCACTGCCTCGCGGCCGGACCACATAAATCGTTAATTAAAAAGATATCTCTTGAGGTACTAAAAATATATGTATTTTCCGATGAAAGTAGACTTTAGGTAGGTCTTATTTAGAACTATAGCATCTGAGTACTAAACTGTGGTCCGGCCACAGAGGAACACACGACGAAAGTCAATTTGTCAACGTATAATAATTCCATGAATCCCAGTCCCAGTGTATGAAAAATCTACGTTGCAAACAACGAACCTGCCGTATTGTTTTCCTTCTTCTAATGCATCCAAAGGTTGTCCTAAGAGGGTTGCTTTTAACAATAAGACCGTTTGTATATGTATGTATACATAATAAATAATTTTCTACCTATTTCAGCTGACATTTCTGTCCAGTGAACAATTAATAGTCCATCGTCTGCTCATCGTGTAGTAGTTCACCTACCTTTCGATTTTACCCACACACCTAGATGCTTACAGTTAGTAAGAAAAAAAAGTAGATTAGAAATTCTATTTTCTTTCATTTCATAATTTAATATTCAAATGAAACCCGCCTGCTTCCAAGTTTTGTTTAATTTAAAATCTGCTTGTTTTTTACTTTTCAGTTTTTTCAGTCGGGTTTTTTTAGTACTTATTTAAACTACTTTTTTTATTTCCAACTTTTTAGTTCTTTTGTGTCTGTCCTTTCGTTGGTCGCGTGAAAATCTTCGCAGATGATTTAACTTTCGTGTTTGTTTATATGATTTGTGACTTTGAATTTATTTTAAACATTTATGTGTCGTATATTTTTGTAATCTCCTTTTAAAACCCTTCATTTTGATACCCTACTCGATGGTAATGGATTTTTTTTTATTTTTTGAAATACGCTATATTATTATGGCCCCCAAAATCCGCAAATTTCTTTTCTTTTTTAATTTTAATGTAGCCAGTGACACTCGCGCCATCAAGACGAATCTAACGACGTATATTTTATTATAATCCCTTCATCCGTTTAGGAGTTATGAGGGAACAAAGAAACGGACATACATACATACATACACGCCAAACACATAACCCTCCTTTTGGGCTTCGCCGCAGTCGGGTAAAAAGACAGCTCTTTAGAAAACATGTGTCAACGAAACCCTAGTAGACATAAATCCAAATAGGTAATATACAGTGTGATTCTTTATAATGTGCACATATCGAAATGAGGGAATCTATGCTTAATTTTATCGATGGAAAAAATATTTTAAAAAATCTAAATATTTTTAATATTTTTTATGGAATTTTCAAAAATGTTGTCCGCTGTTGTGACCCCAATGTAAACAAAACGGTGTAACTTTTAAACTAAATTATCTATCGCGATGAAACAATTTTATGTAAAAAGTTATGAAAAAAAAAAGTTTTTTTGATCAAAAAACGTGTTTATTTTCAATTGAGGTTGTTTTTTTCCACAATTTTCATTTTACGAGGACGCCTAATTCCTTCCAATCATTATGGAGTTTGTTTCATCGCGATAGATAATTTAGTTTAAAAGTTACACCGTTTTGTTTACACTGGGGTCACAGTAGCAGACAAAATTTTTAAAAATTCCATATAAAATATTAAAAAATATTTAGATTTTTTTTAATAATTTTTCCGTCGATAAAATTAAGCATAGATTCCCCCATTTCGATATGTGCACATTATAAAGAATCACACTGTATATAAATCAAATGATGAGCTCATTCAGAGTATCTATTTACACGTTTCATCTCAACTAATTCTTGAAACTAATGTGTTTTAGGAAGTAGATTGCGCTTGAAATTGCAGCAGTTTAGCAGAGCGCCCGTCGTCGCTAGCAATATCGTTACGCAGATATTTTAGCTTTTGCTGCAAAATAACTTACTAGCCACCTTTTTTATGTCATTTTTTCGTAGATACCTACTTAAGTTATTCCTTACTCGTTGACATAGATGAATTGCCATCACATGACGACGTCTTAAAGCAGTCTTGAAAATGAGATGGTGTTAGACACCCAGAAATATTGCTCTGTTGTTTAGCCAATCTGGAATATTAATAAAATAAGACTGCTATTAGACGATACGTCATGGCTTCACAAAAGAGCATCCAAATTACTAGGTACCCTGGCCAATATAAAATTTGGCTGACCTTGGTATTACACCCATTTTTACCGAACATGACGAGGAGTGGAGGAGATAGATCAAGAACAGACAAAACATTATTCAAGTATGAGCCGATTTAAGTGCAGGGTTTTCCTCAAATTATTTATTTATTGACCAAGGGGATCGGACAAACAAGAACTAATTCGTTTGTCACATAGATTTCCATAAAATATTGAACACATATTTTTTTAGTTTTTTACATAAACAAACATGAAGACGATATCAAATAACCCCTCCCGCTCTTGGGCAGAGCGAAAGGGAGTGTCAGACTTCTACTGACTAAAAACCACCCATGTTCCTTCTTAGCCCTATATGTCGAGGCCGCGGTGTCTAGTGTACAACCCGCAGCCCCGACAGGCGTCGGCCCTTCCGGGCCCCTCCCATGTTGCTGACATCTCTTTGAGGCGCCCGTGGAACACGAACGCGCCGTCGACACGGCCTGTTGTCGTCGTAAGACGGACGGACGGCGAGCTAGCCCATCACTCACAGTCCACAGGCCCGCGTCTACGGTGGCCGGAAGCAGTCACGTGGCCCCCGACACCCGGAGTGCCTCCCGCGGCGGCTAGGACGAGAGATTCTCTCCCTCTCGCGGTCCGCCACCTCTTTCGCTAGCATCACTGCTTCGCAGAAGGAGGCCTCGGCGTCCCATTCCTCCTCGCCCCGGACCATGGCTTGCACCAGGGCCGGACGCGAGAGATCGCCGCCGCCTATCGCCGCTACGAGCACACGGCGGGGCTCCGCCCAAGCGGGGCACACCTCCACAACAAATATCTCTCTGTTTCATTTCCTGTGTATAGAAAAAAGTGGAAAAGAAAATTGCTAAAATTGAATCAACCCTGGAGTGCGCACTATAGCAGCCGAACACCTGTTGTAAAGATTTGCTGCCATTACAGCAAGCGCTAACGAGATTCAGTACAATATTACTGCCCGGCTGAAGCCTAGCCTAGGGTAAGGCTGTAGTGGCCAGGTGGAACCGCCAGGTTAGCCCGCGAAATTCAATTATTTTTACGTTTTTTTTGCATTTTGCCAGACAGTATAAAGGGTATAAAAGTATCTACCCATAACACAAACGAAGGGCACTTGTTCTCCCCACCACTGCGATATTTTTTTTGTTCTAGACCATACCTAGGAACCCCTTAGTTACGGAGATATTGGGGGTCGAAGTTCCACATTTTTCACAGCTGTTTTTGTCAATACTAGTTTTTCAGGTTATTAGTTTACTTAAATTACCTCCACGACCCGTTTACTATTCAAAGTATCTACTAGCACAATGTTTTAAGAGTGCTACATTGAGTTTTACCGTAAAAGGTGATTTTTAACCCCAAAAAAGAAATTGGGGTCAAACATCACCTTTTATATAGATTACTTAGTTTGATGTACAGAATGCTTGGTTCACGGCTATGTGATGGGTTGATTTACACCCTGTATTGCTGTATGTTAAACCAAATAGGATTCGTGCAAGCAATACGTATATATGTATATATGGAAATATAATCATTGATATATCATGAATACAACCCTCTAGAGTTAATTTAATCCCATTGAATGACTATTTGTCGAATAACTCATTCAATGAAGTTAAATAAACTTAGAGATATATCGATTATTTTAATCATTATAACTCATAACGCCATATTTCTTGCGGTCGTGAATCAACTTATAACCTGACACTGTCCTGCAAATTAAAAAACCAGCCAAGTGCATGTCAGACCACGCACAATGTAAGGTTCCGTGGTTACCCTTCACACTGCCTACCTGCTTCCGAACGATGATTTTTAATGTAATGTAAAAATAAAACTAACTTACATTTACAGTTTTGAGACATGCGAGCCCATACATTATGTATAGGAAAATATTCCAAACAAGTACATTTTATAAGTTGGTCGACTATTACTCGTAAACTTGTAAAGTCTGTGATAGTTTTCCTTTTATTTTCGTTATATATGCTACTACCATGACAAACGCAACCCGTATAGGTGGTTCAGGTTGGCACACTTGAGTAACAAAAAATTGCACTCTAAAGCTTAATTAATATTTCACAAACGCAAACTAGCAATATTTTTATAGACTCGACACCCCACACAATGGACTTCGCGGGAATAAAAAATCATCCCGACTTTAATGTGTACTGGCGAAACCCTAAAAAAGATTTTTTTCTGTATTTTACTTTAGCACTTTTTCGGCGTAACTCATTTACATGTATATTCATGCCAAATTACAGCTTTCTAGCACTAAGAGTCATTGAGATATAGTGCGAGCGGACAGACAGACAGACGGACATGGCGAAACTATAAGGGTTCCATATTGACTACGAAACCCTAAAAACGTAAGAATATTTAAATTTCGCGGGCTTTCCTAGCACTCTCACCGAAATGAGCAATGCTCTAATTTAGGTTTGCATGACATTTTAATTTGACATTTACGAGCAGGTGGTGTGAAAATATATTTTATCCTGAGGCAGGTGGACACTGGAACAGCTGGTAAATGAACACATATTTATTTCAGTCTTTTTAATATTATTAAGACACCCAAAGTCAAAATCTCTATTGTATTACAGAAACATACAGTTTTTGGCGTCTAACCTGAAAGGCTTGTGTTCAGTCTTGAAAAAAAAAGCCACTGAAGTAGTGATGTCGAGATTCTCAATTTTTTTTTTAATAATTTAGTAATAAAATCAAAGTTAGTCGATTTATTACCAAACTTTTTTAAGAAATACCCTAGATAAATGAAGAAAATAGTAGTGCGTTGTTTAATTTGGACAATGCTTTGTGTTTTTAATTATTATTTTACTATGTACCCGACTGCAAGAAAAGGGTAATGTTTTAGTCTGTCGAGTGTCGATTTTATTTCGCAACACTACTACGGCCTGACACAGAAAAAAATGTGAGTGCAGTGAATGTCAATTTTGTGCTATTTTTGTATATATAATTCCATTTTGTGGTGTCGCAAAACAATTTATCACCAGCGATAAGACACAAAAACTAGATTATCACTCATAGAGTTCCTCGTAGCGTAGTACGCGTAAGTCGACCTTGTATTTTAAACCCTGTTCTTTTCTGTTTGTCGCTGTTAATCAGTCATGAAAAATATTATCGGAAAAAGTTGGCGTGACTCTGCTACGTTAATAGTGCTCACAAGGCGGAATAGCGAGTTGTTATCGCGCGTTGAGGCTCGTGGCGGTGTTAATTACGACATATTGTTGCAGACGCGGACGCGCAGTGCTTCGTTTGCCAACAGCGTGGTGTTTCCCGGCGGAGTCAGCGAGTCCGTGGACGGGAGCCCCCGCTGGCTGGAGCTCCTCAAAACCTTCGGCTACTCGAAACAAGATTTGGAAACATTTCACCGCCCTGATAGTGTTATCACGCCAATTTTCCAAAATAATCCTATACAAAGGTAATATTTGTGGACCTTGACATCTCGCCTGACGTTTTCGTCAGTCACACACTAAATGATAACGACAGTAAACACTAATGCTTGTACACTTGTCTAACACTTTATATTTAACACCAAGTGAAGTGCTGTTGCAATCATTTTTATGTGTTGTGTACTTTAGCTAACTTGTATATTTATGTTTCGTACTGATACTTTAGTTACTGTGTTTGTCTTCATATTGTTTCTTGACTTGTGCTTTCTAATATAAATTCTATATCATAGCAGAATTGTGAGTGTTTTCCTTATATTTTTTTACATAAATTAAGTGTTCTTTAACAGTAACTGGTTATGCAAAATAAACATAAATGCCAGAGCACTAATTAAGTATTTGGTATGTCAGGTTGGCCACGATTAGACATTTTTTTTTTAATGATGAAGTGCTTATGATCTTTAAGCACTTCACCATTCTATAAAAAATTGTTACTACATTGTTAGTCCTTGGTTGGAATCTATGGCTTTCACAGCAAGACTTTCTGTTTTGCTAATAATAAACTTGGTTTCATAGAGGTTTTTGTGCTAACCCCAACCACAAGGAGAACAAACCACAACTGAATCAAGACATTTGATTCCTAATTGAGCCAACAGCAATGTTGTCAATACAATCATATAAAATATCTTGCATATACTCACTAAATACATTGGCCTCTAACAATGCCCCGTAATATGCTCAATTACATCTCCAATGTACCAATGTTGGTGCAATTTAGGCATTCATTGACAGATTACAACTACTTAGATCAAATGATTGTGTACAAAACAAGCAATGTGGTTGATTGTGTGGCCAACATCGGCTATTGGTAACTTTTTCCAATTGTGCTCATGAATATTATTTCTGTTTATAGACATTTACAATTGAGGATAACAGCAATCAGAGAGACTTTTGAGGAGTTGGGCCTGTTGATCTGCAGTCGGAAGAAGAAGGAGCAGAAAACTGGGCTATGGGCAGACACCATAGACAATATTGATGTCAAACACTGGCAAAGTCGGGTGAGTTGATTATCTTTAAGTTGTATAACTGCAGTTGTGTCAATATTTAGTTCTAGATATATTTCAACATGTTTTATGAAGAAACAAGAGCTCAAATGCAATTTGCATAACACATAAATGGGTGAAGTTTTTTGGTATTGCTATTTTATATACAGTTTTTATTTAAGTTCTTAAATTCAGCACTGTATTAAGGACTAATTAGTTAGAAAATTGCTAATTATATGGTGTTAATTGTGCTAAATCACAAAGCGCTAGATGAATCCTTGCTATCTAATTTGTAAAATAAATCTCAACATAAGAAGCTTAACGTTGGATGTACAATTACAGAGAGTTTTGCAAATCTAACCTTATCCTTCTGATATCATGAAATAATTTAATCTAGTTGCTTCTACCAGACAAATAGTACTCATTATAAATTCAATTGAACATTTTAATTTCAAATCAGAAAACATGTTCTTACCACTAGTTACCAGAAAACTTAACTGCTAGAAAATTGTTGATGAATAGGCAATCATAATATATGCAAATGGTTTCCTTTTAAATGAATCATTTTGGCACTAACATAGACAGTATAATTAATTAGTGGAATTGTGTAATATTCCAACTTCTTATAAATTCATTACTTTGCTGCAGCGTCACATACTTTATTCCTATACTTGACAAATGCAGTCTAGTTTACACTGCTCAGTATTTAAGTATTTAGTATAACAGGCTGGTGTCCTAAACTCCACGTCCAAAGCAAACATTGCTTATGTGAAGTTTAAAACACTTTCAGATAAGTAAAGACCCTGAGGACTGGTTTAAACTGTGTGAGGAGTACCAGTGTTACCCTGACATATGGGCTTTGCACTACTGGAGCAACTGGCTGACTCCCATTACCTTCCCGAAGAGGTTCGACACCGCTTTCTTTGTCACTGCCTTGAGGGATAGGCCAAAATCCATTGGCAGCAGCTCTGAAGTTGTCGATGTTGAGGTAAATGTTTATAATATTTGTTTGAGGTGGTTTCCCTTTCCACATCTACACTAATATTATAAAGAGGAAATATTTGTTTGTTTGTTTACCGAAACAACTGGACCAATTTGAAAAAATCTTTTATCCGTTGGGAAGCTACTCTTTCCCAGGGTGACATAGGCTACTTTTTATCCCTGTATTCACACGGAAACGGGAACTACGCGGGTGAAACCGCGTGACGACAGCTAGTTGTAAATAAAAAAAACATTGATACTTTTTAATAACGAATAGGGTAGTTGTTTATTTATGCAATATTCCCAAGATAATTCTATAAAACATTTTAGTTATTAAAACCAGATTAATTTTCTATTCAGTGACAGTGTAATTTGATTGCTTTGAAATCAATAAATAGTAGAGTCATTGAATTTGTAGTGTCACAAGTTGCTATACATTAACAAAATGTATGGAGCTTGATTGCTCATGTACTTAAAATGGTGATATATATTGAGCATCATAAACTAATAAAAAGTATCTCAACAGGTTGATTAATGATTTATCGTTTTTATTTCAGTGGTTAAACCCTACTGAAGTATTGCAAAGTGACAAGAAGCTACAACCACCACAAGTTTACGAACTCAGCCGACTATCCCATGTGACGGACATAGAAGAGCTTGTCCAATTCGCCCGAGACAGGAGTGGTCATGGTACTGACCTAATATATCCAGTCTTTGTTAAAGTAAAAAATGGCGTCTTGTTTCTGCTACCGGGTAATTATTCAGCAATTGTTTTCTATCTTTGGTTTTCCAAATGTTCCATTAGTACTAATAAATTTATTTTGTCCTCAGGTGACGAATTATACCCTTCAAGTGTAGACTATAATGACAATACAGTAAACTATATAGACCAAACTATATTAGAGTTAAGAGAAACTTCTAAAATCATTCATAGAGTTGAAGCAGGAAAGAAGGGAAAGCATCTAGTAATACAGAATTACGAACCTAAACATCACATCAACATGGAAGACAAGATCTACCCGGGTTTTTCAACAGCTTAAAAGAACAATTTGTAGTTCAATTCATGCCTTAAAATTTTGCCTTATTAGCAGTACAATAAGAACAATCAGTAGCTGTAGAAATATTTCCGGTGTAGGTAAATTAGGCATTGATAAAGATGGCGGGTTCCGGGCATACGTGGCCTAACAGCCAGGACGACTATGAGCTGCTGGATGTGATCGGCGTCGGCGCCACGGCCGTCGTCCACGCTGCCTTCTGTCGGCCGCGCGGCGAGAAGTGTGCCATCAAGCGCATCAACCTGGAGAAGTGGAACACATCCATGGACGAGCTGCTCAAGGAGATCCAGGCCATGTCCAGCTGCAACCACGAGAACGTGGTCACCTACTACACCAGCTTCGTGGTCAAGGAGGAGTTGTGGCTCGTGCTGCGCCTGCTCGAGGGCGGCAGCTTGCTCGATATCATCAAACACAAAATGAGGATATCCAACTGTAAACATGGCGTGTTCGACGAGGCGACGATCGCTACCGTATTAAAAGAAGTATTGAAAGGACTTGAGTATTTTCACCAGAACGGTCAGATACATAGAGACATTAAGGCCGGTAATATCCTACTCGGAGATGACGGCATTGTTCAAATCGCCGACTTCGGCGTGTCGGCTTGGCTAGCCACTGGTCGCGACATCTCGCGGCAGAAGGTGCGACACACGTTCGTAGGCACCCCGTGCTGGATGGCACCCGAAGTGATGGAGCAAAACCACGGATACGATTTCAAAGCAGATATCTGGTCTTTTGGAATTACAGCCATCGAGATGGCGACCGGCACCGCGCCGTACCACAAGTATCCTCCTATGAAGGTGCTCATGCTCACGCTACAAAACGATCCACCGACGCTCGACACCGGCGCCGAAGAGAAGGACCAGTACAAGGCGTACGGCAAGACGTTCAGAAAAATGATATTTGAATGTCTGCAGAAAGATCCGGCCAAGCGGCCCACAGCTACGGAGCTGCTAAAGCACTCGTTCTTCAAAAAGGCGCGCGACCGCAAGTACCTCGTGTCGACGCTGGTGACCATCGGGCCCAGCATGGAGACACGTGTGCACAAGGCTAGCCGGCGCCAACCTGGAGCGTCCGGTCGGCTGCACCGCATGGAGACCGGCGAGTGGGTGTGGGAGAGCGAGGAGGACGACGACGATGACGAGGACGACGCAGCACGTGACCGACCCATGAACACACTGGAGCGCGCCGACAGCTCCGACAGCGACAGCGACGACCGCGGCGGCGCCGGCTTCACCATCGGCTCGCTGGGCGCCGGGGCCGACGCGCCGCAGATCAACCTCGTGCTGCGCATGCGCAACGCTCGCAACGAGCTCAACGACATTCGCTTTGAGTTCGCGCCCGGCAAGGACTCGGCCGACGGCATTGCCACGGAGCTGGTGGGCGCGGGGCTGCTGGACGCGCGCGACGCTGACGTCACGGCCCGCCAGCTGCAGCGCCTGGTGGACGAGTTCCTGTTCCCGGGGCAGGCACCGCCGCCGCGATCGCTCACCTTCCGCCTGCAGTCAGCGCCGCCGGAGCCCGAAGACGAGCAGAGCCTGCTGGGCTTCGCGCAGATCTCCATCGTGGACTGAGTGCCCGGCGACTTAGTTATGTATGCTTAGGTACCTCCTACGTATTTTATGGGTGGATATGGAATAAAATTAGTTGTAAACCGTTTATGCGGTGGTGATTTTTGTGGACGGACGGCTCGGGCGGGCGACTGGGCCGCGCGGTCGCAGTCTGTGTACTCCCCCCGCCCCGCCTGTCCTCTGCGTGCGCGCTATCACTCGTCTGTATACGAAAACTATCGCCGCGTAGCTCAAATGAATGTATATTTTACATTATGAGTATAAGGGTGAATCTGAATTTATAAGAGTATTTTTTGTGATCGTACCGTGTCAATTTTGCTGCTTTTCAACACTGTAATCGATTAGGAGCCACATTCGCAAATTTCGCAACGCTATACAAATAATGACAATGAATGACAACAGTTTGCGCCGGCGTACTGAACACATCCAACATGTCTTGTAAGATAGCACTTTTTAGCGTATTATACTTGTTTGTAATAAAAAGCTACCTATATTTGTAATTCTTATTACTTTTTAACAACTTCCAAGTGCCATATTTTTAAAATATGAATGGATAAAAAATGTATACTGTAAGTTTGACAGTGATAAAATTGCATATAATAATAATCATTACAGTGTTAATTTTTAATAGCAGGTCTATATAGCACCATAGAATGTTCTTTTTACATTGTTATTTGTTTGTTGCTTATTTTGGAAGTATTTTAATAATAAAAGATTAAATCGATTTCGGCAGGATGTTTTATTAAAACCTCTATGATTTTTCAAAAATGTTAACTAAAAGCTATGTTTGTTCTTAGACTACAATTACATTATTTTATAACAATTTCACGAGGGTGGTAGAGTACTGGCGTTCTGCTTTGTGTTACGAGTGGCCCCGACTCCGTCGCCAGCTCACGATGTCACAGCAGAGAGCTCAGTGAGTGAAACAAATACGAATCTGTAAAAACTCAGTTTGGCATCTAAACATTGTCGAAATAAACCATCTATAACATTCCAAACATTGCCAACTTTCATTCCTGTTCATAACATTATAAAGAGATTCTTAATTCTAAGCATAATAAGAGTTGAAAAAGCAATAACGGTATAAAAATAAGTTTTTAGGTACATACAAACTTCATAGCATGTTGGTCCACAAAGAAAAATTAAAAGTTCTATTTTATTGGCTACTAGTATTAGACTACCACAACCACAGATATAGATAGACCTAGATAACGCAAGAGCAACACTTCGCGTTCCTAGCTTACGTACAAAAATCGTAATCGTTCTTTCGCGCTTAGTCTGCATCGGTGTATAGCGCTAGTCGGACGTCGGGGTTGGGGCGAAGGGGGCGGCGTCTTGGAATCGATTTAATTTTCCGATTTTCCCATCAGTAAATAGTGCTTCTGACGTCATAATAGTAAGCAAAAAAAATGGCACGCTTGGTTTTCATACAGGTCGTGATACTTGCGTTATCTAGCTCTATCTATATCTGTAACCACAACGAAGGTGTTCTGTCATTTTTACAAGTTATTCTAGTTAATTAAATGCGATGCAGTCCATATTTGTTTACTTTTAGACAGTTTCTTTACTCGTTTTAATTGACAATTTCAATAAATTATGATCAAGCGTTGTGTTGTGAAGGTAAGCAGAGTTGTTACTTCAGCACAAAATAGCTACAGAGTATTTTTTAATAGTTTTATTCAATTCACGGTACCTACTCTACTAGGGCCGGCCACAACAGTTGACAACTGTTGCAATTTACTATCTAGTTGTTATTACATAGCCTCTTTGTTTTCGAGAACTTATTACCCGTTATTTAGAACATATTGTAATAAATAAGGTCTTCTAAGTATTTTCTGCGAACTATCAAATATGTTTTAATTAACGGAAATATGTACTCATCGTTTTTAGTTGTAACAATGCATTGATGTGGCCACCACTCAGTGGCAAGTTCTTAGTATACATATTTCTTGTAAAAAATATTCAAATCGCTATGATTTACAATTGCCTTGTACCTTACAAATAGTGCTAATATATTAATGTTTGAGAATCATTTACATACATAGTGACTAGGCAAAATGAAGCGTCTAAATAAGTACTTACGTCTAACACACTCACTCTAGTAAGGCATTAACAACATTAAATTGTGTCATAATAAATAAATAATTTAATCAATGTGTTCTTAATAAAAATATTATAAATAACACTTAGACAACATATTATTCATAAACTTATACAATAATTGTGCAGAAAGTATAGAACCAGCTGTTTATGACTAGGTTTAACATATAAAGTTATGGCACATCTAAAAGATAAAATTATCAAATACTTTGTGCGCGAATACTTAATCAATAATTGAATAGGTACTATAAAAATAATTATTTTAACACTACAAACAATAGGTACGTTTGGAAGACTAAATTATTAAGTGGAATGTTACGTGAAAATTGTTGTATAAAATTATGAGATTCGTAATATCGCAGTTTGTTAGCAGAATTTTATAAATGTATACTAACAGATCTAATATTTTGTTCGTGTGTACGACTTCCGTCCATGTAACGTTCGTCAGGCCGATCTAAGCAGTAGGCCCATGTATGAAAAACAATTAGGAACGTAGAAACCCCACAAATCCTTGTGCCGTGCGAGAAAAGTAGTGATAGCTTACAAAGTAATTGTACTATAAGAAAGCGTATAGCGGTGACTTACGTCTAGGTACGCGAAGAGTTTGTACAAATAAGACTCGTTGAAACGTCCTCGCCGGACATACATAAACACAGCTCGTGAAAGTACGAGAGAACATAAGAGTTTCAGAAAATAGAAAAGGAAATGTTTTGTAGAAATAGTACAGTACTGAACCGTAATTTTCATTAATATTAGACAGAAGTTTTGGCTGAAGCTGTATTTACGTCTGTCGGGCGAGATCAATCACTTTACCCCTAAAAACTTTTTGACACTCGGGAAGTGGACGAGCTCGGGCCACCGCGGCCGGGATGCGAATCAGAACAGCTCCACCACCTTGCGCTTCAGGTACTCCTTGAGCGGCGCGTAGTAGTGTCGCTGCAGCGCTACCAGCTCCGGCTTGCGCTTGAGCTCGCGCAGCGGCGCCCAGTCCGTCTCGAACAGCAGCAGCGCCAGCAGCGCCAGGCACAGCCACACCACGAGGAAGGACGGCACGAACGCGCGCAGCAGGCTGAAGGCGCGCGGCGCGGGGGGCGCGGGCGGCGCCGGGCTGGCTGACGTCACGCCCGACTCCGACGACGAGTGCTCGAACGAGTCGCGGAGACTGTACTCCGTTGGGATCGCTGTAATATTTTGAACAGAATTAGAAATGGTTGTGTTATCCGTTATTTTATGGATCAAGTAATTTGGTATTATTACGTTGTCTCCTCTTTAGTGTACACTTGATTTGATTGCACAAGTGATGAGACACAAACAATGATGGACCTCGTGGCCAAGTTCTGGACCGAATCGTATTGCTATAAACACAGAAGAATATTACTAAATACTGTTCCAGCTGTGCAGCCACAACCATAACAAAATTGAAACCTCGCAATGACATCATCCCAACATACCGGGTGGCTTGGCTTCCTCCTGCACAGTCCTGAGGTTATGGTCTGTGCAGGCCAGGGCTATATCCACGGCGGGCCCGCTCAGCAGACAGGCGCCGTTACAAGTATCATCCGTGCCGCTCTCCTCTAGCGGCGCGCTGTGCGTCGAACGGGGAAGGCTGCTGTAACCTGTACATGGGGGGCGGTTTTAGAAAAAAAAAACAGTTTAAGTCCTAAACTAGTGCAAGTCAGTTGAATTTTTCTTTACTTGATATTATTGGTAAACATGCTGTGCCGACCCCAAATTAATTGGGATATGGGCAAGAGATGATATGTTTAGTAAGCATTTTGGTTTTACCGAGGAAATGAAAATTTACCACACAAAATTTTGGAGTGTTTGAAGCATGGACCGACAATTTTGTTTTTTCAGACGTTCGATTGATGCAATAACTCATAATATTCGCAGTGTTGATGACCAAATAACAAGTAAGGAAAAACGCACTGCAGGATAGTTCCCTAAGGTATAGTAGTGTAATGAAATAGATATGTACGATAAATACCGAAGTCTCCGGTCATGGGAGTGGACGGGGTGGCCGGCACACTCGACGCTTTCCTCTTACCACCTGTGCTCGAACCTTCCTTCTGCAATACAAGAGTATATTTAATATTCTAGAGCTTTTAAATCATTATGTAGATTTATTTTATCCTACTTAATCCAAACAGAAAACCTGAGCCGCAACAAATGTTCGGATCCGCAAGATACGTCGCAGCCTGACATTTTTACGCCCGGCCTGTTCCGTAGCAGGCCGACCCGGGATTGTGTGTAGCATAGCATTCATACCCTCTCGCCCCGTAATCACAAACGCTCCGCTTCTAAGTCTTACGTCTATCTCATTTTGGTATAATGATAGCTAGCGAGTTAGACTTATGAGTTGCCGAATCGAAGCGTTTGTGAATACGGGGGCTAATTTGATTTGTGAATTTCAAATCAAATCAAAAGTCATTTATTCAAATTAGGCTGATAATCAGCACTTTTCGAACGTCAAAATTTACTTTACTCTACTTATTTACAAGAGACAGTCCCCCAAAACGCCCACCCTTCGGCACTTCCTAGTGTTTAGCTGGAAAGAAGAAGTGACGGAATTCATAAAATATTGAGAATTTTATCTATAGACAGAACTACCTGACTAATATTATAGTTTAAGGGATGGTCGATGGTCCTAAATAAATTGAAGGCAGTGGTAGCCCAGATGTAACCCCACCTAACCATCAAGTTAAAGATAGACCGTGCGTGTTCCTTTGTGTTATTAATTTTATCACCACTGCTCTCAAAACGGAGGAAACCGGTGTGAACTAGAACCAAAAAAGTCTAAAACAAGTGACAACTGCCAACACGCACTGCGTCCGCGTTGAATATTACAACACATTCCCTCTTGTAGTATAATTATTTTAACTCCATTGCCTTCCATCGATCGTACCTGAGAATCCCTGGGCGCGAGTAGGCCATCTCTCTCCAAGATCTCCCGCTCGGTGCGTCCGAAGTACTTGAACTTGGTGCCCCACGAGAACAGGCCGCCGCCCGAGTACACGCACGCGTCCGAAGACGACGGTAACCTGACGATAAAGCATACGGATCATTAGCCATCCCTTCACACATCCATCAAGGGTGCAGATCAGCCGGGGCTGCGGGTTGTTTGAAAGAGATACCGCGGCCCTGGACACAAATGGCTATGAAGGAATATGGTTGGTTTTTAGTCAGTAAAGTCTGACACTCCCTACCGCTCCGCCCAGAGCGGGAGGAGTCTAATGATTTCCCAACCTAGAAAAAAAAAGGGTGTCGATCAGACGTTTAACAAAGTCGCAAGGAACTTTCGTTCTTCTCATCATTGCGATTTTTTTTTGTTCCAAACCATACCTTCCCAGGTATAGTTCCCGAAGACATTTATCCTTTACACAGTTCATCCATCATTTTTAACCGACTTCCAAAAAGGAGGAGGTTCTCTATTCGGGTGTGTGTTTTTATGTATGTCCACATGTATCTCCGTCAATTGTGGACCGATTTTCACCAAGTCAGGATCTGATGATGGGATAATCCAGAAATCGAGGGCAACCCTCAAACTTTATAGGCACATTTTACGTTTTCCATATATTTTCTCAAACTGTTCAAGTAATTTGCGGCTGATAATAAATAAAAATGTGTTAGATATGATTGTGTGTACAATCATAATCTGATATGGCTTCGCTAATGATGGAAGGTACTACTCCTCAACGGTTAGGAGTTGAAAGCAATAATAAGGGAATCTTGAAGGTTTAGGGTTAGGTTTCTTGGTTGAATGTTATATACATAGTAAATATTTGTACAGGACATTACAACTGAAAATGGAAAAATTAAAAAAAACTTAAAAAAAAAGAAAATTCTGCTTCTGAAGTCGGTTGCAGAAAAAACGAAATCAAACAAACAAATGTCACCGACTTCAGAAGCTGATTTTTTTTCAAGCGTCGTTTCTCACTTTTTTGTGTCTCTTGTCCAATGGAATAATAATTGTTCACACAATCATCCCCATGAAACTCAAAAGAATTGTTTGTTACACGAGATAGCAATCAAGGACTGTGTGTTCACAAGAGGCCAATTTAGATAGATTATCACAAAGAGCCGGATACATCACCATTCAACCATAAAAGAACATTTTAAATACAGTCCATTGACCATTAAGTATATGATGGACATATCTTTAATATTTAAAGGGGTCAAGTATAAAGGGTGTAAAAGTACCCTTAACGCAAACGAAGGGCACTTGTTCTCCCCACCACTGCGATCATTTTTTTGTTCTAGACCATACCTGGGCACCCCCTAGTTACGGAGATATTGGGGGTCAAAGTTCCAAATTTTGCACAGCTGTTACTTTACATAAATTACCTCCTTGACCCTACTATTCAAAGCATCCACTAGCACAATGTTTTAAGAGTGCTACATTGAGTTTTACCGTAAAATGAGTTTTTTGACCCCAAAAAAAAAGTCGTTTCCCAGCAAAAATTTTTGCGTCGGGGTACTTAGTTTGATGTACAGAATGCTTGGTTGACGTATGTGTGAAGGGTTAATTTACACCCTGTATGGAGCTATTTAGTTTGCCAATACTTTTTAGTCACGTGTTTTGCACAGTTTCGCTCGCGATGTTGTGTGAAAGTATCCCACGGGAAAGTTATGCTTAACTTAAAATTACATTTTGGTCTACCTGTATGCCAAGCATTCGTTTAGCTAGTTGCGAAAAGGTAGAAAAGTAAACAGACAAGACAGTTACATAAGATAACATCACGCCGGTACTCCTAGAGGGATTAGACAGAGGTGTACCCATTAATACACTTATTTATTCACTTACACTTCACCAGTTATGTTTCATTTTCATCATCATCAGCCTATAATGTTCCCACTGCAAGGACTCGGGTCTGCTCTCTAGGAGAGGGATGGGCAATAATCTATAATGCGGTGCGGGTTGGTAGATGTCACATGTCTTCGATGTGTTTGGTTCTAAGACATGCCCGTTTCCTCACGATGTTTTCCTTCACTGTTTTGAGAGCAATGGTGATGAAATAAATTACACAAAGTAATGCGCCTGACTGGGTGTGCAGCCACGACTCACTGTTCGTAAGTCGGGGTCGCCACCACTGGGCCACCACTGCTCTCGTTATCTGCTAAGTTATGTTGTAAGGAGGTGAAATTATTGCGCGAGCGACCACTAGACGACCGAGGCAGTTCGGCAGCGACTGCTCTGCATAAGGTCCTGTGTTTGAGTCCCGGATCGAGCAAAGTGCGATCGAGTTTTTCCATCAGGAAGTTTTCAGTGAAAACCGTGGAGTCTGGATTTGTGCCCGGCTTGGTGGTAATAGGCTCGCCTTATGACTATTACTGCCGAAATGTGTGTGTGTAATAATATATTACGAAGGTCCACTCTGCCCAACGCTTCAGCGATTACAGGCGTGATGTTATTTATGTTTTTGTACAACAAATTCATGATGAAGCAATCAAAATTGTAGTATGTTGAGGTCATGTTGGGTCATTGACTCATACCTAATGAACAAAAACTAGACTGCAAGTAAAAAATATGTACGAAGGAAAATATACTCACGTAAAAAACAGCATCTGCTCTATAGCACAGCACCACACGTGGCGACAGGAAGGCCCGTTCGGACACTTGAAACCCACCGTGTGTTTCTTCTGAAATAAAACATTATTATAATTAAAACAACAATCAACACAATTTACCCTCTTCACGCTTTACATAACTGGCGAAATATGGCTTTGTGTAATTTATTTCATCACCGCTGCTCTTAAAACGGTGAAGGAAAACATCGTGAAGAAACCGGCATGTCTTACAACTAAAAATTCGAAGACATCTGACATCTACCAATCCGCACTGGGCCCGCGTGGTAGATTATAGCCCATTCCCTCTCAAAGAGAGGAGGCCTGTATCCCTGCAGTGGGAACATTATAAGGCTGTTGATGATGATGATGAGGTCACCTCTGCCTGACCCTTAGGGAGAACAAGCGTGATGTTATGTTTTATCCTTCTCTGATCTTCATTTGGGGTCGGCGTAGCATGTCTTCTTCTTCCATACTTCTCTATTTCTCGTCATGTCAGTAGTCACCTCCTTCCTAGCCATATCATCCTTCACACAGTCCATCCACCGTCTCTTTGGTCTTCCTCTACTCATCAACCCCTCCCTCCACATTAATGAAACACACACACACACACACACTACAACACAACCACAACACTACACACACAACACAACACCAACACACAACAACACAAGACTAGTAATGAAATTAAACCTTATTTTCAAACAATACTGGCCAACGACCCGCTAAGACGACGAATAATAATTTTAATACACATAATGATTCCGTATAAAAATGCAACTAAGTATGTATTTAGAACATTATTTACTACTAGGTAGCTGTTGCCAGCGGCTTCACCCGCTACAACTCGAAATCATTCCACGGGAAGATAAAATCGGGATAATAACTATCCTATGTGTTAATCTAGGTTATAAACTATATGTGTACCAAATTTTATCTAAATCCGTTAAGAAGTTTTTGCGTGAAGAAGTAACAAACATACACACTCACAAACTTTCGCCTTTATAATATTAGTGTGATGAAAATATTACAGGCATTTAGCTTCATAAGTCACGCAACTCTGATTTTCGTTCCGAAGTAACAATCTTTAATTTGGTAGCAAAGCAACTGTACCTATTAAGCTACAAATAAGTTAATTGGCCAAATATTTCACTTCAAAAATACCTAGTTTAGACCGCGTGTGATCATAATCTACGCATTATACTCACGATACAAATAATTATATCGAGTTTTATTTCCAAAGCATTCAAAATGACTATTATTTCCATTAACCGTTACGCACATAACGTTTTTAAAAGGGGTCAAGTAAATAAAGCTATTCAGGTCGCCAATTCTTCTCAAAAGACACGTGTTTTATTAACAAAGGGGCTGAGTTAAGTACTGGTCATTTGAATCACAAATTCCGGTTTATTTTGTTAATGCCCCAGACTCCCTAAATATGAGATCAGAATTCAAGGGAAACCATTCACTTGAATTCTGTGTCAGATGTGATGATTTAATACCGAGCCCTTTGCAGCGGAGTATAATTTATTTGAATTCAATACATTGGGCTCTTGTTACATGGTTGAATAGAATCCAGATAATAATGCTAAAGGAGTACATTACTACATAGTTCTATAAGGTCAAATGTATGTTTGAGAAAAAAAGGGTAAGGATCGTCAGATACATTTCCAAAAAATATTGGACACATATTTTATCTTTTTTCACATAAACAAAAACTGAAGACAGTGCTTCGAAAAATCGTGTGACGTCACATTGCAGTACATTGTTTACCATGTAGTGACGTTAAAAGCCCCTACTCATGATCCGATGCATTTTATCTTCGTCATTTTTTATAAATTTCATAAAACAAAATACACGTACCCAATATATTTCGATAATCTAACAGACGGATTATACAGAATCATATTTTTTTGTCAGGAACATTGAAAAAAATATTAGCTGTAGAGCCAGCAGTAATGTCCACATAAGTTTGTGTGAAAAGGATTGCAAATAGCAAGACAATTTAATCAGCTTCTATTTCCGTCTCTGCATATTTCGGTAATTGATAAGTGTGGTACGCCACATAGATTACCTACATATTTCTATCAGGTTTAAAAGCTTGTGTTACTCATGTTCCAAAATTCTAAGTATTACTACATAATATCGAAATTTTCAATTTTGGGTGTGAAGTATCCCGTCTGGGCTGCGGGTTGTTCACAAGTTACCGCGGCCTCGACATATAGGGCTAAGAAGGAACATGGGTGGTTTTTAGTCAGTAGAAGTCTGACACTCCCTTTCGCTCTGCCCAAGAGCGGGAGGGGTTATTTGATGATTTTCCACCAGCCAAAAAAAAAAGGGTGTGAAGTATTAAGTAATAATAAATTTTACTCGAGGTTATCGCAACGTTTCTTCTTCTACTCTCTCCCTTTTACCATCACCATCACCTTTCACCTTTCATCATCATCAGCCTATATTGTTCCCACTGCAGGGACTCAGGCCTCCTCTCTAGGAGAGGGATGGGCTATATTCCACCACGCAAGCCCAGTGCGGGTTGGTAGATAACACATATCTTCGAATTTTTGGTTCTAAGACATGCCGGTTTCCTCACGATGTTTTCCTTCACCGTTTTGAGAGCAGTGGTGATGAAATATATTACACTTAGTAATGCGGCTGCCTGCCACAAACAACAGTCCGTAAGTCGGAGCCGCCACCACTGGGCCACCACTGCTCACTGCTGCATCATTACCTTTAATTTCCTATATCACAAAATCCTTTCTAAATATCTGTCCTCTCCAGCTGGAAAACATTAAAAAAGTAAGACAGACTCTTTTATATGAGTGTGAATACCTCACCTCTGGATAATTAAGATGTACAATAAACATGCGTCCTTCGAAGTTGATCTTCTGAACTTCAGACCATTTGAAGTGATGCGTCTTCCGACTGCCCTGGAACGTTAGGATGCCGCTGTGGTTGATGCCCAAGTACAGTTGGTTGCCTCTGTGGTCCTAGATTCATAAAGGTTACGTTTAGTATGGTTTTCGAGAGTCATAAAAGAGTGTAGATCTTGAAAACAGCAAATAATTAAGAAGAAATCTATGTATACTTAAAGAATTGTTCACAAGAAACTATTATAACACAGTCAAATAAAACTTGAATAACGTACAAGTGTAAAAACTGTAGTGTTAGTATGTAGTAGGTAACTTTATTAGTTTAGAATATGTCTAAAAGCTTAAATAGATATAAATACCCAATAAAGGAAGGCAACACATATACCCAAACCTTGACAGGATGGGGATCCACCCCATACGTGTCGAGTTGGCAGGCAATCTTCACGAATGTTCGCTCGGCTTCTTGTGTAGACATGCCTTTCACCCCGCCACTGCCGCCAGGGGTACCTTCTACTGGCTCTCTGTGTAGTTCCTGAGCCACACCATAAATAATGATATTACATTATGCATCTTAGAAGGCTTTACTGACTTAGGATCAAGGTTGGTTTGATGCCAGAACCTGTTTTTATCAAATGCAGTGACCCGGATTGTCAAATAACCTTTTTTTTAAGGGTGTGAAATCATCAAATGGCTCCTCACGCTCTGGGCAGAGTGTTAGGGAGTGTCAGACTTATACTGACTTAAAACCACCCATGTTCCTTCTTAGCCCTTTTTGCCAAGGCCGCGGTATCTCTTTCGAACAACTCGCAGCCCCGACGGGTTGTCCCCTGCGTGCCTATTTGCAGCATGGTGCAGAAACTAATGGACGCCAGCGATCCGTGGATCTACAGTGGAAGACCTTAGTTCTTTATCGATATAGGTAAGTGTTTTGTCTATTCTTAATAATGAACCTAAGTGTGTGGAAGAGTAATAAACATATTTTATTAGATTTGTTAATACACGTACACACGTATAATACACGTACACACGTATAATACACGTACACACGTATAATACACGTACACACGTATAATACACGTACACACGTATAATCGGAATGTGTAAGAGTTCAACATTGTATATTATTTATCGTAACTGCGTCAACTTTGCCCCCTCGTGTAGTGAACTTTTAACATATAAAACGTTACAAGTTCACTAACTTGATAACATATTGTATGGTAGCACTGTCATTTTCTGTGTTTGTTTTTATTCAAATAACTATTATTTAGAACTGTTATACTAATGACAATTTGGGGACGATTTAGGCTTTATTTTAGGCCCGCCCGCCCCTTAGAGTTAGTGTAAACGAGCAATACTATTTATACATTGCATAATAAATACTCCGTTCTAAGAATGAATGAGTTGTTAAGCTGTGTGAAAATTTAATTTGAATTAGTCCAATAATATATTTAGGGACGATTTAGGCATTCTTTTAGGCACCCGTTAGAGTTAGTATAAACGGGCAATACTATTTAAACACTTCATAATTGCCATTGCATTATAAATACTCCGTTCTAAGAATGAACGAGGTGTTCATTTGTATGAAAAATTAATTTGATATAGACCAATATTATGGCCGCACTGTACCCTGAACTTGAAATTCATAAAAAAAATATGATAGAATTTTTTTTAACACAAAATGACGCTCCATACTGATGCTGACTTATATGGTGTACATAAAGACCCTAGAGCTGATATTGAAGTTCATTATCACCTGTATCCGGCCTTCAATGGTGTCTGTTTGTCTCAGTAGCAGCCTCATCTCCGTAACATAGTTGCCAACGTGAATGTTTGGATCATAGTCACCCAGTTCAACTGAGAAAGAAATAAGATTTGTGAGCACTATCGATAAGCTGTTTAATAAATCCATTATTAAACAGCTTATCGATGGAATACCCGAAACTACATCAATACTCTTAAAATTAATACTTTTTCCTTTTATTTTCCTTCTTAGGCAAGGCTATATCCTGAATTTGGCTTAAACAAGTCAAACTCTTAATATTTTTTATAACAGTACGAGTACCCATCTTCCAGGCTCCCGCGTACTTTACAGAACCCTCCAATTTCCCTAGAAGCAGGATAATAAGGGTATTCATTTCCGCAAAACTAACTGATCTTAAGAGACATGCCCACACTAAAATTTTCTTATGGAATGTATAGGCGATAATTTTCCTACAAAAACAAGCAGTAATCACTTCATACATTTTATACAGGAATTTAGCAGTGAGCTAGACAATAATCATTTTCAATTAGATACATATGTGCAGTATCAATATCCAGCAATTACCAATATAAGGTGCAGTACAACGTCCATCCATTTAGGTAGGTACATTTAAAACTGCTCTATGTAGTATAAATTAGGAGCATGTAGTTGCAAGCCGTTATGTGCAAAATCAGTCACTTCCTGTGATCTTATCAGTGATGTAAGCATTGAATGATAGCTCATACACTATAAAATAACCCATAACCCTTATCAGTAACAAACTGTGGTAGATAATTATAGTGAATCGTGCTATTAGAACCTCTAACTGAGTTGGCTTTTATATGTACTTTACAAATTATTTCAATGTCAAGATCACTCGTTTGTATAGATCTAAAGTGTAAACATGCTTATATTTTATTTGTTGGTGCCATATGTGTTAGGTAACTTAAAGATTAGGCTACCCAAACAAACATTTGAAGTGATTGTATAGAGATTGCTTGTATTAAGATTACTAATTGCTTTTATGGATCTATTATCCAAACCAATAGTTGATTACTTAGGTTTGCAGGTCATCATCATCATCATCATCATCATCATCATCATTTCAGCCGAAAGACGTCCACTGCTGGACATAGGCCTTCCCTTAGTGTCGCCACATTAACCGGTCCGCTGCGTCTCGCATCCAGCGGATCCCCGCAACCTTCACCAGGTCATTGGTCCACCTAGTGGGAGGCCTTCCAACGCAACGTCTGCCGGTTCGCGGGCGCCACTCCAGAACTTCCCGGCCCCGTCGGCCATCCGTTCTGCGAGCAATGTGCCCTGCCCACTGCCACTTAAGTTTGGCAATTCTTCGGGCTATGTCGGTAACCTTGGTTCTCATGCGGATGTCCTCATTTCTGATTCTGATCCGATCACGCAAGGAAACTCCGAGCATAGCCCTCTCCATTGCCCTTTCGGTGAGTTTGAGCTTTCAGATCAAGCGACCACGTTTTGGTCCCGTATGTAATCACTGGCAACACACACTGGTCATAGACTTTCGTCTTGAGACACTGTGGTAAGTTGGACGAGAAGATACTACGGTACTCAGCTTCCCAAACGCTGCCCAGCCGAGTCGGATTTGACGATTGACAATACTATCAGACAATACTATGACAATATTATCATGTTTGCAGATGCTACACACTATTTCGGGGTGGTATTATTTGGTTGTACGAGATGGCAAAATCTAATATTTCTATTCATTGCTTCGGGTCGGCACAGAGCTAGCGGAATCGAATGTACCGTCCCGAACAACTGCAGCACGCCTTTAAAATGTATTAAAAAATAAAATACAATATATAGGTACTCACTTTGTATAATTAGTGCTCCTAACATAGCAGCCTCATTGGATGTGCAGTACAACCTCCCGTGAAGGAGATCTCTCTTGAGCTGCAAGTATATCTGGAACCTAGTCACATCCTCCTTCAAGAGTAGGGGATTTGGCGGGTAGAACTTTACTCGGAAACTAAAAAGTATTGGTGATGCATCTGCAAAAGAACTAGGTGTTAGAAAGAGGTTTGGTACGGACCGTATTGAGTAGAAAATAAAGAACTCTAACTTACTCAAATTAAAGTATTACATGTCACTTTCTTGTGTTTTCTACTGCGTTTACATGAATAGAAAATAAATAAATAAAACCTGTACTATTTTATTAAATTTTAAACAGTAGTAAATAAGTTTCAACAGATATTACGTCCAACAGTGAGTCTGTTGGACGTAATATCTGTTGTAATAATATCTATAATATCTGTCACCTAATTGTAATAAAGAGTGTGTAGGTGTTATACATGAACACTATCAATCAATTGAAACCAACGATAAGCCAATTAATAATAGTGGACTAAACAACAGATGTGGTAAACATCATCATACATACCTTTGACTTGTTTCAATATTAATTTTGCCAAATGCAGCCAATGCTGTAAACAAAATAAACAATTTCACCGACTGTTTAATAAAGAAACAATTTTTATCCTTATGCCTAGATATACAGAGTTTAACAGAATTAAAAAAATATTGATTGTGATATGAAAAAGATCACAAAAACATATTGGTAAAGTGAGATTGTATTTTTTCATTTGGAAGTTTTCAGAAGCTGTCGACGGTCTGTTTTGCGCTGAGTAATTGTGCATTGCCTAATCATATAATTGACAAAGGACTTAATCGGAACTGTTGAATTCTCTTACCCCCTTACCCTTTAGAAACGACAGTCAAAGATTTAAGTTATTATTGTTCATTTTTGAGTATTTATTTAAGCAGTGATAGCCTTCGTCTCGAGTCCGAACCCAAGACACGCACCTGTGATTTATAAGATTTGTATTGTATAATTACCACTTGCTTCTGTTAAAAAAAAAAAAAAAAATTGTATATCTGGATAATCGCGGTTCAGATAATTGGTAATCTACTGTATTTTTACATTTCGAGACTGCATGAAAAGCCAAGTCAGAGGCCCATCAACAGCATATAAATTCAGACAACAGGTTAGGCACTATCCACACTATAAAGAAGAAGTATGTATTTCAGTTTCCAACTTATATATTCAGTGAGAGAAATAACATAGGTCTTGTAACAATGGCTTGCTTATGAAAACTTCAGCCCTACTACTAACGAAATGATAACAGCAGATGTACACAGCCCAACTGAATTTTTGATGAACTAGCTAATATTGTAGTTCACTTGAATGTAGAATGGCAGTAGATCTCAAATTATTAATAAACTAGCTGTACCCGGCATGCGTTGCAATGCCCTTTTTCCTACCTTCTTTTACCCTACCTACTACCCTAACTACTACCCTACCTCCTAAACTACCTCCTTCACTACCCACTACTACCTACAACCCTACTCACTACCCTGCCTACCTTCCTACTACTTTCACCGTTTAAACCTTCCCTCGACTACCACAAACAATTCAAAACCAAAATTAGCTAAATCGGTCCGGCCCTTCTCGAGTTTTAGCGAGACTGACGAAACAGCAATTCATTTTTATATATATAGATGTAGTCCAATTTGCTTTTCACACTGATTGTATTGATAAATATCTGGTATTTTCAGCATGTCTTTATACAGAAAAGGTAATCAGTTAATAACATTTTTATTTTAATGAATTGGAGACTAACAATGAACCTGGCAGGTTTATTATGAAGAGATTATCATCAAATAAGAATTCAGTAAGAACACATTTCTTACCATTGACAGAATAATTTAACTTGCCATTGCTGTTTTAGCATTGTTTTATTATTTTTTATTACATACATTATGTTTTCAATAGTTTTCCACTTGTTTCCAGGAAGTTCTGCAGTTATAAAATATTTTGCTAAAGAATTTACTATCCGTTTAAGATACTTTTCTTTCAATCCATTACCAAACATAGTGACTATTGACCCCCAAACATTTCAGGGTTACTACTACTATACTTGGGAGTATTTGTACTTATTATAAAGCTACTAAATATCGGCTCACCCTTTGACCACCGGCGTCCACATATCGAAGCCCAAAATAATCAGTCTCAGTGAGATTCAACTGTTGACATACATGCTCCAATAGAAACTTGCCCTTGTAACTTGGCTGAAAACAGACACTATTCGTTAAACATTCACACGAAAAAGAACTATTAATTATTTACAAAAATACTCACGTGAAATTCACATTCTAATATTTCTGTATCTTCTAACAGTCTCACTGTACATTTATAAACAATATCTCCGCGACTTTTAAACATGCTGCCAACTATTTATTAACCGCAATATCACGTTAAATATTAATAACAATGCAACATTTTAATTAATTAACGCATTGCTAACTTAATTTTGATTCCATTTATGAGTTCATTCAAATTTTCATTTGTTTCATTTCGATTTCGACACAGGAACCTGAATGGGGTGCGGACAGTGCGGTGCGGGGGTGAGAAAAATTTGACATTTCCTACGTTTAGTATTTCTATGGAATGAAATATGTTTAATCATTTTACAAAGTAATGGATTATAATAATTTTCGTGTGTTCCTACATACAAACATGATTTTTTATTTAATATGCACATTTTATAACACATTGCATTGTAAAATTAAATAGACTAGTCAAGTAAACGTATTTTTGAACCAATTCCACAGTAATAGTGTTCAACATCTTCTGAGCTCCATTAAATTGTTAAAATATCATTATTTTGGAATAAACTCTCCACATTTTTAAGTTATTATTTACGAGATTAGTGAACTGAAAGGTGTTTTAATTAGTTTGCAACAAAACATGTTGCTTTACCAGCCACTGTGGTGTTGTCATTTTTTAAAATTTTGTAAATTTTTATTTCTGAACGCAATTTGCAAATTCATCCATGATATCCGTTTTAAGTCAAAAGTTGCCAGACTTGATAAATTTTCCTCTAAATATTGGTAAATTATTTTATTCTCTTATTAGAAATAAAAGTAGAATATACTTCCTAAATGCTATTAAGAAAACTGATGACAAAAAACCAATGGTTTTCTAAATATTCTGTTGCCATAAATAATGGCTGTATCTCTAAAAATGCTGAAAAGAAAATGAAGAATATATGCAATGAAAGACGTCCCAGAAAAATCCAGGACCACTCTTGATCCTCGAGTAGATCCACAACTACGAATATTATTGGATTTTTGTTTCCACTAAGATTTTAAAATCATAGTGTAAAAATCTGATTTAATTATTTATTTGAGGAAAAACCTACCTACTCAATACCTTGGATTTTTTCTGTAGCTAATATTGTAGGTACAGAAAAAAAACCAAGGTATTGAGTAGTTATGTTCAGGTAGGTGACCAGCAGGTCCAAGGGTGCCATTACAGCTGCAGTCTAAAATGAGACAGCCAACAAACGACCAGGGCCCCGAGTCTGCTATTCAATAGTGTCTGACTACACCAAACTTGTCAAAATCAACAATTATGAGATCAGTGATAGATCATTCTGACACTATTGAATAGCAGACTCGGGGCCCTGACTACAACTCACTTTGGATGAGGTTTACTTTTATTTCACTCGCTTCAACATCTTCTTTTCTTATAAAATTTAAAGCATACTCTTTAGATACATTATTCGTACACTTAAAGTATCCAAGGCTTTCCAAGTCTCGGTAAAAAAAATCGCTTTGTGGACCAGCAGGGCTATTGCATCTCTTTTAAATGTAAGTGGCTATCACAATTGTCCATGGATTAACTGTCAAATTGGTTTAGTACAAAATGGAACCATTTGACAGTTCATTGATGGACATTAGGATAGCCACTGACATCTAAAAAGATACGCAATAGCCCTGCTGAAGCCGGAACCAATATTTTCAGGTGCACAGGTAAGTTACGGATCGTGACCACTCCCTTATTAGTATCATACTCATTGGCCGTGACACATTATAAATTATATTATGAAGTCGTTCCTTCATAAGAATTACCAGCGTTAATTTTAAAATTGGGACTTTTATAATGAACCATTACCACACCGAGCGCCGGAAGTGACTCTACTCATTCCAGCCAGCTGAAACAGCAGCCATTTCTCGTCCATTCTGTTGGAGTCTATCTCGGATATTACACGTGGATTGTAATCCGTGGTGAGTGTCAGAAGAAATTGTTTAGTGCAGTGTTAAAAAGTGATATTAGTTTACCGTAAGCTTATACGATTGTGTTTCTCAGTAATATCTGCAAGAATTCATGTTGATTTCATATCAATTAACTCGATCCTTACTGTGGTGTAATTCTAAACCTACAAATTACACGTTTTACATCAACGTATGGTTACGTTAACTTGTGAAAATATTACGTTACTTCAATTGTTTATTTAATTGTTCTTTGTTCTTATCAACTGTCGAATTAAACACAGTTCTCGTTTGCTTACGCGTCACACTTGTTCACCTACCGGCTCTCCACCACGTGGTTGATGCACATTGTTTTCTCTTTTCCATAACTGTTATTAGTTCGTCCGTTCAAATATAACTAGTTCTTGGGTGAATAGAATGTATGTAATGGCAATAAATTGTAAATTTTCACACATTTGCCGTAATGGCTGACATCCATTGTGAAATGTCAAGATAGGGCGAGGCGGCCATGCGGCCGCCATATTGCCGGCCGCACGATACATGAGGTTGCGACCTTGCAGATGCCGGCTCGAATCCCACTACCCCTTGCACTATTCTTATCAACAACAGATTTTTAACTAGATTATTTTCTTTTGTTCTAGACTAACCAAAAATGGGCAAGGAAAAGATTCATATTAACATTGTCGTCATAGGACACGTCGACTCCGGCAAGTCCACCACCACAGGTCACTTGATCTACAAATGCGGTGGTATCGACAAACGTACCATCGAGAAGTTCGAGAAGGAGGCCCAGGAAATGGGTAAGGGTTCCTTCAAATACGCCTGGGTATTGGACAAACTGAAGGCTGAGCGTGAACGTGGTATCACCATCGATATTGCTCTGTGGAAGTTCGAGACCGCTAAGTACTATGTCACCATCATCGACGCTCCCGGACATAGGGATTTCATCAAGAACATGATCACTGGAACCTCTCAGGCTGATTGTGCCGTACTCATCGTCGCCGCCGGTACTGGTGAGTTCGAAGCTGGTATCTCCAAGAACGGACAGACCCGTGAGCACGCTCTGCTCGCTTTCACACTCGGTGTCAAGCAGCTGATTGTGGGCGTCAACAAAATGGACTCCACTGAGCCCCCATACAGCGAACCCCGTTTCGAGGAAATCAAGAAGGAAGTCTCCTCTTACATCAAGAAAATCGGTTACAACCCAGCTGCCGTCGCTTTCGTACCCATTTCTGGCTGGCATGGAGACAACATGTTGGAGCCCTCAACCAAAATGCCTTGGTTCAAGGGATGGAACGTTGAGCGCAAGGAAGGCAAGGCTGAAGGTAAATGCCTTATTGAGGCCCTCGACGCCATCCTGCCCCCTGCCCGCCCAACAGACAAGGCCCTGCGTCTTCCCCTCCAGGACGTATACAAAATCGGTGGTATTGGTACGGTGCCCGTAGGCAGAGTGGAGACTGGTATCCTCAAGCCTGGTACCATCGTCGTCTTCGCTCCCGCTAACATCACCACTGAAGTCAAGTCTGTGGAGATGCACCACGAAGCTCTCCAAGAGGCCGTGCCCGGAGACAACGTTGGTTTCAACGTAAAGAACGTGTCTGTCAAGGAATTGCGTCGTGGATACGTCGCTGGCGACTCCAAGAACAACCCACCCAAGGGCGCCGCCGATTTCACAGCACAGGTCATCGTGCTCAACCACCCTGGTCAAATCTCAAACGGATACACACCTGTGTTGGATTGCCACACAGCTCACATTGCCTGCAAATTCGCCGAAATCAAAGAGAAAGTGGACCGTCGTACGGGTAAATCCACTGAAGACAACCCCAAGTCTATCAAATCTGGAGATGCTGCCATCGTTAACCTGGTACCCTCTAAGCCTCTGTGTGTCGAGTCCTTCCAGGAATTCCCTCCCCTCGGTCGTTTCGCCGTGCGTGACATGAGGCAGACAGTCGCTGTGGGTGTCATCAAGGGTGTCAACTTCAAGGAAATTGGTGGTGGTAAGGTGACCAAAGCCGCTGAGAAGGCCACCAAGGGCAAGAAGTAGCTAGCGCTGTTAACAGCACAATTTTTCATTCAACTGCGATACTTCATTCACCGCAAGGTGTTCCGAAGGAAAGAAGGGCTACAAACTCATTCCTTTTCTATATTTTTTACAAGGCTTATACTGTAACATTATTTTATAATTTATATAAGGTTATATCTGAACTATTTTGTTATAACTGCAAACTAATGTGTAAATTCATAGAAGAATAAAGGTAGCCTCCAGTAAAAATTACTTTGTATTTTCATTTAACCTGATGACTACACCTGACAAATCAATTAAGTCACAAAACACAAGTACACACACCTAGGTTGTACAGACACACAACACACCACTTTTTCAGTTCCATCTTACAAAGAAACTGCTGAAGTGCAGATGTATTTTGGTGAAAGGTTATCTACCCATGCAGAAATGTCTTCCTAAATGCCACCTACGTATGTTCCAAAACCATAAGGTGAATGAACTCTGAACTATTTTGAAAGCAGGAAATGGTGACAAGATGTGTGCCTAAAAATATTTGCATTCAGTAGTACAGTGGATGCCTTGGCACATAGGATCTGAAAAAAATATTTGGGTTCTCATTCTCATTTTTTTTTCTAGTCTCGTTAAACAATACCTAGTCTACATTCTATTTCGTCTGTGCATTTCTTATTGGTTCAAACGGGAATAATATATTGTGATCTATGGCTTATAAAAATATACAGATACAAATATTACCTAACTTCAATATTTCACACTAGAGACGTGAATAATAGCACTAAATAGTGACTGATAAGATGATACTGTTTTAATGTGGTACCTAATAAGTAGGTACTTGTTTCACTTATCCTTAAACTTTTTATAAGTGCATCGTGTGCTTGTGACTCACTACGTACTTCTCGGTTTCGGAAATTCCAACGATTAACAATTCTGAAAACTACCTATTTTCATCCACTCTCACTTTTAAAGTTCTGTTATTTATCGAAATAGATAAGTCTTACTAACATGCTACAGGTAGGTATATCGTGGTAAAAGTTAGAACTTAAAACACATTATATTCGTCTCTCTATTTACTTTAAAGAAATTACGAACCAACCCATTCTAATTTCTAACTAGACTGAGGTGAATCACCCATAAAGGTAACGTCACATCACCAGTCATGTCCTAGAAGTGCGTCACATTAACGATAGTTAATTATGTTCGTCTGAAGACGACCATATTTTAAAATAAGAAAAGAAAATATAATATTTGTAAGTCTGGTCTCAATGTTTGGTTGGGCTTGGTGAATTTTGATTAGTAATGGGATATTGTTGTATAGGTACATCCAATTTGCTATGTATTTCAATCTTCTTGCAATATTGTTACACGACGTGCCAACGTCTGAACACGAGTCATTGAAGTCTCGCTCTTGTGATCTCACGTGGCGCAACGTTTGTTCAAACGTGCCTACTAATAAAGTTATAGCAATAGTTCAATTCAGCGAAGTGGAACCAACATTTCAAAAGGGATCTCGACTTCTTTTTCCAATATTTCATCGGTCCTCAGACCATCAACATGAACCAACATTCAACATTCATTCATTTTTACATTTATTGTCAACGTTTATTCTACTTGTTTAGCCTTTCATGAATTATTAGTGAAATTTATTGCTGTAGTTATTGATTTGGCGTATGATGTGATGTTTTTGTTTATGAATATACTTATCAATCATTGTGCAATCGGAAAAGCCGAGCATCTAACTAATTTTGTTAGTCACACACATAACAATCGCCACAAACGATTTCTTGAAAATTACACAATATTGTATAGACCTACATAAAAGTTTAAATTGAGGTTGGAGGGACCTGCCCATGGATGAATAGTTTTTCTACTCAACCTCTTCTTTTTATCTTTCTTTAGTCATTAACTCATTACTAGTACAGTATAAAAATGTGTCATCCCTTTGTTCATGCATGAGATATAACATAATATTACAGTAATTCTACTGTAGAACTTCAAAAGGTCCTCCCTGCATTTTGATATTTTTATTAGGTAGTCAGGTACCTACCTACGGTCTACATACTTAGGTAGATATTATCATGGGTTAGACGGCTACACAGATTGTATTTTTGTCTAGACTGTTTATGAATAAATATAAGATAGATCGTGGCTCTATCGTGGCGTAGGTACATATTTTACGTCATGAACTTTTGGCTTTGAAAAAGGTCACAGGTCACGCACCCACGTTCTTTTGCCCCCAGTAGGTACCTACGTCCCTCAGTTCTCCGCCCACGCAGTTTTCAGAATTTCAGATGCGACTAAAATATTATTTTTCAAAGAGCCTCCTACTCCTACCTAAGATGTATGCATTGTACTAAATACCTACCTACTTAATATTCGGGTGTGTTTAAATACAAATTGATTAGCAGCTGTTGTGCTCATACAGTCATCCATCTTCAAGTCTCGAGTAGTTGGGCACCTACATATTATGACAAAAAAATAATGTTCTTTGTTTCACTTTGTGAAATTTGATAAGTAGGTACCTAGGTACCTATTCCAATTATTTTTTTATGAGCCCGGAGGACTAAGTATCTTAAGAGGCAAGAAAGTGTATCTGAAGTTGCCCTCAAAATGTTTCCAGTATCGATGGGTGGTCTGAATTGGCCACCATGACCGAAAACGGCTAAGAGACCCATTTCAGCCATTACAACACACATCCAAAAACTACTACTGCTGCTACTGCTTAGATTATAGGTTATACTGTCACCACCACGCCACAACCCACCACCGTCCCATAATATGAATTATAATTTATTATGCTAGACCTTACGCAATATTTCTCCATAGGAGCGGCATTATAGGTATAGGGAATTCACAGGCAAGAGCCAAGTTTTCATATTTATTATCTTTTGGTAGGTCGTTAGTGTCGTTACATGTATTGATCCTATTCCCCAAGTTAACGTTTAATCTCGAGGTCGGGTCATTGCCCGTATCACGTGGAATCCTCGGCGACCTTCAAGAGTTAGGCGCAAACGTGATGCAGATCAGATATTTATGTAAATCAATATAAGCTACGCGAAAATTACCATGACCTTTTGTATTCTTACATGACCGCGCAGTGTTGCGTAACAAACTCGCAATCGGAAGCGCCCATGTGAGATTTTCGTTAGAGTTCACTTCAAGGGGACAACTTAATAAATCGAACTTTTTGGGCGACGTAAGTACCTACCTCGATAAAAGATAAGGCAAATAAATCGAGACGAACTCTTTAGTTATTAAGTAGGTAGGTACCTACCTACCTATTTCACAATATGGTGCAGCTCATCAGTTGCGGATTACAAGACTATTACTTACACAATATAGTGCAGTTATGGAAAAATATTGGTGGCACCGCGCCAGGTCATATTTTTTGGTTCCCACTTGGACTAAAAAAATCTGGGAAGACATTTTTTACAGACTTAAATTATCTACACAAGCAAAAATCCCTAAACACAGGCAGCCTCACAGCTTGGGTAAGGGGACCCAAGCTGTTGTTACCTTCTCTTTTAGATAACGACTCATACTTTTTATTTGGTCTGAGGGTAACGATGGTAAAAGTATTCAGCTCCGCAGGCGTGGCCTCAAGCAATGGCGGCCCAAGTGGCGTTTGTAAGTTAGTAGGTATTTGTTTCTCATAGTTATCATGGTTTGATATTCACGGTTTGAAGTCGGTGACATTTGATTTTGTTTGATTTCATGTTTTTGCTACCGACTTCAAAGCTGATTTTTCTTCTGAAGTTTATTTTTCTCTTTTTGGTTTTTTTGAATGCTTAATAAGGCACCAAATGACAATTCCGTATCAAACTAAAAAAGAATCACGTAAATCTCCGCGTAATCGGTGAACATCGTGACATAGGTAGGTACATTAAAAAAAAAGCATACCGATGGAATTGAGAACCTCTTCCTTTTAGGAAGTCGGTTAAAAACTGCGTTACTGTAAAAAAAAACATATTATTATTACCTAAGTAGGTATACGAATTTCTCTTACTTTGACGTAGATCTCTTAATAATATAATGTAAAAGAAGTCCCATTTTTCCGCATCCCTCTGTCGCGCACGTCATGCGCAAAGTAGATATGGGAGTAAGGAACACGAGTCGCTATTGTTATGAAAAAGTGGCGATAACGTGATTGTGTAATAAACGGGGTGGAAAGGAAGCTGACGCACAAACGATTCACCAAAGAAACCGGCCAAGTGCATGTCGGACCACGCACAATGTAGCTGGTTCCGTAGTTGCAGATTGCGAACTTACTAAACTGATTAACCACCCTGCCTACTTGCCTCCGAACATAGATTTTTATTGTAATATGTTACAACAGCCTGCTCACAGCGTGCCACCCTAGCCAGCCAATGACAGCTAACCATAACCATGCCACTCTAGCAAACCATAGCCTTGCCACTCAGCATACCATAGCCATGCCACTCTAGCATACCATAGCCATGCCACTCTAGCCAGCCAATGACGGGCAACGACTCGCGAGCCAATCACAGTCAAGCGAAGACACCGCCATAACTACCGGATGCCTCCGGTGGGGATATCAGTCTATATAATGCCCTGTAAGCTCAGTTGAGAGGTCTTGTCGCGCTCGATTGTGAAACCTGTAAGTCGAGACTCTGTCCGAATAAAATAATGAATCAGTTCCTGTCTATTCTTTACCACTGTCGTAACAGTCAGAAGTGGGATCGAATAAAAAAAAAAAACCTACGATAAAACGACTCTCTGCTACTTAAAAGTCAACGGTCACCTACTGTGGAGGACGAGGTCAAAAATTCAAACGAAGAACGTACGTCGATGCACACCGCCTGCAAGGAAAATATTGTCTCCCATCCCAGTATCACAAGGCACAAATTGAAAAAGCGGGTGACAATCTGGATGGAACACGAAGCGACTACCCTCAGTATCGCATCGTTCATTCCATAATTTGACCTTGAAAAAGAAGACTGCGGCCAGTAACCACCTGTGAGACACTTTGAGTTACAAGAAGTATCCATCTCTCTGCCAGCAACGGTTCTACGGTAAATTAAGACTACCTAAAGGTTGTCAACAGCAACCAAGGACATGGAAGGAAGGAACCGACCTACTTCACGCTGAGAGCTGCCAGGAACCATGCATAAATAACAAGGTCAGTAAACATGCCAATATTTGCCAAATTAGCCAAATGCCATTAGCCAAATATATAAGCCAAATGTGTTTTACCATGGAGTGCCCCATGAGTTGATAATTATGCGAATCGTAGACAAAATAATTTGGTAAGCCCGATAAGTAAATCTAATCATAGTCAGTTAATCTGTATAATATTATCCCGGTACGAAAAAAATATGTTTTACGAGTAGGTACTAGTTGTGTACTAAAGAGTTGAGAACTTAAAATGTACATATTTAGTTCAAGTGCGCATTAGATTATCCAACAATAACAATTCCAAAGTAAATCATGTAGATCAGATACTTATAAATAGCTACAATAATTTTATTAAACTATTATCAGAGATATAGATAGCATTCCTGGGCGATCTCTTGCTACCGCCAGCCGATATTCAAACAGTTTTAGACTTATTGGATAAAGTTCTTGACAGATTGAAAACGAGGAACTTAAAATTAAATATGAGGAACTGCTAATTTTACATATTTCTTAATTAGGGTATAAAACATCATGACGCGATGGCATTCAACCAGGTGAATTTAAGTTGATCGTCTTAATTTCTCATCCCGAGTAATGTAAACGAAGTGCGTCAGTTTATTCTATCTAGTTCTATCTAGTTACTAAAGAAAGTCCATTCATAACTTAGCAATAATAGCTCGCCCGTTTATCAAACTTAAAAAAAAAAAGTACGATGTGGGTATGAGGCAAGTCACATAAATCTTGTTATGAAAAAAAAAAAATGTTATAGGTCGGTATTAGTGATTATGTAGGTACGATCCTAGTTTTCCAACAGAAATTCACACGTATTGCAGGTATTGCACGTATCTTTTATAAAGTAGATTGACGGTAGTTTGCGCCCTGTCTTTTAGTTTAGTCGCGTTACAAGTCAGATAGAGTGTTTATCATGATTTTGGGCTTGAATCCCTTGCAGTGATAAAATTGTTGCTAAGATTTCGTATTATGACGTGTTATGTAAAAATGTCCATGTAATTCGGACTGTACTGCAGTACGCGATACAATGACTAATCATGGTCTTATGCCATGTATTGCCCAATATTACTTTTCACTATGGTGACCGATGAGCCAAAGCCCAAGCAAGCTAAAACGAAAAGCCAAAGTCAAAGTCTATGCCTATCTTAGGTAAGTAGATCGTTCGATAGATGCCGTTTATTGTGTACCATTTAGACGTGAACGATTTGTTCAGTACTGTGCAATGACAAGATGAAAAGCCGAAAAGTAGTATTGTTTTACTGCGAAGTGGATGTACAGATACCTATAGTGAGTAATTGTGTAATCGTTGATGGTAGGCTATAACGTAAACAAACCTTTACGGTACCAGATTAGTTGTGTGAGTTGTGTCAAACTTCGCGCGATGGAAGATATTACAAAATGCATCATGACAATAACAAGGAGTAAAACGAAGTTCTGAATTATTAAAATGAATGCATATCTATGATACTTATTTATCTGTGCAACAAATGTTTTCACTATTAGCCGCTATGCGCCGTGGCGCCACTGTCAATGCAAGTTGTGTTACTGAATTATGAGAATAAAAAAGTCGTCGTCCATCTTGCAACCGTGCGGTGTTTCATTGTCTAAGTAAAACCCAAATATAGATATCCTTAAACCTCCTCCAAAAGGTTATGGGCCCAGATCCCGCTCACAGGAGTCAGATCTCCAAGAGGAATTATTTTGGGGTCGCTGCGGTATCAGCAGCTAAAACGACAACGACGAGTGGAAAATTCCACGCGGGAAAACGTCGCGTCGGACGGACCGGTAAAGGTCCAATCTCAACAAGGAACGAATATTAAGCATTGCGGTATAGCAATAATACAATGGAATCCTTGGGAAACACGCCAGCAGTTGGTTTTGTCGGCCAGCAACAACTACTGGAAGGCGTCGAAAACTGGTGCACGTGGTCATACAAAATCAAGATAATCTTAAGGGCGGCAGATCTTCTAAGCATCGTGGACGGTACAGTCCAGCCTCCTTCAGATGGTAAGGCAGAAGAATACGAAAAATGGATGAACAAGGACGCCAAAGCTCAAAGTATTTTGGTCACACGCATTTCTGAAAAAGTACTTGCGCAAATTGTGAGCTGCCAAACGTCGAAGGAAATTTGGAACAAGCTACACACAGTATTCGAGCAACGGGGAGAATTGTCGGTTCACATTCTTCAACAGAAATTTTTCTCAATGAAATTTGAAGAAAAAGAAACAGTCACGGAATTTTTAGGCAGATTCGAGAGCCTGTTATGCAAGCTGAAAAACGTCAAAGCAGAAGTCAGTACGAGCATGGCTATAACCAAAATTACGTCATCTCTTCCCTCTCAGTATCAGCACTTCGTGTCAGCATGGGAGTCGGTGCCAGCAGAGAAGCGCACGATGGAGGAGCTAACTGCAAGACTACTTATCGAGGAACAGCGTGCCACGACCTGCATGCAAGACAGTAACGAGTCAGCAGCACTAGCATCCAGATCCAGCAGAAAGTGTTTCCAATGCGGCAAGACAGGACACATAAAAAGGAACTGTAAAAACAAGGTAAAAAGTAATATTTGTGTTTATTGTAAAAGGTCAAATCACAAGTCTGTTGATTGTTGGTTCAAAAATAGTAAAAATAAAGGTGTAAAGAAAAATGAGCCTAGCGAGCAAGGTAATGCATTCCCTGTGTCCGTGTTGTCATCAGCATTTTATAGTACATCAGACAGCAGCCTGTGGATAATGGATAGTGGAGCTTCAGAGCACATGTGTAGCAGTGTTAGCATGTTTACTAAATACAAAGAGTTAGAATGTCCTCGACCAATCATAATCGGTGACGGTAAAGTCATAAAAGCTGTAGGTACAGGTATTATACAATTAGAGGCGTATAATGGTAAAGAGTGGATCAGTTCAACATTAAATAATGTCCTACATGTCCCTGCTATAAAAATAAATCTATTTTCAGCAAGTTCAGCTGCAGATAGAGGTTATAATATGACAATTGAAAAAGAGTGTTGCTATTTGAGGAAAAATAATGAAGAAAAGGTTAGTGCTGTAGCTTATCGTAAAAATAATGTATTTATCATGAAATTCAGATACAATACAGATGAAAAAGCTTATGTAGGTAAATCTTTTGATAGTCTAACAGAATGGCATCAAAAAATGTGCCACCAAGACATACAGCAAGTAAAAATAATGTTAAATAAGTGTAACATTGATTTTAGTGCAGATAAACATGAGGAACTCACATGTGAGCCATGTCTCCTTGGCAAAACTCATAAACAACAATTTCCACAAAGTCTAAATAGGGCAGAACAGCCTGGTCAAATTTTACACATGGATTTATGTGGTATTATGGAAACCACATCATTAGGCGGTGCCAAATATTACTTATTAATAAAAGATGATTACACAAAGTACAAACAGGTTTATTTTCTGAAAAATAAGTATGAAACAAACAACAAAATAAAAACTTTTTTAAAATATGTCATTAAGAATCTTGAATACAAAGTTACAACAATAAGGTCAGACTGTGGCTTAGAATTTACAAATAAAGAATTGAAATCTCTATTAGATAGTTTAGGTATTATCCACCAAACTAGTGTTCCATACACACCTCAGCAAAACGGGTGTATAGAACGTGAAATGCGCACAGTTACAGAAGCAGCTAGAACTATACTATTGTCAAGTGGTTTGGACAAGTCCCTATGGGCTGAAGCGGTCAACACAGCTGTTTATGTCTTAAACAGAACTGGTAAAAGTAGATTAAACGGTGTTACTCCTTATGAACTTTGGTATAAAAAGCAAGCCTACAACATAAATAATTTGAAAGTATTTGGATCAAAGGTAGGAGTACATATCCCTGACCAACGGCGTAAGAAATGGGATAGTAAAGCTGAAATAGGATATTTTGTAGGTTATAGTGAAACAACAAAAGGTTTTAGAATTTATTTCCCACATAAAAATGATGTTCTTGTAAAAAGAGAGGTAACATTCATAAAAGGTACGTTTATTAATGTGCAAAAGGTTTGTAAAAATAGACAGGATCAGAACAGTAAACCCTCGGTTACTATCACAGACTCTGAAACAGAGGAAATGGAAAATGATAAGCAAGAAATAGAAAATGATAACAAAGAAGCAGAAGAATATCATAGTTTCTGTGAAGAAGAAGACAGATCACAGACACCAGAGCTAGAAGAGAATCTAGAAATTCCCATGGAGGGAATATCAAGTCCAGAAGAGGAAAGAATAATGTCAGCAGAAGATTCAGAAGAAGAGTATTCAGTTGATAAAGCAATAGAACAAGAAAAACCACAAGAGGTAACAAGAAAAGGTAGGGTAACAAAGAAACCATCATGGTTATCAGAGTATGACACAAACCTCTTATCCATTGACACTGAACCAATCACTCTGGAAGATGCATTAAATTCAGAAGAAAAAGAAGAATGGGAAAAGGCTATGAATATCGAATTAGACACCCTGAAAGAAAACAATACATGGACCGAAGTTAATAGTATTCCAAGTGGAAATAAAGTTATATCAAGTAAATGGTGTTTCAAAGTCAAACAAATAGGTGGAGAAAAAGTATACAAGGCTAGGTTAGTTGCTAGAGGTTTTGAGCAATCAGACACTGATTTAGAAGTATACTCTCCGGTAGCCAAATTACCAACATTTAGAGTATTTATAGCTGTAGCCAATAAACTACAACTTCCAGTCCATCAAATGGATGTGGTAGGCGCTTTCTTACATGGTGATATAGATGAAATAGTATACCTAAAGCTACCAAATGGTAAAATATGTAAACTGAATAAATCCCTATACGGTTTGAAAAGTTCCCCTAAATGCTGGAATAGAAAGTTCGATGAGTTCATGACTAAAGAAAATTTCAATAGATCAAAAAATGATTATTGTTTATATTATAGGAAACTAAACGGATGTGAACTATACGTTTTACTATTTGTAGACGATATACTTATGTTTTGTTCTGAAAATAAGGTTTTAGAAAATTTCAAAACAGAGTTGCATAATAACTTTAAAATGAAGGACTTGGGGTTAGCAACTAGTTATTTAGGCATAGATATCAAACAAGATAAATGCAGAACAATAATCAGTCAGAAGACATATTTAACTAAAGTCTTGGAACGTTTTAATATGTCAAATTGCAAACCTATATCAACTCCATTAGACCAGAATTACAAGTTTGATTTGTTGAAAAGGGAAAAATCTGAAAATCCAATAATAGAAAGAAAGTGTAGACAACTTATAGGCAGCCTAATGTATGCAGTATGTGGTACTCGACCAGATTTATGTGTGTCAGTTTATTTTCTTAGTAGATATCAACACTGTGCTAGTGTTATGTTGTATAAGTCATTAAAACGTATTCTACGGTATATAAAGGGAACCTTAGATTTTGCATTAGTATACAGCAGCACGGGCACAGGAATGCAAGGCTTTGTAGACGCAGATTGGGCTGGTGACACCCAAGACAGAAAGTCTACAACGGGTTACATTTTTAAAGTGTTTAATTGTAGTGTAGTATGGTGTTGTAAGAAACAACTCAGTGTATCACTATCATCCACTGAATCTGAATACATTGCATTAAGTATGGCTGTAACAGAAGCATGTTGGTTAAAGAATTTGTTATGTGATTTCAATATTGTCATTAATGATGTGATTATTTATGAAGATAACCAGTCAGTTATAAAATTGGTTTTCAACAATGGAAATAATAAAAGGCTTAAACACTTGGATATCAGATATCACTTCATCATTGACAAAATAAAAGAAAAATGTATGTCTTTGCAGTATATTAAAACAGAAGATAACTTGGCAGATCTTCTCACTAAACCTTTAGGTAAAACTTTGTTTGAAAAGTTTGTCAAGTTACTGTATTAGAATTTAAGCTATTGTGTGAATTGTAAACTTTTAGGTTAGGTACTATTCATATCAGCTGGCCATTCATGCATAGGAAAATAAAGTAAATAAGCTAAGTTAGTTCTCAAACAAGTTGAATTGTTAATGCATAGCCAGCCAAGTTAAGATTTGTTTGTGTAATTGAAGTATATTAAAGTACAGTGTAAAACATAGAATGTAAAGATTGAAAGAAAATATTTGTTGAGGGGGGGTATTAAAATGAATGCATATCTATGATACTTATTTATCTGTGCAACAAATGTTTTCACTATTAGCCGCTATGCGCCGTGGCGCCACTGTCAATGCAAGTTGTGTTACTGAATTATGAGAATAAAAAAGTCGTCGTCCATCTTGCAACCGTGCGGTGTTTCATTGTCTAAGTAAAACCCAAATATAGATATCCTTAAACCTCCTCCAAAATGAATTTTATAAATATCAACTAAATTTCTGATTTCCAAAAATAACCCGATTTATAAGTAAATATTATTATGTGACGTCATGTTTACATTGTGCGTACTGTAAAGGGGATAATGTAGGAAAGAGGGTTAACGACATCCAATTCTAAATCTAACTTAGCTCTGATAATACATGACAGTAGCAAGCTAAATTTTAATTTTAAAATGGTGATAAAACTGATGTCCTGAAACGAGGCTGCGCCTGTGGGTGGGTATCTTGGGGGCCAGAGTTGCATTAACTTAACATTAGTACTTAAAAGCTTTAAACACATAAAATTAATATATTGGAAAAATAGAAAAACGTATTCTTGTGTATTGGTGTGTATAAGTAATGAGGTTTTGCCATCGACACGCTAAGAATTATGTGTGTGAGTATGTACATGTATGTATGCGTGCGTCTTAATGGTATGATGTAATTAACTTAAATTGTTTCTTCCGTTTCTTCAAACGATAGTTTGGCAAAACAGTTTATTTATATTTTCTTACATGAAAAATGTTTCATGTTTTTAATGTCGCAGATAATATGGAGTTCTTATAATACTGTTAATATTACAACCGGGTACCTATAAGCCTTACGATTTATCCCAGATCGGGTTGCTCCAGGCAACCAGGGCAATCTAGGTGCGGTAGGGTTATCTCAGAAATGGGACGTAACTTAGATACAAGGTGAAAAATGATAATTCAAATTCAAACTCTTTAATTCAGACAGGTGTCCATAGTGTTAGTAACAACAAAATAACTTAACGACTAGGGTTAGTAAACTTAGTGTTATGGCAAAAGAAAAAAAAAAAAAGGAAAGGAAATATGTTGATAGTGTGATTTACAAAAAAAAAAAAAACTATGATTATGTAACTTTGGCGCCAGGCGATGACTACTGGCGGCAACAAGGTTTAATGCTTTTAACATCACGCATGTAATACCCAATGGGTTAATTAGGCAGAGGTACTTATACTCATGAGTACACACACATTTCGCCAGTAAATTGAAATGAATTAAAAAGTGTTTATTCATGGTTACATCCGTGCTACATGGTATATTACTTCTGTCATACTGTAAAACAGTGATATTTAATTTAAATGTAACAAATTGTTGGTACGTTTCCATCAATAACAACGTCACTTTTACCTACAACTAAACACATTTATTGAACACAAAAGTTGACTATAACGTAATGCTATAACATTTAAGTTGCGTTAAAACACTTTAATTAATAGCGGTGAAGCCGAAAACATAAGCTAGTATGGCATAAATATATACTTATACAACAATAAATAATCATAAATGGAATCTACACATCTCTTGTAATGAGGTTTTTACATAGGTGTTAGAAACAAACTTCCCTAATTTATTTTAAAAGACATTTTCGTGGTACAGCTATTTTTTTGATCGTAAGGTATGTCGTTAAAAATTGTTGGTACTAAGCGTTTCCTACGTCTTTGTCCATAATAATTAGTACAAGTGGGTACCTACTACAAATCTTCTTATGCATTTATTCCTTTTACTTCAGCTTAAAGTCCCATGCTATAGGGGGCGACCCAGGTTAACTCTTGTTCGTTAGAAGATTGGTTTTCTGGCCCACATTAACTGATATTGAGGAGTTAGGTAATGATTGACATAAACTAAGAAGTGTGAAAGGTCATATTATATGATACAACGGGTTTACAGGTTGAGTATCCGCTGTAACATATCGTAGCAGTGCTTTTGTCTGATAGCACCAGTAGTGTGAAAGAACAATTGAAAACCGAAGATTTCATAAATCTCCTGAGAGGTCTATTGCCCCATTTTAACTTGGTTTTTCTGAGCTGACTTGTAATCACTGTTTTCTTGTTTCCATTGCGGGAGCAATTGTTCCAGGACGGCCGAATGTTACAACAGCCTGCTCACAGCGTGCCACCCTAGCCAGCCAATGACAGCTAACCATAACCATGCCACTCTAGCAAACCATAGCCTTGCCACTCAGCATACCATAGCCATGCCACTCTAGCATACCATAGCCATGCCACTCTAGCCAGCCAATGACGGGCAACGACTCGCGAGCCAATCACAGTCAAGCGAAGACACCGCCATAACTACCGGATGCCTCCGGTGGGGATATCAGTCTATATAATGCCCTGTAAGCTCAGTTGAGAGGTCTTGTCGCGCTCGATTGTGAAACCTGTAAGTCGAGACTCTGTCCGAATAAAATAATGAATCAGTTCCTGTCTATTCTTTACCACTGTCGTAACAAATAATAAAAAAAAAAACAAACTTAATTACTCGTAAACTTAATAAAACACCTTCCAGAATTTGGGTGCAGGCGCAGTCCTAAAACGGGGGGGGGGGGTCACAGGGGTCATAAACCCCTCCAAAATCTTCAGAAAGCTTGTGAAGCTATCACAAGGGAAACTAACCAGTCCTAAACAAAATGGCAAATAAAATAAGCTTGCTTCGCTCCCTGCATTTACCCTTTTGAGAGTTCCGTAGTCAACAAGGAATCCTTAAAGTTTACTCCTATAATATTAGTGTGACTAGAAAGCTGTAATTTCGCAAAGTGATAAAGTGAAAAGCTGACAAAATGGTAAAAGAAAATACCGAAAATTATTTTTTTAGGGTATCTTCAGTTAGGGAATGGTTTTTTTTTTGTTCGCGAAGCCCATTGTGTGGGATATCGTTGTCTCTTGATTGGCCACTATAATAGGAATTGCGTTAAAAAGCACCACTGCACACTGCAGCACTTAATAAAACTGCGTCTGAGACCATATAAGAAAAAAATAGATCATGATAGGAAAATAATATGAATTACGTTAAAATTTGTAAAATGGTCACAGACGCAGTTACTATTTGACTCAGACCAAGAAATTTTTTTTTCTTGGTCTGAGGCCTGAGCTATTACCTAGGTCAATTTTACGCTTTTTAACTAACCCATGATCTGTTATAGTGATCCAGGATCTCTGATAGTTTTTATTGACTTGTATGTACCAAATGGTGAGAGAGGCTCTCGAGAAAATGGACTTGGGCAAGCTTAGACGGAAAGACCAATAACGAGGTAGACTACATTCCCGTCGGGGCTGCGGGATTTTGTCAGAGATACCGCGGCGTCGACATAAAGGGCTAAGAAGGAACATGGGTGGTTTTTAGTCAGTAGAAGTCTGACACTACCTTTCGCTCTGCCCAAGAGCGGAAGGGATTATTTGATGATTTCCCAACTCCCCCAAACTACATTAAACAAGCTCACACAAACATGTTGTCAAAGATATCTCTGTCCTCAATCGCTTTAAAACCGGAAGTGATCATTGTCTAGTCAGAGCGGAGTTAGGTTCGATCTAATAAAGGAACGATCAAATATTATACGAAGATCGAATCATAAGTACGAGAAGCAGGAAATACTTCCACTCCAAGAACATTATACCTTGGAATTGACTAACCGATTCCAGGGACTGGAGGAATCGAACCTAAACGCCAATCAGCTCAACGATTTGTTATGCAAGGCCATAACTGAAACAACCCAAAATCTTACACCTGCAATCTTAACTCTTATTAACAAAGAAGATTCATGCAACAACACACCATACAAAATCGTAGAGCTAAAGAAGAAATTAATCGACAAATGAGGACCTAAATCCATTAAAAAGAGACTCGGAAACATAACACAAACATTATTAGAAATACATTAGAACAACATAGGGGACCGAAAGTCTTTATGAAGAAAATAAATACAGGTTTACAGCAAATTCTTAAATTTAGATCTAAAAACGGTCAGATTGTCACAGATCGTAACCAATTATTAAGCATTGTTGAGAGATTTTACAAAGAGCTTTAAGTTTCAAAGTCTGCAGAACCGTCGTCACCAGGTAACGACCCCCCTAGAGCTCCACCCAAAGATCACAGAGTCTCTGAAAGTCTGCCGAATATCTTGGTCTGCGAGGTGGAAAAGGCGCTGTCCCAAACGCAGAGTGACAAAACACCTGTTATCACGGTTCAATTACTGCGTGCTGGTGGTCAACCCGTACTACCAGTTCTTGTAAAGCTTTTCAGTGCCACGTCAACTTGCCTGGAAGAATGCGACAGTCACTTGTTTCCATAAAATAAGGTGACCATTCAAACCTTGGCAACTACCGTCCTATATCTCTCCTTTCTCAAATTTATACACTGATTGCCAAAATCATATATGTAATCGACTCACCCACCAAGGCCACCAACTAGACGACTGCCAGCCCGTTGAACAAGCCGGTTTCCGAAGGAGTTTCTCCACGATTGATCAAATCCATGCTGTAAAGCAGATGATCGAAAATAGTGCAGAATACAACCGGCCTTTGTGTTTAGCTTTCGTCGATTACGAGAAGGCATTCGGTAGTGTCGTGCACTGGGCCGTGTTTAACGCTCTCCATCGCTACCAGATCAAGACTCGGTATGTCGACGTTCTTAAACAGTTGTACAATGCGGCCACAATGCAGGTCAGACTACATGAACTCACCGCACCAATTTCAACGAAAAGGGGAGTGCGAAAAGGAGATTCCATTTCGCCCAAACTTTTCACTGCTGCCCTGGAAGACGTGATGAAAACACTGAAATGGGACCAAAGCGATGGAAAGGTAATTGGTGTCTACTTGTCGCACCTTCGGTTTGCGTATGACCTCGTGTTGTTTGCCGAAACCCTGCAAGACCTCCAATGCATGCTGAAACAACTCTTTGATTCTGAACGACTCTGTCTCAGACGTTACGGTTGGAAACGAGCGTCTGGAGATGGTTGACCATTATGTTTATCTTAGACATGTTCTGTCTTTTGACAAGGAGCATACAATAGGGACAGTACAACTTGGGTGGGCGGCTTTTGGTAAACTGGTACATATTTTTCGTTCCAAAAAGATTTCTCAGTGCCTAAAACCCGCCTTTTCAATCAATGTGTTCTACCAACAATTACCTACGGTGCCGAGACATGGACGTTAACAAAGGAGGCTGTCCACCGAGTAAGTGGCACAAAAGACCATGGAGCGAGCCATGCTCGGCATTACCGTATTAGATCGAGTGCGTAACACCGAAGTCCGCCGTCAGACGAAAGTAGCAAGACATTGACATTTGCATTGAGTGGTGGCCAAGGTTAGGCCATAGGAACCAGGGCCATCCTAAAGCTCGTTGGGTTGACGACATCGTCAAAGTCGCGGGAAACAGCTGGATGAGAGCCGCATAAGATCGGGACATGTGGTGGAAGAAAGGGAAGGCCTATACCCAGCAGTGGGTGATTCCGGGCTGATATGACCAAATGGTAAATTAATTGGAGGTGGGTCATCATCATTAATTTTAAGAAAACCTAGCTTTTACCTGAAGTACCTACAATACCTACCTACCTACCCGTTCTTACGTAATATTATAAGTTAAACAATTGGATTTCAGGTGGAGCAATGAGAGTAGGTATTAACTTTATAAAAAATGTATTTATTCTACCTACTATTTACATTATTTAAGAACTAATACGAGATATTGTTAGTGCCACCTTCTCCGGACTCTTCTTGCTCTATTATCATGTTGGCCCACTCTTCGGCTTGCCTGTACCTTTGCCTCTTGACGTAAGGAGCGTACACAGTCCTGTGAAAAACGACTGCTGCTGAAGTTATGGATACAGCCATCAACATCTTCACCAACGGGCTGGAAGTTCGTATCCATGTTTTAAGATGCTCCATTATTCAGTTTCACTGGCTACCTCGGCTTTTGGAATTTTAGTTTTTCTGAAATAATCGTCAAATAGAGGCCGCCAAATATAAATTCCGCTAAAAACACCTAAAACTGACACTAAAACAATCTGTCCTCTTGTAATCCCCTTGGGTCTATAAATTCGCATTATATATTAGTAAAAATAACAGTTATGCCTCAACATGATCTCATTTTATACTTTTTCTTCTTTCACTTTTCTCTTGCTTGAAACGAAAACTTTTAGGTTAGGATATTGTTATGTCATATCACGTTCCGATTCTGCGCGCGTCGAAGATGCAGTTTTATAGCATTATGAGTTAAACTAGAGGTGAACTCCCTTTATTTGATTATAGTCGAGACTTTATATTTTCACACAGTTTTAATCAGATTTGTGCAAAGTGCTGTTGGCTTTATGGTAAGAAGGAAGCAATGTTAGTTTTGTAAGATTCATTTTTTTTGAATTGTCATTAAGGTGGAAGCTCACATCTGGCCCGCGAAATTCTAATTTTCTTACGTTTTTGGCAATTTGCAGGCCAGTGCTTGGTTGTATGTTTATGAAAATTTGATTTGCGACTGTAAGACGTATGAAGTTACCGAATTATAACCATCAAAATTACTAACTACTAAAGAACGACGACTAAATTACTAAAGAATGACTTTTACATGCAAAAATCAATCTTGACATGAAAATGAACTTGGAGGGTTGTATTGATAATTTTGATGGTTATAATTCGGTAACTTCATACGTCTTACAGTCGCAAATCAAATTTTCATAAACATACAACCAAGCACTGGCCTGCAAATTGCCAAAAACGTAAGAAAATTAGAATTTCGCGGGCCAGATGTGAGCTTCCACCTTAAAGTATTACTATTACATAACAGCAAAGTTGGATTTTAGGACCCGAGAAAATCTCGACTAAGATTGACATTCACCTAATTTGTAGGAGCGGCATTACAATATTGATGACTCATTGACATTTGTTAGTAAATCTGTCAATGCTGTCAAAACAAGGGGATGATAACCTAGAAATATACAAATGCTAGCAATATCAACAAATAAATATTAAGACTAATCAATCAGGTGGAAATGGCTAACGCCAGAAGAATAGTGCCTAATATACTCATAACAGGTTTACTCAATATTTGTACATTTATTGTCATTATTGATCCACGTGTGGAATACCTCCGTTATGAATAAATTGCATGTTGAATATTTCTACTTCCAGGTACGCCAGGTGTCGGCAAATCTACTCTTTCTCGTCTGGTGGCAGACAGAACAAAGTTTACTTGGCGTGAAGTGTCCAAGTTAGCTGAGGAATATAGTTGTTTGGATGAGTATGACCCAGAGTATCAGTGCCCATTCTTGAACGAGGATAAAGTAAGTTCAATACTTACGACACTTAGCATCTAACTTTGTAAGAATATAAAGTAACATAGTTAATTAATAAACATTCATTTGACAATCATCCAAACATTTAAAGCCACTTACATAATATAATGAATACTTAGTAATCAAAGAGTATGTTACAAATATTACATGATTTCAGTTACTAGATATCATGGAAGGCATGATGGCTAAAGGTGGCAATATAGTGGACTACCACGGCTGTGAATTCTTCCCGGAGCGGTGGTTTGACGGTGTGTTCGTTGTCAGGACCAACAACACAACACTGTTTGATAGGCTCACAGCCAGGTCAGTTTCAGCAAAGATTTAATAGGCTGTGTGCATTCTTGGTTTGTGCTAAAAGCGTTCACACTGAAAGGGGGTCATGTCCCGAATTTTAAACAATATAATTGTATTATTTTCAGTATAGATAAAACAATGTAATGCTAGGGCCCCCAAAATAGAAATAAGTATGGCAAATTTCTTTTACCAACTTTATTTTTTTAATGTGGGAGTAAAACTAAGAATTTCAATCTTTGGTTGAACATTGCTCCTGTATCTAATATTAATATAATAATAGTACACCCACATTAGGCCTATCGACTAGGTGTTCACTCTATTGCCATCAAATGTAGGTGAGATCATTTCATCTCAATATTGGCAGCTTAAAAAAAAACTGTTGGCCTGAGTCACTATTAAGTATTTTATGTTAGAAGCCATGATTAATAGTAATATAGAAACTAGGCACCGTTTAGTTCTTACAGAAAATAAAGCAACAAGGTACCTTTTTGATATATATAAACGCAATACTCTGCATGCGTCACTTTGCTCTCATATTTGTTACAGGCGCAGATTTTAAACTTGTGGTGGGTCTTTTAAAAATAAGCAACCTTCCTTTTCCCATGAGAATGAAAATACTATAATTCCACATAGTGACTGAAGTTTGGCTGAATGATTGTTAAACCTTTAATTCTTTTCTTTATACAGTGTGATTCTTTATAATGTGCACATATCGAAATGGGGGAATCTATGCTTAATTTTATCGACGGAAAAATTATTAAAAAAAATCTAAATATTTTTTAATATTTTATATGGAATTTTTAAAAATTTTGTCTGCTACTGTGATCCCAGTGTAAACAAAACGGTGTAACTTTTAAACTAAATTATCTATCGCGATGAAACAAACTCCATAATGATTGGAAGCACTTAGGCGTCCTCGTAAAATGAAAATTGTGGAAAAAAACTACCCTCAATTGAAAATAAACACGTTTTTTGATCAAAAAAACTTTTTTTTTTCATAACTTTTTACATAAAATTGTTTCATCGCGATAGATAATTTAGTTTAAAAGTTACACCGTTTTGTTTACATTGGGGTCACAACAGCGGACAACATTTTTGAAAATTCCATAAAAAATATTTAGATTTTTTTAAATATTTTTTCCATCGATAAAATTAAGCATAGATTCCCTCATTTCGATATGTGCACATTATAAAGAATCACACTGTATATAAAAATCAATGCCAATTTTATAACTCAAGAACGGGCTCACTTTAGATTTTTTTCTCTACTTCAAGAAGAACAAGAAATAGGTTTTATTAATTTGACGATGTATTGGCATGTTATTTGAAGCATCCTGGCATGACTATTTTTTTTTTTTTTTTAATGAGTTCTGCAACTTGGCGATCTGTGTCAACACAATAAGCCAATATGATGATTCTTGATCCTTGCATTGTCAGCAGAAGGAATTCCCATGAATCCCTTTCATCTGGTATAAATGAAAAATGATTAATAAAAGAAAAATAATGATTATTGTGGATTATTCTAAAATTGCTCTACTAATGGCGCGAATTGCTGAAACGATTTTTAACTGATTATGATATTTTAAAACTTTTTGGATATTTTCTGCAAATTAAACAATTTTATCTTTCTTTTTACATTAAATACCACTTTTTGATATGAGTGATAAAGCGATAAGGGCCGGTAAAATTATAGCCCTACTTGAAGAACGTTGTTCGCAAACTTACGTGTCTCAGCGGCTAAATGTGAGTCGTTCAACTGTCCAGAGGACTTGGCAACGGTAATAAGAAACCGGTTCGGTCAAAAGAAGACCCGGATTAGGAAGAAAACGATGCACAGAACCAAGAGATGACCGCTTTTTGGTGAGTCAGGCGTTGCGGAATCGTAAGGCGTCAAGTGTGGACCTGAAGAAGAGCCTTGAAGAAGTAAGAGGAGTAGAAGTTAGCTTGTGGACGGTCAGGAGGAGGCTTTTGGCTGCCAATATCAGGAGTTACCGCCCAGCTCGGGGCCCTAAATTACTCCGTGAGCACCGTGTTGCTCGACTTCAGTTTGCTCGGAACTGTGCTTCATGGACTCTGGAGGACTGGAATAAACTATTGTTTTCTGATGAAGCTAGAATCTCTTTGTGTGGAGAGGACCGACGCCGGCGAGTGCTGCGAAGACCACGGGAACGCTATACGGAAGTGTGTTTCGAAGAAATCACTTCTTATGGCGGAGGCTCCGCTATGTTTTGGGCAGCAATTAATTCGACGGAGCGTACGGAGTTAGTTTTCATAGAAAATGGAACATTAAATGCACACCGGTACATAATGGAAGTCCTAATTCCATATGCACAACCCACATTGACTGCAATTGGGGAAGATTCCATTTTTATGGACGACAATGCTCGCCCGCACCGTTCTGGCGACATGGAAGCGTACATGCAAGAAGTTGGGATCCGTCGTTTAGATTGGCCAGCTCGAAGTCCTGACCTCAATCCAATTGAGCATGTCTGGGATGTTCTAAAGAGACGGGTAAGATCAGTGCAACCTGCATCACAAAACATCAGGGAGCTAAAAAGAGTCATTGCAGAAGAGTGGGAACGTATTCCTCAAAACATTAAAAGCATGCCCAGAAGGATTCAAGCTGTGATTTTGGCAAGAGGAGGTCACACTCGTTATTAGGTTTTTACATTTGTAACTTTATTTTATTAAAAAAAAGTTAAAAAAATCTTGTCTTTATTGCCGACCACTTCTTATTGTTTGGGCGTGTACATCGGTTTTAAAGAATCCATCGTTTTTTTTCTTTTAATTGCCCGAATTCACTTCACGCGCATTAATTTACACGATTCTATGTATACAGACTACGTCAAAGAAATAAATTTCATTTAATTAACTCAAATCGACCTTAGAACGTAAATTTCCTTAGGTGCTCGTTTTTTTTGCAAAAGAGTGTATATAAAGTCGTGTTAGTTACACTATTTATAACTCGAGAACGGCAAAACCGATTTGGCTGAAAATTGGTGGGGAGGTAGCTTAAAACCAGGAGACGCACATAGGATAGTTTTTCTTTTTTTTTGGGTAGATAGTTGGTAGGTAGGTAGGTAGGCAGGCAGTAGGTACCTAGGTAGGTAGTAGGTAGTTAGGTGGGTACGTAGCAGGTAGGAAAAAGGGCATTGCAAGGCATGCCGGGTTCAGCTAGTACCTTATAAAATAAGCAATTCTCCTTTATCATGGTAAGCAATTGAAATAATTGTTATGCACAATTTCAAAACTAAATACGATTGTTGATCGACGATTCTGATATTTATCGGTGATGTGATGGCGTTGGTGTCCATGGACTGGAAAGAGATGTTGGATCTGAAATGGGCAGGCGACATTGTTGCCAAAATTCTGGATGTAGCTAGTACAAGAATGTGGACCTTGGCACAAGAAAAGAGGCCTATTCCAGGCAGAGGGTGAAGGTTGCTGGTTGTTCGAAAGAGATACCGCCGGGCCCGGACACAAAGGGCAAAGAAAGAAGATGGGTGGTTTTTAGTCGGTAGAAGTCAGACAGTCCCTTCCGCTCCGCCCATAGCGGGGAGGAGTCATTTGATGATCTCCCACCCACCAAAAAAAAGGCAGTGGCTGAAGTTGGGCTATGAATGATAATATTGTTACTAACATTCCCAGCATGACTGAAGTTGTGTATTTTTTCTCTTTTCAGAGGCTACACAGGAAAGAAATTGGAGGATAATGTTCAATGTGAGATATTCGAGACATTGTTAGAAGAGGCACAGTCCTCGTACAAGCCGGAGATTGTGATGCAGGTACAGAATGACTCGGAGGACCAGCTGCAGAGAAATGTTGAGACCATCACTGAGTGGATAGAGAGGTGGAAGGAGGAAAATATATAATTAACGGATTATTTTCATTGGGTTTTATTTATAACTTCTACTGGGATAAAAAGTTTGTGAGTAGGTACTGAACCCAGCTCATCATGTTACTGGAAACTGTCATTTTTTTCCAATCAACCTTAAACTTTTTATTTTTACTTGGGTGACATGGTACCTTGCAAGCCAGCAGTAGGTGGTTGAGCAGTCCAGTGCGCTTCATCTGGTAGTGATAGAAGGCGCGGCTATTTGTGTATTAAACTGTGGGCCAAAATAGCAGGAAACTGGTGCCCCTGACACAGTGGGACGCGCGGGTTCGCGAGAATTGGAAAGAGTGAGCCTTTGCCCTGGAGTGGGACAGAGCAGGCTAGCAAAAAAATAAAAAAATAATGCTATGTGATTAGCAAGACAAGTAGGAAAATTTACACTTATTAAAACAAATGAAAAGTGGGAAGGTAGATATTATCTTGAACTAGATTCCGATGATAATATAAATAATTCATTATTTTTCTAAGTAATGTTTTGGCAATAATAAAATAAAACAACAAAACTATAAATACAACCTAATTTATTTGTTATTCCATCGACACTATATAAAGAAATGCATTCAAATTACTGTATTTAGATCAATCTAAAATAGATTTATAAAACCAACACGTCTCTGCATCAACTGGATGGACTAAGAACTGCAGATGGACATGTCAGCGGTTCTATTCAATTAGACGGTCACTCTCACTCGCACACTACCACTCACACACAGATCTTTCATGGAAAGTTTTACATCACAACTCCTTAAAGCTCTTCCTTCTTGGGTGTTCCCTTTCTGTCCCAGCCCTTGAGCTCGCTGGAGGCCTGCTCAGCCACGTACTTCACGAAGTCTTCGAGGGCACGGCCACCCTGGAAATATATTTACATTTATTAGCTGCGAGTTATTTTTATTAGAAAAGTAACACAATTTCACAGTACTGCTTGTTACTGTATAAAAAGAAAGATCGGCATCAGCCGACAGGATCGCGGAAGAACGGCCGCCATGGCTCACGTACAATGGTCCTCTTTAAGAACGAACATCGCTCGGATCGGACTGGGTCAAAAAAAAAAATTATTCTGTTTAGTCCGTCAGTTAGATTATCGAAAAATATTGGATACGTGTTTTTTATTTTATCAAATTAATAGAAATTGACGAAAGATAAAACGCGTCAAAGATCATGAGTAGGGGGATGTGACGTCATTTTGAGGCTGAAATTGTACTAACATGTGACGTTTTCGAAGCATTGTATCTCTCTTCGTCTTCATTTTTGTTTATGTAAAAAAAGAAAAATATACGTGTTCAATATTTTTTGAAAATCTATCTGACAGACTAATTAGTTTTTTGTCCGATTGCGAAACACACTCTTCTAAAGGATTTTGAAAGAAATAATCCATTACTTCATTGTGTTTAAAAAAATCATGCACTCAACAATTTAAAAATTAAAATTAATGTTGTGAGGGTGTTACGCAAATACCTTGCGTAAAAAAGCGAAGAAGAGAGTAGCCGATTACATTCTTGTAATCCGCTCTTCTTCGCTTTTTTTTAGTTAAAACTTACGTTGTATCTGACGGGCTTCTGGGTGCTATCAGCGGGTTTCCAGAAGATGGTGGGGAATCCGGACACGTCGAACTGTGACTTGGGCCAGTCGTTGGCGGTGGCGTCAAGCTTCACGATGTCAATAGCCTCGTCCTTTAACTGTTAGGAAAATATAATTATTATTTAGTTAGATTTCAAGATGTACCAATGTATTCTAGAACATAAGGTAGTGTTTCATTACTTTTATCTTCATTCATTTTTGTTACAAAAAAAATGTTGGTAGAAATATTTAAAATAATAATAATAACTATTTACATTTTTTTTTTTTTTATAACAAAAACCATTTGAAAGTAGCCCATCGGCATCTGGAACCGAGTCCGAGCTACCGGTGATCAGCGCTCTTGAATCAAGCCCATGTTTCACCTGCCAAGCGATCGCCTCCTCAAATGTTGGTCGAGGCCTTTGGCATTACTATTATATTATTATTGACAGGCTCGCGTTTGACCACTATTATCTCAACTAAGGGTACATCGAAGGCGATAATGAAGCCGAGGATGGAGTATATTTATGTACAAGCAACCCTTTGCAGTCAAGTTATAGCTATTGTACGGTATATATTCTACTCCATTTATATGTACTTATAAATACAGAAGCAAAGACTAATCACTTTCTGTTCGTAACATGAACCGTAACCCCAATAAATAAAGAATGTTATCAGTATCAATTTGAACGCAGTTTCAATTGAATAAAGTAGCTAATGCAATATGAGATATAGATAAAGATATAATTATTTATCAGGATAGCAATCAAATTAGAACATTTTGCACACAAAACCGTATCTGAAAGAAAGAAAGGTGAGGTTGGTCTAATCTAACTGAATGCAATTTAATATCAGTATCTAACATAGAGCGACTGTCTATGTCACCACTGTAACTTCGCGAAACTACAGGACGACTAGTTGTCAGACTTGAATAGGATGAACAGAATAACAGCAAGCTTACCTTATCACCAAGTTCCTCCCAGATAGGGGCCAGTTTCTGGCAATGTCCGCACCACGGAGCGTAGAACTCGATGAGGGCATCACGTCCGCTGTCAGTGACCAGTTCCTTGAAGTTCTTGCCCACAGCAACCTTCACTGGGCCGTCGTTGTTCTCAGGAATGGCTTCAGACTTCACGAATGGCTCCAGTTTGCCGTCAATCATGTCCTTTGTGAAGGCCAACAGGTTTTCAATGCTGTAAGGAGAGGATAAATGTGTTAGAGTTTATTTTTATTTGAAGATGAGGCAATTAAGACGTAACCGAACCGGGAGGTGGTTTTCCGCCTAAACTTGGGGATGGGACATCACATTTATTTTTTATTTTTCTTATGGCTTTTGTATCATTACGCTCAGAAGTTTCATAAGACGTCAGTGTTTTAAAAAGGTAAGTTTTGAATCAATCAAGGGTTTATTCACAAATACAAAGGCAAGACGAATTATTAACAAAGCACTTTTCGAAACCAGTTAATGATAAAAACGCCCATTTATTGATACAATGCAGACGGAATTTAACGAATTTCCTGCCACGATTTTATTTAAATAACATCGAAAAGTAATAATGAGTGAGTAGTTTAGTTTCATCGCCTGCTTATCATTACTGCTAGTTAACTGAGCGTACAACAATCGTAAGAAACACTGGCAATGCGATAACATGAACATAAAAATATCCAGTTTCATAAACAATGGAATTAAGTAGGTATATCTTCTTCCAAGTGTTTTCATGGAAGGCAGAGGTGTGTGTACAATTGCATTCAGAAATAAATTCGTGTGAGGTTGAATTTATCGACTTATAAAGTCGGCGTTATATAACTTCTAACAGGAATCAAGACACTAAGTTATCCATGCATTTTTGCAGATTTTTGAAGTCAGTTTGACACCGAATATAGAATGTAATTAATTACTTGTAGTTGTTTAGTGATCATTCAAATTAAAGTCAGTCTCGAATTTAGCCAAATGTGCCATCCGTAATTCAAGTTCACTTTTACACAGCTGATGTATATTACCCCCACTTACATGCAGCTAATGCCTTATGGTTTCGACCTCGTATGAATTAACTTTCTTCCTATTACTTAGTTAATAATTTGACAGTATTGTTATAGATTATTTTGTACTAAAAGTTACTTTGTGACTTTTTTTTTAAAACCTTTTCTGGAATAAAACCTTGCATCATTATTATACAAATGTAGACTTTCAATTCCCTTGAAACAAGATACTCAACATGTTTACACATTTTACGTGGAAAGAGTTTTATTGTGTGTTATTTTGGATTGTTGGCTCGAATCCAAGATTTTGATAATTCAATTAAGGAGTTCCGGTAAGGTGGTGTTTGCAAACCGTTTTTTAATGTTTTAGATTGCACACATTCTTGTGCATATGAGGTGTTAGTTTATTTTTAAATCTGATAGAGTAATCTTAAGTAGAATTTTGAACAAATCCAGTCATATATTTTAGTTAGTACGTTATAATTTGGTTTGTGACACTCATCCTTTCTAATTCTTACTACCGGAAATCGAGACATTGTGATAAATTAACGGTAAATGAATAACAGTTTAAATAATGAATGTCTCAGCTTTTAGATGACTAAAAACTTTTCTCTTAACTTTGTTTTCGACATTTTATTGTCCAAGTTTCTTGAAGACAACTTCGTCTATTTTAAATAAATACACAATAAAGTGTGTATTGGTCCACGCCCTGATACATGTTGAAGGAGTGACCACATTTGTCGACTTGGAATCGTCATTAGCCGATCACGCATCTCCACATGTCACATTTAGTCTGGCACGGTGTCGAGTCGCGTAGACAACTGTATTGGGTGGGTGGCCACAAAGCTCTTTTACACCAGCTCAATCCAACAAGGTGTCGATTTATAAACTTGTCTGGTATTTACCTGAACTCAGCGGTCATGACGAACTTGTTGCCATCGGCATCACGGCCAGCAACGACAGGCTTGTCACCCTTGGCGTAGTCAATGCCGTACTCATTCAGTTCATGCGTGAAGTCATCCTTGTCGCTCACTGCGAACGTGACCTCGGTCTGATCCTTGGCGACCTGTAGAAGGAGTGAAGGTTATTAGGTTTGGATGTAAACTTACATGACATAACATAATCAGTAGGGATGAGATGACTACATGATGACGCAAAAAGGTCCATTAAGCTGCATTTCTACATAAGATGAGCGAGAATGCGTAGCGAGGCATGTGAGTGAAACTCGTATAGTTAAGAAAGCTACTTTTTTACATTTTGAGCTGAGCTAGTTATGTGATAGCTTAGTCTTATCCACGCCTATATTTGTTGGAAATTCTGGGGGGTGGGAAATCATCAACCCGCTCTTGGGCAGAGCGAAAGGGAGTGTCAGACTTCTACTGACTAAAAGCCACCTATGTTCCTTCTGAGCCCTATATGTCGAGGCCGCGGTAACTTGTGACAAACCCGCAGCCCCGACGGGGTGGAAATTCTGCCTTAAGCGGGTTTTAGCCAATAAGAGGCTGACACTCTCTTTGGCCGCTTAGAGTGGAGTCATTTGATTGACAAGTCGATCTTGGTGGACTTCGAATGACTTGGCAATGTCTGTAGAGCTTCGTGTACAGCTGAGATACTTGCATTCATTATACAATGCACTCACTTGCATGCACCCACCGTGTGGTTATAAAAAATCTCATTTTCTTAATTTAATTTTCTAAATTTAATTTTCTGTTAAAATTTAACTTACATCCGAGTTCTATTTACTGAATACTTTGCGCCTATTTAGTACATCTCTAATAGTAATAATCAACCTATACATATAACTATGTTAAGTGGTCAATTATTATGTAGGGTGGGGTGCAGACCGCAACTCTCCTTGAGAGGGACATAATCTACCAGCCATATTTTTTTTTTGGTTCTTCCCCACGTTGTTTACCAGTTTTGACAGCAGTCATAATTAGTAGTCCCTGATAAATAAAGAGTACCAAGTATAGCTTTGCTAGTCCAGCAACAATGTTATCAACGTGGCCTAGTTATGGTCTAAAAAAACACAACAAGACTATAACTGTTACAACTAGGGAGAAACATATAGTTTCATTAGAAGAAAGACGTAACAGTGGACGGCTATTAGCCAGATGATTTTTGGTCATAGGGTAGTTGACTAAAAAATCTAATTACTAGTCTGTCGGATAGATTTCCAAAAAATATTGGACACATTTTTTTCTATTTACACATAAACAAACAATGAAAACGATACAATCTTTTGAAAACTCGTGTCACGTCATATGTTACCAGAAAGTGACGTCACAAGCCCCCAGTCATGATTTTGACTCGGTTTTATTTTAGTCATTTTTTATTAATTTGATAAAACAAAAACACGTATCTAATACTTTTCGATAATCTAAGTGAATGACTAAACAGAATCATATTTTTTAGTCAGGAAAGAAGCCAATTGGCTACAGTTGATATTACCAAATTGTACGTTTGTAGGACTAGGTATAGGGCGTAGGGTGTAACTGGAACATTCACACGTCATCGTTATGTTTATTAGGTAAGCTTACAAGTGCGATGGGAATCGATTTTTCACGACACGAAATGTGTTTTCGTATTTTTTATGGTGTTAAATAAACGGTGTTCCAAAATATAGACATCATTTAGAAATTTTTATCAGTTTATATGTTTAGAAAGACTTTTATTAGATTTTTTTCTAGTTATTTACAGTTAAAGCATGAAAATTCGAAGCTATGTCAAGTTTTACATGAATTCTTCTTGCTTTAAGAAGTTAACTGTGGAAAATAAACCATAAAATCGCTTATTAAGATACTGTCGTGAAATGAATTGTTCATACTTTGTTCTTAGACATTATTTAAAACATTTTAATACCATAGGTACCCCTTTATTGTACAAATTTAACCATGTACCTGGTTGTGATTCGCGCAGAAAGGAACAATAGATGGAACGTGCCTTTTTTCCGGGAATTGATTGTCGCAGGTCAACCTAGGAGGTTGTAGTAGACGATAATAAACCTTAGGAGGGTAAGCACGTACCTTGAGCACACGGTTCCTCCAGTAGTTGGTACCCTTGGGGTTCTTGACGTAGTCCACATCGTAGTAGGCGGTAATCTGGGGGTCGGTGAAATCGCGTACGTTGTCCTTCTGACGGATTCCGACCAGACCGTGGCTGAGGAATTATACGGGTATTAGATTTATAAGTATTAGTTATTTAGTTACCTAAATTCAACTGTTGTTCCACTAAAACACATTATTTTATTAATTGAAAAAAAAAATACTGTTATACATTCGAACAGTCAGAATTAATATGTAGAAGTCAATTACAAGTCTCCACTTATACCAGTTTTGTCTACAAATATAGTTATTAAAAACTAACTTTACAATTATTACTATGCAGGTGTAATCCACGTCTAGCCTTCAGGCGATGACAAGGTGCGCTCAGGAGTAGTCAGGTAATGTGTTGAGAACCCAACAATATCTACTGCAATTAAATACTTTGTAATTACAAATTGGGCTGGTCTTACAACAGCTAGATTTTTCTTTTATTATAGAAACTGTTTATATAAAAAAATACTGAGATGACGAGAAATAGAGAAGTATGGAAGAAGACATCCTACTGCGCTGACCACAAATACACTGGGATAGGGGCAGAAGAATGTAGATGAATATGATGATGGCGACAGTAACGGAGGTTCTATAGTTACCGCTTGCTTTACTTATTAAGCTACTACGTGGTTACACCTGACCTTTGTTGTGACGAATAAGCCCTAAGTTTTGACCTGATATTCGTTAAAAACTTAACATAATTGTTTCCTCGGAGGTGTATAGCGACATTACCAAGTAAATGCTCAATCATTCACAATCTACTAGGTCTAATTGGGACGACCTATGAGGGTTGAAGTAGGTATTCCTTACACATTACGCACAATGGTCCAATCAAGAGGCTAAGTGCAGATAAAAGTCAAGTTAAACTAAACTAAGGTCTAATTGAAATATATACCGAAACTATTTAAATTAAGAAGGTAAAAATAAATAAAGGGCATTAAAAACTTCTATTCAATGCTGTAAGCTGGTTATATGCCCAAGGGACTGGCAGCATTGCCACGTTGTATGACAATACTTAGACTCTTGCCAAGGTAAATGCCAACCTTTGAGTGACGGGAAGCGTTTGTTTAGAACTTTATATCTTTATTTTAATTTTCAACACGTCAGTTGAGTTTCGCTACCAAATTAATTAGAACCGGTTTTTATCTGAAATAAAACCTGTATGACTTCTTAAAGTGTAAACAAAATAGTACAAATAAAATAAACTTACAAGTTCTCCTTGATGAAAGCATTGATGGAGTACGTCTCAGGTTCTCCCTTGTACACGACGAACGAGTCTTCAAACTTGTTCTGCAGGCGTTTGGGGCGGAACAATACCACGTCGTTCCTGTTGACAATTATGTTACTTTTAGCTTTATGTATGTGTCTAGTCTATATCGCAATACACGTACTAGTCTTGTTTCTATGTATCTTAATAATAGGAAAAATAAACATGGACTATGAATTAGGTGTGAATTTGTGAGAGTCCAATAACTTCATCACAGCAGGTTTTTTTGTAATTTCCCACTTTTTGTCTACGATACCTTCTGTAAGTATTAGCAGCTATACTTCTTCTAAGAAAACATGTGCATAAACTCTTAAAATCATGAAAATGATGGTAATAAAAATAATAAGTGTACTAGCATTATAATCATCGTAACAGGTGTTCTACAACTTTGCCTAAACGGTACACCCAGGAGAAAAATACAGACTAAGTATGTATTTGGTATCACATTTTAATTAGAAATTAAATTTATACTTCGACATAAGTACAATCTAATAGCTTGTTACATAAGCCTTAAGGCTGATGATTAACACTGCTAAAACAGCTGTTTTGGAGCATATAGCAACTGGCATCAAGACATTATTTAAGTACTTTGACACCTGTGCATGTAGTCGCTACATAACAATGAGTGCTAAGGTCATTTAGGTAGCTTATTTACGGTTCCAAATTAACGTGAAACGGAGAAAATCGATTAAATCGCGTCACGCTTATTGAGTTTCCCGAGAAACAGTTTAGAAAACAAGTAGTTGTGTGATTGCCTATCTACTAATTGGGCAAATCTAAATCATAATTTAATTGTGTATTTAAGAAGGCATAGGTATTAGGTAGACGTATACATTACACCCTTAAATCGTCAGTTACGTTTGGGGGTGAATTTTAGGCCGGTAACGGGGCGGTAATCCACATCCCTGACTGATCCCTGTGAAATTCCTGATTGAGAATCCAAACACTGAATCAAACCCAGCACCCAACGTTCCCCAGCCGCACTAGACCTACGAAGCAGTTAAAATCTTAAGACGAATATATAATTTTCGAATTCAATTAATAAAAGAAAAAAATTGTGTGAGACGTTCTCTATAAATACATAATGTATTGAATACTGTCAGTGCCGGTCCTATAAAAAATTTTAGGTGGTGCGAGATGATAAACTCCCCATGGGCTGAAAATTGTCTTTTAAGGACATAGAAATTTGAATTTTGAAGGGTCTTTTTTTGTGACTAGAAATGAATTCTGCTGATCATTACTATAGGTAGTAATAAAAAAATTATGAGGTAATTGCGTGTACAGGACGTGTTTCGTATTAAGGATTTATAATTATTATAAGAAAAGTTGTATAGCAGTGACATGAAAATCTAGTACGTTTGATTGTATGATTATTAAAAACAGTTATTTAACTTGTATTAAAAAAAAAACATCTGCAGTAAAATCAGTAAGTAATAAGTTATACTAAAAATAAAATAAATTCTAACTGAATTAATATTGATACATAAAACAAAATTATAAATGTTAACCAATAAGAAAAAAAATACAATATTTAAGAATCTATTTACCATAAACAATAACAGTTAAATAGTAAATTTATTGTAAACGTCTTGTTCATCACCATCAGAGTCCACTTCAAAATCAGGCTCTTTATTTGACATTACATTTATGAACTCTATCGGAGCTTCCTGATTAGCATGCCGCATTTGATTTTGACTTCAGAAATTCTGATCGTCTCTTTTTCTGCTACCAAGTACCTAGATCTTTAAACGGCTTTCAAGATCTAAGATCTTTCAAGATTTTGTCAACTGTGTCATTGTCATTTAAGCCGATGTCATCGGTGACGTTGATGGTACAGGTTCAACATAAATATTTTCACTATCACTTATTGGTTCTTGAATGGGTAATTCGATTTTCATGCAGCTTGGCCAGTTAATACTTTCCTGATGCCATTTGCTGTAATAATATATACGTTCTACGTAACTTTTAACCGTTAACTACAACGTACACAGATGTTTCGTATTATACGATATAAATGTAAATTATGTCGTGCTTGTAAACCTGTTGTCTGTTGGAGCCAGTCAGTATAGTACACGTGGTTTTTAAATAACGACGGGTAAAACATTTGAATATATTTTTATAAAGTTTAATATGTCAATTTAGATGGATATTATTCAATGGTAATGGTAACATGCAGCTGAATACCAGTATTTTACATGGAGCGGCTGCCTATCTGGCCTCCACAACTCAGTTAGTATACTGGATTCATCATCAGCCTATAATGTTCCTACTGCAGGGACTCATGCATCCTCTCTAGGAGAGGGATGGGCTATAATCCACCACGCGTGGTCAGTGCGGTTGGTTAATCTCACATGACTTAAATTTTTTTCGTTCTAAGAGGTTTTTCTCACGATGTTTTCATTCACCTTTTTGAGAGCAGTGGTGATGAAATAAATTACACAAAGTAATGTGCGTGCCTGGGTTCGCAACTACTGAGCCACCACTGCTTCACTGTATACTGGATTACTGGGTAATATTTGGTAGAATCGTATGATAATTTTGTTTTATTCCAGTCACCATGATGTGGTTTTCTTATAAAGCTGGTCGAACTCTCTTATACATTCTCGTGATCAGCATGAGCTGTTCAAGTTCAACGTAAATGTAGTCAGTCACAGTCACACGCAGGCAGAACTCGAGTTCATTGGGCGGTGCTAAACATGTCTACATAAAGTACAAACCACACTAGAGCTGCGGACAATTACGTCTCAATACTCCTTTAAGGGATATCGACACAGACAGCACTTGAACTCCGTTTAGATGTGCTGTTTTCACATTTACTTTCATTGGTGATATTCACCCGATACATGAGCGCTTGGTACTTGCTCGTCGGCCTTCTAACAACATTATTACGAGTGGTGAGTACCTAGCTACCATTGATCGTATCAATACATGACGTGTCAAGTCACGGATGAGGATCATTTACTGCCGTTTCACCGTTGATGCAATTTTCCGCAGTTTTACACTTGTTAATATAATTATGTATGTACACATAAAAGGATGTATTGGTTCCGATTTGGCAACTTCTTGTGTTTTTATTTAATTATTTTTATTAAAATTTTCAAGTTGGTTTCCGATTATTCTTTTGCTGTGTAGAGATTAGTATTTTAAGTAAATAGGATTTCTATTTATTATGTGTAAAGGTGGGAGCAGCGGTGGCCCAGTGGTGGCAGTCCCGACTTACGACCATTAGGTCGTGGGTTCGAACCCAGGCAGGCACATTACTTTGTGTAATTTATTTCATCACCGCTCCTCTCAAAACGTTGAAGAAACCGTGAAAAAAAGAAAATTTAATTTTTAATTTTAAGAACACGTCTTAAAACTAAAAAAATCGAAGACATGTGACATCTACCAATCCGCACTGGGCCCGCGTGGTACATTATAGCCCATTCCCTCTCAAAAGAGAGGAGGCCTGTGTCCCAGCAGTGGCAACATTAATAGGCTGTTGATGATGATGAAGTGTTTGGGTAAGGTCATATGGACAGGGGCGATTTGATGCCATTTTATCTAACATACTTACAAATACCATTCCTGTTGCAGGGTTAAATAGAGTGGTAGGTGCCTATTGTACACCCACATGATTTCATCTAAATAATTGGGTACAGGGGAAGCCATACCAATAAAAATTGGACTGCAACTATTAAATAGAGACAATTTATGTTTCCTGTGGTAAACTATTACTATTTTCGTCCATAAAAGACATTTAAATTGGTCAGTAAAACTGCACAACTAGGTATAAAAACACATTCCACCTTACCTTGAAAATACATTCCACTACTGATAACAAAAACATCGATTTTGTTATCAAAAAGAAATGTCACATGAATTTCATAAAAGACTTAAGGTTAAAAAATAACTTGAATATAAGTAACATTTGTATACCTACAGGTATTCAATTGCGGACAGCTGTTTCAATACTTTTACTTAGTACTACACAATTATGGACGATTTATATTTGTTTCGAATATTAATTGGATTGTGTTAAGGTGATCTGGCTAAAAAGGAGGTGACTGCTGAGACCTTAAGTAATAATGAAGAATGGAATAACAAGACTGAAGGGGAATTTTGCACAGAAATAGATTATAGGCTGTTTCTTTCTTTCTTACACATACCCTTCCAAACTTCCCCGCGACGAAGTCGCGGGTAACAGCTAGTTACTTACCAATTGACTTCAAAGTAATAATGAGAATAATGATGTGTACATGCATTTCGAATTCATTCCTTAATACAACCTTCATGTGAATTGTAGCATTTAATAAATACACGTATTTTAAGTACTCAGTCACGGAAACACAGTTTAATTACTAGTTATATTATCAGTAGTCCATATCGATATCAGTCGATATCACAAATAATGGGGTAGACCATACATAATGCTATAATTACCATCGATTAAGGTGCACTTTGAATAAAGACACGCCAAAAAGTATTTTATGAAGTTACTAGCTGAACCCGGCATGCCTTGCAATGCCCTTTTTCCTACCTACTACCTACTACCTACCTACTACCTACCTACTACCTACCTACTACCTACCTACTACCTACCTACCTACCCAAAAAAAAAAGAAAAAAACTATCCTATGTCCTTCTCCTGGCTCTAAACTACCTCCCTGCCAATTTTCAGCTAAATCGGTTCAGCCGTTCTTGAGTTATAAGTGAAGTAACTAACACGACTTTCTTTTATATATATATATAGATTTGCAAATTAAAAAACCAGCTCTTAATCATCATTGATACAAAGTTAGTATGATGATAATTCAGAGAATTATAAATCTATTCAGTAGGATTATTGGAAGAGATATATGTAAAAAAAAGAATATCAAAAATTCAACTTACTTGTATCCAGCCTTTTCAAGCACCTCCTTAGCGGAAGTGTGTCCGAAAGTGACCTCTTCGCGCAACTTGTCAGCAGCCTTGACAAAGTCAGCCTTAAGGTCTGTTTCCTTCTCGAAGAAGCCAACGACGACCACCTCTTCCTTGTTTAGGAACGCATCGTATTCTTCAACGGTGTTGAGTGTCTTGGAGCTGGGGCCGACTTGGGCACGCATGAACTTAACAAGGCCATCTGTGGCAAGAAAGTTTGATCAGTTAATAAGGTAAAAGATTCTTAGTGATACGGACTTTGTACTCTTTGCACTGGCCAATCGAGAATTTAATGATGTAGAACTTTCTATTTGCAAATGTATAGAGGTAAACTTATAACCTTTGGGTGATACAGAGACAAACAGTGATAGATAGGTGCTGTTTTTGGAGTAGATTTATGTTGAAAAATAAACTAAAAAAATCAATATCAAAAGAAAATATCCAGTTCACTTCAAGCGTTGACTTAATAAATAACGTAAGTAAATGAATGGTAGGTGTAATAAGCACAGTACCTACTGGTACTGTACTTATTATACCAATCATTAAACTCAGTTTCCATAATTGTTATATCTTTTTTAATTAATCATTAAAGAGTATAAGTAATGAGTGAGAAGTAGTTCAGTTAATTATGGTCTGAATGAAACACTCAGCCGAGAGAATTACCCTAGTAACACCATTATTAATAAACCAGTTTTCATTTTTATTTTTTATTTAATTTCTTTATTATTTTAATTTGAAGGAAAACATTGTGAGGAAACCGGCAGGTCTTAGAACCAAAAAAATCGAAGACATGTGTCATCTACCTATCTGGACTGGGCCTATGTGGTAGATTATAGCCCATTCCCTCTCAAAAAGAGAGGTGGCCTGTGTCCCAGCAGTGGGAACATTAATAGGCTGTTGATGATGATGATGTTTTAATTTTTATAAAATCCATTTTTTATCAGAATTGTTAAAAGCTTAACAATCCTGTTATCAAAAGAAATGTTAGTGCCTAATATTCTGATGTAGTAAAGGCAAAACATTTTACTTAATTCCATTAGAACTATCCCTAATCAGTGGGACTTATCAATATGGCAGGAAATTAAAACAACTGCCTTTATCAGTGCTGACAACATTAATATATTTTTTTTTGTATTTTTTCGTATCGCATTTTCCTGCTATGTGAGGAAAAGCTTTGGCAAGGTTTTTCTATTAATATTCATGGTAGCCTTATGTTAGGTCATATCATATAATTGGATTTTATTTTTAACTTCATGGTCTTGTATTATTTTGATATTGATTTAGTGTATTTTTTATGATGTGCTAATGGACATAGCTTAAAGGAGAAAGAAAAGTAATATGTATTTCTATTACAACTCCTTCCATCCTTTTGGGTTCTGCAGGTAGGTACAGGGAAAAGACCCCTCATTCAAGCAATTCTGACATGAACAAGACCATTAGTCTGATAATAATTTATTATAGGTAGTTTGATCAAATAGACAGCTTGTAAAACATTGTAATAATTCACCTGATTTTCTTTTCATTTAACTTAGATCTTAGTGTCAAGTTTTAAATTGCATTTTTAATTCATATTCAATAAACCTATGGGGGACTTACAGCATTTGCTTGAATTAACAGTTATAATCATAATCATTTATTTATTTGTAAAACATAGTTGTTAATGTTCTTAATACAATAGTAACTACACACTACCTTTTACTCATTTAAGTTTAGTCTTAGTTTGAGATTAAGAGAAAGTTTCTGTTACGATTTTCATAACTTTGCAATAGTGTGTACTTCTATTTATTTATCATTCTACCTTCAGAAACAAAGTTCATAAAAAAATAAGTTGTTGTCATACTTGTCATGTCGAAATTCGACTAAATGTTCTAGAACTTACTTGCTTCCCTGGGGCCATTGTAGTCTTGAGAGACCTCTCCCTTTCTGAAGATCTTCAGTGTGGGGTATCCCGACACCGAGAACTGCTCGCAAGTACTCTTGCCGCCCTCGGTACAGTCCACCTTCGCCAACGCAACAGGGGGGTCATCGTTCTTTAGCAAGCCGGCAGCAACCGCGTACTCAGGCTTTAATCTCTTACAATGACCGCACCTAACAAACAATTACACACGCAAATTATACAACCGTCTCATTAAACGCCATTCATAAGTTTATAGTTACGATAAATCATTAATAACTTACCATGGTGCGTAAAACATGACCAGAGCTGTATCATGTTGAGCTAATACCGATGAAAAGTCGGAATCTGTAAGATCCAACACATCTTCTTCGGCGGCTCTACATAAATAAATTACACCTAACAATAAAACAGTTTTCAGTGATCCCAACATGTTTAAATTTTTATCGCCACTTTTCTAAATCCGTGCGCGATTCTTCAACGTCCAAGTCGAGCTGAGGAAAGTATGCGGAGCCCAGAGAGGACAAGGACCGGAAAAATACACGTATGATGCCGATGATGACACTTGCCGGCACAGCGTTGGCTGATTCTGATTGGTCTATTTTTGTTTCGTTCTGAAATGAACTTCGATAACTTCAAAGAATAAGGTTGTGGTTAAATAAAGGTTTCACAAATTATATTATAATTTAAATTGAATTATAAATTAAATTGAATAAGAAAAGTTATTACTCTTTCAAAAATAAGTCCTTTATTTTTTTCTTCATTTGTGGAAAACTACTATGCACCTTTTTCTACCAAATGGGGATGCCAGCTTTTGGTTTAACTCACAACCGTGAACTAAATACAGAGTTCCTAGGATATAAGGTGTAGTGTTGTTTAATAATCACATAGTATGGAACCGTGGATCACAGTAATTAAAACCGCATTTCGTAAACGTTCGCATTTGATGATAATTGTAACTTTATCAAATAAGTACTTTTTTTTTAATTTTGTTATTTCAAGTCAACCAATGACACTATTTTTTTAATCAATTTAATGTATGATATTAGAGAAAACGTCGAGTACTGTAATATTTTATATTACAGTTTATTAAACTAGGTACCTATTATTTGGCTGAAAAGATTCTGATGCCTCATAAATATTCAGCAGTCGTTTGAAACCAGCAATAGAGTCCTTGTCCCAGGAATAATGCAACTGCACTAATGTACCTACTACAGTTGCATTATCTTGTTGATCAGTGAAAATTATGACTTTCTTTCATTAATTTTTTAAAGTAATTATTTGTAAACATTGGCATTTTTGATCTGTCAACGAAATTGAAAAATGCACCACAGTAATAGTTAAGTATGGCTCTTGAAGGATTATAAGGGAAATGTTCATGTAAAACGGATATTATGAATTCTTTTTGCTATAATAGTTGATATGAGAGAGGGGCATTAAATTACACTTCGTATACTACGTGTTTAGTATTAATTCGATACGGTACAAAAATAATAAGCACCAAAAATGAGGTTTTTTTTTCAAATAATCTAAATAGCTTACAAATCAAGAGTAAAACGCAAACACCCTTTATAAATAAATTTAACTGACCTTAGATACCTAGGTAACAAATTGGCAACGTCGCACGCTCGCGTCGTGTCAAAGCGATCGGGCGGCGCAACACAGTGACCTATTTCTATTTCTTTTACGCGCGGGATGTTTTGCTATGATTGTCACTGTCGTAGTGAAAGTGCACGTGTGTGTATTTATTTTGTTTCCTTGTTTTCATTGCCATCATTAATTAGCGAACACAATTTTGGTTCTACTTATGAGTTGCGTCAGAGCGGCCACAACGCATCTCAGATTTATCGTTTTAAGGTGCCTGACCTATGCGTATAGGCATAATCAGCTGTTAGGAAAAGATACATTCTGTTCAAACGGGGCATAACCTTAAAAAATCATTTGCGACTAAACTGCTGCTCCTATTTAATTCATTTTTGGTACAGAGCTTGAAAATGGTACCTAGTTTATGCTGTTTAAAGGAAAGCCTCTCTGTCATATTAACTTTGTATACAGTTTCAGTAGGTTTCAAGACGAGCAGCACAAAACCTATAGAAGGAGTAACAACAAGCAAATTGAAACGGTGAGGAATTTAGAAACGAATTAAACGTGGTAAATTGAATAATTGCGAAAATTTTAGGTAGTAGTGAAGGATTCCACATTAAGTACATCAAAACTTATGAACTATAATGGCATCAATGACATGCGTCGACAAGAAAAAATATGCATAACAAAATTCGGTTTGCTTGTCCGCCCACATGTAGATTTAGGAAAAATAATAAATATCAAATCTTAAGTAACATAAAATATTTATAAATTAATAATACTATATCACATTTATTTACACGTAGCTACGCCACAATAGTAAATCATGGTAGTTTTTATTAATTAGGGGTACTTTACTTCTGCCTGTGGTAACACAAACATCTTGGCATTTTGTCAGTTGGCTTCGCTGTCAAACGGAAAATGGCAGCGACGAGTGTTGTCGTTCTCGATAGAGGCAACAATACAACTTGTACCGTAAATCTTTTCGGTAAGTAATGTTTTTAATTATTTGCTAACTTAACTACTATGTGTTATCATCAAATTTCTATGATTTCGTAAATTATGAGAGCTTTTTAAGTAGCGGCCGCATAACCCTAACTTCTTTATTTATTTTTGAAATTGGAGGCGCGTAACTTGAAAAAATATTGTATTTATTATAACTGTATTATTCACAAATTAAATATCATTACATTAATATGAGTGTAAAGTACACGGAAAGTGTTTGTGTAAGGAGTACGTAGCGTAGTTAGTGGTGTTTAGTTGATAGGTAACTAGTTTTTTCACATTGAATAGAATAAGTTGTCTGCGGCGGCTCTGACCTTGGCTATTGGATTGTAGGAAGTAAACTGTAGATACTTGCTTTTAAATTGTAGGTTGGTATTTGATGTACTCACAAAAAATAATCATAAGTCATACTTTAGCTATAATTTGGCTAATAGATTAGGAAATGAGGAAGATCACCAATGTGAGATTAGCTCTAAAATTAGATTTGATGTTTATTTAATTGTTGACATAAACTTTATAACTTAAATAATATAATTTTACTAATTGAAATATAGGTGTTTTTGTTAGTAAGCAATGATGAATATTGTTTCCTAATATTGATGCACAAACTGCAAACAAAATGTTTAGAGACAAAAATGTTAATACTTCTTGTCTTGTTTTAGGTGCAACAGTAGTATCATGGAGAGTGAACAATCAGGAACAGTTATTTGTAAGGTAAGTTTAAAATAAACATTTTCATGAAAACCTACAGATATACAGTCTCGATAATTTATCATTTAAATTAGAATTAAAAAAAAACATCCTGCCAACTCTACACTCCCAAAATACAAATAGTAAAAATAAAATATTGAAACCTCTTTTTGGGATGTTAAACCTTTCCTGAAAGTTTATTTTGAGCAAGAAAAGTTAAATTGCCATCTGCAAATTGGCAACGAAACAACATCACCCTGTTATCTTTTTTACCAGTATACTATAAAATTGTAATATTTTTTTATGAATATCACAAATATCTAGGTGACCAAATTTTTACCAGTATAAAAATATCTAGAAACTACAATTATCATCCGCATACATGCACATCTAACATTTTAAGCAATGTAACTTATAATTACTGTTGACTGATTAATTCATCTTTGACACCGTGTAATTAGTCTTTGTGCTCGTAATTTAATTTGCATTAATTACACATGCAATTTGTATTTGCATGTATTAATATGCTCTGGGATACTGATAAAATAGTCATAATTCACAACTTTAATGCTTCCTGATTATTTCCTAATTTAGTATTTTTAAAATTTTCACATAGTGAACTTTTAGGGAAGCTTCAAACATCTCATTCTTAGGAGTTTTTGCAAATATAACAATTGCTTGCTAAACCTTTTGGGGGGGGGGGGGGGGGATTATTAATAAAAATAATCTTCCATGTTACTGACATCTCTTTAAGGCGCGCGTGGGATCCGAACGCGCCGTCGACACGGCCTGTCGTCGTCATGACACGGACGGACGGCGAGCTAGCCCATTATGTACTTACCGTCCACAGGCCCGCGTCTACGGTGACCGGAAGCCGTTACGTGGCCCCCGACGCCCGGAGCGTCTCCCGCGCCGGCTGGGACGAGAGGTTCTCTTTGTCTCACGTTCCGCCACGTCCTTCGCTAGTATTACTGCTTCGCAGAAGGAGGCGACGTCGTCCCATTACTCCTCGCACCCGACCATGGCTTACACCAGGGCAGGACACGAGAGGTCGCAGCCGCCAATCGCCGATACGAGAACAGCGCGGGGCTCCACCCAAGCGAGCGTGGCAGACCTCCACGGTGTGTTCCACCATGTCCTCCGGCTGATCCTCACAGTGGTGACATCCGGGCGTTTCCTCCTGCCTGATTCGGTGCAGGTACCTCCCGAAACAACTGTATCCGGTGAGGACCTGCGTCAGACGGAAGGTGAGGGTGCCGTGGCGCCTCTCGAGCCACTCCTCAAAGAAAACTTACCAAAGCTATCGTGGCGTGCTGGGCAAAGGCCTTCCCCTGTTTTAGATTTGTCTTAGTTCTATACCATTTTCGTCTTCGTCATAAGGAACATCCAAGTCGTCCCGCCATCTTCTTCTTGGCCTACCGCGTTTTCGTCTCGCGATTTTGACTAAAATTCTTGAATTTTACGGGCCTCCGCTCCTTCGGCATGCAAAACTATAACACCTATTCGAAATGTCAATTGAATGGACAAGGCACTTTGATTGATAGTGGTTTGGTTAATTTAATTAAACATTTTGTAAAATGTCATTTGATATTAAATCACATTCATTTAATTAATGTGGACAAGCTGTACATTCCACCCACGTGATTATTTCAAGATTTCCGTAAAGATGTCTTTTGCGATTCGGGACTTTAGCAAAATGATAGACATTCTGCCGCACTCAGAGAGCTTCAATGATTTCTTAATTAGGCCATCACTAAGTAAAGGTTTTGACAGTTTTGTTATACAAAAGTATGTCAAGTGACGGCTTAAGTAATCATTAAATATCTCTGAGTACCGCAGATTGATTAATATCGCAGGTTTAACGCACTAATAGCACCTTAGAAAAATGACGTTTCTTCGCCTTTTGACTTTACGCGCACATAAATAATGCCGATAATTGTATACTTGAAGAACTCGTCACCACAGCAAACATTTTTTTTTATTACACTCATTTAATTAATTTACAGATCATTTCAAAGAATGCGATAAATCATTTCTTAAACTACTAAGATTTACGCTGTTCCTTCCGGGCTTCGCCGCAGTCTGGTAAAAAAAGGCAGAACCTATAACGAACCCTTTAGGGACGCCTCTTTTATTGTACAGTCATATTGTCGTAAACTAGGTATAATAAGTATTTACGATTTTCCAATCCTCGTAGACTTTAAATTCTGCAGTTAAGAACCCCTCCCTGATTGTAGCATATTATTTATCGCCCATCTATCTACTACACACATTATCTTGCCGTGCCAACAATAAAGCGTCGTCACCACCAGTCGAACGCATAAGTATTAAGGTTCGAAAAATCTGATATTTTTATTTTATTTGATATCTCGAAATCACGATTACTGTTCATTTTCTACATCATACATTTCGTATTTTGCCTGCACTGTAACTAAACTTTCATTCATGAAGAAAATGAAGCGTGACTCTGTTCTGAATGGTAAAGCTAGAACTTAACCTTATGGAACAAAATGTCGTAAATATTCACAAAAGTCTTTGAAAACTTTCTAAACAACTAAATTTACCCATCAATATCGACTCATTTACATCTAGTATTATTAGATTAGCTCATAATAACCTAGCTAACATCACCATGAATCTGGTTTGGATCTCTAGACAGGTATTAAAATCCTAGGTACATGAACAAAGAGCGACTTTCGGAATTAGTAAGGTTAGATCGCAGACAATGGCTCGCCCATGAAGATGTCTGTTCAATGACGACTAGAGAATGGACGGAATGAGGTCCAATTGTAGATGTAAAAATCTCCTATTTAGACGCACATCTTTGGTTAATTAGATAAGGTCTGGATGCTGTAAAAATAGAGGTGATTGTACAGACGCCAGCACACAAAGCTACTACAATCTACCAATTTATTTAATAGATTTTCAACGTTATCGCTAACGCAGGTGCAAGGTTAAATGAGAAGAAATTTACAGTTTCGGATAGCTTTATGTTCTGGCGTCTGTACAATTACTTAGACGTAAGGTTGTATTTTAGAAATTAAGAACAATAGCGTAGCTGATAAAATTGAACAGTGGCCAATGTTATCCCAGTTCACAGTCACATGAGAAGTACTTCGAAATGGCGATAGGTGTGAAATGGTGAACATAACACCATTACCGGACTACACCACCACCATAATGATAAGTGGCAGATGATGGTGGTTATTCATTTATATGTAACTTGCTTTTATCTGCGACTTCGTCTACTAGTAAAGAGTCACTAGGTAAAAGGGTAGCATTCCATTTAGGAAAGTTTTTTTTTAAATCGGACGAGGGATTAGTTAGACTTTCAGCTTTTTTTGTAAATGATGTCCTCTCGTTCATCCCAACTTACAAAAACCTCTTTATAATACTACTACTGATACTTAGCCCACAATATCGTCTCATAAATGTGATTAACATTTGAAACCCTATCTACATTAATCAACAACAACTGTTAACGTAACAGCCTAACAATTAAACTCTTCCCCAGTTAGGGAGAACATTAAAAACACTCTCCATACATAAGTGTATCCGCGTTGAACAAGCGTCTTCTGCTAATGATCCTTGCTCGATTAGTGGGGATCTTCGCCCGGTTGTCCCCGGCTAGTTTACTGCAGGAAAATTAAACCTGAATTTTGGGTAATACCGTCTGACGCATCATACCTTTACAATATCTCATTATAGCATTTGTGATTGTCGGAAAACAAAGCGGATTTGAAACGGAAATTATCTCGCAAAGCTCATCGAGTATAAATTAAATCGTATGTCCGTATGGTCCAGTATGATCCAATTATTGTGGCTTGATAGTACCTAAGCACTTTTTAATAACTTATTCGGCGCATATAACCTAACTGTTCGTTAGAAAACCCTGTTAGACTTTCGGCTTTTTTTGTGTTCTTCCACTGTTGTTATGCTTATGTTTAACCACTGTCATCATAGCCTAATGTTGGTCCCAAATTCGTAGGGTTAGGACCATTTTGCTTTTAAACCATTAACTCAACACAAACATAAAGAAACCACGTAACCAGCTTGAGTGTACAGTTACTCGTACAACCCAAGGTTTCTTTTATTCAATCTAATAACTATGAAATGCTCATTGAAGTCAAAAAGCTCTCAGAACCGCGATGATTACAGCAATCGGAAATTCATTAAATCATATTAATATCGACGTATCGAAGAAGACAATGCAATTCAGAGTTCTTCCATATCCGTTAGTTAATTGAATACAATGGAAGTGCTTATCTCTTCATGTAACGAATGTACATACATACATTGATTATGGATATTGTTAGTATCTGCAGCTTCACTCAACTAGTTAACGCTGCTTATTATCATTATCATACTACTTTGTTACTTCTGCTATAATATTTTCTTGTGCTTCAACATTAAGACCCGTTTCATCTCAAAAAAGAAATTCTTCTCTAATTCTAGGTGCATTTATTGTGCTTCCGATATTACCTTTTCTGGCCGTGGGTGCATAAGTATCCGAGCTTCATAATCATAAGATTTTATGAGAATTATTAGTAGCAAATGGTTATTGAAAGTACTTAAAATCATTAGCGGATGTTTTATGTCCTTGTCTAGACATTCAAAGTAGCTAAAGTACACTGTTTTTTTTTTATTACAGAACCTTTTGTTAGCATTGCTGAATATTTACAATAAAGATCATCTGATATTAGTCTTTGAATTCAAAATGATTACGTTTTAAAAACTAATTTGGCCTTAAATAGTAGATTCACCTGCACAGCATTTGTTTAAATCTACTTGTAGAATAATTATTATTTTTGTCTTATTATTCTGAATTCTTTAGAAGATAAGAACATTAATAAAATCCTAATTCATGACGGTTGTACAAGTCACACCAGTCCCACCATCTCTTATGTTACCGCAATTAATTCCAAATCAATTTACTGACAACGTATTGTGCGGATGCAATTTGGCGTTGAGACAAAAACCCGTCTCCGGGCCGCGAATGGCTCTAACAAACGACCGACTGCCACTAATGATTCTATGTACAATATAAATATACTACATAATATAGCTAGCCTGTAGCCAGTGTAGCCACACATCTGATGCCAGTATCATTACCTACAACTTGATTCGTTGGATTCATTTTCACTGGTTTACGACTAATAGGGACATTAGCAGTAAAAATAATTTAGCTAAACTACAACTAGAGTTTCAACGACGATAGATTGTTTAATGAGAACCGGTGGTCTTTGGATATTAATTACTTTTTGATTAGGTGGAGTGCAGAGATAATATTATCACGAGCAGATCTAAAGTTTATGTTTGTATAGCGGTCGGGTTTTCCGCCAAATCTCCACTGTTATTAACGCATACAAATGTCTGCTGTTTTTTAAATCAATCATTATTTGTAAAAAGGTGTTAGCAGCTTGTGCCGGATTTCTATCTAGATTTCGTTTCTTTTGATCTTCATTAATTATTAATCACAGCCTTATTTTCACATGTCGCCTGTTTTAATGATCAGTTTTAATCTTAATGCGTTGGATTAAAAACCATTTTAAATCTGTCATTCGCTCGGAATTTAGTAAATTAAATAAGTAAGCGATGTCCAAGGGATCCCTGGTCGCCGACAAAAACTTGTCGGCACGCGCCTTCTGTTCTAATATCCAATATAGTTTGTACTCTTGGGGTTTTTGCGCCTCCGCTGAGCCGACGTGACGCAACCGCTTGACCCTTTTATGACTGCGGGATTTTTCGAGGGCTCCAAGTTTTGGAACTGACGACCATACCGTATGGATGGAAGCGACAGCTTTGGCTAAGGAATTTTCGCCAGTTTAAAGGAACATCTACTTTTTATATCAGGACTTCTGGAAGGTGATGTAGTTGGGAAATAACTAAGAAACAACATCTTTTATGAGGATTCATAAAAAAATTACGATGCCGAAGTTTTAATTGAACTTACAATTAAAGTGAACCATTTGAAACCTTCGTGACGCTTGTTACAAACTTCTAACATTAAGTTTTCTTTCAATTAGGTAATTTTATGGCTCTTGGGCCTCATTTACGTCATTTGGTATGAATTGTTTTTAGCTGTGCCGTCGCATTAGCGATATTTGTTGGAAAACAAAATCACAACGCGAAAATTTACAGACAGAACATAGCAGGTTACCAATTTTCCATTGGGTAAACATAGTGTCGCTGTTCAATATTAAAGTTGTACTGCTAGCCCATAATTCAAAGTTAGCAGTGTCCAAACAGCATGTTGTACATAAGAGAATCGTGACACGACGTGGCACATCCCTGCGGGTGGCAGTGGCAGCGCGGTGGCTGCGAGCCCGCCCCTGCTCTCCGCGTCTTGTTTTTGTGGTCGCGTCTGCAGCCGCCCCGAGTCGCCGCCACTTTCTTCCCGCCCCCTCCCGCGCCCCCCACTCCCCCCTGCACACCGCCGATGACAAATGGTCCCCGGACACCCCGCTCGCTCCCCGGCCCGCTAATGCCCAGATAATTTTATGCCGCTCCCGATGCACAGACAAAGCTGGGATGGGATGACCGCGAGATTACCCCATCGATCGTCGTCGACGCGCGTCAATGAGTGCAAGCTTTATTTTATGCTCAGCTTCACGGATCAACGATGGCTGAGCTGAGACGGGTTTATCGCTCCATTAGGTGGAAATTGATGATGCTCGCAATTATTTTCTCCGGTTGCACGTTTCCTACGCAAAATACAATGGCGCTGTTATATTTTACTATAGCAATCGGCTTTGATATCTGACAGCATTTTCTAATCGGTAGCAGCGGTAGCGACTGGCGAAGCTACGTGCTTAACAACTGAATGGTCTAATATTTCAAAAAAACAAAATGAAATAAGACGTGGGTAAAGAATGTCAGCGTCACCCAACGGCCAGCGCCCGGCAACCTCTCTACCGTCGTCGGTCACACGCCATTGACTCCGCTGAATAGTCAGGCCCGCTCCGCTACCGTCACATTATCTCCTGCCTTCGGCTCACTTGATAAATCTTGATTTGAACGCTCGGGGTGTCGACTTACGCTAATTATACCTAACCCCGACGAGATAGAGTCCAACAGAAGCTGGAACGTTTCGGAATCAACTTTTTTCTTATTTGGATCCTCCGAAATAAAATTCTAGTCGTTTCGCCATGTTGTCATTAATAAAGTAGAAGCGTCACGAAGTCTGTCCACTGCACGTGCTTGCTCCTTTACCGCCGACAGTGTACACATGTTGCGCTTTTTTTTTTGGCGTCTCCAATGACACCCAAGACAAAGATTGTTCCACTTGTTACGTTACACAGCTGCGGTGAAATACTAGAGGATCGAACCGCTCTAGTCATTTCCACTCCGGCAGATTTAGCCGACCGATATGTAATTTAGTAATCCAAGCAACACCCACCTACAATATTCATTGTCTGATTGCTTAGTCGGTGATTTAGTACAATTATCCTGCAGGTTTGCTAACTCGGACATGATTTATCTCCCCCTGTGACTGTATCTAGCCGGAGTTATAATTAACGGTTACGGACATGATTTATCACAATTAAGACATCTTTACATTTTGACGTGAATTCTTAAAGTAATAAACTTGACCTTTGAATTGTTCAAACTACGTAAGAGTTGGGAATTTCCAAAGATTTATTATTAATAAAGGAATATCAACGTCAAGAGAGTCGAAGCGATCTTGGCTAGAACGGTAAATCCAAATCGCGTTAAGATCATGGTATTAAAGAAATTACTTTGTGTGGTTGACTGTGTGTATATCATTAGTTGTATTATTATCGTCCTACGCTTACATTGCGTGGTGATCACAATTTTCGTCGGTTCATGATGGCTCTGCCTGATTTAGTTGAGGCGTAATTATGTCAGTTGGGTAAGAGTTGCACGCTACTTGAACAACGCTCACAGCATCTGCTACAAAGAAAAGAGAATATTCTACAAAAAATATTACTAGTTTTAAAACCAAACGCTACATGAAGAAAATATTTAACCCTCCACCCGTTCCAGATGTAAAAATATCTCATTTGAATAAAGTACTTGCAGATTCTCAACTTGCTCTCAATTGTCGACAAGTTGCTATGCGAATTGAAAGTTCCCAACTTTAGAAGTAATTTTAGACTTGTCTCAAAAGAAACTGGAGTGAGTTTTATGAAGTAACCACTTTGTTACTACGCTGTGGGAAACCGTTTAATATCGTTTGAATGTATTTGCCACCATGATTCTTTGAGATGCTAATTCGCGTCATTTGTTCGCAATTTGTCAATGCTGCTTTCGGGACTTTATGAATACGTACATTTGGCTGAGGAAGGGTTAGATCTTGTTATTGATCCTCGAAGTTGTATTTGTCTGCGATTTTTATTAAATAAAGCAAATTCAAAGTGGTCTTCACCAAACATTGCATAGAAACAGACACGACTTAAATTTTTGAACCGAGTAGTTGCTCGTCATGGGTAGGTACCGGGCGTTAGTTGTTGTCTAAGCGAAGCATGACATCATCAGAATATGTCTCGTGCCGCCTTACATGGTCGCATCGCGTATGATCTATTGACTACACACTTGAAACAGCTGATAATGATCGTGACGCGATATTTAGTTCGGGATCCGGCTAAATATGGTCACATTGATTCGACGCGTGCTGTCAAATATATTTTTTTGCTCGACAGTGTGTCAGCACTGCACCTTGTATAGGTATGTTTTACATGAATTAAGATTAGGCGATGATAAGCCTGCTAATTTGTGTTTTTTTTATTAGTATGCATTGTATTGCATTTATATTGAGTCTGTAAGATGCTGCTATGCGAGCACATAATTTATGTCCACGTGTTCTGCACCTTTTGGACGTAATGTTTTTTTTCTCGCACCTTGTTTGCTATTATATTCATTTATCTATAGTAAAACAGCATTTAAATGTCACGTTTAACCAAACAAATTGTTGATAGTAAATAAATTATTATAAAATGCAGTAAGTACGTGTGCCTCATTATCGGTCCTTCGGGAATTGGGGCATTTTTGCCATTCATAGGTGAATTAGTTGTGTGGCGAAGAAAATTAAAATTAGTGCTAGGTAAGGGAAGTTTTATTACTCCGGAAATATATTAAACCCGAAAATATACTATATGTAAAAAATCAGCTCGATACTCGATATCGATTACTGTCACTTAATATTTTCTAGCTCTTTAGAATACATTAAGCTGTTGAAGTTCACCACTAGCGACACATTCAAGATTGTTCAGTGCACTAATCTCGACCTTAGCGCGAACAGATACCAGCATAACATAAACATGCAAGCGTTTATCAGTACCACTGTCCACAATTAGCATAGCCACATTATCTTCACCGTAAGCTCGTCTGTTTGTCTCCCAGATTGGGGTAATCGGCTTATCTGGTAGGGTGGTGTTTGTTAAATTGGCGCTGTTAAGTCGCCACCGCAGCCCCGGGGCGGAGTCCCTGTCTTATTAATCGGCTGTCCGGACCATCTGCTAGCGCTATTTACAGCGCTGACCCCTGTCGGCAAAAGGAGTTTTGTTGCAAGACCACTTAGTTCTTGTATGTGGCGTTTGTCTCTGTCCCGTTTTCAAACAACACGTTACATTAATTAAGTGAGGCCCTTAAGTCTTTTGAGGAAATAGATACGAATATGGACAGAAGGATCAAGTCATGCTGTGCGTAGGTATAACTGGAGATATATAATCACCAAACGGACCCTTTAAAGCACAGTTCTCTTTACATTTTAAATACGATCTTGTATTCTTATTTTACGGCATCCCTTAATCGCAATTTAAAGGTGTGCAAACAATTTGCAACTAATGAGTTTCATTATATTACCAATTCCTTACTATTTTACGCCCGTGTCCTTATAGCGCGATGGTAATAAAACTGGTCCTACTGGTGTTTTTTTTTGCTTATTTGGTCCTTAACTTACTAAAAGTGACTGCCGCACTCAGAAAGCTTTAATGAGTACTTAGGCTATCACTTAGTAAAGGTTTTGACATTATTTGTATGACAAAACTGTCAAAACCTTTACTAAGTGATGGCCTAAGTAATCATTAAAGCTCTCCGAGTGCGGCAGTGAGACTATTAATTTAATGTGAGAACAAATGTACCATGAAAACCGTACCTTCAATGATTACGTAATGTAACAGGTACTAATGCTAGTTTAATGGTACATTTCATGTTTAATTTTATTAATTCTGTTCCGGTAGCTGTAATGATGGATAGCGATAAAATGTAAATTGATTAAACTGAGCCACTTATGTCTTTTTATGGCAGATTTTATATAGATTGATGTTCTTCATCTAGTAGGGTAGAATTAGCTCTCATAAAGGTACTCAATGTTTACATACAAATATTTATTACCAACCAAGTCTTATGAATAAGTTGTCTGGCCTGAAAGACCAACGTAGAAAATAATGGATGCTGTGAAATTTGATAAAAAAAAGTAGGCACAATAGGCTGCTGCGTTGTTAAAAGGCAGTAGCTACTAAGCCACCTAAACTAGTTGGGATTCCGCTTGACTGGGCTTAGTTACAAAATGACTGCTTGCACTAGAACACGGTTTGAAAATAAAATAATAAGCATAGCTGTTTAACTGTGTAAGAGGGGGACATTCCAATCTTTTATTTGGTAACATCTGAGAAATAGAGGATAACGGCGAATGCAATGATGACAGTACTTTAAAATTTTAAAGCTGTCTTGAAAATTTTAATTGCAGATTTAGACGATAACTACTACAACAGTCTACTGTACCTATTTTCATCGTTCCGTCACAGTAATCTGTGGGTCCGTTTCCCAAATGCAGATGCCGAAGATAGATTTGTAAATTTTAAGTTAAGGTCATAAAACTCGTATACATAATTGGTTGTAATCACAAGTTAAATCTTGTATTAACAAATTACACGTTGCCGCTTCGCTTTAATGCAAAAAGTGTTATGTAATTACATTTTATTCATGTAACTGTACTAATAAGGTACAAGGAAGTTACTCACGCTATCAATCAGCGTTCGCCAATGAAAAATTTACTAAATATAATGAGCTTGGGAACGTAATTAATCTATAATTAGTTGCTTTAACTAAAAGGATTGGTGAAGCGTTTTGTTTTTTTTTTCATATCTCAAAGGCGGACTTTGCTAAACTAAAGAGGAAGCGCAAAAACTACTTTATTTTAGTAGTTTGGAATGTCGACTCCCAGGACCAAAAAGAAATCCCCCGAAATATTTGCATTAAGAAATATTGTCGTTGTAGATGGTAGTTTTAGAGGTATTTTGGAAAATCTTTATGGTGTGCTACAGCGAGGTACTTACCTAAGTAATTGTGTAACTACACAATTTGGGTGCTGGCCCGCAACAAAAGTTAGGGTTACAAGCTCCCTTACCTGTTTTTCAAATGAAGTTGTATAACCTGTAAATGGGATCTTAAGACGTTTAAAAAAATGTTTCAAGTCAGATAGAAAACCTCGACTCAATCAAGAGTCGACACAATAACTCCAAATCCATCTTTTCGGCAACTGCCAAAAGTATAAAATTCTTTTTGACCGTTCCAACTGGCTAGTATACGTTTAAAAAAAAACAAAAGGTGGTTATCAATAGCCAGTACTAGCGGCACGTGCTCAGTGCTTAGTACCAACCAACCTCCGTGGCAGCCTCAGGCACCCACGCTTGTTCCGGCAACATGCACTTTCATTGGACGGCCCTGGTCTGGCACTGTGCAAGGTTATAACACCTCTATGTACGAGGCACACGGTCTACGTTGATGTAATTAGAGGATTTTTTTGGTTGTGTTTCTGCGATCTACTTGATGTTAACTTTATCGAACTAGGATCGGTAGTTCATTGATATTTTCTGAATTATTGGCATCTGAAAAATGGGTGTCTACACTACTGCACGTCGATGGGCTTTTGTTGTAGAGCTTAACTTCTATGCTATGTTACTGAATACAAGATCACGCCTGCAATCCCCGAAGGGTTAGGCTGAGGTGTAGGTACTTAATAAAACACCCACATTTCATTTGTGTTTAAGTCCCTTGAAAAGGGGACGACGCTGTTGCCATCATCGGGGTACAAATCCAAACTCGGTGGCTGCTTCTGGGAAATTTCTGATGGAAACAAAATATGATTCTGCTTAGTCCGTCAGATCATGAGTGGGGGTTTTTGACGTCACTACGTGGTAAAAAATGCAGTCCGATGTGACGTCACACGAGTTTTCGGAGCACTGTATCGTCTTAATTTTTAGTTTATGTGAAAAAAGAAAAACTATAAGTACGAGTATGTCCAATATTTTTTGGGAATCTATCTGACGGACTAATTAGTTTTTTTTTGTCAACCACCCTATTGTGCCGAACCCAAGACATGCTCAGCAGTCACGCTTGAGACCACAAAACCAACGAGGTACTTAGTAGAAAAGGTTCCACTTCTAAACAATATCTGATAGTCATCCGTGGTTCGATATACCAGTTGTTAAAATCCTTTGTAAACTCCATTTTCAGAGAGTTTTCATAATTTTCGTTTTTAAAGGAGCCATGGAATTAATTATCATTTGAAGCAATTTACCAAATCATGCTTTACGCCTAGACCTGGGTGTCTAAAATGGCCGCTTTAGCCGAATCGTCATATTAATCATGTTAACAATTTAAAATCCTTAAAATTGACTTTAAACTTAAAGACATAAAGTCCATTTTAGAATTAGAAATGTTTAACGTGATTCATGCTAAGATTCTGCGTGGATTCTGATAAAGCAACCATTTTAGACCCGCTGTACCTATAACCCACACTAGACAGTGATAACATTCTCTATCAATATTGACATCTAAACAATGCAGTTTACTGCAGTGTAGATAACTCACTGATATGGAGGTTATCATTGAATGTTAAATACCTTATTTACTGGATTACTTCAATCACCGCAAACTGACTAGCTTCAATTTAGCATTTCGAGCATATCATATCTATGCAAATAAATAAAATTGAAGTGCCTTTATGTAACAGCTTTTTACTGAATGTGTAAGAAAATATATGGCATTTCAACAAAAACACAGTTTTATAATATTTTTATACAATAATTCGGTCACCTTCTGAAACGGTTGGACTGATTTGACGGGAGCTTTACTGGAAGATAACTGATGTTATACTCGTAAGGTTAAATTATTTTATTTGCTAGGCTATAAAATATAATTTGACGGCACGGTTGGCGCAGTGGCTAAGCGATTGGACTGCTGCGCTGCGTGTCGCGGGTTCGATCCCCGCACGGAACAAATATTTGTATGGCCTACAGATAGTTATTTCGGGTCTGGGTATGTTTGTGAGTTTAAATGTTTGTAAACGCACCCACGATACAGGAGAAATTCCTAGTGTGGGGCAACGTTTAAAAAAAAAAAAACTTGTATGTAATTGGAAATCCAATTAAAAAAAGGGAAGTATTGTTTTATTAATGATAAGTTCACGCAAACCAATGTCATGGGCAACAGCTAGTTTTATAGCGCACTAATCACACTAATATTATAAAGGCGAAAGTTTGTGAGTGTGTGTGTGTATGTTTGTTACTTACTTCTTCACACAAAAACTACTGAACGGTAATAGATAAAAAATTTTGGAACACAGATAGTTTATAAGCTGGTTTAACACTTAGGATAGTTTTTATCCCGATTTTATCTTCCCGTGGGATAATTTTCGAGTTGTAGCGGGTGAAGCCGCTGGCAACAGCTAAGTAGTAAAATAGATAAGTGACCCCCTCCAAATCACATCAGGTTAATTGATCATATTACATTCTTGTTTCCATTTCCGATTCGCCTGGAAGTTTAAATTACCAGGTATTTGCATGGAAATTCAGATATGTATTGAAAACTAAACGCTTTGAAAGGCTTAGCCTCGGAGACGTAATCTGACCCTAGTTAACATTAATCCAGATGTCTAAGTTTCAAGCGAGAATAAACGGCGCTTTACGATTTATCATGAAACGCTAAGATAGAAGGTCCACTTCTTTTTTGATTTTGCTGTTTTTCCTAGTTAATTTTTAAAAAATCGTCTTCAAAACTCAACCGAAAGGCTTTGTCTTCGTCGTCTCTGGCTGAACATGGGGCTCCCGCAATGCATCGCCAGTTCGCCATAACTTTCGACTGGTACTAAAATTCCTACATATTCTGGTCTTGACATACCCAATCGTTTTAACGTAACTACAACCTCGGTAGTAAATCCCTGCACCCCTTGGTTTTTATTATCCGTATATTATATTCTCGTAATTAACGGACCGAATGGCCGATGGAACCAAAAAGTTCTGGAGTGGCGACCGCAAATCGGAAGACTTTGTGCTAAAAAACCTCCCACTAGGTGGACTGATGACCTGGTGAAAGTTGCTCCAGTCCGGGATTCGCTGTATGCGAGACGCACGGGACCGGTCAATGTGGCCACACTGGGGGGGGGGGGGGATGTCCTAACTGTCCTAGATAACTGCTATTTTAGGAACGAATTTTACTTTTTTGTCCCATTATTCAATTTGGTCCTTTTGTCCGCGTCTATTTCTTGCTGTCTGTACTGTATTAGGTCGATGCGTTGGCGATGTAACGCAATGTTACGATACACCTCGGGGCTTGTGAGGTGGACGCATAAAACACAATCAATTGAAACACCGAGCCCTAGTACTCTAATATTAACTTTATTTAATGGGTTTTTGTAACAAATGATCTTATATCTAGAAGAGAAGACTTCCTGGTTTTCTTCAAACCACGCTTGATCCTCATCGACATATTTCGGCTTTTTCTGCCAAAGGGGAATGCCCATCAGCCACACAAAAAAATGCCTGAAATGAACAACAATGAAATAAACGCCAAATTGCACTACAAATCGTAGGGAACCCATGACAATTTCAATAATTATCAAAAAACTTGGTAGAAGCCAGTTCCAAACATTTTTTCTAAAATATAGGTTAAGTCAAGGTTATGGATTAATATGCAATAATTAAACAACAAAATAGCATTTAAATGTTTTAATCATCATTAAAAACCACTAATATGTCATCAAGAAACTCTGCAGGAGGATAAATATTGGGTTGGTACCGGGCCCATGCCAAGTACCATATTATTGACATGGTATGGGCACAGGTACCAACTGTTCGCCGTAGAACAGACTGTCCACAGCAAACGCACACTTGGTGGTGGCCTACTTGTCTATCTGGTCGACTGGTTCCTGGTGTCTCAGTGATACTTTGAATTGCCAATCTTAGACATGCATCACAAACAACACTCTCTTGTTCAACCTGTGAGAAAGAAGAAAACATAATGTACGAATTTGTTTAAGCCAGTGCGTTCAATATAAAAAGGTAAGAGAACTAGGGAATCTCAATACTTACAGCTTGTGGTGTTATCCATGCCTGTATTAAACAACGTACTTCATCATTTTGCATTGATAAGAAATTACGTCTCATCGTTGCAATATCGAGATAGCAATTAATACAGTGTACGTTTCTATCCATTCTTAAATGTACACGATGCACAAGTCCAAAACAACAGCAGAGTCGTATATAAAGCAGGTTCAGGTCCGTCGTCAAAAAGCCGAGTCGTCGTTTAGGCGGGTCCAATCTAAGTCGTGTTCAAAAATGGGTAACGTGTGCAGAAGTTAAATAAAAATCCTTAAAAAATAGCCACAGTCGTCGTTATAATATAATATCCTGAATTAACTCGAGCCGCAAACGCAAAAATCCGCAAAACCATGAATCCAAAATAATATGAAAATGCATTCATGTCAAACTGTCAATAAGGCAAAGGACATGTGACGCATACAGCCTACGATACGATTTATAATTCAAGTTTTTTTATTTTAATTAATATTGATACGCATTTACTATTTTAATTAGATTTACGGTATAAATAGGTCGAATAATATTAAATTAATGATAACTCTGCAATAATTCTATAAAATAGTTCGTTAAGGATTATTTGACGATTTCTGTTTGGCTGAATGTCGATTACTCATGTCAAATAAACACTGACCGCCATTATAAATTAAGAATGACTATGACGGATATCAAAATAAATATTTTAATTATCGTTATATTTTCACCCTAGGTAAACAAACTTGAGAAACATTTCGCTATACATATTTTATTCTAAATAGAATTAAAGACTATTAGTAGTTTCTGTCTATTTCAGGCATTTTTTGGGCGTTTTCCTTTACAATATGAGATCCCTAGTGAAGTATTTCCAGTCCCATCCAATTAATTTGTTAACTTTATCATTCGCCATTTTAATGCCGAACGTGTACATTAAACCAATATCTATAACAGTTACTTAGCTCCATAATAATTAAACAACCAATTTATTATTATAGCTTTCCAAGTTGTGCACATAAAAATATCTCACAATAATGAGCATTTATGACAATCATTATCTTAAATCGTGTTTAATTCTAGTAGAGTCGTTGTAGTTGCTGTGCCGCATTAAATACTAGTCATTATACAGTAGCGAGCTGAGTAGCAGATCCACTCGCAAAATGAAGTGCGCTTTAATGTCATATTGCTTTTAAGAGTTTTTTTTTATTGCAGCTACCGGTTATTTGCAGTAGGTAGATAATGATGAACCCAGCCGGCTAGCGGATCGCTGCTCCTAAAAAGATCTAATTGCGCCCTATAGTGTCGCATCGTTTATGCGACCTTTAATTTGTTGATGCATAGGAGCCCCTGCCTTTATCCACAGTTTTTTCTCTAAACCAGTTTACTGTCTTCTCTTAATATGTCAAAGTAACACGCTCCGAGTCATTAACTTGGTAGCGCTTCAAATAGGTTTTTCTACGCTTTTTCTGATAGATAAGCCACTTTTTTCACCAGCTCGCTAGTTAAAATAATTAGAGGATTCATTAGCTATGAGGAAGGGTATCCATTGGAACATGTCTGCTACTAACTTTGCAACTGCTTTGTTGGTTTTATTATCATGTCTTCCTAGTCCATCGCTAATATTGTAATTTTTTATTACCGCCTAGGGCTGGTAATGAAAACCAGTTCATTTTGCATCTTTATTGAAGCTTGCTTTGTTTTTCAAATTACCTCAATAATTTCCCGTCCTCACCCTCTGCTGCGGCTGCAAATGTGATATGAATAGATGAGCGCGTTGAGCCAATATTAATGAAATTCCATTCATGGACATAACTGGTTGATGCGGCGAATAAAAATGTTCGTCTAGTTAATTATAATGTTGTGCGGGGTGCGTGTGTCGCCCCCGGCGCGGTGGCGGCAGGGTGAGCTCGCCATCTCACGAGAACTCACAACAATGTTGAGAAACGTGACGAGCTTATGTGATCAATAGTTACTTGAAAGTCGAGAACAATGACTATGAGAGCTAGTCGCGAGAAACTATCGCGGGTCATAGCGTTTTTTGCACAATATTGTGATCACCGCGGCCGCTTGAGCGTCCTAATAAAATGCTGATTAACATTTTTCTTGACAGCAAAAACTTAATCAATTATAAATGTCACGTTAATTTAGGTATTGAAGCTTTTTATCTGGATTCACTGAGAATAGGCCGTGGCGGCATAATTTGCTTAGTATGGAAGACACTGTGGAAGAGAAAGACAATAGAAGTCTCAGGTCTATGATGGTGATATTAATCTCATCTCTTAGGAAGAGATATGCGCAGTTTTTTCCCAATTTCTCGCTGAAGCTACATATAAAATCCTTTTGTACAAAATCATCACAATGACAAAAGATATTTGGCTCATTGGCTATATTGTGTGCAAAAGGACCAAAAATATTTACTTCATTGCGGGGTGGGTGGATTTATGGGGGTCGTTACAAATACCAAGCCTTTAATTGGTTCAAAAATCACGCTTTTTGGGAAGTTTTATTGTAACGGTTATATAGAGAAAGCAATTGGCTCCAAAGGTATATTTATTGTCGCTATTTATCTGGAGAGTGGCGGGATGGAACGAGTTTGCGTGGTGGTAAAAACTCGGCTGGTGCCGAAGCGGGAATGTATCGGCTCCCGGCGACTCATGGAGGAATTTCATCCGGAATCTCTAATTAAAACTTTATCTAGTCCCTCTCCGGATTCATGGAAAACGTACTATTGAATTGCCATTTCGAACTGAGCTTACTGGTTATTAAAATATTTTAAATTAAAGGCGTCATTGGTATTCTGTTCGCCTATCCAGTCTGGCTCCGTTACATTTTATTTTACTAGATTGGTATTCCAGTTTAATCAACTGAGTTGTTTACCCCTGGGTATTATCAATGTCAAAATGCAATTATCGTTAAGACATTGTAAGGTAATAAACGGTTAATATCTTAGCCGGATGAGTGTTAACGGTGCACCGGTCTGTATCATCTGTATAGGGTTAAAAACTCTATATATGGAGGACAGCAAAAAGGTGGCTGACATTACGGTGAAGACGTTTATTAATATTTGTGTGTCAATTAACATTTTTAACAGCATTTCATTTGCGGATAACTAGAGTACTTTAAAAGGGCTTTAGACAAATATGTTTGGGTATCGTCATCAATGTATTAAGTATTCCTCGTATCGATCTTGTGTTTGCATATTCATAGAATTCGTTGAAACTTGCCGTACTGTTGTTTGTTGGTTCAACTGTAGTTAATCCGTGTGAAATACATGCACCCAGGTTGCTGGTAACGTGGGAGTTATGATTTATGGATTTAATTTCTAGAACCGATACTTACTTAGTATCTGTTTTAATTTAGCTAATTTGTTTGAATGACGCAATCAAGTGTTTTAGAATACTTCGCTTCGATTTCTTGATAATTTAATCCAATTTTTGGCCATTCTCGATGATTTCTTTTTATTTCTAAGTTAGCAAACAGTCTGATTAAACGAAAGGTTATGCAAATAAGCGATAATTTCTTTTAGATTTGAACGATTTCTACTGGTATAGGTGTGTACATAAAAAATCACCTCCAAGTTCGATGGTGGACAGTGGACATATTCCGGAATGGCACAGCACGTCCAACATTTTGGCGATAGCTTGGTGACTTAAAGTGCAAATTCCCGGCGCGACGCGTTTCGATGACGAGTCCGTCGCATCGTGGTCATCATTCGCGACCACTCGTTTCACAAACTCCGAAATGCTAAAAATGGCATAAATAATTTATACGTGGCTTGCTCGAGCTCCGTTTTTGTCGCGGCCGACCTGTCCACTGATGCATTTATAATATAAGGGTGCTTTTTGCATCGTCCCCCGGCGGCGTTGGAATGTAACCGCTAAAATTGATCATGTTTCAAACGTGAGCTGGAGGAGTAATGCTGGTGCTGCCTGCTCACTGCGGTCAGACTAAACTGTTGTGGTTCAGCCTAATGCAGCATGCGCGTAATATGTATGTATTGTAACACTCGATCCGACTCGTGAAACGTGCATACGGCATTAGCTATGCCTGCCATTACTACATATTTGGATATAAAGCATGACTTTACATTTAATACATTATAATATGCTCATGACTGGCCAATATTGCTTGTCTAGTAAATATCATTTGCTGAAATCATGGTCTGTTTCGGAGATTGTTTTAACAGGGATGGGCTTGCTAATGGATGAAAAGCAATGAAGCGTAACAGTAGAATGTTCCGTAACAATATTGTAGAATAAATATTTTCATTATCAATTGTATTTGAATCTTGGGAGTTTTCCGTCGGGACTTTTAAGCACTTTTCCGGTAGAGTTTTAAAGGTAGATTGTTTCCGGAAAATAAATAGTAAGTCGATATTTAAGAATGAAAGATAATTTGAGAGTCTTAGAGAAAACTTGGATGTTAGCTTTGAATAAATGTTGTTCTATTGTGATACTTTCATACAAACTTCAACCTTGACATTAAACGGGTTTATAAAAGGTGTTTTTATAGAGGTAGAGAACTTGAAATTAAATAAAACAGAAAGTTGGTTTTAATATTCCTGAAATTAGCTTTATGTAAATTAGATAATTTTATTTTTGAATAATTACGATTTCAGGCATGAATAAAATGAAACTTCTAAGAATTGTATTCATAAAACTTTATAAAGAATTTTTGAATTTTTGAATTTTTTTTAAGATTTTTTGTAGTTAATGTTTCACATTATGACGAATTAAATTGTAAGCTTATAACATCTGCGTTGTAGAAATTAAACATTCCTCATTTGTCTTGTGCGCTGTGTTAATTGAATTAAACGCATAAAACAATAATTATAGCTCTCATAATTATAGGTGACATACAATTTAGTAATTATAGGTCGTTTTTCATCGATTCTTTTGAAAATGTCCTAGGAATCGAATTAGTATTCCCGATATGAATCGATTTGATGACTTTGTCGTTGCAATTTGTTTGCCATTTTCTAACATGTTTTTTTATCTCTTTTTTTTGCAGTAAACAAGCAGTATTTGATGGCAAGAGGGCGATACGAGGAGGAATACCGTTTGTTTTCCGTAAGTTCGTTATTAAAGTAGTTAATTTATGGATGCTTTTTATTAAGATTTAATTATAATTAATAAGTAACTGTAGTTGGAAGCCTATTAGTTACCTACGACAACTTAAAACATGTAAGCTTTTGTGAGAAAAAGTTTTTGTTTTAACACATATTGAAAATCGTAAACTGGTCCTTCGATCCGGATACCCAAAACTACTACAGCTTCCTAAAATCAAAGCTTAACACGGCTTGACAAAGAAGATATCTTTGTTAGCAAACTTGAAAGGTGATCCACATTTCGCCAGATATGATTTGAATCTACGCCTATTTATTACCTTTTTTTTTTGGAGTTGTAAATCATCAAATGACTCCTCCCGCTGGGCAGAGCAGTAGGGAGTGTCAGACTTCTACTGACTAAAAACCACCCATGTTCCTTCTTAGCCCTTTGTGCCGAGGCCGCGGTATCTCGTTGGAACAACCCGCAGCTCCGACGGGGCCTATTTTTTACCATCAAGCCACAATTTCAGAAACCGGAATGCTATTGAGTATTTCCTTACCACTTGTCTGTCATAAGTCAATATCCTAGACGGGCAATGGTAATTACGGGAAGGCACCTTCTTCCCAGCTACGTTAAGGGTCCTTAAACCCCCTTTATTTCACAATACTGAAGTGGACCTTCATTGCAGCTCAATTCGGACAATGGGCCTTCGGTCCGCAGCACGGGTTCGCGCGGATAGCGCGCTGGCATGTGGAGAAGATGCCGGAGCGCCTGCCCAGCGGCGACGTGGAGGCCGTCTTCAGCCTCATGGATGACGACTTCACTCGCTCCATGTGGCATTTCCAGTTAGTATGGTTTTGTATTTTTTTCGAGAAGAAAGTTTTGAGTATAAATGTGGATGGGTATAAGAGTGGAGGATGACCAAAGAAACGATACGGTAAGGAGGTGTATGATAAGACGACGAGTAAAATAGGAGGATGGAGAAAGCAGACATGCTGCGCCGACCCCAAATGAATTAGGATAATGGTAGGAGAATGATGACAGTTTTGTATATTACGTTTGGGTACGAGTACCTAAGTGTTATGATAGGGGGGTGTTAAAAGACTCAAACATTCTGCGTTGTTGTGTTTTAAAACGGATTTCGTTTTGACATAACAATTTCGAAATGAGCCATAGTATGTGGCTCAACCCGCACTTGGCCCGTATGGAGGATTATAGCCCATTACTCTTCTAGAGAGGAGGCCTGAGTCCCTGCAGTGAACATTTTATGCTGATGATGATGTGGGTACCAAGTTAGGCTGCCAACTACCAATAGGTAGGTACTGGAAGTAAACTACATCGAGAATCAGAATTAGGAGTACAGTTAGCTGCAAAGAACGTTTATACTATTGCAATTGAATATCAAATCACTGGAAAAAATGCAAAACGTTTTATCTAGCTATAAAATATCTACTCTGTTTTAGAAATCTTACCTAAAGCTTTCACACTTCAGTTCTAGCTTATCGCGTACGAAAATCAACCCTCATACACCTCATATTAAATCCACTTTTCTCCCTGCAGATTCAGACTCACATACAGGCTGATCCTCCGCGAGAAGGAGCTCCACTTCAACATCGGCGTGTACAACCCGAGCAAGGACCTCACGTTCAGTTGCCAGATGCTGCTCCACACATACTTCAAAGTGCCCGACGTGCGTCGCTGCCAGATCACCGGCATGCATGGGTGCATGTTTATAGACAAGGTGAGTTATTTATGACGCGCGTACATAACATCACGCTGATAATCCCCGAAGGGTTAGGCAGAGGTGTACCTAATAGAACACGAACAATAGGGATGTTTACTGACTTAAATAACCCTCCTTTTGGGCTTCGCCGCAGTCGGGTAAAAATATGATTCTAATTAGTCCGTCTGTTAGATTATCGAAAAATATTGGAAACGTATTTTTTTGTTTTATCAAATCGTAAAAATTGACGGAGATAAAACGCGCCAAAGATTTGAGTGGGGGGTTGTGACGTCACTGACCGCTAAAGAATGTCATACTAATGTCTCAGAAAATGACGTCACACGAGTTTTCAATGCACTGTAGTCTTCATTGTTTGTTTATGTGAAAAAAGATAAAATCCAATGTCAAATTATTTTGGAAATCTGTCTGACAGACTAATTAGTTTTTTTTTGTTAACTACCATATTCGCTAGTTACGTTTTAAGGGAATGAGCGTATAGCCATAATTTGCCCGACCTGCGAATCCAACCCAAGACATCGTGTACAGCAGTCGCGCTGCATATTGATCGTCTCTAATATCAAGGACGAGAAGATTGTTCAGAATTCATTGTTCGGCAACTCAAAAATTCTACATCGCTTTTCTTACGTTATTTTGTATGAAGTAAAAGTATACCTACAGGCCTGGTAACCGCACTTTTTTGTACTTAAAATGTGATGCGTTGATGTGCGTCTGACGAAGTCAGTGCCAGAATCTTACGTAAATAACAGGATATCTTTAAAATACCAAATATTTAAATATTTAGGTAATCATCAGTTTTGGTGTACGGCAAATGACAGGGTATTGTTCAAGCAATCATATAAACGTCAGTTGTGAAACTGACATCTGTGATTGACCCCCTGTGGGGTCAATGTCATTCGGCGTTATTTTTAAATTTTAATATTATAAATAGCTTTGTTCCGCCTCAGTCTTATTATACTGAGCCTAAAAACCTGGTTATTAATTCCGTATTAGTCAGTTTGGGAATTCACTGCAGACCTGTATGTTTCCCGATCATTATAATCTGGACCTCTTCAAAGAGGGAATCGGTTTATTCTAGGCAAGCATGCTTCATCCTAGGTGGCAAGGTGGTTCGAGTTGCGACCGAACGCAAGCCTAGTTGGGTTAAAAAAGAAACCTTCAAAAATCCTTAAGCGGGCAGAGGGGCTGCGATTATCCATACAAAATGTATTCCTTTTTACCGCGGCGAAACGCAATAGGAGGGTTATGTGTTTGGCGTGTATGTATGTCCGTTTCTTTGTTCCCTCATAACTCCTAAACGAAAGAAAGGATTTGAATGAAATATACGTCGTTAGATTCGTCTTGATGGCGCGAGTGTCACTGGCTACATTAAAATTAAAAAAAAGAAAAATACTGGATTTTTGAAAAAAAAAGAGAGATTACAAAAATATATGACACTTATATGTTTAAAATAAATTCAAAGTGTCAAATCCTATACACAAACACAAAGGTTAAATCATGTACGAAGAATTTTACGCGACCAAGGAAAGAACAAATACAAAAGAACTAAAAAGTTGGAAATAAAAAAAGTAGTTAAAAAACTAAAAAACCCGACTGAAAAAACTGAAAAGCAAACAATAAACACATTTTAAATTAAACAAAACTTGGAAGCAGGCGGGGTCCATTCTATTTTCATTTCATTTCATAATTGAATGTACAAATGAACCCCCCCCCGCCTGCTTCCAAGTTTTGTTGTAATTTAAAATGTGCTTGTTGTTTGCTTTTCAGTTTTTTCAGTCGGGGTTTTTGTCTTCCTGAATAATGCCTCTAGAGTCTAGCGCAATAACTTTTTGGACGTCTTGTATCATTTCAATACCTAGCCCCAAACTAATGTAATGTGTCGAATGAACCTAACCGGTACTCAGAGACATTTAATGATTACTTAAGTAAGCCGTCACTTAGTAAAGGTTTGACATACTTTTGTATGACAAAACTGTCAAAACCATTACTAAGTGATAGCCTAAGTAACCATTAAAGCTCTCTGAGTGCGGCAGTAAGTGACATCTTTGCTAACTTTGCCAAGGCTTACAAGTAAGTTAAGTAACTAAGGGTTATACAGGGTGTAAATTAACCCTTCATACATACTTCAACCAAGCATTCCGTACATCAAACTTAGTACCCCTAACCAAAAATTAGTGCTGATGGAAAACGACATTTTTTTTTTTGGGTCAAAATTCTCATTTTACGGTAAAACTCAATGTAGCACTCTTAAAACATTGTGCTAGTGTATGCTTTGAATAGTAAAAGGGTCATGGAGGTTATTTAAGTAAAGTTAAAGTAACCTTAAAAACCAGTATTTACAAAAACAGCTGTGCAAAATTTGCAACCCCCCCAATATCTCCGTAACTAGGGGGTTCCTAGGTATGGTCTAGAACAAAAAAAATATCGCAGTGGTAGGCAGAACAAGTGCCCTTCGTTTGAGTTAAGGTTTTACACTTTTTATACAGGTGAACGGTGCAAACCTTCTCCCTGCAAATCAGGATTTTTTATCTTAAAGCAAGACTCAAGCTATCAGAGGGCTCGCGAAAGGTATTATTTCCCGGAGGCCTTGATAGAACACTCGATATTAATGCAGTCAACTATACAACTATATATACAGTATGTTTACTAACAGAGGGCGTTCCCGTTAACCCGCAATAGTATAGCATCCATACATGCTAAAAAAAAATTACCAACCAGGAAACCCCTTTTTTTTTTTTTTTTGGTGGGTGTAAAATCATCGAATAACCCCTCCCGCTCTTGGGCAGAGCGAAAGGGAGTGTCAGACTTCTACTGACTAAAAACCACCCATGTTCCTTCTTCGCCCTCTATGTCGAGGCCGCGATAACCGGTGGACTACCCGCGGCCCCGACAGGCGTCGGCCCTTTCGGGCCCCTCCCATGTTGCTGACATCTCTTTGAGGCGCGCGTGGAACACGAACGCGCCGTCGACACGGCCTGTTTTCGTCGTGAGACGGACGGACGGCGAGTTAGCCCATCACTCACCGTCCACAGGCCCGCGTCTACGGTGGCCGGAGGTCATCGCGGGACCCCCGACGACGCCCGGAGTGCCTCCCGCGGCGGCTGGGAACCTGGAAACCCCTTGGTTACGGAGATATTGGGGGTCAAAGTTCCAAATTTTTCACAGCTGTTTTTGTAAATTCTAGTTTTTTAGGCTATAACGTTACTTAAATTACCTCCATGACCCATTAATTATTTAAAGCATCCACTAGCACAATGTTTTAAGAGTGGTACTTTGAGTTTTACCGTAAAATGTGATTTTTGACACAAAAAAAAAAGTTGTTTCCCAGCAAAAAAATTTGAGTAGGGGTACTTAGTTTGATGTACAGAATGCTTGGTTGACGGGAACGCCCTCTGTTAGTTAACATACTGTATAACTAATGCTTGTCAATGGCTGCATTTATGGACCCAGTCAGGTCGTCCACTGCTCACCCATCAACCCGCATTAGACAAGCGTGGTGGGTTGAAAAGGGATGTTTACCGACTTAAAAATTAGAAAAATGTGATTCTAATTAGTCCGTCTGTTAGATTATCGATGATCAAATGATTGGATACGTAATTTTTGTTTTATCAAATCAATAAAAATTTACGAAGATAAAACGCGTCAAAGATTTGAGTGGGGGTTGGTGACGTCACTGACCGCTAAAAAAGCCATACTAATGTCTTAGAGTATGACGTCACACAAGCAAAGCACTGTATCGTCTTCATTGTTAATGTGAAAAAACGAAAAATACGTGTCCAATATTTTTTGGTAATCTACATGACGGACTAATTAGATTTTTTTTTTAACTACTCTATTGTCTAAACCCGTTCCAACTATAAAAGTGTATAATAAAATATATTTAAATTGTAGACACGAGAGGGCGCCGTCTACCAGGAGACCAGAGAGGTGGTGACGATCAACGAGTGGACAGACAGGATCTACCAGAACACCATGCAGGAGCACATTATCACCAACGTCGTCAGCGGCCGCAAGATGAGGATACAGAAGTACAACTTCCCTGATACCGGTATGGTTATATCTCTTTGTTACATCATTGTCTGCATAGCCTTTTCCCAACTGGGGAATAGGCTTCCTGTCTAACCAGATACAACTGTATTCCGATATTTAACATGGACAGTATGTAATACGATACTCCTTCGCCCACTTTTGGCTCCCGACCCGCAATGATTGTCAAAGATCAAAGATTTAACGGTCTAACGGCACGGAGCTCTTAGTTACAATAGGGGATCGGACTGAGTCAAAAAAATATGATTCTAATTAGTCCGTCAGTTAGATTATCGAAAAATATTGGATACGTGTTTTTTGTTTATTCAAATTAATAAAAATTGACGAAGATAAGACGCGATAAAGATCATGAGTGGGGGTTGTGACGTCATTTGTAGGTAAAATATGTACTAACATGTGACGTTTTCGACGCACTGTATGGTCTTCATTTTATTGTTATTTTTTTTCCAATATTTTTTGGAAATCTATCTGACGGACTAATAAGTTTTTTTTGGTCCGATCCCCTATTGAGTGATAATTACGTTACTACAATTAAAAGGACTGAATGAAAAATAGCACGCACATGGGGCTATAATACGTAGCAATAGATCAATCCAGTAGTCATAAATGTTGTCGCTTCTGTAAAATAAGTAACTACGCAGCAAAGCATAAAATCTCCTTGCTAGTAGACTAAATAATATTAAGTCTCAACAACCAATGTTCACAGTGATCTGGAACCCCTGGGCGGAGTACGCCAAAGAGATCCCGGACTTCGGCGACGACGAGTTCCCGAACATGGTGTGCGTGGAGGCAGGTCGCGTCGCCACGCCCATCGTGCTGCTGCCCGGCACTGCCTTCGAGGCTAGCCAGATACTGCAGGTATGTACACACTACGTGCCAAGTGCAATTCGGAGCTGTTGCTTTTATCGCAACACCCTGTTTCGTCTTATGAATGGCTTTTTTTTTGAGGGGTGGGAAATCATCGAATAACCCCTCCCGCTCTTGGGCACTGCGAAAGGGAGTGTCAGACTTCTACTGACTAAAAACCACACATCTTCCTTCTTAGCCCTTTATGTCGAGGGCGCGGTATCTCTTGCGAACAACCCGCAGTTCGTCTTATGAATGCCTTGTGTGTGATTAATGACTTAAACACAGTACAACATATTCTATGAAATGGAGTGATATATAGTGGGTTAAGCTCGCCGTTTTTAACATACTTTTATTTTGTGTGCAATGAAGATAAGAATTTATTTATTTATACTTTATGTTCAATAGTGGTTAATCACACGAGGCAATCTCTACCACCCAACCTAATATTAGCGAATAAAATAACTTCTGGTTTTCATTCATTGGTTTCTTGAAATATATTAAAGACTTTAGAAGTTACTATAGTTCTTTCAGTTATTTGTCTCTGAGAGCAGCAAGCTTTTACAGCAAGAATAAAGATCAATATTTTAGTTTTTTAGTTTATGTTATTTCAAAGTATCAAAAACTAAAAATATACTGATAGAGAACTGAGAACAGCAAATATTGTATTTTTTATTTTAATTTGTCACACATCGCCAGTTTTAATATTCTACCTATATTCGCACTTAATAACACAGACAGCGGTCCGTTAACAAATTAATTTTAATAATCCGGTCTGTATTGTGACATCAATTACCAGATAATTCCATAAAATCAAATGATATTATTTCCGTTTCAGGTGATGTAAACAGATCGGCCGACCACACACAACGCAGCCGTCCACAGGAGCAAAGTCAATTGAGCTGTCATTCCTCATAGCTTACACTACGTAGCCGGGGGCTCTACGATGTAACTAAACTCATTTCTACTACTCCTGTACACAATGGACGATGCTGGCCCATCTTTTTTGCTTTTCTCAACCTCTTTTTTGAGATATCCATGCTCGGCCTAATCATCTTAACTCAAAGTAGTCCCAGTTTTAGGAAATCAGAGTTTTAATCGAATTTGAACGCAGGAATCTCGACGGTGGCAATTTGAAATGATTCCTAGTGATAAGTATCTAACTTTCGACTCTCCAATTGAAGTTGAAGATCAAACAGCATGCGAATGTCACTTTTAAATTCTCACTATTTGATATGGCATTGTCATCCATTGTGTACAGGACCCTTTATATAATAAACCAGTAATCATTAGTGTCCCAGTAATTTTGTACTTTTGGAAATAATGTAGCTTCCATATTCATCAATCATCAGTGTTAGTTGTTTGAATGTCAATTTTATAATGTATCGTAGGTTTTAGAAACCTTATGACATATTTTTGAAAATCATTATTATGATTTTGGTTATACTTCTAATTACAACACTTTTTAGTATGCAAAGATGTACTGCTAAGCCCCCTTATTAAATTAACTAAATCATTCCGAATGTACAATTATTTTGTAGTTTCACAATAATGCTCCTATAGTTTTACGTTATGCACAACTCTGGGTTAATTTAGTTTTAAAAATGTTTTCGATCGTCTTTTGTGAATAAAAGCCAAAAGGCCAAAATAATTTCTAAAACTATTAAGTTTTAAAATTCTTACACGTGTGTATTCTTGCATCTGTGGTTGTTCAGTTTTCGTGATGACTCGTTTTCAATACTACTGACTTATTCAATAAATCATCATCTTCAGCCCAGCCTAACCGGGTGCAGTTGAACACCAGTATTTACCTGGAGCGACAGCCTATCTAACTTCTACAACCCAGACACTAGATTTTTACATCACATTACGACACGTTGTATATTCGATTTCTTAGAAAAACACAGTAAAAAGACATTATTTTAATTACTATTGTGTAAAATGAGTCGGGGTTAAGTTTCTATTGTGTATTTAAATGCAGCTTTTAATAATTGTTTTACTTTAAATCTTGCCAAATGGTGTCTAAACTTGTTCTTTTCTTTTCCTCGAAATGAGGTTTGTTGTTTCTAGCGCTTTGTCCATTACAGACCAATGGCATAAAAAGGGTCTTTTGACCAGTTTTTTCAATACATTTCTCAAAACAATGGCGTAAATGTTTACAATCAACTTTTTCAACCGCCAAAAGATCTCTTTATTCGACATGTCGCACAGTAAGAACGAAAGTAACTTAACTGAAAATTATGGCAAATTAAGTTAAATACCTAAAACTGCTCCTTAAAACATGGTCTGTCGTACTAGTGAATCAATTACCCTTCTTTTGGGCTTCGCCGCAGTCGGGTATAGAGTAATGATATCGTGCATATTTTGGTGCATGATGAATTAATTATTTTGGTCTGTCTTGGACGCATTGCAAAATATTTTTGGTTCTTATATTATGAAATAAAATCGTTATAATAAATCCTCGATTGGAAAATTATAAATTGCGTATTATATTTGTCTACGTGTGGTCCATTTGGACTAGCTCTTCTGTCTTCCGCTATTTTCTACACTTGTTGTCATTTGTTCTGTTTGTTTATCTAAGTATTTAGCTGTAAGGTATCTCAGTTTTACTGAAACTTCCTCCTAAATCGTGCAAAAATTTACTCCTTAGCCCATTTTTTTGAAGGCATAACTAAAATATTAAATATGTTTATTTGTTTAGGAGGTGCAAAAAACTAGACGTTCCATTTTCGGTTTTTAATCAATTTCGATGTAATTAACTAATTTAGTTTACGGTATGATAATGAAATGCCAATATTGCAGGCCGTATACATCTCCACTAAATAATAAAATAAAGATTATTCTCTTTCAGTTTTAAAAGCACGAATTATGAGATCAACTTTAGCTTATGGATTTTGAATTTGTATTTCAGATGTATGCGACACTGCTCTACATTCCTCTTTAGTAATACTCGGGCCGTTTTAGTAACTTATTGTTATAATGGTTAACTATTTAGTGTAATACTAATTCCCATATTCATATTGCATAGAACCAAGTTGTGTTCTCTGGTATCATTAACATTATACATTAGAATTTACAAAATCAGTTTTTCTCTTCTTGAGACTTCAAAAACATTTCCATTCCTTTTTATTAATTTGTAGTTTCTGATTTTATTGTGTTAACTAATACAATTATGTTGAACTGGAAATTCTCCGTGTACACGCACAATCGCACATATTGTACAAAATGATGTGATTTTTTTAACTACATTTAATTTGTACATTTTTTTTCTTCTCTAAATATTGAAACGTTTTTGGAGGCTTTTAAAGTATACGAAGTTTAACGTAAGAATATGTACTTAGATATAACGAGTTCCTTGTTTTTAAATACAAACGATTGGGTAGGTTAACTTTGTATTATGTCATTATCGACATGATGTTGTAAAGGTAATTGTTATTATGTTTATTATACATTTTGTAGTGTCTTGATGCTCTCTCAACGTAGAGGTAGAGTTAAGATTAAAACATCCGTTCTTTAAAGTATTTCATTCATAGTTTTAAGTCAATTTTGACTTTTTGATGTCCAATATTATGCCAAGCGAGTCGTAGGACTTTCGTAATAATAATATTTGTAATTTGTAAACTAAATTGATGGGCTGCTACCAATAGTGGCCAGGATCAACGAAATATACAACGAAGTGTACTTCCTTAGGTGCAATAAAATGAAGTAAAAAAATGCGTGTTTTATTTCGTGCAACCTAGTACTACATTTTCAGAATGCTGCAATGAATCCTCATAAAAGATCACAGGCTCGACGCCGACTCCACTTTGAAAGTGACCTTTTTATTATCGTGTTCCTTACGGTACAATTTTCAACATGTATCTGCGCTTACATTAGCCATGTTGAAAAATACTTCTCATACACTTGTAATCTTTGTTGGAGAGATAGCAAGTTCTGAAAAATACCACGCGAAGACAAAATTGCGACTTATTGGCGACTAATGTTATTAATAAATTATTGGAAGAAAATACATCTTCGCTAGGTGCCCTAGTTTTTGAGATATAAATGTGGTCCTGCTTAGGCTTCGGTTTTGTGAATAGCGATTTTCGATAGTACGATGGATTGATTGGATACGACAGACAATCGAGTGGACAAAGGTCGTTGGAAAGAGCAATACTATTGCAGTATATGATTGTATAAGTATTAATCCCGACAACACGCTATCACCAGTTTTTATTTTTCAGAACTTGCTATCCCTCCAACAAAGATTACAAATAAGAGAAGTATTTTTCAACATGGCTTCTGTAATCGCAGATACATGTTGAAAACTGTATCGTAAAGAACACGATAGTATAAGTACAACGGGCTGGTGTCTGCAACTGCCACGCCTAATGCGCGTATTTTGCGTGTGGGTGGGAATATCACTCGATCCACCCAAACTCCTCGAGAAAAGCCACAAGTAAAAAACATGCAGTTTTCAGTACCGCAGGGTACTGAAAAGTGCTTGTGGTACTGAAAACAGAAATACAGTTTATATGAAAATTTTTATTTGAAACTTGTGACACAATACTTGCCTATGTAATAAAGTTTGTCAATAAGGGATTTAGGGGAGGGGGGGGGTTCACGACTTTAGATGTGAACATGATATTCAATCAGCACCTCATTAATATTTGTGTTATCTATTTATGAGTAGCAATAAAGCTATGCTTAATTATTGCATGTAAAATCGAACCCATCTGGATTGTTCAAATGTTCTAGCTCGTTTCGCTCGCTCTTATCGCCAGGTTTTCCTAATAGTCCAATTCTTCAATGCGTTAGTACTAATTATAGTTAGTTAAATAAAATTGTATTGAATGATAAAAAGAAAATCGGTTAAATTTTTGGTGAGGGCTAAAATATTCGAGCTCGCTTCGCTCGCTCTTGCATTTATGGAAGCATGCAGCTTCGGCTTACGCATAAGTCATTAAAAAAACATTCTAAGTCTATATGTATGAATGGTTGGAACAATCATCTCATCTCATTTATCCAATGTGTCAAAATTGTTTGAGTTCGCCCGCTGTTTTTGTAGATTTGCTATTTTGACATGACGTTTGAATGAAATTGTACCTCTACAAAATAAAATTGACTTAAAAATAATAAAATCCAAAGTGATAAGTACTGTTATGTAGGTACGTGCGAATGAAACAGCGAGCTGCTTAGCACTGTTCGTTTATTAAATGAAAAGAGGTGACATGACGTGAGGTTGAAACCCATATGAATTACCTTCATATATATAACAGATACATTTTCAAATTTAAAAAAAAGTTTTTGGTCTTCTCTTTTTGCTACCTTTCTTGACTAATGATGAAAATAGAGGGGGCGGCCAAATAAGGGTTGGCCCCCACACAGATTGGGGTTTGACAGTTTGTGGTGACTTGATGTGCTGTTACTTGTCCTTTGTACCCATTCCATTTTGACCCTGTGCTTACTAGGGGGCGCTAGGGTGATGTTTGCACACGGACACTACATGGCAGTACATGGGCTAGAGACGCCTCTGCAAAAGATACAAAAAAAGTGTCAAGATAGTTTTGACTTCGATTCGATTGTTTGTAAATCGAAGCTTTACCCTGCTTGGCCTTTCTCGATAACATTGTGAATTAGGGAGACTTTTGCCAGGCAGGATAAGGTCCTGACTCCACTAAAGCGGAGACGTGTGAAGACAAATCATGTTAGCTAAGGTGTGCGGAGATGCGTACTGACTCGACCGGGGCAGAGAGATCTGTATACTGGCAACAACAAGCCCAGTTTAGCGACCACCGCAGAACACTCACCGTACGTCCCGTCTCTGCTATGTGCTGCCACCGAGTATGGAGGCTGGCCTAAACAAATATGACATCTCTTAATAATGTGCTGAAATTAATATCAATTAAAACCAAATATATCTGTAACACTAAATTATATTTCATACATAATTAACTACAATGTACTTTGTGTGGCTTCAGAGCTGGTTGCTTGAGGGTCCCAAGCTCCAACTTCTGTGAGTAGATCCTTTTTTGACTCAAAATACTCTCTATACCACAAGATATGATCTTTCTTTTCCTTAACCGTGTAGAATGCGTTTTTGGACAATCCTACGCATACAAGCTCCATGAAATGCCTGATGGGGCCTTTCTTGGGGCACCAGCCTTCGAGGTGGGAGTCAAGGAATATGTGCTCGGAGAAGTGAACATTCTGCTCTTCTTCTAGACCTGAAATAAAATAATGTTAATTTAGTTGTTGTACATAAGTGTGATGAAAATGATAGCGTGTCGGTTGACAGAGGAGACTAAGTTGCACCAACACCAAGTAACAAAGTCAAGAAGCCTATGATAATGACATAAGTGTAGTGAAATTTTAGCTTCTCTTTTAATAACCAGTTCTGGTTACTACATTTATCGTGTGCGTTTCGACCGCGCGGACACGACGTTTTTTGTTTAAAAAAACTGTACCAAGTTTATGGAAAAGTTTGTAAAAGTTGATTCCCAAAACCATAAATTTGTCAAAGTGATGGTTACAAAGTTATAAGGGTTTGAACGTGGCCGCGCCATCGAAACGCGGGGAACCGCGCGGCCACGGAGATCTTTAAAACTAAGCGTTGCAGAGACCTGCAATTTAGGTAAATAACAGATTCCAGATGTAAAAAAATTGTAAAAATATAGAAAAAAATCCTAGGTTTTAGGAGCTGTAACACTAAAACCTCATGGCCGCGCCATTGAAACGGTGAGAACCACGTTATCGCCGATATCTCGCTGAAAAAGCATCGTAGTGGTCTGGAGTTTCTTGTGATTCATAGATTTGAATTTGTCAAATCATGTAAAAATACAAAAAAAAAACCTTAGGTTTATATTTTAGGTGCTATAATTATATACGTATTTTTCACCGTTTCAATGGCGCGGCCATGGCGTTTTAGTCTTATAGCACCTAAAATATTAACCTATGGTTTTTTTTTGTATATTTACATGATTTGACAAATTCAAATCTATGTTTTACAAGAAAATTCAGACCTCTACGACGCTTTTTCAGCGAGATATCGGCAATAACGTATTTTTCACCGTTTCAATGGCGCGGCCATGGCGTTTTAGTCTTATAGCACCTAAAATATACCCCTAGGGTTTTTTTTTGTATTTTTACATGATTTGACAAATTCAAATCTATGAATCACAAGAAACTCCAGACCACTACGATGCTTTTTCAGCGAGATATCGGCGATAACGTGGATTTCACCGTTTCAATGGCGCGGCCATGGGGTTTTAGTGTTACAGCTCCTAAAATATAAACCTAGGATTTTTTTCTATATTTTTACAATTTTTTTACATCTGGAATCTGTTATTTACCTAAATTGCAGGTCTCTGCAACGCTTAGTTTTAAAGATCTCCGTGGCCGCGCGGTTCTCCGCGTTTCGATGGCGCGGCCACGTTCAAACCCTTATAACTTTGTAACCATAACTTTGACAAAGGAGAATGAGCAAAATGGTACCCGGCTCCAATAGATATGATTGTAGTGTCGTTTAAAAGGTCTTACCAAGAGGAACAATTTTTACTATAGCCGCCACTCTCAAATCTGATTGCGTTTGAAGATAAACGACAGTCTTACTAACTAATAAAAACCCTGTTCCTTCAGTTTCCCTTTGCTTTCCAGGGCCACAGTAACCTGTTTAGACAGTCTCGTGGCCCCGGCGATAAACATACATATACGAGTATATTAGTTACCACTTATTTATGTAAGAAAATGAGTACCAAGGATTTATTTTCGGCATTTCCGTTCATGTTTTCTATTAATAACGTTTTTACGTAAGACTTTGCCATGCACTCCTCATTTTAACTCGAGTCCCGTTGCTCCTGAGCGCGGGGTGTGCGCAAGAGCAGCGGGGGAGGGAGAGGAGGGGATCGACTGACACCAGACGTGTTCGCGTCCTGCGTCAGTCGCTCGTTCGTTTTGCGCTCGTGACGACGTTTAGCTGCTGTTTGAGTTTCTTTTGTGCTTTCATAACTCGGTTTTATTAACTACTGACCCCTGCGCTCCTACTGGACTTGTTACCCGCTCTAATTAACGCTGACCTGTGCTAGTGTTGTGGACTATACTGATTTGCTTTTCGAACTGGAATATCGCAATGGAACGTCTCAACTGTGTAATGTGTCGGCGAGCTTTATATACCGAGATTTATAGATCGAGGTTTTAGGGACAGCTTGGACCTCATTGATGAATGTGGGTATGAATCCTATGTCCCACCAACAAAGAACCGCCAAGAGACACAGCTGACCACTGAACAATCCAACGAAGCTCGATCGGTAACGCTATGCCGGTGGGTTGTGGAAGTGGCAAATGGCCGGTTTAAACGTGATTTTAAGCTCTTGCGGCAAAAATATTTTAATAAGTCACTGCCCAATATGTTCACTGATTTTAAAATTGCCGCAGCTATCACGAATCACTTCCACCAACCCATCGTGGATAGCGTACACGCAGACGAATTCGTCCATATAATAAGGCAGAAAATAGATACCCCGAATCTTCTGCATATGTATGTAGAGAGAAAACGGCTTAACCACAGAAGAGTAGATTTTCAGAGGATGGAAGCGAGCCAGATTGAAAACTTCCCTTCAATGACGGAGGAGGATATAATTCTATTAGCGCTAGGTACATACCAACTCAAGCTGGCAAGATCTTACTGTGCCGAGCATTTATCAAATGGTCTATATATAATTGAAACGTACAGAGAGGGAGCACTTGATGATCTGCCAGACTATGGCATACACGAAGATGCCTGGCTTTTGCGTGGACGAATCCAGTCGCGACATGTCCGTGTAAAAACATATTTTTGTTATACAATGTGGAGCAGGACGATTGACATTCCTCTAAACCACGTAAAGAAAGGCATGCTCTTGACCCGTATACAAAAAATCAATCAAATCCAATGACTACTTTAGCCACAGGAAATTATTTTTCATTCACTTATTTTTCAACATGATGTAGATCGGAGTCCGTAATAATAGGTAAACATTGTAAGGTCAGGAACCTGTGCAAAAACCTACGATTCTATTCTCAACGTCTCAATACGCTTGAAAGACAGAGAAAGGTGTCATACGATCCCACTCTGACGCGCCCCGCACACTCCCACAAAATACTACAATTATAAAGAAAAAGTAATATTACTTACGCAAATAATGCATTAGTGGTGCATAGAAAATTGCGAGTGTGTGTGTGAGCGGTATTTTTTTCGGCAAAAAGTCCTTGACTCGGTAACTATGTCAGTCAGTGCATAGCGGCGCCCTTTGAGGAGAGCACACGCCTACTTTTTTTATCACAAGACGAGCCGCGCGCGCATTGTCGTGATTTTATGAAAAGTTTGTTGTTATTGTGATTAAAGACGATTTATGATATTTGGATTAGTGCATAGGTTACTGTGACTTATTGGTGTTAGTGTAATATTAGTTATTTAGGCATTTATTAGGTAGCTAGTTTTGTGATTTAGGTTAAGTTAGTAAGTTTTTTAGTTTAATTATGCCTCAAATAAGGTTTTAAGTGATTAATTATTCAATCAGTGATCTTTTATTAATTAACAACTCGCAACTTAGTGAGTTTATGCCGCTGATTTGTTGTTCTCCGATAAGAAGTACCTACGCCCAACATCGCCGCCGCTCGCTGCACCCCGCGCACTAGGTCAGTGACTTTTCGTAGTTAAAGCGTGTTTACTTTTTATGCAGTTGATTCTGCTATTTATTTTGTTTGAAAATTGCAATTTTTAAATTTTCCACTAACTACTAATCTTCGTGTTTTAAAATGTTTCGATGGACTAGTACAGTGCTAGTTTTAATTTAATGTCGTAGTTCCAGATCCACATTGTATATTAATCAGCAGTGCAAATAATATTGTCCAACAGTATTGCACATGTTTAACCGGGCGACGTACGATCGGCACTTGTGCACATATAGTGTCCATCGTATGGTACTTAGGCTATGCGAGGCATACGGGATTTACTGCTCCGGCATCTTTCCTCAATGCTGTTATAGTTGATACCGATATGTAATGTTTTAAATCTACTCACTTATTGATAAATATGTTTTGTATTTAAAGAATGCTTGTTTTCTTACTTCTTTTAATAATAGAATCCTAAATGTGTTATATCATGTTATTCTAGCTTTATTTTACTTATTTAAGTAGTTTGTAATAAATTCTTCATCATTTATAAAACACAAGCTGTTCCCCGTGGTTTCACCCCTGCTGCTCGGCTCCTTTTAGTCGTAGCGTAGCGATGATATATAGCTTATAGCCTTCCTCAATAAATGGGCTATCTAACACTGAAAGAATTTTTTAAATCGGACTAGCAGTTCCTGAGATTAAAGCTTTATAATAATAAGTATAGATAGTGAGATTACTGCTTTCCAAACGTGAATAGGGACAGGCGCCATGGTAGACGTTTTTCTGCATCAAAATGTCTATTCAATGATATATTAATGAGGACTATTGGAGCGGGTACCACGTTCCATACATTTTTGCCCATTGTCCTTTATGCTTTTGGGAATCAACTTTTACATAAACTTGGTACAGTTTTTTTTAAAAAAAAAACGTCGTGGCTGCGCGGTCGAAACGCACACCATTTATCAACAATTCTTATGCATCCATATTTTTAGCTCTAAGAATTACGACTTTGATTTGATTTTAGTGACTAATTAATTGAACTCGGAATACAACCATAAAATAATAGACCAGAGAAATTGGTGTAGAAATTAGAAATTGACATGCAAACTGTTCGGATGACGATTTCAAACTGTATTTACAATTTTCGTATAATAAAATACAATGACGATAGATTAACATCCCAACAAAACTCACCTTGCTCATTATTAATAGGGAACTTCCAGACCTTCCCCTGTTCAGTCCACAGCACCATCTTCTGGAAGTAGTTGCCAGGGGGCTGCGAGGTCGCCAGGGTCAGTTCTCGCTGTTGCAGGTTCTCCCATACATCTAGTTTCGTGCCATAGTTCGACTCTTTGGTTTTGAAGATCCCTAGTGGTTCGCCACTGAAGATGTTCACTGATGTTACTGAGGTTGGTTCTAGTTGAGCGGGTCTGTAAAAGAAATAGTTTTGAATCAGTATCTTGGGAAAGTGTTGGTGAAAAGGCTGAAGAGGAACCTCCTATGAGTGGGTGATGCAGCTGAGTTTCAAACATATTCTCCCCAAAACACTGAGCTGAAATTTCGCACTCCTTTGGTTACAATATATTTTTATGATCGACATGATCACATGATTCTGCTTTCAAGTAGTAGAATGTTTTAGTTTACTATTATATTATATTCAATTAGTTGTTTATTGTTTACCAAATCAAATTATTGGAACCTAACCCCTCCAGGCCCAGTCGAAGGAGCCCCGCCACGCGGCGCCTACTTCTGGGTGGTTTAAAAAGATGGTGGTGGTGCCAAGTCTCGAGCTCGCTTCGCTGACTCTTACATCCAAGTTTCCTAGTAGCGGGTTCGCAGGGTATGTCGGGGTCTCAGTACATACTCAGAGGAAAAATGATTGCTTTGGTTTGCTGCCAATTTAAAGTTTTAATATTATTTTTAAGATTCTTAAATAAAAATGTACCTATGTTAAAATTTGTTAATTTTTATCATTCAATCAATATATGAAAAGGGAACTGTTACACTGACAAAACGTCATTCGTCTAATAGTTGTGTGGGCTAGTAAAATGTTTGACAAATGATAAATGTCCCAAACGTTTTCTGTCATTATAATAATCAGCTTAACAATAATTCTACCAAATGAAACGTTGGTTTGCAATTGATAATCAGCCAAACAGTTTTCGGCGAAAAGGCAGGATACCATTATTTAGGCATAGACATTATGGGTATGTGTAGCCAGGAATTAAATATCTTCCGACTTCCAGCAACCAGTCATAATAGCAAATATAACTGAACAAATTGACAACTAACTTATACTCAAACTCAAACTCAAAGCATTTATTTCAATTAAACCATTACTGGCACTTTTGAATGTCATAAGAACAATTCATAAAACAAAACTACGAAAAACTACGAGTGCAATACGTCATTCCGAAAGCCACCACGCCGAACCGCACGCCGCCGAATGCCCGCAACGACGAACACTGCAAGCAAAAAAGCACGCAGCGACGCACACCGCAACAACGAATGCACGAGACCTCGAATCACGGAACAACGAATGCACGCCGCAACGCGCAACCGCCGCCCCGCGACCCGGAGCCCCGCGCACCAGCCACCACGGCACGCGCCGCCGCGCGCCCCCGCACCCACAGCACTCGCCGCCGGTAACATCCGGCGCCGCGCAACCCGACGCAGCAACCCCCGAAACAACGTATTGCACTCCTAAGCTACAGTCACAGTCACAAGGCATAATAACTTGTGAAAGTACTGTAGTTGCCAGTTGCCTAGCGTAGATCTCTATGGAGAAGAACGGGCAAGAAACTCCATGGACACTCTTTTAAATCAAAATATTGTTACAAAATCTTGGTACATTACATCATTCATGTTGAGATGGTATATTATGTGAGAACTATGTAGCAAGACGTGCAAGTTAAGAGCGTCCGGAGTAAAAAGGTATAATAAACAAATCAAAAAAATATGTATATATTTATAAACCATGGCAACTAAGAGATGACCAGTCTCCACTGACAGCGCCCGTTCACGAACATGACGCATGGATCAGCACCATTCAACTCAACCATTTTGAAGGGAACTAAATGATCCGACACACGCGCCACCATCAGCGAGACATTTGAGTGAGCATGACATTCTCTCAGCCACCAGGGCATCGTCATTAAAAATAATATAATTATCTAAATGTAAAAAGTGGCTTTATAGTACATAGTACTCACACATGTGCCATGCAATTATATAATATTAAGATATTGAATCTATACAATGCAAAGAAATAATTACGATCTTCTGGAGCCTCTACAATAACTTCACATGAGATATTCTAATAAAATATAAAATAAGGTAGTTAGATCGGATAGTCGATTTATCGAGAAAGGTTGTAAGCTACATTTATGTGACGCAGACGAAATTGCGTGGGTCAGCTAGTAAAAAAAAAAAAAAAAAATGTACCATGGCAACTAAGAGATGACCAGTCTCTACTGACAGCGCCCGTTCACGAACATGACGCAAGGATCAGCACCATTCAGCTCAACCATTTTGAAGGGAGCTAAATGATCCGACACACACGCCACCATCAGCGAGACATTTGAGTGAGCATGACATTCTCTCAGCCACTAGGGCAAAGTCACTAAAAAAAAAAAATAACTAAATGTAAAAAGTGGCTTTATAGTACATAGTACTCACACATGTACTCACACATACAACCGCCTAATGCCGTGTGAAGTATTGATGATTTACCGTCGGGGCTGCGGGTTGTTCACAAGTTACCGCGGCCTCGACATATAGGGCTAAGAAGGAACATGGGTGGTTTTTAGTCAGTAGAAGTCTGACACTCCCATTCGCTCTGCCCTAGGGTTATTTGATGATTATCCACCCGCCAAAAAAAAAACAGAGTTTACGATTTTAAACCAACTTCACTTAGTGAAAAGTGGGTGTAATACTAGGTAACACACCTTTTTTTTTTTTTTTGGTGGGTGTAAAATCATCGAATAACCCCTCCCGCTCTTGGGCAGAGCGAAAGGGAGTGTCAGACTTCTACTGACTAAAAACCACCCATGTTCCTTCTTCGCCCTCTATGTCGAGGCCGCGATAACCGTTGGACTACCCGCGGCCCCGACAGGCGTCGGCCCTTTCGGGCCCCTCCCATGTTGCTGACATCTCTTTGAGGCGCGCGTGGAACACGAACGCGCCGTCGACACGGCCTGTTTTCGTCGTGAGACGGACGGACGGCGAGTTAGCCCATCACTCACCGTCCACAGGCCCGCGTCTACGGTGGCCGGAGTTCATCGCGGGTAGGTAACACACCTCAGCCTAACTTTATGGGGACTACAGGCGTGATGATATTATAATTAAAATACTGTTTAACTTACGATCTCCTCCTTCCCTCTCTTCCTTCACCACCCTGCTCCCCGTCTGCTGGTCTGGCTTTTCTCTGAGAGTATCTGGTCTGCTGTGTTTCCGCCTTAGTCTTGTTGACAAGGCGCTTTACTTGCTGTCCTCTTGTCTCTGTCTTTTTCACGTCTTCAGGCTCTTTTGTGCGGTCTATCTTCATGCCGACTAGGAGGTCACTGAAAAATCAATGTTTATTTATATTGGTTATTTGCTTCCGGGTCGCGCGGCGGCGGTCTCGCGTTGCGGCGTGCATTTGGAGTCTCGTGCATTCGTTGTTGCGGTGTGCGTCACTGCGTGTTTCGTGGTCGCAGTGTTCGTTGTTGTGGGCATTCATCGGCAATTTTTTTTAAACTTTGTAACTGCTTGTTCATACAAAATAGTAGCCAATATTATAAAATAATGATTTCGTATTTTTTTTTGTATTTTTTTGCCTTGGCGTGGGCGCAATGCGTTTACGCTCTGGCGTTCAAAAGATTAAGTCCCCTGTTATTCCATGAAACAAACATTACTGGCCTAGCCTATTGCCATCCTAGTCATTGCACCAAATCAGACCCCATGACTGCTACTGAAAAAATCCTGATGTAAAGACCTAATAACACTGCCAGATCTGGGAATCAAACCCAGGGTGTTATGCTCAGCAGTTGCGCTTGCAACCTCTGAACTAAAATAACCTGATAACTTCCTCTTTGGTCTGAGCCAAAGAGGAAGTTATCAGGTTATTTTCTCTCCTCCTATTGTGAAGAGGAGTTAGTTTACCTGAGGGTAGTAGATGACTGGTTGATTTTGCCCAGCACTCTGGACAGCAGTTCAGCCTCAGTCTGCTTCACATCTCCACCTAGTGCTTGTGCTACATCTCCTGCTGCTTTTGTGATGCTTTCCTCTGAAAAATATTAATTTATGATCATACCTACAATCAGAAGTTAAACCAAGATTATTTGGTTAAAATAAAAGTTGCTATTTCAACTTCTCATAAGCTATGTTGAGGTCTGTCTGGGTTAGCCACCAGCTTTTTTTTGGTGGGTTAAAAATCATCAAATTTCTCCTCCGGCACTGGGCAGACAATGTCAGACTTTACAAACTAAAAACCCATGTTCCTGTGTGTTCCAGGGCCACACTATCTCTTTTGAACAACTCGCAGCTTAGCTACTAGCCTAACAGCTAAGTAGCAGTATATACTAGCCTTAAGTAACTAGGTTTAGAAACATTTACCTACATTGTTAAATTCGATCCGATTTCAAACTAAAGACACAATTAATATGATTTGTAGATTTATTGGTACTGGCGCGAGTATTACATGACTAAAATTGAATTTTAATTCTAATAATCAGTATGAAATCATACCTATTTTCTCTGTTTTGGCTTCAAGTACATCTCCCTTCTTTTTTCTTTGTATCACTGGTGCTGTAGCGAACTTATCCTTGTATTCGCTCTCTTTTATTTTGGGCTCAGCCATCATTAACTTCAGAAGTTCCTGAATCTTTTCTGTGGCATTATCTGACGGTTTCTGTGGTTCTGACGCTTTGGGCTTGGATTCAGGTACTTTTCCATCGCCGTCTGAGGGTTTGTCGGATAAGCATCTGACTATAAGCCGAAAGTCTCGCCTAAATCGGAGCCTGGAATAAAATGGATCGGAATAAACAAACTGTATGAGTGATAGGTTACATACCAACTATGGGATCAGTTTAATTTATAATAAAGTACCTGGTCAACATTTTTTTATGTACTTCAAGTTTACAAATAAGTTAGCAACACAATTGTAGATGTAGATTTTTTGAGGTTATAAAATATCTACGTTCCGTTTTACTTGAAATGACATTTGGATTTGGTAACGTCTATTTTTCAGCATGTATTTTGGAAACTTGACAGTAAAACGAAGCGTCATACATAACATCACGCCTGTAATCTCCGAAGGGTTACGCAGAACTGTTTATAATAGTACACCCACATGTCACCAATTATTTTTACCATACATTTCAACCTAACCTAACCTAAACCCATTAGCAAATGGGTTTTGGTTTTTGCCCCACCCGGGAATCATACCCTAGACATCATGTTCAGCAGTAGCATTGCGATCACTAAGCCAACGAGGCAGTCATAAGAAAGAGCTGTAGTTTAGGTTCATATTTCTTAAAAAAATATTTCCTCATCTGTCGTCTTCAATGGGTGATGCGGAAGTGGTAATTGCAGGGATCCACAAGGGCCGATGCCGGGATTGAGGGTTGTTCGAAAGAGATACCACGGCCGGCAAGAAATATAGGTGGTTTTTAGTCAGTACAAGTCTGACACTCCCTTCCGCTCCGCCGAGAGTGGTAGGGGTCATTTGATGATCCCCACAGATGAAAAAAAAACGGGTTACTATTCCGTGTCATACAAAGGGCTTATTTCCAGCAGAGGACTGCTGTTGATAACAGTTGAAGTATAAATTCGTTTATCTTTCTTATATGGGATGGGTACGTAATATTATCACATTAACACTAAATTATGACTGGATATTGTCGAATCATGGTAGTCACAAGCTTTTTCTTCAAACTTGCAATGGTGACTGGAATGCATAAATAAAAGAGAACGGATTTCACTTGTAAGGCACATTTATTTGTGGACGGGAGTCATCTCCAAAAATATTATACAAAGAAATACCTACTTAACACGTATTCCAAATAAATTTAAGTAGACAATGAACATAACTGTACATTCAGAATTTCACGAAATCATACAAATTAAATTTTATTACTAAAGATATCACATTTTTCGATATAAATGACTTATAATTAAATAACTACTCAATGTTACATGAAACGTGTATTTTTTTTCAATGAAACACCCATTTAACGCAAAATAAAACTAAGTTTTATTTTTACGTTACCTTTTTACGACTCATTTATGAATCGATGATAAATGTCTGTAAGGGTCCGTGCAGACGATCGAACAAAGCAACAACTTGTCGGTTAAATTCTCTAATAGTCAATGTAGGTAGAAAAACCACGAGATAGACATTGTTGTCGATACACGAGTTGACGATTTTTGAAGAGACACTGGTCTTTCAATACGTATTTCTATGGAAGCACTGTATCGTCCAAACGATTGATCTTATTTTTATTTGATCAGAAATCGATCGTTTGTCTGAACCCTTACCTTAAATTATAATGTGTTAAGTTCCATTTAAAAACTACGCTGGAAATGTAATTTGCATATTTACTGGGTTTCTACAATCAGCCTAGTCTACACGAGCGAAAACGAACTTTGAATTCGCCTTTCATGGATATTTGAACTTCGGCACTGTTTGCATCTTCGAAATAGTTCCGAAATTGTATATTATATACAGTTTAGTAATAATTTAGCCCGCTCGTGTAGATTCTGCTTAACAAACACTTGCTTACTACACAAACAAGCACATTCTATAAAACCTATAGCAATGCTTATGTGTTTATCTACGATATTGGTTTAATATGTTTCTATTTTTCCACCAACACAAATATTTTTATGCAAGAACTACTAAATGTTTTTAAAGGCACAATAAATAGGAGCTACTTTTATTAAACAGACTGTATACATTCGCTAAACATAGACTTAATCTCCCTTATAACAAAACATGGTATAACGAAAGCCATCATTTGTGACACAAACGAAGATCTAAGTATAAATATAGACTATAGAGGAACCACGTTTTATTATAAAGGATCTAACTAAAATGAGCACCTATTAAAAAGTAATGGACATGTTATAAATGCCATAGATGGCAAATTCTTGTTGTACATATAAATACACCATTTTGATACCCCATCTGGCTAAAACACATATCATTTAAAAGTGACTAAATTTGTATTATTAATATTAAACATGACCGAATGCTAGTCTACGTTTTTTAAGCTGTTACAATAATAATTACAACAGTATTTGAGTTCAATCTCGTCGTTTTAGCAACATACAATTGTTGCTATAGGGTCTTCAATGAGGTATCCTACTCCAGTCTAGGGTATATTAATTGCAATGGCCAGAACAGTCGCATGGTATATTTTTCGTTGCCGGCATTCTATGTCAGTCCAAAACAGTCTTAACAAAATACTACAAGGTAAATACCAAATAATGGTAACTTACAAACTAATCTAGTACTCAGCTTAGTATAGCATTAATATTGCGTAAAAAAACCTAACAAAATGTATAATTACATGTACAGTCGCCAAGCACCAACATATGTTTAGCAATTTCGGAACCCGAAGTATTATGAAATAGGTCTTATCCCAAAGTTGCAATCCTTATTCTTTGAGATAAATCTCTTTTGAACTTAGGTAAGTGTGTACATATTGGCGCTCGTGATTGTACCAACACATAAAAAATATGAGTCAATGCAAAAAATGCTCTTGAGCAACAGAAGTAGTGGACACTACAATATTATTCCAACTTAACCATAATATGTACAATTCTAACTGACTGTCAATAATCAATATAACCGAGAAATAAACATTTGTTATTTTTAACACGAGAATTTGGTACGAAAAGTGGGATTATTCTTACCAATTAGGAGATCAAAAACTGGTAATTGCCAATACGTAGGACCCGTATTCAATGGAAGATATCGAAATCCGAATCATTAATTGCTTTTACATCAATATTATGAATTAAAAGTACAATACACGCGAAGTGTGATGTTTTCGTAATTCATTATGTACATTATGGCACACGCTTATCACCTAAAAACTTACGTACATTTTTACCTCGCTTTTCTTTAGTTAACCTTGTTTCGTTACTCAGTGTAACGAGGGTATTCCTTTTTCGTTACCAAATGTAACGTAACGAGGGTATTCCTTATACGTATCTAGCACCATTCCTCTCACTGGCAGTGATATTTATTATCACACCCCAATACTGCGCGAAAGTTATGCAAACAATGACTAACAAGACAGTTAGAGATTTTTTGTAGGTCTGAATATTAGAGCTGGTAAACGTGAATTTGTTTCTAGAATTAGTTACTAGTCAAAAAGCACCGACCCCAATTGGAATGGGACACGGGTACGTAGATAATACATTAGTTGCTAGTCTAAATTTAAGTTTTTAGTCAAAAATAGGGTAGATGTATTTTGTACGCTATTGATGACTTGTTGCTAAAACCTACTTCTTTACAGCAGTTAACTTGGATTGTATGAATAACGGGGCTTTTCTTTCTTCTCTACTAACAAACTGGTTTATTCCCCAGCTAAATAACAAAAATGATTTCTAACAACATTCTGACCTTGTTAAGAAAATAGAAAATCCCTCACCACACTGCTAAGGTTTTTCATCGTTTGCACAACATTCTTTCTGACTCACAGTTGAATGCTCGGGGCTCATTCAAAACTTCCATTTTACCTACATCCTTAACTAATTCACAGCCGTTTAGGAACTAAGTTTTACGAAACCGAAGTAGCTGTACCCTGGTCGGAGCCATACCGTTCTGTTCGGTTCTCGTTGAGCGATATTCACGATGTCTCCTTTGTATAGTCTCGCGACGGTCTGAACGGAGCATGACATCTGGGACTTGTTCAGAGGCCGCTTGCTCGAGTCGTCGCCGGTTGCGCAAGTGGAGAGTAAACGAGGCTCCTTGCCGGTTTGTCGCGCCCATATGAAGTAGCAGTTCGGCGACTGGGTTAGGTATACCACCTGGAGAGAATGATAAGTGGAATTTAGTCTTTTTTTTTAATTCGTTGAAACACGCACATTCGCAACTAATGTGTCACTAATTTTGGTAGCAGAGGAATACTAGGAAGTGGCAGCTTTTTATTTCTCGTATTCGGCTTCTTTGTTAGTGTGTTTATTTATGAATTTTATACATATTTCGTTCTTCAAAAAGGTCGAAGCATATGTAGGAGGGGGGAAAGGTTAAAGCCCTCATTAATTAAATATGCTAAAACTACGTATTTTTTATTAATGACGTACCTACACAACCACAGGGTATTACGTCGGTCTAGTTATATTCAATGAAATCACTTTATATTGCGGTCGAAAAGGCCTACTTTTCACTGTCAATGTTTCTACGATACCTTGTTTACTATAACAAATAAGGAATATAACATACATATTATTTGTATGTTGTTATAGTAACGTAAACCGCATATTGCTACGTTTGCAATAAAAATGACTCATAAGAGTCACAAGTCTGGAGTGACCTGCTTTATACCTAGTGTTATATCCTTTGATAAATTATGTTATGTACGAGTATATTGTATGTATAATGTTTATTATTTACCTAATTTTTCTTTGTATTACTATTTCATAATTTTTTTTTGAGTAACAGTCATCCGAAATGGCCAGAAGAAGAGAAAAAACACAAAGATACCGCGGTCTCGACATACAGGGATAAGAAGGAACATAGGTGGTTTGTAGTCAGTAGAAGTCTGACACTCCCTTTCGCTCTGCCCAAGAACGGAAGGGGTTATTTGATGATTTTCCACCCGGCAAAATTTATTATCTCATAGAATTTCTAACTCTATAGTTGAAAAATCTCTGTTTTAGTATATAAACCAGTTGTATTATTATTACTACTTGTTATCAGTCGTGCTGTGCCTATAGTGTCCGATAAGGAACGATAAGCTTATTATCATGTGGAACGTAAACACTCATCGGCGTACCATAATAACGTGTGTACGATACTACGTTACTGTCTACCCCTTTATGTCATAGCCTCAAAGGCGAAAGTTTAAATTTTTCAGAATTTGAATTTTGGTAGCATAAAGGTTGTTAAGTACCCTTAACGCAAACTAAAGGCACTTGTTCTGCCCCCCACAGCAATTATTTTTTTGTTCTTGACCATACCTGGGAACCCCCTAGTTACGGAGATATTGGGGGTCAAAGTTCCAAATTATTCACAGCTGTTTTTGTAAATACTAGTTTATCAGGTTTTAACTTTACTTAAATTACCTTCATGACCCGTTTACTATTCAAAGCATCCACTAGCACAATGTTTTAGAAGTGCTACATTGAGTTTTACCGTAAAATGTGATTTTAGACCCAAAAAACAAAGTCGTTTTGCGTAGGGGTACTTAGTTTGATGTACAGAATGCTTGGTTGACGGCTGTGTGATAGGTTTATTTACATCCTGTATATTGGAGATTAACATTTGTAATTGTAACAAACACTATCTCACTGTATACTCGAGTGCCTCTTTGGTCTAGAGGTCGCAAGTGCGACTGCTGCACTTGAGGTTCTGGCTTCGATTCCCGAATCAGGCAAGATGTTATTGGGTTTTTCATAAGAATTTTCTCAGTAGCAGCCATGGAGTCTGTACTTGTGTCCGGTTGATGGCAATATGGCTCGCCTCTTATTACATGGGACTTAAAAATGGAAGAATGTAGGTGTACTATTAGTTAAACTTATGTCTAACCCTTCGGGGATTACAGGCGTGTCTAACTAGAATCTGACTATCATAAACATACGTAGGTATAACGAACTAGCTGATGCCCGCGGCTACGCCTGCGTGGATGTCGATTATCGCGACCGATGTCGGCTATCGCGACCAAAAGTAATCATTTCACCCCCCCCCCCCCTTCAACTCTTGTGCCTATATCCTTTCTCAGGATCTAGACTATCTGTGTACCAAATTTCATTTAAATCGGTTAAGTAGCTTTGACGTGAAAGCGCGATATAGACAGAGTTAGGTACTTTCGTAGTTATAATATTAGTAAGGATGTACCTACATTGTACGTTAAACATTCTCACACCATCAAAACTTTACATTAACAAAAATTGCTGATTGTCGTCCCGGGGTTTAAATTGTACCCGGAAGCCGGAAAATAATGATAAGATCGGCACTGTTACACGATGCCATTGGCTATCATATAACAGCATAACACGCATTTTTATTATTATCAATGAACTGGGCCCATGAATGGAGTTACAGTTCTACCTATTCTTTAGAACTAGTCCTGATAAATAGTATAACATTGCGCCCGTAATTCCCAAATGGAGTTTCTTTGTGCGATAGGATCCGAAATGAGGAAATCCGCCGCAGAACCAGTGTCACCGACATAGCTCTCAGAGTATGCAAGTTGAAGTGGCAATGGGCAGGCCACATCGCTCAAAGAACCGAAGACCGATGGGGAAGAAAGGTTCTCGACTGGCGACCACAAACCGGAAGACGCAGCGTTGGTAGGCCTCCCGCCAGGTGGACCGACGACATCAACTTCAACTCTCAGTTGCGGGCAACCGGTGGATGCAAACGGCAGGCTGCTGTTCTGTATGGCGATCTATGGGGGAGGCCTTTGTCCAGCAGTGGACGTCTTAATGGCTGATGATGATATCACCCGTTATGATTACGTCTCAAGTAAACATAACCGGGCGAGCCTATTTCCATCAACCGGGCTAAACTTCAGACTCCGTGTCTGGTACCGAGAAATTCCTAACTGAAAAACCCAATAAAACTTTACCTGACGAGGGAATCGTACCCAGGACCTAGTGCTGAAGAAGATTTCTCTCGCTTACAGTGGACCGCACGCTGATGGTAAAACTTTGACCTTGAGCAGGCCTAGCGTAGTAAGGAGTTTTAATAAAAACAAAAGACCAGTTTACACTGGTTTTGCCACCGCTGATGGGTGGCCTACTTTCACGAACGCGCATCAATTTTATTACAACGGTACAAAAGACACGCGCTCTTGAATAGCAATATCCTTAGTAGATATAGGAGGTAATTATAGTAAGTAGAAGCATACCTGAGAATATATAAGGTAGAGGCCTCCCTCTTTGATGGTGACGTAGTTGCTGTTCAGCTCGATCTTGTCTTCGCTGTTCTTTGAAGACACCTCCTCGTCACGTACCCAAGGACCCATGATGGCTGAGGACAAGAAATCGGAAATGGGTTAAAATTGGCACAAGACATAAAAGTTCGGTCATGTGAAAACCGTAATGCTGCATGAGAAATTAAATATAATAATAAAGCCTTGTTTATTACTTAATAAAAAATAATACAATTTGACATCATATTATACAATTCGAGATTTAAAAAAAAATTAACTTTGAGTTGCAATAATAAAAACAAAACAACACGAATTAAAAAAAAAATCACCCAGAATATTTACAACCGTACTGCAAAGCATTATGAAGAATTTGAATTGGGAAAACAAAGGCATACACATAAACGGTGATTTTTTTAAGCAAGCTAAGATTAAAATTTGCAGACGATATTGTGTTCTTTGCAGAAAGTGCAACAGAACTAGAAGCTAAGGTAAATGAAATACAAGCGATTAGTCAGAAAAATTGGCTTGCAACTGAACACAACAAAAACAAAAAAAAATGACAAACAAAAAAAATGAAAAATCCCCATAAGCGTCGACACCGGTCTTCTGGAATATGTTGAAGAGTACATAATAGCTAGGCAAGCAAATATCCTTCAATAGATTTAGACACCGAGAAATTGGATATATTTATCACATTAGCGTCAACTGACCAGCAGAATAGAATAGGAATTGGAAATTATGTTTTTCCTACTCTTTCTTTTCTGATTAATTTCGTTGTGGGATCCTATACAGTTAAATCGTTTCTCTAGGACGAACGTTTTAGTCGAGCTTCATTGTCTCGGTACTTTTCTGGTGGTCGCCACTGTTGATTCTCGCTTTCAGGAGTTATGTGGTTCGGAAATAGTGTGGCGGGCTTGTCCCAAAAAAAAAGAATAGAATAACATCCAATTTTGAGAATTTCACAATTTTTAAAAATAGCTTAATATGTTTTTTGTAGGATCGTGCTTATTTGCAGGTTCAGCATTCGAAATGGTATGCAATCAAAAAATATCTTGTCCTAATGATGTGTACATTCCAACGACGCGACCTTGAAACGTAAGCTCGGTCCCTAATGAGATCATATTAATCTATAGCAAGGATAAGGTATAGGAGAGTGCAGCTGTACATTCCATAGAAATGTGGCTGGAACAGACTTTATATAGAAGTCGTGGGATTAGGGCGTTCTGAAGCAGCTTGGGAGAGTAATATGTCTGGAGAAGTACTGCAATAGGCTGAGGTGTACCTACATCCATATTGCGCTATAGTTGTGTTTACGTCCCAGGAAAAAGGAAGCTAGCCTATTGCCATCAACCCGGCACAAATCCAGACTACTACTTAGGAATTCCTTATAACACTTTGCTTGACCTGACAATCGAACCGAGGAGCTAGACACTAGACAAACGAGAGGCTTAGTTGATAGATTAAAAATATTTCGCTTAAACTGTATTTCGATGATAGATGTCACACACTTACGTTACACTTTCTTTTGCTTAAAGTGTTATCATATCGCATAATATAAAACGTTTTTATAAATTGCGGTTTCGATAGTAACGATAATAAACAGTGACACAGACATAGCCTACTGACATAGTTCTTGATCTTTATATTGTGCGCAAACGCAAAACGATAAGCTGCTAATATTTTGGTAAACCTATCTATTTGTTTAAATAATATACGCATAATTATAATGAAATGCAGGTATTCAGGTTGATTTGAGGTTTTAGTCTAAAGTCTACGTGCTGAACAAAATGTAGGAAGTGGTAGAGTAGGGGTTTTATTAAATTTTCCGTTGCAAATCATGACTGTCTTGTCTACCTATATTATGTTACTTTGGTGAAATAATAATCCCCAGACTAGAACACTATAGACCAGTTTTGGACCGCATAATAAGCAGATCAGACATACAAACGAAGTCGAATCGAACTGGGTTTCTTTTTTCCTCATTTTGGTAAAACTTATGCCGTAAAACAATTGAGATTAAAAAAAAAAACAAAAACTTAGTCTAGCATTCGGGAATATCAAATTAATTAAATTCAGCCGCGTTTGTTTATCTTACTACGTCAGTCAAAGGTTCAAGAGCTCAAGACCTAAGGATTTTAAACATTTGAACATTTTAAATATCATATTACTGCCTCAGAGGAAGACCAAAGAAACGATGGATGGACTGTGTGAAGGATGATATGGCTAGGAAGGAGGTGACTACTGACATGACGAGAAATAGAGAGGTATGGAAGAAAAAGACATGTTGCGCCGACCCCAAATAAATTGGGATAAGGGCAGGAGAATGATGATGATGATGATGATGATGATGATTACTGCCTCAGAACGTTGCCACGAATTCCAAAGGGAATTTTAAGTTGTCTAATCTTACGGTACAATCGTTCAACTACTTCATAAAATATAAGTGCGACTCTTAACACGTTCCTGCTTAATGCATGAAACACCAAACCTGAGTGTGTCTTTTATTTAATTTATTACATACATCGATTTTTCATGTGGCTTTAAGAATGTTTGCATCATTGAGCTAAATTTAAAAATCATAATAATGTATGTATTACTTCTTTTCGTAATAAAATAACGTCACATTTATCTGAGCATTTAGATTTTGTTCTCGTGTTTAAAGAAATTAAAAAACGTACACCACTCATAAACAGATGAGTTTTTTCTTCGTAAACTCAAATTCAAACCATTTATTTCAATTAAACCTTTATAATAGACACTTTTGAATGTCAGAAGAACAATTCATAAAAACAAAACTACGAGTGCAATACGTCATTCCGAAAGCCACCACGCCGCCGAATGCCAGCAACAACGAGCACCGCGAGCACGAAAGCACGCAGCGACGCACACCGCTACAACGAATGCACGTAGCAACCTGGACAGCTCTTTGGTTGGGCACGACGGGCAAGAGAGGAGGTGTGGCATGTCCTGTGTTGGGGCTCCACACTCACATTCATTCAAACAGATGGTGTTGACCGATAATGAAATGTAATGCAAACTACTGAATTTTGATCGAGCGTTAAAATCGGTGTCGCCTATTGCCAGTGAAATGACATAAATGCCTGTAATCATATTACAATAACCAATATTTATATTATAACTAGCTGTTGCCAGCGGTTTCACCCGCTACAAGTCGAAAATTATCCCACGGGAAGATAAAATTGGGATAAAACTATCCTGTGTTAATCCAGGTTATAAACTATCTGTGAACCAAATTTTATCCAAATCCGTTCAGTAGTTCTTACGTGAAGAAGTAACAAACATACACACTCACAAACTTTCGCCTTTATAATATTAGTGTGATAATAATAAAACCCTCTAAAGTCACCTTAATGGTTACGGGAATTCTAATCGAATCACCGTTTTTTAAGTCACATGATCCGACCTACCCATTTTCATCTTCTTTTGCAACCTTTCACCACTCAATGATGAGTGTGACCTACAATCATCATTGGGTGGTGTAGGTCTCTCCCATTTTATTTTACTTTTAATAAAAATTAAATGTAAATTGAGCTGCCTTTTGTTTGTATTGCCTTTTATAATTCAGTTAGTACTTTACCAACTCGATTAAATTCTGCTTGTTTGCCTAAATTACCAATTCAATCAAACCTCCTTTCTACCTATACGCCCACACAAAGAGGACATTTGGCTTAAATTATTCCACTTGTAGTAAATACCACTTAGGACTACATGTAAGAAGTTGTAATTGCAGGAGTAACTTGGGGGCTATTTGTTTTTACCCTTTTATTTTAGTTTTAAACAAGACAATAGGGGACCGGACTGAGTCAAAAAAATATGATTCTAATTAGTCCGTCAGTTAGATTATCGAAAAATATTGGATACGAGTGTTTTGTTTTACTAAATTAATAAAAATTGACGACGATAAGACGCGTCAAAGATCATGAGTGGGGTTGTGACGTCATTAGTAGGTAAAAAATGTACCAACATGTGACGTTTTCGAGGAGTTCACGAGTTTTCGAAGCACTGTATCGTCTTCATTTTTTGTTTTGTGAAAAAAGAAAAAATACGTGTCCAATATTTTTTGAAAATCTATCTGACGGAGTAATTAGTTTTTTATTGTCCGATCCCCTATTACCTATTAGGCCGGTTTACACAAATAGGTACCTAAATGCGTTTAGCTGTTACCTAAGCCTTATAAAACATCATTTTGTTTTTGCCGAACATTTGAAGAGAAGAGAAAGACACTTCATTTCTTTAATAATTATGTTTAAAAGTGAGTTGTGAACTTGTGGAGCAAGCGAGAATTAAAGTAGGTAGCGCCACTGGCATAAAGGACTAGAGTTAATAAATAAGCACATGAGGATATTATTAAATTAATTTAGGTAGGTACCTTAACATTTGTATCATATATCATTTCGGTTAAAGAAACCTACTGTCTGATTATCAACCGGAAGCCGACCCCGGTTTAGTTGGGAAAAGGCTAGGTAAAGAAGAAATATTTATAAAAACCAATTAAAGGCAGGCAACCAATCTTAGTCAAATACCTTCACACATATTTTTACCACTGCAAACCAAATGCAAAGTGCCTAAAACAATTGTTGACATCATATATTTTTCGTATTTTCCAAAAATAAAAGTTATATCAAGGTTATGTACTTAAATAGTAACATAACAATAGAACAGAATTACGATAGCAACAATACCTAAGTAACTACATTATATTTATGTATGTAGGTATTGTATGAATCTCTAATGCTCTTGGTAAAATTCTCTACAGACAATGGCTTAATTTCCAAGTTGCGCTGCACTACATTCCCTGAATTTCCTTGACGCCTGGGCACTTGACGATCTTACTAATAATGCATCAGCGAGCGGTGTTCGTATAGCATAATTTATTTTGTGAATGGCTGGTATTATTTTTATTGGGACAAACCCTATTCCCGAACCACTGTAACGCCTGTAAGCTAGAATCAACAGTGGCGACCACAAGAAAAGCGCCGAGACAATGAAACTCCACGAAGTCCCAGAGAAACAATTTAAATGTCTTGGATCCCGCAACGAAATTTAACTGTCTTGGATCCCGCAACGAAATGAATCATAAAAGAATAGCGGAGGAGGTATGATAACATAATGGCTGGTTGCTGTTCAGCCTAGGAGGTTATCTGTTTAACTTGAGGATCCTGTGTGTGTTTTATTCCGGAGTCGCGGTATCTCTTTCGAACAGTCCCGCAGTGGCAGGTTAACAAAACATCTAAAGTCAACATTTTCAACTAACGATGGCACAGTTGGCGCAGTGGACTGCTGCGCCGCGTGTCGCAAGTTCGATTCCCGCACGGAACAAATATTTGTATGGCCTACAGATAGTTGTTTCGGGTCTGGTTCTTTGGTTTGTGCATGTGAGTTTAAATGTTTGTAAACGCTAACGCACCCGCGATAAGGAGAAATTCCTAGTGTGGGGCCACATACAAAAAAAAAAACTTTTAAATGCCGTCAAGTTGTCAACCCCAAGAGGTTTGTTACTGACACATTCACTGAGTCAGTTTTACAAACCTCTTGAGGTTGACAACTTGTTTTGTCAAGAAAAAAGCACATTTGATAACAATCACATTTGATAACAATTTCTAATTATTACTGTTGTTATCTATGAAGTGCTTTTAAAGCACTTCATTGATAATTATCACTTCACTGAGGCTTAGTCCTATTGCGTTTTAGCAAAATTGTTGCACAACCTTTATCAAAATAAACATTTAAATAGGATAACCCAAAAAAATACGACTGGCAACATTAAAAGCAATTTATATTTCGGTGGGATTACCATTGTTATATGATTGTTGCATAACATGATAACCTAGTTTTAAAAAAAAAATCGTACGTCTAATAACTTCCGACAAAACAGGGGAATTCCCTCTATTTAAACAGAGGTCATTAAAAATATATTTTTATTCCCCCTCGAAAAGTGGAGGCCTGTGTCCCAGCAGTGGGAACATTAATAGGCTGATGATGAAATATTTTTTATGAGGAGTGAATATCAGAACAACATGAAAAGTAATTCAGCATTAATAAAGCATGTTATAAAAATTGAGTATATTTAATAGACTAGGTATCTACTAATAATAACTACCCAAGTTTGACTGAATGGGGTCAATTAGTTTCATGGAAGAGGTGGATGTATAGCGCAAGTTGATGTACTTGAATCAATAGACTCAAATTGTTCTATTTACAAAGCAAATATTAGGCCCAGAAAGCCACATGACAGTGGTAATGAAACCAGTATAATTTAGTCTCATATTTGACTGAAATCCCATATTATGCTCATCGCCTAGTTTTATACCCGACTGTGGCGAAGCCCAAAAGGAGGGTTATGTGTTTGGCGTCATACACGCCAAAAAGTAAGTTTTGTTTAATATAAAATGTGCTTGTTTTTTGCTTTTCAGTTTTTTCAGTCGGGTTTTTTAGTTTTTTAACTACTTTTTTCCCCAAGTATATTAGGGTAGGTTTGCACATCAGCATTTTACATGGAGCAACGTTCTGCCTATCTATCGCCCACAACCGAGTTAGTACTAGGTAATACCATACCCTTTGGTAAGACTAGTTGTCAGACTTTTTAGGCCACTCACTGACTACCTTTAATAAATGTCAAAGATCTACAAATTACCGCCGGGACCAACAGCTTGACGTGCTTTCAGAGGCGCAGAGGAAACTCTGCATCCTCGAATCAACCTGGGCAAGCGCGGCTTAACCTAAATATAGATCCAAGTCCCTGTTATTATTAAGCCACGAGCTTCTCATTTAGCTACTCCATTGTGCTAGGTCAGATCAATTCTCAGTGGAGTCGACCATACCTACATAATTCTTCTTAAAATATGAGCATTTAGACTCACTTGCATACTTGTAAAGGTCTAGGTCTAAAACATAATAACCTCCTCCTTTTTTAGAAGTCAGTTAAAAACCGTTGGGAGAACGTGGTTCAAATCTAAGTCCTGAAATAACTATTAATTAACAGCTAGCCATAAATTGGTAGCCACAATTAATGAATGCAGATGATACAAAAGGAATTATGTAACATTGTCTGGAAGCTTAATTATTATGAGCAGATTAATTACTACAACACATCCATCCCATATAAGTTGCGAGCCTGAGTTTCTTTAACACAAACACAAAGTAACTATGTCAAGTAACCTTCTGTACTTAGGATTATCTACCTTATACATTCTGTTTAAGGATGGAAATAGTGTGTAATTCTAATGTACACAATGTAAATATCTAGGCGTATCCTGTCTGTGTCATATACACATAAATTATCATTTTAATCACATTTTTGCGGTAGTATTAGATCTATGACTACTTAACAATCATATTGTTCTTTTGTTTACTTTGTTTAAAAGCTTCCAGTGTGCCATGGGCCTATATAAGTCAATGTATAGATAGGTAGCAATTTATTTAAATTAAAATAGGAAGACTTTAAAATTTTCCATTTTTTTTTACTTTTTTCAATTAAAACGTAGTTGAAATTGTAGCATTTAGGTAGTTTCAGGTACATAATTTATTGATTGGCTTGTACAAAGTACAAAAATAAATAGTTTAATTCAGTAAAGAGTATCTAGCTGTGATTAATGCGGTCTATGGCAGTTATACAGAGCTTCCTTTTACTGTCCATTGCCTAGTGAACATGTGTCATTGATTATCAAACCAATACCAAGCTTAAAGCCTTGCAATAAGAACTATTTTTATTTGAGATTAGCTTAGTAATCTAGAATTTATCTGCTATATGATTATTATGTAACAAAGTATGTACTATACATAATTATTATTTCTTAGTCACAAGCATCAGCAGCTGTTTATTTCTGCTTTATAGTTTTTATGTTTTCTAGTTTACCTAACTAAATTTTTTATTAAATTTTTAATACAAACTTTTAATGCTGGGTTATGATAATATTGTCTTCTCTTTAAGACAAGATGCAAGCGACTGGTATTATTCTATTATATTGACATAACTGGAATAAAAAAGAATACAAAAAATATATTTCAATACTCACATTGCATCCCCATATTTAATTCTTTATGAGCACCATTGAATTGAGCTACCACCAACTCTGTAATTAATAATAAACAAACATTATTGTGATGAATATGACACACATGTTTATTTATAACTTAGAATAAATGTTGAAGGGTCATATTAACCTTTTTGTAGCACCGTTAGGTCATAAACAGGAGCATTGTCCTTAGTGGCATTCTTTTTCTTAGAGTCTACAAGTAACATGTCTTCTCCCAGGTCCTCGACGTAGTATTTTCTGGCGTTTTGTTGGGGCTCATCCTCGTCATAGTCCTCAAAGGTCCTGGTTCGTGGCTCGCGTGGATCGTTTGCGGCCGGCGACCTCGGCCGGGCCACCAGCGCACTCTGAACGCCCCTGTCTTGGTTCCCGTTGTGTATTATAAAGTGGTCGTTTATCATGTCCAGCTGTCTCCTCATCGATATCATCTCGTTCCAGTAGTAGAACGCTATCGAACAACTCAAAACCATACATATCACGCTCAACAAAAAATTCAACACGAACAAAAGCTTTATTTTCTTGGAAGACGCTATTGAGAACGTTGTATTTATATGCACGCCGAGGTCCGACGGTTTCTCTGCAATTAATAAAATACCACGTTATTTACTTAGCCGTGTCTTAAATGATATGTAATTGAATAAAGTTAATAAGTCACCTGTATTAAGATGTATGACAGTCCCTTCGGGTGAATTAACTTTGGTATTTTTACCAGTATTCAGAAAAATGTTAGCCGCACCTGTCGAATTCAATGGTACACCCTCGCTCATGTGGATTTTTCTTTCGCCGTCCATTATAAATACTACGGTTACTTGTTTATAGTACGAAGTACTACTACTATTCGGGCGTAAGCGTACGCGTCGCCGGTGATACCTAAACAAAGGATGTAAAGCTCAATCAAATAAGTTCGCACTGACCGCTTACGATAACAGCGAGTTGATATAAAACACAACACATTTTACATACCATGTATGTATCCGTTAGCAGCGTATTTTTGCTATTGTAAATTTATTAAAATTCCACGCTAAGGCTTACACTAACACTGAGATATTTCATTTTAAAGTAAAACCAGTTCGATGACTTCCAACAAAAAGTAAACACAACACAACAAACAAAAAGTTTTCGCTCCTTCGCTTCGTTTCGTTACAACTTCTTGGGCAAAGGCGCGCTCGTCGCTGGCTGCCTGACCGGTACCGGTTGCGCGCCAAATTCGAACTGAGCGTGCGAACTTGCGAACAGCGATGCGATGCTAGCGAGTGAATGCGGAATGACCGCGATTAGCAGGCTGGGATATATTCACCGATGGACAGTGTGGACGACGGGTAACTTTTACAAATGCTTCAGGCGTGCATGCTTATATCGGTTTTATTCGTAGAACACACTGAATTTGAACCAATTCAGCAAATATGTGACGCTGACGAATAAATGCTACGAAGATTCTACCAACTTCTTATGTTGGCTTATAATATTGGTTGCCAATATGGTTCATCTTTTTTGTTAAAGAACGGGATACAAAAACACACGACACGATTGAAGCACCTATTAAATAGCTTTTAGTCGGATACCCTCTCACAAAAATAGGCGGTTGAGATTGATTAAAAATTATGATATAATTATAAAAATATGCGGTTAAAAATCGGGGACTTTCTTTTAATATTAAATCGGTTGATAAGGCTCGATTATGTTTTAATATCTAATTGATAAAAATCGGGTCAAGGCTGTTTTTATTTATTTTTAAATCAATAAAAAGTAGGTGTCGAAGCTACGTAGTAGATATTTATTTGCACCATTTTTCATTGCAAAAAATGGCGGTTGGGATTTTCCAAAATCGGGGACTTCCTTTTAATATTTAATCTATTGGTAAGACTCGATTATGTTTCAATATAAGATTTTTTAAAATATATATTTATTTTTAAATTAATAAATAAGTAGCTTGGTGTCTAAGCTACCTACGTAAGTATTTTTACATACAGTGTAATATTTGTACCATTTTTTTTGTACTTTCAGTTTCAGAATAAACCATACAAAGTCAGCACCCATGCCCCTGGCACTTGAAAGCTCAAGCATTAAAAAATGGAGCGTCCTTTACCTGAATTTATTGTACCTTTGTATTAGGTAACCTTGTTTCTCGAAACCCTTATCTCGCCAGGTAATTACCCGAACAGTAGTAGAATGTAACTTAAACGTGCTTGCCTCTCTAAACAATCGCGAGGTTTGGGAAGCTGTCGTATAGTTGTGTATTGAGAAACATTGTCGCGTATCCGCGCTGGTATGCGGGACCAGCTGCTCGCGTCTCAGACTTAGTTATCTCGGCTGGGACGGATATAGTCTGTTTTAGGGATGTTGCATCCGTTTTAGATCTCATCTTGTGCCTGTGTGTACGGTAGGTATGCAAGTAGTTTTCTAATTTATAATCATCAAAATCATCAATACAACCCTCCAAGTTCATATAATTCGAGGAATGACTTTGACCTCGAAAAAGTCGTTCCTCGAATTATATGAACTTGGAGGGTTGTATTGATGATTTTGATGATTATAATTCTGTAACTACATACGTCTTACACTCGCGTCCAACATTTCAATCAACATACAACCTAGCACTGGCCTGCAAATTGCAAAAAACGTAAGAAAATTTGAATTTCGCGGCTATCCTGACGCTTTCACCTTAACGCCGGATGGTAAAACTAAAAACACATCGCAAATATAACTGCATAGGTGGCCACGTGGAGGACGTGGTGGGTGGAGTTTATTGAAAAAAATAAACATTGTCCAGAGGAATTTGTTTATGTGCCAATAGGCACTAGCACATGGGATTAAAAAAGCTGCGTAGAAGAAAATTAAGTCATTAATTCAAATAAGTTTGAGAATTAGGGCTTATTTTAAGTGTCACAAATTATCTAAGACAGACCCTCGAACGCCCATCAGCCTTCCCTTCACCACTTCCTGGTGTTTTTAAAAAGTTGTGCAAAAAGTACTTAGTTCAAAATTCATAGCGAACTAAGCAAAGAAAAACTAAAACAAATCCGAGATTTTCATGTTTATTGGCGAAGCTTCAACTTTCACGGGTCACACAGCTGCAACAAACTACGAAAGCTATCAAGAACAGCCAGCTGCCAGCTACATGCCATAACCTTTAGTTATGTGATACTGTTACCACTGCAGTCATGCAGTGTAATGGGGTAGCAGAAATCTGATTTCAAATAGTATTATTTATGAGAGATAGGAACGAGAACGACGAGTTTTGAATTTTGATTCCAAACCATAAACAACTGATGATAGAACGTACTTCACCGAATTTTCCTTACTTAGAGCAAAGAAGTTTGAATGCGTCCCATATTATTTTGAAACTGTTCCACACCGTGTTAGTTCCAGCCCTGAAGACCTGTTCTATTTCTGCACGAGCCAAACTCTACACCATAGGATTTCGCAAAGTTATGTACATACCAGTCATGTTTTTACAGCTATGGCCAGAATAGACTCAGATTTCACTGGATTTACTGGTAAGAGGGTTCACATAGAGGTAAAAATTAAATAGATGTTCGTGTTTTAAAATGATGAGGTTAGAAGTATGATTTAAAGTACTACCTATACTTTGGAACGTAGTATGAATTATTGTAAAAGTGTTATTTTCGGGCCAATCAAGAATTCTGTACACCAAACTAAGTAAATCGACGCAAAAAATATTGCTGGGAAACGAATTTATTTTGAGTGAAAAATTACCATAAATAAAAAACCATATTTAAAAAAAGTAGTAGGTACTTTTTTAAATATGGTTTTTTATTTATGATTGATTAAAAAAAAGTTATAAAAAAAAACTTGGAAAAGTTTGGAACTTTGACCCCCAATATGTACAAACTAGAACTTTCCCAGGTACTCTATGCTTTAGAATACAAAAAAAAAATATTATAATAATATTCCACAAAATATGCCTTTTACACCCGCTGTAACAATTAAATTAGTTATACCTTTTTGCCTACCTTTATGTTTTTTATGTTTTATACCTACAGATAATGCTGCATTCACGCAATCTAATATTCATTATTACAACAGGGGGTTAACCTGAAAATAAATCATGATCATTCTCTTACCCATATCCCATAGGGATGTTTCCTGACTAAAAAAAATATGATTCTAATTAGTCCGTCTGTTAGATTATCGAAAAATATTGAATACGTATTTTTTGATTTTTCAAAAAAATTACAAAGATAAAACGCGTCAAAGATTTGAGTGGTGCGGTTGTGTTCTGACGTCACTCACCGGTAAAAAATGTCATACTAATTTCTTAGAAAATGACGTCACACGAGTTTTCAAAGCACTGCATCTGCACTGCATGTGTCTGATATTATTTGAAAATCTATCTGACGGACTAATTAGATTTTTTTGTTAACTACCTGAGTTAGATAACTACCCTATTAACTTGGGTCGACGCAGGAAATAAATATAAATACTACTAATATTGTAAAATGCGGAAGCAACTGCGTCTGTCCGTTTAAAACCTTTTTACGGCTACACAAATTAAAATGAAATTCCTCACAGATGTACCATGACCAGGAAAAAATGGCTTTATAAATAGGTAGGTAAGTAACTGAAATTTTCATCATCATCATTTTAACCGAAAAACGTACACTGCTGGAAAACATAATTATGTCTTCCCCAAGTGTCGCCACATTAACATAGTCCCGTGCGTCTTGCATCCAGCGGGAAATACATATTACCTATGTAGGTACTTGAAATACTTCAAGCTTGTTCAAGACTTCAACAACACTATTATCATTGTTGGTTATCTATCGCTTGTCTTATAGATCAGAGTTATTGTTGTGATGACAAAGGACTGTAAAGCCTACTTGTTCATGAAAATAAACATCGAAAGTAATTTTAATGATACTTGTTCAAGAAAATGAGTGTCTACTTCCAAGCTAAGTAGCTATTACGAACAAATAATATTTACTACTTTATAGGGAAATGTAATTAATTCCGATGAAAAACTACTAAACCTGGTTCCCAAATAACAGTTAAAAGTTTAACCTGGTATGTGTTTGTTATTTTATCAACCACGAAGTAGGGAATTACTTCAGCAATTCTTTCCATGAAAGGGTTAATGCAATGATAACTCGCCCCCGGTACGGTGTTTAACAGGAATGGTAGAAGTTTACAGTTTTGTCAACCGTCAACAGGACAATTCCATCAAATTAATTACAAATTAGGTTAATTGGTCACCTAAAAATGTCAAGATTTCATTTTAACAGAAAGAAAGAAAGTTATCGTTAGTAAATTAAGTCGCCGTAATAAAGTTGAAGTGTCAGCTAATTTTCAAACGATAATTGTCATATCAAATTTGTTACATAATTACCTAGAATAATTAATGAGTGTATGTTTGGTGAAGAAATTGGAGCTCGTGCGTGAGTCACTGAGGACGGTCTGCCTTGACTCACGTCTCATGCATTTACTGCACTATGGCACAGACTATGGTTACAGTCATTATTCCAATAAAGAACTGCTGCCTGCTTTGTTACACTGACCTCTTTTGTTTTCGGTAATGACAACAAACAAATCTCGGAAATGCTTCCGTTGCCCTGAAAAATAAGGTAAGTACTTGTATGCCTTCTTTTTGGGTGGGATATCATCAAATGACTCCTCCCGCCCTGGACAGAGCGGTAGGGAGTGTCAGACTTCTACTGACTAAAAACCACTCATGTTCCTTCTTAGCCCTTTCTGCCGAGGCCGCGGTATCTCTTTCGAACAACCTGCAGCCCCGACGGCGACGGGAGTTATGCCTTAGGTCTCTTTTGGGTAGATTCTATACAATTTTGATAAACATACCCTACAAAATGCAAATAGAGCATTCGATTTCGATTGGAGAAAAAAGGCAATGGCCTTCTTATTCCATAGGGAATAAGAAGTCACTGCATTCTTTTTCATGTGCACATTTACTCGTAAGCCAAGCCTAGTAGAATATAAACTTAGTACTTGGTTTTTGTACGTGCACCTGTATAAAATTAGTAACTTTTGAATAAGTAATTGAAAAAAAGCCAGGCTAAGCTATTTAGAAAAACACTTGCAAGTAATATTTTAAACATCAGCTGATTTAAAAATAGTAAGGTTTTAAATATTGCCTCCACAAATGTAGGTTCTGTATGTTGTTCTGTACATAAGTACCGAGTCAACTCTTTCGATTTTCGAACATTCACCGAATCACAGTCAAAAGTAACGGTAGCAGCAGGTGTAACTTTCTTTATCAATGTTGCAATATAAAAAAAAAAAACATGTTTTATTTTTAAGAGTCCGGCAGCATCTGCGTACTGGCCAGTTTCCTGGCTAGCAGTTGTTTTAGTTCCGATGTCAGTCTGCCATTGCCCTACATTCCTGTTAAGGCAATGTTGACGCGGGCATTCCCGTGGAGATACGCGCTCACCTACTTTGATTTATCAACCATGATTACTGATAGAGAGTTCCGTTTGATCCTCTAATATTTAACGTTATCGGTCATCATGACTCTATAGAGTTCTGTTTAATTTTATAAACCAGTTTCACTTTGATGTGATTGCATTACTAGGTACTGATTTTTAAAGTTATTCGATCTATCAGTGTTGTCGATTAGATACAGGTTTCGATTGATTACCTCGACTTTTATTGCAATTTGTGTTTGCAAACTTTTAAATTGACCTCATTCTGCGCTCGTGTAACACAGTTTTGAAAAAAAAAATTTTATGTTTCACAAATCCTACTAATATTATAAATGCGAAAGTTTGTAAGGATGTATGGATGGATGGATGGATGGATGGATGTTTGTTACTCTTTCACCCAAAAACTACTGAACGGATGTGGATGAAATTCAGAAATAAAAATAGTTTATAACCGGATTAACACATAGGATACTTCTTATCCCGGTAGCATGTTCCCGTGGGACAATTATCGAATTACAGACTTCTACTGACTAAAAACCACTCGTGTTACTTCTTAGCTCTTTATGTCGAGGCCGCGGTGTCTCTTACAACATTCCGCAGCCCCGACGGGCCCCGCAGCCCCGACGGGCCCCGCAGCCCCGACGGGATATTTATAATCCTGACACTTTAATAAACTGTCTTTTGGTCACACGGCGCCTATGTGACATCCGCTGCGTAACGCCCAAAGGAAACGCATTTCAGCAAATTCCTTCAGCTAGATTCATACGATATGGTAACAAACAATGTTACTCATTACGAAATAGCGGCATCTACAAGTTTGCATAGTGGCCTGTGAGTCAGATAACGAGAAAATAAAAGAGTTGAATGAACAAAAGTGTTGATCGAGGAGTTTTCTGAAAAGTAAACGGTATCTTAGTCATGTAGGCCTTTGCCCTGCGTGATGGTTTGTGCGATAGAATGCCAATAGGTTGGCTACTGAGTGGCCAATGTTGGTTTACTGTTTAAATTGATTGTGTGATTTGCATGTAGTAAAATTGTGAACCTCTCTTGTTCTCCTGTATCTTTGATGGTTGCATAAATGGGGATTTTACGACTCCTAAAGTCTGAAACATGGAAGGTTTAAAAGTGGAAGGTTAAAATTAGAATTTATTATTTAGCCTCTGTATTCCCGACTCCATTGTAGCGTCTGCTTCTATTTGAAAGGATTACAGAGGAATGGCAGCCCTATAAAAGACCAATCCCGTCTTGCGTAGAAGCTGCACGCGGCTACAGAGTAGTCCGAAATACTAAACCAATTTAATATTTCATCAAAAGTTGCTTGTTGTTGGGTAGTTTCACCGTACTTACGACTAGAAAATCTCCATAATTTTCATTACCGTCTTTCATGATAACTACAGCCTATTATATGCTTCCATAGAAAGTATTTAATGTTTTCAATGGATATATGAATAATAGTATGTTTAGGTACAAGTAATTACAAAAGTTATTTAGAAGTAATTCGTTCAGAATCATTTCCTTACTTAGTTTTCATAATTTTCGTCATCTCGGCTATGTCAACCGGGATTGCTCAGAGCATCGTAATTTCCTCAGATAAAAGTATTATCTATGGAGTAGTATTTTTTATCTTTATTAGCAAATCATTCTTGTTACTCAAATTACAGAATAAATATGTGCCTAGGTGACTACATGTACTTGACCCACATAAGCGCCATACCTGTGATGCAACGGCTGATGCTTTGTAATAAGCACTGAATGGACTTATTTTGTAAAATGTACCATTATTGTGTCAACGATATTGTTCCCAAATATCTAGGTTTCACGTTACACTGGAAGCCTATCCCAACAAAGTTGGGACAAGGATAGGCACGTGATGATCGAAGCATCACGTTGGAAACGTATAAGTCACATAAGTCACACTGTCATAAAACAAAACAAAAAGTCCCCACCAGTCCCCAGTCCAGAAGCCCCCAGTTCCCCAGTTCTTGCAGAAGCTAGGCACTCCAATTCGCCAGCTTTTCTGCTGGCGAATTGGAGTGCCCAGTGTGGTACCAATTGATTGAATTGGTGTGGTCGGTGGTGGACGAGACGTATGAGAAAATATCGAACTGTTTAAAACCTACCCTTTCACTAAGTATATACCCTATCAATAAGTTCCACCCGCTAGCAGGAATAGCACCTGCTGTACGAAAACTATCGCTTCCGCGTTGGAAAAAATTACAAGGAATCCGATTCCCAACATCCCCTCTACGACTACACAACATGTTAAAGGTTATATTATGTTTTCTCAATTATCGTATCATATAATGATAAGATGTAAGTTGTATATAAAGGTAGTTAGGTATCCGAGTTACGAAAATAACTAACGTGGGCAGACTAAAAAACCCCAAAAGCTTCCTACGCTCCACTCAGGCAATCCAGGACAGGCCACCTAAAATACGAAGCAATTTATCACGACTTCTTGAGGCACCAAGAACACTTTGGCTCCCAGCAGTTAACTGCATGTGTGGCCTATTTGGAAACCCCTGACTTGATTGCACACCCAAGACCCCAAGTAGACCACTGGAAACATAATCTAAGCTAAATGGGGTATTATTAATTCTTCCAACACCGTGTGCTCCGGATCAAACAACGCCCCACCTGCTGCAGTGTCTCCGAACTCTGTTTACCTGCACTCTTGACAACCTGAATAGCGTATCTGCTGATGAACTGAGCGTTATGGAAGTAACGTCGATACGACAAGAAGAAGATCAACTAATTTAAAATCAAACGATGATGATTAACTTAAATAAAATATAAGTTAAAAACTAAAACCCGACTACAAACCGCGTCTCTTAAAAGTAGTAAATAATTCTTGTCTGATAATCATATATTGAATTTATATATTTCTATTTAAATATAAGTAAACTTATTTAGGAAGGACCGCCTTAGTCGCATGCCACTGATACCAGCCTGATGCTCCTTCATGGCGTTTTCATTAATACATAAGTCAGCTGCTGTTGCCGTTTGCAAGGTGGCGTCAATAACAGCAATCTCCTTCCATATATAATATGGTGGCATGCGGTATTTACCTTAATAAGTGAAGCGCACTTTTGTTTTGTTAGTGAAAATGTGGAAAATGAGTTGATAAACTAATAAAATAAAATAAGTGTAGACCTCACTTTGAATGAAGCTGCCGTAATGCAGCGGCAAAACGAGTATGACATGACAGGCAGTACGAATTTACTCCAGTGCTCGTACAGAAAATACACCACATGGAATCGCTTTGTTGTGGTAAAACCTTACGTGTACAAACTGGTAACTGGTGTGTGGGTAACTTTTTAAGCAATTCAAAGTAATGTTTAATTAAAATTGGCTGTAATTTGAAACAGGAAAATGTTATTATTTTTGGTTTTCCGCAATACGTAGAAGTGGCAGAGGTCCGTCAATATCAGTTCTTACATTACAACGTCCTATGCTCACATAGAATGATGATGAAATATAATCATGCTAAGATCAACGGTAAATTCATTTTCGTATCTCATTTACACCGCACGTCACGGATTCTTTTAACTGTGATCCTTGTGCAAGTAGGTCGAACCGTTAGGCTCACAATACATATCTCGCATCGGTGAAAGCCTGTTCAGTGTTCGACAACAAAAAGTTCAAAAGATGGCGGTCATGGTAACTCTAGTTCACAAATAATGTCGCGAATCGGGGTCAACAGACTTGTAAATTGAAAATGAGGTTTGTTTTGGCGCCTAATGGAGTAAGCCTTTTAATAGCGATCGATATTTTAGTAGAGATTTCGGAAGGAAAGTCGTGAGGTATTAATCATTAAAATAAAATAGTTCGATCGATACTAGAGGCCTTCCATCACTCCATAGTATTATAATATGGCCTTTTTTTTTGAGGCGTTTATTTTAGGAAGTTAAAACAGTTCAGCTTGTTTGTGGTTGAGAAGATGATGCTTCTATAGACCAATGTTGTGTCTTCTTTCCAATGTCACTCTTGGCTTTTGTATGTAGATAGCTACTACCGTAACCTACCTACTATATTTAGGTACCGTTGGTCGTATGTGGGCTTGACCCAGTCGATGCTTCATATTTTGCTTTCTCATAAATGTTTGTACATCTATTTTTATGATTTACAAGCAAAGTAACACAATACTCTTGGGAAAATCATAATATCTAATTAATTGTTTTTTTTTCACGCCGTCTTGTTTAAGTATGACATAGATTTTGTTTGTTTGATCTACCTCAATGCAACAACGATACATTTATTTTCGTCAAACGACCTTCCCTAGTAAAGACGCAGTTTCTATTATTTTCTATCATGTGGTAAATATTTACCTATTAAAACGCTGATTTAGTTATTCTACGTAGCTACAGATGCTGACTGTTGTAATCAAACAAAAACGTCTTAATAATATTGTATTATGTATTACGTAGAAATTACGTAGTGAGAAAAATAGAACATTCCCGCGCGAAAATTGTATACACAGTTCAAGATTATGTAACAGCTGAATCGGCCATTTTGGCGTGTTGATCGATATTATTGGAAAATATTGATTGATCTGTGGAATATGATCCAATGATATCGAGACATTGTTTACTATGATGGCCATTGTATATGTTTAATCATAGAGTAGCGTAATTTGAGTTTCTATGATTTTTTTAAGATATCGAGGGCAAGGTGTTGCACTGGTAAGCTAATTGATGTAATGTACCGTATGTACTTTGTAACTGCATTTACGGTGTTTATTTTAGAGTCAACAATGTTATTATTATTGTTTACTTACCTATGTCTATATTAGTGGTATTACTGGTAGTTGTATTGGTGTAACGTTTTTGGTTTAAGTATATTAAAAAATTAAGAGAGTAGCACGTAGCAAGATAGTCTCTCAATCAGTAATCATGTCTGTACTGATCTCATAATGAACAAATATCAAAATAACCTTTTCCCAAAATGACTGATTTTCTAAATGTCTTTGTTTTAGAATGTCGGAAACTCTTAACGCCTGACAGAAGAGGTACATTCGTAATAATAAATCAAAAATAATGTTTAAGTTAAAAATTTACTTAGGTACCTGTTTTTCCTGATGTTTTCCTTTACCGTTTGCGTTTGAATAATTATCGGTATGAAGGGTTCCATACCATCATAGTTGGGAAGCCCCCCTTTAATTTGTATTATCTATATATATTCTATATATAAAAGAGAAGTCCACTCACTGACTGACCACTCATCACGAAATCTCGGAAACTACTGGGCCGTGAGGTCTAAACATTGGCACAAGCACTCTCTATGGGGTGCAGGCGCGTACTAAGTAAGGATTTTTTAAAATTCGCACCCCAAGGGGTTGAAAAGGGGTGTCAAAGTTTGTATGAAAGTCCTACGTTTTTAAAGTTAGAGACATGAATGTGGGCCTGAATGTTCCTTTCGGCCTCTAGGTGCTCACTAAGAAAAGGTTTTACGAAATTCGGCCCTTAAGGGTATAAATAAGGGTGTTTAATGTTAGTATGAAAAAAGTTAAAGATCCAAATTGAATCTTACGGCAACGCGTTATTGCATACTTTACATTGAAATTAGAATTCGGAAGCCAATAAAGATCCAAATTGAATGTTACGACAATGTGTTAATGCATATTTTACATTGAAATAAGAAATTTCTTGAGTTCCTTTATCTTCAGTTTATAGGCAAATTTCTAAGTGGCCAGTATGTTTCATTATTATGGGCGTCTGCTGAAAGGTAATGAAATGAGGTTCCGTTCTAAAGTTTTTATGCCAATTTCTATGTGGCCAGTATTTTTCAGTATGCCGCCTGCATACTGAAAAATACTGGCCACATAGAAATTCTGCTGAAAGGTAAGAAAAACACGTTTCAAAAAACGAACCTAATTTTAATTTTAGTGTTTAGTACAGTTCGAACAAATTATCTTGGCAGGTCCGAACTTCGTGCAGAACGCTGCGCAGTAACATTTATTAGGAACCAAATGGTGACATGAGGTGAAGTTCGGGGGGCGGTAGTCTAGGCTAGAGATGCACCTTACATAAACACAATCAATACTTTATACGATCAAACATCGTAATCGATTAGTTTTATTTGGAATACGTTATTATTAGTGTTTAGAAGATATTTAAGTGAATACATTAACTAATAAAGTGAATTTAATCATTAATAATTGAGTTTTCGTCTTTATTACATAAAAAATGTATAGTAACATTATGTTTTCTCTGTTAAAAGACATGATTTACTTATATTTTAGAAATCTATTACAGACTTCTTTAATAACGAATGTTTACGAATATTTCAAACCTCAATATAAAATTGAATAGAAACATCTTTTTATTACTTAATTTCAATCGATTCTAAGAATAATCGATTAAACGACGCCCATTGCACATGCACATGCACATCTCTTTTTGTTAACTTCGTGACCTTCGTGCAAGTTCGGCAATATTCGGTACGAGGTATTATATCTCAGTCACACGACAGCATTTGTTTAGTGTTTGTGTTGCTATCTCTGTCTTGAGCACATTCGATTAGAAAAGTTTTCGTTGTGTTTTTGTTTGTTTTTTTTTTATATTACTGTTATTTTTTATTATTTGTTAGAAAAGTTAGTGGGCACTTATTTCGTCAAATATGCCACCAAAGTATAGTAGTGTTTTAAATCGCCAGGCGAGAAAAAATATTTACGATTTAACTCAGTATATGAAAGGGGAAAAAGAAAATGGAGTTAAAAATGTAGACTAGGTATCTAAAAGTGTTTTGATATTTATTTCATTTGTATTTTCTGACTGTATTAGGTATTTTCTGATCGTATATGTGTTTATCTGGCAATAACAGTTTTCTTCGCGAGTATACATGCGCAAAGTTCGCAGAGCCTATGTTCAGACCTGCCAAGATAATTTGATCGTACTGTATATTTGGTTTAGGCTGGTGTTGTAAAATAGTAGCTATATTAGTCGTTCTTAGTAGAAAAAGTGTCCTTGAATTACCTACGTTCGTATTTTAATTTTAGTGTATAGTATCTTTGGTTTAGGCTGGTGTTGTAAAATATAGTAGCTATATGTAAAGAAAATTACGTTCAAGTAATATTTTTTACTTTATTTTCTGGTCTTAAGCATTGTTAAATTAAAATGGGTAATCAAACTATTATCACTTCTAATGGAGTGCCAATTCTTTGCCAAATAGTAAATATCCCTGGCGATGGTGCATGCTTATTTTCATCCCTATCCTATTTGGTGAATGGTAACGTGGTCATGGCTAATCAAATTCGAGCCAGCATTGTGCGCCACGTATCTAACAACTGGGAAAGGTTTCAACCTTTCACCCAGGAGCGGTCAGGAGCTGTTTATTGTTCGAAGCGTAAATACGTTACTGAAATGTCTTGCCATGGCACCTACGGAACCACCAGTGAACTCGTGGCAGCGGGAGAACTATTCCCATTTGAGTTCCAGGTGTTTCAGGATGGTACTTTTATTGCTGGTTTTGGGGAAGCACGGCAGGGAGTCAAAATAATCAGATTCTCAGGAAAATTTAATGAAGGTCATTTTGATGTTTTAATTCCGTTAGTTAATTTAAATAATAAAAAAGATCTATTGACCCCTCACGCCGGCATAATTGAAGAATCACCGACTTTCACCGACTCAACGGTGAATGTGCAGTTGAATTCACAATCCCAGTCCCAATTCACTACTATTGATTTTGTCGAGAAGTCGCTTACCTACACACATCAAAAGTGTCTAGGGATCAACATAATTATATTTTTGCAATAACTTTTCTCCTGATTGATATTAATTAAAATTTTCTTTAAGGATTCATCAAATAAAGTGTTTTCGTTTGTCACAGTAACGATAAACCAAGTCACCTTTGCATTAATAAAGAAATTTGCCATTTTCCTAATAAAAGGATTTTTGACATTTGAACCACTAACATTAAAGTTCGAAAAAAAGACTGAAATAACAGTTTTCTTTAAAATTTTATTGGGTAACTTAAACAATTAATAATCCGTGTTTCTACCGCGAACACTAACAACACAAGAACATCGGTTTGGCATACTCAAAATGAGTTCATCCAAATCACGCTGTGGAATGGCCGCATGTTCGTTGCAACAACAAAAAAAGGTTTTCTTGCGACTGGATACCCTCCATATTCGGCAGAGCTCTTCTCTGTAGCATATCCCATGCATGCTCAATCGGGTTCAAGTCTGGCGACTGAGCAGGCCAGGGCAGGACATTGATGTTAGCTGCGGCGAGAGTCTGTCTTACAACTCTTGCGGTGTGCGGTCGTGCATTATCATGCATTAACTGAAATAAGGGACCGATTTGCACTTGTAGAGGAACGATGACGTCTGATACAATCGTCTCAGCATAAATTTGAGCGTTGAGGTTGCCTCTGATCCAAATCAACTCAGTTCTTCCGCCGATCCAAATACCCGCCCATACCATGATGGTTCCACCACTATAAGGATGGACTTCCTGGCAGGATTTTAATCGCTGTTGGCGTCCAGGGGTTCTCCAGTGTCGTATACGTCTTGTATCCGGTCTCATACCAAAACGAGACTCATCAGAAAAGCACACGAAACGCCATTGTTCTTCTGCCCAATTTCTGTGTTCAAGAGCCCATTGATATCGAATCCTACGATTGTGCATTGCTATAGGTGGTACCCGTAGCGGTCTTCGGGAATGAAGGTTCACTTCATGCAAGCGGTTTCTGACTGTTTGGTCGCTAATTAAGTTCCCTGAAGAGTGATGAAGCCTCACGGCTAACATCATGGCGGTTATTGTTGGAGCTCTTCGAGTTAAGATTTGAATGTATCGGTCTTGTCTCCGTGTGGTGCAGCGATACCGTCCTCCATGGCGCTCAGCCACGGTACCAGTGCTTCGGTAACGTGTCCAAAGTCGACTGATAACACTCTGACTTGTATTCAGAGCTAAAGCCACAGTACGTTGCCGGGAACCAGCTTCTATCATTCCCACGGCTCTGAGCATTTCTTCCCTGCTTAAATGACGTCGCCGCTCCATAATAACGTTGGTTTTAATCAGTAGTAGGGAAACAGTAGCACTAATAATGTCTTCAATGTGTTGTATGTTTTTATAGGGAAAATATTGACAGCTGATTTTCATCTTTTACTCGAATTTGATTCACAGTTCCTGATTCAAATTATGAAATGCACCAAAAAGGATCCATATAAATTTATAAAATCATAAATTTATTACAAAGCCACATCTCAATCTCAAGAAATCCGCATAAAAATGCTTGATCCCTAGACACTTTTGATGTGTGTATAATAGTGACCAAACGGAATGCGAGTCATTTTTTTCTGGCATACAACGCCAGCACCAAATTAGTGTCTTTGTTGACGAATCACCGACTTACACACAGATTGCACCATTTTCTGACGTGTCCCATAACCAAATCCCTTCTTTTGGTTCCGAACAATCGCCAACCTTTACTGAGCCAGACAATGATGACCCTGATTTGACTGATTTAAAGTCGCCAACCCAACAAACTCCTGAACTAAGCCCACACGAATCGGTTATTGTAAATTTTAGAAAATTTGAAACACATTGAGAATTTACTCATTTTTATATTACAAGAAACCTAATTTTGAGTATGGATTAACTAAGCCTATAGGTACAATTTATAACTTCTGCATTTGGTACGATTTAGGGTTCTAAATGCAAGATTTCCGAAGTGCGCTTGGTCTGTATTCTTGGAACATTAACTTTCAAACTAAATCTCATAAACACCAACGTATGAAACAAGCGAGTGAAACCGCGCGGGTACAGCTAGTATCTTGATAAAGCGGTAACAGAAAACTCATTTTGTGGTGTCCAAAAACTATTTACCTATATATCGTTTTAACCAATTTTTATTCAAAGTTTTCATTGCGATCTACAGCATAAAAGTATTTTTTTTTGAATTTTTACTCTCTTAGTTTAAAAGTTAGAGGCCATTTTACCATTTTGGAAGAGTCTATATTACAAACGATTGACTTTGAAAAAAAAATACTTGAGAAACCTCAATGTCATTTTTAAAGACCTATCTATAGACTCCCCACACAGATAGGTTTGATGAAAAAAGTTTTTTTCAGTTTCAGTTCCATGTATGGGGAGACCCCCTTTTTGGGGGAAATCATCAAATGACTCCTCCAGCGGTCAGACTTCTAATGACTAAAAACCACACTTGTTCCATCTTAGCCATTGTGCCGAGGCCGCTGTATGTCTTTCGAACAACCCGCAGCCCCGACGGGAGACTCCCCTTAATCTTTCATTATTTTTATGTTTATATAAAAATCGTAAAGTGGTCCACAGAATTCATCTTCCTACCAAGTCTACGCCACCACAGCACTCGCCGCCGGTAACATCCGGCGCCGCGCAACCTGACGCAGCAACCCCCGAAACGACATATTTCACATATTGCACTCCTAAGCTACAGTCACAGTCACAAGGCATAATAACTTGTGAAAGTACTGCAGTTGCCAATTCCCAAGCGTAGATCTCTATGGAGAAGAACGGGCAAGAAACTCCATGGACACTCTTTTAAATCAGAATATTGTTACAAAATCTTGGTACGAGTACATTACATCATTCATGTTGAGATGGTATATTTTGTGAGAACTATGTAGCAAGACGTGCAAGTTAAGAGCGTCCGGAGTAAAAAGATATAAGTAATAAACAAATAAAAAAAATATATATATTTATAAACCATGGCAACTAAGAGATGACCAGTCTCCACTGACAGCGCCCGTTCACGAAAATGACGCATGGATCAGCACCATTCAGCTCAACCATTTTGAAGGGAACTAAATGATCCGACACACGCGCCACCATCAGCGAGACATTTGAGTGAGCATGACATTCTCTCAGCCACCAGGGCATCGTCATTAAAAATAATATAACGTGCACATGTGCCATGCAATTATATAATATTAAGATATTGAATCTATACAATGCAAATAAATAATTACAATCTTCTTTATATAATTCCCGTCGGGGCTGCGGGATGTTGTCCCGTCGGGGCTGCGGGATGTTGTAGAGATATCGCGGCCTTGACAGAAAGGGCTAAGAAGGAACATGGGTGGTTTTTAGTCAGTAGAAGCCTGAAACTCCCTTTTGTTATGCCCAAGAGCGGAAGGGGTTATTCGATGATTTTCTACCCGCCAAAACAAAATCAAGCTTTATATAATTATGAATACAAGGTGTCCGGGCTGGAAGTAACGCTTAACCTTATTTAGGATATCCAGTTTTTTCAGACCCGAAGTTTAGATTTGCGATTCGGTAACTGCAGGTGCTTACAGTACCTCGGAAAGTAGGAGCCACATTGAAGGGGCTCCTTTTGGCCTCTTCTCTCAATGCTTCACCGCTAGTTTTCGTGCTGGATGCGTAAGTTTCTATCAGTGTCGTAGTTTGCGTACCCGCCAATACCAGGAAGAAGGAGATAGAGGAGGAAATTGTGGCGGAGAGAACCGACCCCTTAGAAACTTTGCTCTCGATAGCAATAAGTTCCAAATTAAATTTCCCTCACATCGTACTGGTTTTATGTCCTCTTCTTACGCTGTGTCAACCATTAAGCTAAAATGCGCTACCCCCTGATATTAATAAAACAGAAAGCAAGATGGCTTTCAAAAGAAAAGTCTAGAAATGTTTTTTGAAATCGGACTGAATTGTTCTAAATCTAGTCACTAGTCTTAGTAGGCAATTATTATAAGGTTTCTCGTATTTGTATGTTTTAAAATATCTATTAGTTTATTTAATTCTATCTATATATTTATGTATAAATTGCACCAATTTATGTATTATGTTTGCAAAATGGTATTATCCTTATTTTTATTGTTTTTGTACGACTCTTGTACACGTAGTTTAAATAAATAAATAATTAAGGTCGGGGGCGCAGTAATCAATGACGACTCGAATCGAAAGTTCACTCAGAAAGTCCAGTATACAGCAGCAAAAGTCAACGGAAATGCCGTATGCAGGAAGTTTGCTCAGCAGACTTGCGTGCCATACCCGAGATATCCAGCGACTACGCAAGGATTTCGCCGTGTTTCTCGATGTACCTACTCCAGCAGTGCGTAGCAAACACCAGAAGTTTCCGGTTAACCGTCTCCAACGAAAACCATTAATAATGACGGTTACTGAGTAAGTCGTTTGCTTCTACCTGGCTAGTTTTCCATTAATACCCCTTTTCATAATTAATAACTTAACAAAGTGTGGAGTTGATGGCGATTGATCGATAATTACTGGGGTCGGCACGAATATACCCTTCTTGGTTACTGGTTGTACATTGGCAACCTTCCAGGAGTTCGGCACCGTTCTGGATTTATAAGAGAAGCGGTACCTACAAGCGTGTCAACACAGAAGACAACTCAGGCGCACAGTTCCTCAAGACTCTTGCTGGTATGCCGTCACGACCGCTAGCCTGGTTCACGTTTAGCCTATAGAGTATTCTACGAACATCTTCATGCGTATCGTGATCTCTGGCATCGAAGAATCTCAGTGAGGAATCGTTGGTGGCTGTTTTGTGATCCATATTGTGGTAGCGCAAAGCCCTGCGCCGCCGCCGCGCCGCCCGATTTCCGATCACGATTCCCACTTTTTCCTAAAAATCAAACAAAAAGGTAAATCATAACAAATTATAATAACCATGAAATCAAGCACCTGTTTGCATTAAAGCTTAACTTTGTTCAGCTAATGAGTGTCATACGAACCGATTGTGTACAATACAGTATTACGCACTTATTGACTTTTTTCAGGAGCAATAACGTGGTGTGTTCTACCACGTGCAGGGCATTACCGTTATATACGCCATTACCAATATGAAGCTATTGGAATCGGTCACTCGATACCCCACTATGAGTCACGCACGCACGGAATCGGAACTCGATTCAACATTTCCGTGTTCAAAAGAAATTGAAAATCCCGCGCTATTTTTAACTCTATGGTTTTAGTATAGGGATGTAACGAAGTCGAATGGAGTGAAACGTAACTTTGTTGCGTTATTACGATTATTTCTGAAGAATTGATAATTTTCAAAACAAGGTTTCTGATGAAAGTTGTAAACTGTGGGGTGCCGTGCTGTCTGGACGAATGCTCCAAGAAAACTTTGTATTGTATTACAGTTCAGGTTCTTTCTCTACACTTGTTGTCGAACTTTTTTCGACAAGTTTTCAGGAAATTGTTCGTAACATGCATTATTACGTAAAGCTATGTTTAAGTACCTAGTTAAGTTTTATAACTTTACATTCTGCCCTTTATACAAATATCTTGGGTCGGAAATAAGTCCAACTGATGCATCTGACATTCTTATTATTAATATAGATATTAAGGAGGAACTACCAATTTAATCTAGTAATCTCCATAGCCCAGTGTCAGTGTAATACGATACATTGAATCCATGAAATAACTTAATTATTAATCTAGTAGTACATTTCGTTTTTGAAAAAATCAGTTTATGGTAAGCTGTTTATGGTGTTGGCAAGACATCATGAAAAGCAAATGCTATTTGAAACTATTATTAAAAAGCTAGTTATTTAAAAAGCACAACAAAAGTGTCTGAATATTTTTTTACAAATATTGGAGGTCGTGGCTAATACAGGGTGTAAATTAACCCTTCACGCAGCCGTCAACCAAGCATTTTGTACATCAAACTAAGTACCCCTATGCAATTTTTTTTGCTGGGAAACGATTTTTTTTTTGGGGTCGAAAATCAGATTTTACGGTAAAACTCAATGTAGCACTCGTTGTGCTAGTGGGTGCTTTGAATAGTAAACGGGTCATGAAGGTAATCTAAGTAAAGTTATAAACTGAAAAAACTAGTATTTACAAAAAAGCTGTGAGAAATTTGGAACTTTGACCCCCAATATCTCCGTAACTAGAGGGTTCCAGGTCTAGAACAAAAAAAATGTAATGAACTAGTGCCCTTCGTTTGCGTTAAGGTTACTTTTACACTCTTTATAACAGTAACTGCCATTCGGGTCAATCTTTAGACTAAGCTGCACTTAAGGCAAGAACGGGCATAGAGTCTATCGTGACCACCCAATGCATACCTACCGAATTTCCTCTGTGCCTCGGAAAGCACGTTAAGCCGTTGATCCTGGCTGTCATTTGTATACCTTTGGCAGTCAGTTGCCTGAAAGTCTAACAATCAGTCTTACTAAGGGGTACCGTTTTACCCAGCACTAACTGGGTTGTGGAGGTCAGATAGGCAGTCGCTCCGGATAAAATCCTGGTATTCAGATGCATCCGGTTAGACTGGAAGCCGACCCCAACATAGTTGATAAAAGGCTAGTCACATGATGATGATGGTAGGTTTTTTTTCTAATGTTTACGTAAACACACGTAATTGAGGAAGTAATTTCTACCCAGTATCTACGTGTTTCACGGAATTCAAAGCACGGTCATTGTCATAGTGGAATCAACAAGAGAGTATGTGACATCGCGCCACGTGTTATCCGAGCCATGATACGATGATATCATGTTTAGACATCCATGACCGCTTTATTAGGATTATACTATAGTTCAAGGCTGTTGCAATTCAGATCAAGGCTAGAAGCAAAATCATATCTCCTTTAAGCTCTCGTTAGGTACCTACTCTGTTTGTCGCTGGCAAAGAGTTAGGAGCGTGTTTTGTTGTTGTTCAAGTGCGTTTCATATTTATTAAATTTAAGTCTAACTCATGTGGTACTTCTGTACCTAAACTAAAAAAAAAAGCAACGTTTTAAAATGGGTTTTTCAAAGGGCATTTTAATACATGTAGGTACGGAAACGTTAGTAATTAGAAATAAATGAAAACCACAATTGTAAAAAACACAGAACCCTAATAGTAATGTGATAGCCTGATTTTGTGAATGTGTGTCGAACAAAAAAAAAATTAAATACCGGAGTTTCAGTGAGCATTCATCGAGCGCTGCGGTTAATGGATTCTGCAATCAAGTTATGTCACCAACAAAGGCAGTTAGGCAGCCATTGTAAGAATAAGGTTCGAAATTCGAAATGACAACGCCAGTTAACGATTTCATTTTTGTTTTAATTCCATTAAATAATTTGTCTGAAACAATTTACTTTAATAATGATTGAAAATTAATTCTGTTTCTAATTTATGTGAAGATTTTGTGAATGTCATTACTCTCAGCTTTTATTAAATCTATAGGCTTGGTCAGGCCTCTAAGTATACGCGATCGTTCTCGTTTGATTTGCATAGATCATTGGTAAAAAGTGTCAAGACGGGCGTGTCTTCACCGAGTGAGGCCATGTCTGGACGAATACACGGAACAGTCATGAAAAACCATGAGAGAAGACCTTTGCCTAACAGAGAGAAATATTTACGGGCAAAAATAAAATGCATAAAGAGACAAAAGCATTGTAGATTCTAAGTTTTACTATGTGGAACGCAATTAAACATTGAGTAAGGTCTAAAAGTACATTGAAATGCATCAATACACAATCTCAGATTTCTATTGATTGCACCACATTCCTGTCATTAAAAACAATAATTTGTTATTGTTTCTATCATTTATATTATAGATGATTAAATAACAGCTAAAATATGATAATTTTGTACAATTTTGCAGAAATCTATGAGTACTTTGGTAAGTACATTCGATGACATAGGTAATGTACTTGTGCAGAAGATTAGGATTAAGGTGGAAGCTCACATCTGGCCCGCGAAATTCTAATTTTCTTACGTTTTTGGCAATTTGCAGGCCAGTGCTTGGTTGTATGTTTATGAAAATTTGATTTGCGACTGTAAGACGTATGAAGTTACCGAATTATAACCATCAAAATTACTAACTACTAAAGAACGACGACTAAATTACTAAAGAATGACTTTTACATGCAAAAATCAATCTTGACATGAAAATGAACTTGGAGGGTTGTATTGATAATTTTGATGGTTATAATTCGGTAACTTCATACGTCTTACAGTCGCAAATCAAATTTTCATAAACATACAACCAAGCACTGGCCTGCAAATTGCCAAAAACGTAAGAAAATTAGAATTTCGCGGGCCAGATGTGAGCTTCCACTTTAAGCATTGATAGCGTGTTCTAGTATTCCTAATACATCTATGTACTTTTTGGCGTATCTACTATAATTCGATTATTAGATTTTTTTCAAAAATAAACATGCACTTTTTAAATTTGGTCCATAAAATCGTTTTATTATTTGGTAGGTGTCGTTCTGTTCAGGTTCTAAATTAGACTACTTAGAAACTGGTTATAGATCTTACAGGAACTTATGTTCTAGTTGTAATTGTACAAACAAGATCTGGTTGTTTCCGGTCATATACTGCTACTTTTAATTCTACCTATTTTAGCAACTGAGCAAAGATGTTTTAAACAGTTTGCTATATTTTTTCAAAAGGGGCAACTCAATTTATGAAACCGATAACTTTGGGTCCAATAGAAATTTTTGGTCCCTATCAAAGATTTAACATAAATGTAAAAAATAAACTAGGGTTTAATTGACATAAATCGGCGTTTAAGCACTTCTACTTTAAATAAGCAAATGATTGCTTAGTTTTAATATAAAGGCGTTAGGAATCAAAACCCACAAAACCTTATTCAGAGTACTTTTGCTGAAAAGTGGTTTTACAATGTAAATTATAATTTTGTTAGTCTTAGAAAATACAAGTTTATTTTTTTTACAGTTACAGTAAAATTGATTTAGGCTCGAGGAAACCGAACGGTTTTCACAGATGGTTTTAATTATTTATAGAATTAGTCATTCAAAGTAAAATCGAAACTCTTAAAAACTTTAGGGTTAATAGTTTAGGTTAAAAAGTCCAAACTCAAGGTTAGCCAAAGAGCGAAAGAGCGCAGGTTACTGAATGTAAAAAAAAACTGAACGAATAAAAACACCAAATTGCGCTCCGGAACGCAAATTGCCGACGACTACAAAGCTACGAAATTGAAATGGGCCTGGGCAGGCCATGTCTGCCGGATATCGAGGCAGCAGTGGGCCCAAATATCGCAAGACTGGAACCCTGACATAGCTAGACGGGGTCGTGGCACACTGAGTAAAAGATGGCGGGACGCCTTGGATGGCTTTCTCACCAACTGGCGAAGAGAAGCATGGAAGGAATGAATAACAAAAAAAAAGTTACAGCAACATAGTGAAAGCTGCAGTTTGCAGTAATGTTAATATCAGGCGGATATACTCGGAAGTATTGCTACTACTTGTTTTAAAATAAAACTATCAAGTACACATCACGAAGGTCCTTTAAATAGTTTAGATAGTACTTGCGCACTCCTTTACATAACACTCTAGGTTCTTATCAAATATCGAGTTGGAGAGGGAAGAGAATACTTACCACAGAGTACGGATATGTTTCATCAGACGCTGCTAGATGCGGCCTTTTTTTTTTTTTTTTTTTTGGTGGGTGTAAACCATCGAATAACCCCTCCCGCTCTTGGGCAGAGCGAAAGGGAGTGTCAGACTTCTACTGACTAAAAACCACCCATGTTTCTTCTTCGCCCTCTATGTCGAGGCCGCGATAACCGGTGGACTACCCGCGGCCCCGACTGGCGTCGGGCCCCTCCCATGTTGCTGACATCTCTTTGAGGCGCGCGTGGAACACAAACGCGCCGTCGACACGGTCTTTTTTTTTGGTCGTGAGACGGACGGACGGCGAGTTAGCCCATCACTCACCGTCCACAGGCCCGCGTCTACGGTGGCCGGAGGTCATCGGGGGCCCCCGACGCCCGGAGCGCCTCCCGCGGCGGCTGGGACGAGAGGTTCTCTCCCTCTCGCGTTCCGCCACCTCCTTCGCCAGCATCACTGCTTCGCAGAAGGAGGCGACGGCGTCCCATTCCTCCTCGCCCCGGACCATGGCTTGCACCAGGGCCGGGCGCGAGAGGTCGCCGCCGCCGATCGCCGCTACGAGAACACGGCGGGGCTCCGCCCAAGCGTGCTAGATGCGGCCTTATCAGCACTTTCGCAACCGTTTACACCCACCAATGACATATTATTAATTATAGAAGCCTTCATGCTGTGACAGATGTTGTGCGTACTTTCGGCGCCATTTATGTAGATAAATGAAGTGCTGCCGGCCGGTACGGCGATTCTGTGGTCTTGTTACGAACATTGTGTAAAGATAATTCAAAAGAAACGTGAAGGGCTACTTGTCGACTGCAGAGATGATTGTCATTGCTATTTTTAACAGTTACCTATTTTAGTGTGGTCACAAGGTCTACCGCGATTGTGAGTCCAGCAGGGCTATTGCGTATCTTTTAAATGACAGTGGCTATCATATAGTGTCCATCAATTAACTGTCAAATGGTTTTATTTTGTACTAAACCATAACCAATTTGACAGTTAATCCATAGACAATATGATAGCCACTGACTTTTAAAAGCTACGCAATAGCCCTGCTGGGTTTGCTTCCCAGTTTGGCTGAGTTTGGGCTAAGTGATATTGAGATTTCCATTAGGCGCTTTGGCAGCCTGGAGCCTGAACATGTGGCCGATTGATAATAATAGGCTCGCCTTCTATTATTATAGGGATTTAATATAACTGGCGGAAATGTGGACGTACCTACTTACGTTTGGAACTTAGATAAGTTTTTTCCTAACCTGTGAGGGAAACAGAAAACAGACGTCGTGTTATGTTATTAGTATAGTCTTGGCATCCTTTTTCACGTTTGCTCCAGGGTGTCCGCTTTAGTAGAATAGTAGTATGAATCATGTAAAAAATTTAAAATTCTTAAAATGGACTTTATAGTTATAGACATTAAGTCCATTTTAAGAATTTGAAATTTTATCGTGATTCATACTAAGATTCTGCGTGGATTCTAATAAAGCCATTTTAGACCCTCAGGACACGGATAAGGTAGGTACTTTATTTTGGCAAGCCATGCATTAAAAATTCTGTTATGGAGTGCGAAAAAAATTAGGATGTAAGAGCGAGCCTAGCGAGCTCGAAATGTTTTGAATTAGCATCAATAAAAATGCCACAAGTCTTGCACACACGGTTTGGCCAGGCCTAAATTCTTTTATTTAAGCCGGATGGGTTTTAACCAGACTCTTTTAGAACCGACGAATCTGTGAAAATCGTAACTGTTGATAGTATGATTGTCTCAAAAAAATGTCAGAGTAAATAAAAGTGCCTGTTTGGGTTCAAACTCTCACGACCTACCACATACAACGCGTAGGTCGGGTACCTACTACAACACTGATACGTGTGTTTTTGAAAATACATTATTTTTCGCACGTTCGATTCACCTGTACACTTAAAAGTACAGCAAGAGGTACAGTCTTCCTTATTTCCTTGATCAACAAGATGACAAGATTGCAATTACGTTAAACTGTAAAGCCATGCATAAATGCATTAAGTACTTAGTTTACTAACTACAGACCAAGCTCTCTAATGCTAGGTATCCTGATCGGATCAGAATGCAAAATAGCTGGTCTAAAATACCTAGTCTACAAATAGAGGTATGTTGTGTTTCTTTTTATTTGCATTACGTGAATCTATTAGCAGTGCGGAATCTAGAATAAATGCAGCCGCCTGTTTGAAACATCGTTAGTGCTAGTTTGTGAATGCAATTCTTGTTTTAATCTATACCTAAGTAGATAGATAGATTCATATATTGGCCTGAAATATGGTATTTTACAGTTCTTCATATTCCGCCTCTTAAATTATGCATGCAATTTTTGTGACAATAACAATGATTGACATAATAAACAAATTGAACAACATTATTATATTACAATGTCCAAAAAAAAAACAATACTTAATTGTTAAAATGTAAAAAAAAACGTATAATAATTAAATTACGAATGTCAACTAAAAACAATAATTATGTTACAAATTTCTTAATATCAATATTCAAGAGAAAAATAAACAAAAACTATACTTGTTCAGGCTTGACGCCTTCCAGATTTTTCATCATAACGCGATAATGCGTCTTATTTCTATTCCTTTGGCGTAGGCGCTTATTGTTTCTTTTTTATATATATTTGAATCGACCATATGCCAACTTCACTTGTCTCAGAACCTCTGTACATGTAACAGCCTTTTTAAATATATTATATTGTAATTCGCTTTTATTGGGACTTTGATTTGGCACCAGTATATCCCTAAAGATATAACATGGTGGCCCATGAGGGGAACTAATGATAAATAATCGTAATTCACGAAAATATAAATAAAATACTACGGACTTCTTCGATCGAACTACGAGCGCACGGAGACAAAAAACATCAAGATTGGAAGCCTTGCAGTGGAGGGATTACATCCACGGGTTCCAGCGTATGGTGGACTGTCGCCTGGACAACCAAGGGAGCCAGGTTTCGAGCAGCGGTGCCGCTAAAGCATCGCATCGAGCCGAGCGTCAAGGTCACCTCAAAGTTAAGTGCCGTTCCTTCGTTAAAAATCCATCCAATATCCAAAATATCCTTGCACATCTTATAAAATATTGAGTAAGGTAATCCATTTGTGTAAATTAAAGTAATTTCGTGCAAATTATCGCCGAAATTTCCATAAATTGCGAATTGCATCAAATATTTTTCCTTCTACCTCCATATAATTCGTTGAGAATTTGAATAATTTTGCAACATTTCTTTTAATTATAGCGATTATCGCTAGTAAATAATACTTTTCTTTATTCTTGGTATAAGTATTTCTTGTTCAACTTGAAAGTCCACCGTTCTTCGTACCATTCAGTGCCTATATACTCGTACCTACCCGATTCGTGTTCGATTTTTACATTAGGAATTTAGCGTAGGTTGCCGACTATTCCAGGTCGACTCATGAGCATACTTCGGAGTGGTGCCTACCAGCTGCCAGTGCTGACCGAATTATGCGATTGGCGATCAGCTGATCGTGCGACTCCGGTTTCCTAACTGGCAGGTGACATCGAAACGAGGAACGTGAGCTTATTCAATTTATTTGCCTTTGTTATAAAACTCATTCTTAACGGTAATTGCAAGTTAACTGTTGTACGCTTGTTTGTTCACAATGGAAACGAATAAGCAGCGCTATAGGGAACTAATAACAAAAAGAGTATCTGCTAAGGGACAGATCACTAAGTTTAAAAATTATTTAAATAATATCGCTAAAGAGGATGAGTTGAGTAACATTCAATTAACAGAATTAAACTTGAAACTTACTAAATTTGAGGCATTATCCGTTAGGGTTGATGAGTTGCAAAATGATATAGAGGTTTTAAATCCAGATAATATTGACGCTGAAATCGATGAGCGCGATAATATTGAGAAGGATATTATTGTTAACATGGCTACTGCTAAGAATTTGTTGGAAATGTTTTCTCGCAAAAATGAGTCCGAACAACGACGCAATTCCGTTCACAACGCTTCATGTTGTACGGATGATCATCACAGTATAGGATTAAGACTCCCACAAATTCAAATCGCTAAATTTAACGGTGAATATTTCCGTTGGTTAGAATTTCGAGATACCTTCGAAAGTTTAATTCACAACAATGACCGCATTTCCGAAATAAATAAATTTTATTATCTAAACTCTTATTTGGAAGGCAACGCGGCCAGAATAGTTTCTAACCTTGAAGTTTCCTCTAAAAATTACGCTGACGCTTGGAAGTTGCTGTGCCAACGCTACAATAATAATCGAATATTAATAAATCACCATCTTAACTCATTATTAAATATAAAGCCACTTCCTAGCGATTCAGAAAAATCTTTAAGGTATTTGGTCGATCACATTACTAAAAATTTACGTGCATTGGCCAGCTTAGGACAACCAACGGATAATTGGGATGTGTTAATAATATTTCTTTTGTCAGCTAAGTTAGACAGTCAAACCTTACTAAAGTGGGAGGAACATCGCAATAATATAGGCAGCGAGTCGCCGAGCTTAGATCAATTTTGTAAATTTATCATAAATCGCGCAAATGTACTCGAGGCTACCAATCGCAATAGCAACAATAAAGACAACGGTATGTCTTCGAAGACTCATGAACGCTCTGGCTCAAAATTAAATAATAGTCAACAAAATCATAATCATGGTCAAAGAAAGGGTCAAAATAATACAGTTAAGTCGTTCGCGAGTACAGATAATAATAATAAGCCTAAGGTTCCGAAAGGATTTTCTTGTATTGTTTGCGACGATCGTCATAGAATCTATGATTGTCCAACTTTCAAATCTAAAAGTGTCGATGAAAGAATGTCGGATGTGACAAGATATAAACTTTGCCTAAATTGTTTAAGACAGGGCCATGCCGTAAAGGACTGTCGATTCAGATCATGCCTAGAGCCCGACTGCAATGAGAGGCACAATACCTTGTTGCACCGCCCAACCACATCGGCAAATCAACTTACGACGGTTCAAGAACCAGTCGAAATAGTTACCAACTTTTGTAATAAAAGTACAAGTCAAATTATATTGTCAACTGCTATGGTAGTGATATCGAATCCGTTTGACCACCAAAAGGTCAAAGTTCGTGCATTATTAGACTGTGGCAGCCAGTCATCCTTTATTACTGAGTCCCTAAAGATCAGATTAAAGTTATCGTCTCATCCCATTGGCACTCTAAAGGTCATTGGCATAGGCAACACATTAGCAAACAATGTTACTGAAAGTTGTAATATTAAATTACAATCAGTACACAATAAGTTATTTAACATTACATGTTCCTGCCTTGTGCTAAAGGAATTAACGGGTCGATTGCCGAAAACACCCATTGATATCGGTTTATTGAAGTTACCTAAAAATATTCAGTTGGCTGATCCTCTGTTTCATCAACCGGCCGACATAGATGTTTTGATAGGTGCAGACTTATTCTGGGATATTTTAGGCAATAAACAAATTACACTAGGCGTAAATGAGCCTAAATTAAGAAACTCACAATTAGGTTGGATAGTCTCCGGTCCCATTCAGTCAGTGGCGCAGCGGAAAGTCGTACACTGTAACCATAGTACGGTTTCTAGTTGCACTAATAGTGATGATAACATAGGAGAAATGTTAACTAAATTCTGGGAGCTGGAGGAGATTCCTAAAAGGGCTAGTATTAATGATAATGAGTGTGAAACACACTTTCTCACTCACACAACAAGAACCAGTACAGGTAGATTTTGTGTAAAATTACCCCTAAAAGATACCGCGGACTGCTTAGGCGATAGTTACAAATTAGCTAGAAGGCGCTTCATTAACACTGAAAAACGATTAAAACGAAATCGTACATTGAAGCTAGAATACACCAAGTTTATAAATGAATATGCAGAATTAAGTCATCTAACTGTGCTAAAAAATGATTATTTTAATAACGGAATATGCCCAAGTTATTACCTGTGTCATCACGCTGTCTTAAAACAGGAAAGCGAATCTACTAAGCTTCGTGTAGTATTCGATGGTTCCGCTCCCACCACTTCCGGTTGTTCATTGAATGACATATTAATGGTCGGCCCAACTGTGCAGGATACACTTTTTTCTATTTTGATACGCTCTCGGCAATATAAATACTTACTCACCGGAGACATAGAGAAAATGTATCGCCAGGTACTTGTGCACGAAGACGATAGGCACTTGCAGCTAATATTGTGGAGACAAGAGGAGTCTGAGCCCATTCAGTCGCTTATGCTCAATACATTGACATACGGCACTGCGAGTGCAAGTTATCTGAGTACACGTTGTTTATGGCAGGTGGGACAAGAACAAAACGATGACCTAATTAAAACAGTTATTCAGAAAGACTTTTACGTTGACGATTTGATAACAGGTTCGAACGATTCAGAACAGTTAATATATATACACAAGGCTGTTTGTGAAGCGTTACGGTCAGGTTGCTTTAATTTAAGAAAATTTAAAACAAATTGTTCGTCTATATTTAATAACATTGTTGTAAATGAAAGGGATAATTTAACATTTAGTGAGTCGTCAAGTACGCTAGGACTGGGTTGGATCCCTTCTAGTGATGCATTGCATTTTCCTATAAAAGGATTTCTACATAATAATAATGAACTCATAACTAAACGCTTTATCATGTCAAACGCGTTCAAAATATTTGACCCACTGGGTATACTAAGCCCCGTTGTAGTAGTACCTAAAATAATGCTACAAAAACTTTGGCAGCAAAAGGTGGATTGGGATCAGCCAGTCCCTCAGGTAGTAAGAGATGACTGGATCAAGTTCTCTGACAATGCAGCATACTTGTCCAATCTACAAATACCTAGGCTAGTTCTAGGCGAAACGCCTAAGGTTATTGAGTTGCATTCCTTTAGTGATGCCTCAAAATACGCATATGGCGCATGTGTTTATATGCGATCAATTAGCCACAATGGTGACGTCACGGTTAGGTTATTGTGCGCGAAATCTAAAGTAGCACCGTTGAAGCCCACCACAATACCTCGCCTGGAGCTGTGTGCGGCCTTACTCGCTGCCAAGCTCACTAAGTCTGTTCTGTGCTCACTGCGGTACACCCCGGATAAATTGATTCACTGGTGCGACTCCACAGTGGTACTATATTGGATTCGTGGTGACATCAGCAGACTGAAGGTGTTTGTAGCTAACCGCATTAATGAAATTAACGAATTAACTTCATCATCCGCATGGCGATACGTCCCCACGGATTCTAACCCTGCCGATTTAATTTCACGGGGAGTAGAAGCTAAACGTCTTATATCAATGACTCTGTGGTGGACTGGGCCTGGCTTCTTATTAAAAAATGAACACGAATGGCCTAAATTAAACGTTAAAGATCCGGAAATTATACCTGAACTAAAGGTACATTCGATGATCATAAACAAACCTTCAATAATTAACTTCGATAAATACTCATCTTTAACTAAATTGCAAAGATCAGTTGCTTATGTTCGCAGATTCATTCATAACCTTAAAAATAAACATAATAAATGCACAGGTATATTGTCCGTTAATGAGCTGCGTGAGTCATTCTACTCGCTATGCGTTATCGCTCAAGGTCAAACGTTCCCTATTGAATACAGTCGTTTACTCGCAGGCAAATCATTAGATAATAATAGCAAAATATTGTCATTGTCACCGTTTTTAGATGAACACAAATTAATTCGTGTCGGTGGCAGAATAGATGCGTCCGCACATTCATACGAAAAGAAACATCCTATTTTGCTTCATGCGTCACATAGGATAACTAAATTATATTTTGAAAGGGAACACATAATTAATTTACATGCTGGTCCGCAGTTGCTTCTCGCGTCTGTAAGAGAACGCGTTTGGCCCATTAATGGCAGGCATCTTGCGAGACGCGTAGTTAACAATTGCGCACGCTGCAGACGAGTGCGAGGTGAGACTTTACAACCCAAGATGGGCAACTTACCACCTCAGCGTATAACTACAGACTATCCGTTTTTGTCCGTTGGTGTGGATTTTGCTGGCCCCTTTTATATAATAAATCGAAAAGGCCGTGGTTGCCGTGTAATTAAATGTTATTTGTGCCTGTTTGTTTGTTTGCGCTATAAGTGTATTCACCTCGAAGCCGTGAGCGACTTAACAAAGGAGGCGTTTATAATGACACTCAGACGTTTCATCGCTCGCCGGGGCAAACCAAAGGAGATATTCAGCGATAATGGAACTAACTTTGTTGCCGCCGCGAAACAGATAGGAACATTTTTAAAGTGCAATCACGAAACTTTCACTGATTTTGCAGCTCAGCAATCTATAGAATTCAATTTTATTCCGGCTTACACTCCTCACTTCGGTGGCATCTGGGAAGCTGGGGTGAAATCAGCCAAATATTTTTTAAGGCGTGTCATTGGTGACAGCCACCTAACTTTTGAAGAACTGTCAACTTTGTTTGCACAAGTGGAGGCCATTCTCAATAGCCGTCCCTTGTGCCCCCTCTCATCCAGTCCTGATGACTTCCTTTCCCTCTCTCCAGGGCACTTCATCATTGGGAGACCGCTGACAGCTCTGCCTACCCCAAATCTGGCAGAAGTCAAGGAGAGTCAGATGAGCCGCTATGAGCGTCTTGAGAAAATCCGGAGCCATTTCTGGAAAAGATGGCAGAAGGAGTACTTATCCGAGTTGCAGCAACGCACGAAGTGGCGACAAAACGTATCAAGACTGGACGTTGGTGACATGGTGCTCTTGGCAGATGACAACGCCCCCCCACTCGCATGGAAGCTTGGGCGTGTCCTTCGTCTTATCACTGGACCTGACGGAATGGCCAGAGTAGCAGACGTCCTCACAACGAAGGGCAGCGTGCGGCGTTCTCTGGTTCGTCTCTGCAAACTTCCCACGAACGAAGAGCTCAACGATTGTTGAAATTTTTATTTCAACGGCCGGGAATATGTTCAGGCTTGACGCCTTCCAGATTTTTCATCATAACGCGATAATGCGTCTTATTTCTATTCCTTTGGCGTAGGCGCTTATTGTTTCTTTTTTATATATATTTGAATCGACCATATGCCAACTTCACTTGTCTCAGAACCTCTGTACATGTAACAGCCTTTTTAAATATATTATATTGTAATTCGCTTTTATTGGGACTTTGATTTGGCACCAGTATATCCCTAAAGATATAACAATACTCGGTAGGTACTCTTTTCTGATAGACCAGCATGAACGTAAACTATGAAAATAAGAAAGATTCTATAGTGGAAAATACATATTCGTGTCACACATAATTTTTATTTCGGGTTTTATACGACTTCTAAAACAGGTTGCTTCAAATACAGACCCCCACCACCACCTTATTTTTCGTATAATATTCAGTGATTACTGCGCGGCGTGACAGACTTGATGTATAAATATGGTCTTATCCGTAAAATAACTAATCCTATTTACAGTATCTAGCGTTACGATATTAAACTTAGTACATTATATACTTACCTACCTTATTAAAATGTGTTCTCGAGTGTAATCGCTACCTTTTGTCCCCAAAGGCTTTGTTTGTGGAACATATTAATCTTTTTGTCGTACTTTCTGGTTGGACCGAAGGTAATTTATATTTTTCAGTGAATTTTACATGCGTACAATTACTAGACTTGTTTCATATTCCGCCTCGGGATGTAATGCTACCGTAGATAAATTGCTAATGTTGTTTAAACCTTTGATGGCTAAAATACGGTTAGATATTGTAATATTTCGTAATAGATGTATTTCATAGGAAAATGTCGTGAGGGAGGTTTTAAATATGAATGTGGATGGGTATAAGAGTAGAGGAAGACAAAGACACGATGGATGGGATGTGTTAAGAATGATATGGTAAGAAAGGAGGTGTCTCCTGAGATGACGAGAAACAGAGAAGTATGGAAGGAGAAGATCATGCTGCACCGACCCCATATAAATTGGGATTAGGGCAAGAGAACGATGCTGATGAGATGTACATAGCTATTTTATATGAAACCATATTCTCTGTATTCTGTAATAAATTATTACTTATTATTTTTGTGAGCGACATTTCCTATCCTCCGAGTAAAATGGAAAGTAATAGGTACTTTGTGTGAAATTGTAATAAGAGTTAAAATATAGTTTAAAAAACTTAAACCAGACTACGAATAAAATCGCAGACTAAAAAATATAGCGGTCTTTAACGTAGAAAATAATTCTTAAATTAATTTTAGTAAATAACTGAATACTTAATAAGTAAAATTATTATAGAGTACAGTCGTAGTCGCATGCCACCTTGCCTAATGGTAAGTAGCAGCTGACTTCTGTATTAATGAGAACGCCAGGAGCATCAGGTATCAGTAGCATGGGACTCCGCGATTTTATTAATCTGTGATTTTATTCGCAGTCGGATTTAGGTAATATTTATTGTAAAATATATTTTTTTAATTTGATTTCTATTTTTGTTATATGTATTTAATAAATATGTAATAATATATTACTTTCATAATGTAAAATTCTACTTAATCTTGGTTTGTTATTTACATAATACGAGCGAATAACACAGACTAGACCACGAGATCTGTTTGACCGCATTCTAAACGTACCAATATGTTGACTTAAACTATAATATAATATACCTTTCATTGGGTACCAAATATGTTACATTTTTTTTAATTTAATTTTTTTCGAGGTTGGAATCTGACATTTAAAAACCGACATATTTTTTTAAATAAAATTTAACCTATGCCACCCAGACTATTTTTAAGAATCTATTGACACCTCATTTATTAAAATCCGTTCAAGAGTTTAGGCGCTATGGTGGAACATACTGTAAACATACATAAACTGATAAAAACAATACTCTTTCTTTTCGCTTCGCCGTAGTCGAGTTAAAAGGAGCTTGTATTTTGTAGAAGCATGCGGCTTGCATGCTCATCACTGATTCACAGAAAAGTTTAAAACTATTCTGAAACTACTTACTGAAGAAAATAAAGATATTTGCACTAAAATATTGAAATTAATTAAAAAAAAACACTACGGCAAAGAAAGTTGGCATCGTGATGCCTTCTGTCATGCATCACGTTACGTTTTTGGCACATTTGAAAATAGAACGTTAAAAATATAGTTGTTACTCGATTCTGTCAGAGACTCGTGTTTTTATGAACACTCGTAAAACGAATTCACACACCTACATTATTGCGGTAAAAGAATCGGCCAATTGCGCATACAACTGCAAATACATTAATATAAATCGTTGTTGCGGTGTGCGTCGCTACGTGCTTTCGTGCTCGCAGTGTTCGTTGTTGCGGGCATTCGGCGGCGTGTGGTTTGGCGTGGTGGCTCTCAGAATGACGTATTGCACTCGTAGTTTTTGTTTTATGAATTGTTATTTTGACATTCAAAAGTGCCTGTAATGGCTTAATTGAAATAAATGCTTTGAGTTTGAGTTTAAGTTTGATAAAACACGGCATTTGTGGGGGAAATAGTGGGAACTCCCTTTTGATTTTACTTTATTTTATTTCTATTATTTTATCATCACCATTTTCATTAAAACTGAAAGACGTCCACTACTGGACATAGGCCTGTCCTAAGTGTCACCACATAACCGCTCCCGGGCGTCTTGTTCCATCCATTTCTATAATTTGTGCTAACTGAAGCTATTCCCACGGTGCGTGACTCTGCGGATCATCACGCACAGCCGACGACCACGGACGGCAACGCACACAGGTCAGGGCTCTTTCAAAGGTGCGTTTCGGTATGTGTACTTAGGTGTAGATCTTTTGATAGCTTCATTTCTAAATGCAAAGTGAAAGAGAACGTGCGACTATCGTCGCTCTCTTTCACTTTGCACCGCACCTTTGAAGTCACCACCTCGCGACGGATACCGCCACAGACGTCCGGTGCTACCACTGACGAGACCCTTCCCAAGGTGTATCCTGCGAGCTGGTCCGCCTCCGTCCGCGATATCACGGACCGTGGGAACCGAGCATTAAGAACATCACACCTGTAATCTCCGAAGAGTTAAGCAGAGATGTACCCCTTAGTACACTCACATTTCGCCAGGTATGTTTAAGTCCTATGTGGGAGCCTATTGCCATCATCTGGGCACAGATCCATACTCCGTGTTTTCTACTGAGAAATTCCTGAAAAAATCCCAATAACACTTAGCCCGACCTCGAACCCAGAACCTCACCATGCTCAGCAGTCGCGTATGTCACCAATGACGCAGTAAGGCAGGTTGTGTTCTTATAGCAGCCACAGTAACACATACCTACTCTGAGATAATCTCAATACGACCCCTGACACAAAGGGTTAAGAAGGAACATTGGTGATTATTAGTCAGTAGAAGTCTGACACTCTCCACTCCGCCCAGAGCGGGAAGAGTCATTTGATGATTTCAAAAACTCCAAAAACAAAATTTTATAATTTTATGGTTCCATTGAGAGCCTTTGGGTTTGGAATCCACCAAACAGATATTGCCAACATTTTGTCAGCGCACCATTTTCGTGGGAGTTTTAGTGACTACAAAGTAAAGTTTGTTTGTAAGTAGGTACCATAGAACAATTTTGCCCAGATCTAGGTTATTTTACTTTGCTAGTTCATGCATAATATTATTGTTTAACGTTCTAAACGTGCTCTTGTTAACATAATACTGTTCGGCTTGCGAAACTGTTTACTTTATAAAATCTGTATTGGGTGATGTGGAAAATTCAATTTTCTTGAAACTATTTTTGTTTGTTAAACTGGCTTTAAAAACCACATTATTTTATTTATGGGACTTGACAGGTTAACGTTTTACATCACCATTTCATTACGTTTACATAATTATTACAAAGTTACAGATTATCTCTTTAGTTTAGTGGTCGCGAACGCGACTTCTGTGCACGAAGTCCTGGTTCGATTGCCAGGTTCCCAGAATATCTCAGTGGCAGCCACGAAATTTGAATTTATCCCCGGTTATGGCAATATGCTCCGAACCTATTACATCGAACTAAAACATTACAGCATAGCAGCGGTGGCCCAGTGATGGCGGCCCCGACTTACGAACAATAGGTCGTGGGTTCGAACCCAGGCAGGCACATTACTTTGTGTAACTTATTTCATCACCGCTGCTCTCAAAACAGTGAAGGAAAACATCGTGAGGAAACCGATGACCGACGGTCGATGTTACATGTCTTCGAATGTTTGGTTCTAAAACCAAACATTCGCAGACATGTAACATCGACCAATCCATACTTGGCCCGCGTATTTTATAGCCCATTCCCTCTCAAAGAGAGAGGAGGCCTGTGTCCCTGCAGTAGTAACATTGGCAGGCTGTTGATGACGATAATGATTAAAACATTACTGGCGAAACATGGCTGTAACAATGGGTAAACCTCTGCCAAACCCTTTTTTTATGTGGGTAAACCCCACATATCATCAAATAACCTTTGCCGCTCTTGGGCAGCGCGAAAGTATCAGCGCGGGAGTATCAGACTTCTACTGACTAAAAACTACACATGTTCCTTCTTAGCCCTTTATATCGAGGCCGCGATATCTTTCATAACATCTAGCAGCCCCGACGGGCGTCGGCCCTTTTTATTTTTTGGCTGGTGAAGAATCATCAAATAAAGGGGTTATTTGATGATTCTTCACCCCTCTTGGGCAGAGCGAGAGGGAGTGTCAGACTTCTACTGACTACAAACCACCCATGTTCCTTCTTAGCCCTATATATATGTCGAGGCCGCGGTAACTTGTGAACAACCCGCAGCCCCGACGGGACCCGTAGCCCCCTTCCATGTTGCTGACATCTCTTTGAGGCGCGCGTGGTACACGACGCTCCATCGACACGGCCTGTCGTCGTTATAAGACGGACGGACGGCGAGCTCGCCCATTACTCACCGTCAACAGGCCCGCTCACCGTCCACAAGGCCGCACCTCTGCCTAAACCTTCGGGGAATATAGGCATGATGTTGTGCTATGTTTAACATAGTTTATGTCAATAAACTATTTACGACTTATTCCACACTACACCGCTCGTCCGCGCGGGTAAGGCGGTGAAGCGGATCTCCTGTATGAAATCAGAGGCCCGCACGAGTGCGCAATATTAACGCAGATACGTCAAAATAAAGCACTGTCGTAATTACTATTAGTTTTTTTAAATTTAAATACAATTTTTCAAAGAACAGTAGCTCTACCATGAGTTGTCATAGAAAACTTACTCGCTAACGTTGAACTCGCTAGCGTGCTAACGTGTATCAAATAGATTTCGATAGTGCTTGCACCATGAGATTTACGGAGTCTTACGCAGGCGCTAATGTAAGCTCGATAGAATGTGTCGTCTAGCTAACTTCACTCTACTCATGTTTTGTTTCTTTCTTTCCCACTAATAAGAGGAGAGAACGATATATACACAAATAAACCGACAAAATAGAACAGTTGGCGGTTATTAGACTACTTATAGTATTTAGTGGTTTTTGAATTTTTATTCCTTATAATATGTCACTGTCGTGTATTCAATTTGTAATTTTGTTTGTTGACATTGTGTCACAGAGCTGTGTTGTGTGGTTTAAAAGTTTACATTAGTAGATTCAAACAGATTATTTAAAACAATGAGGACCCTGTGCCTCAGTTTCAATTGTTGGTAGAGTTCATAGAAAGGTATGTTTCAAACTTTCTTCAAAATTATTGTGTTTTGTTTGGAGAGAACTGCATGGTACCTTTAGTTCTAATGAGACTCGTTGTGTTGACATCAAATACGTAACATTATTCATACATATGCACAAACCTTTAAGGGATTCTTTAGAGAGTCTATAAATTTTAATAAACTTTCATTCATTTATATTTTGCAATTGGTGTCTAACATGAATTCTCATTTCGGAAAATCATTTCTCGAAATTCACGTTATTCACGTCGTTGGTCTTCAAATTCAGTGGCCACTAACATATTTCATACCAAATAAGCTTTGCAGACATTATTTTGACTGCATTAGACTCAAAAACTTACATAATTTTGTTGTAAACATATGTTTCACACGCCAAAATGCTAGTGAGCTACGTAACCACTATAGTAAGCGAATTATTCGATAGTTTCTGTGAAATTAGTGACTCATGGTACCGTTTTGTATGGTGACAGCTGAAAAACGTTAGTAACGATAGAATAGATTACGTTAGGTTTTTAACCTATCGTCATCTACAGTGCTCATGTTACGGATTGTAATTCTTTCCGTGACCGCTAGAGGCGCTGTACGATATTTCATACAAATAATTTACGTAGACGCTTGCGAGATTTGGCTGTGTAAACTCATGGTAGAGGTACAGTAGCTCTACCATGAGTTGTCATAGAAAACTTACTCGCTAACGTTGTACTTGCTAGCGTGCTAACGTGTATCAAATAGATTTCGATAATGCTTGCACCATGAGATTTACGGAGTCTTACACAGGCGCTAATGTAAGCTCGATAGATTGTGTCGTCTAGCTAACTTCACTCTACTCATTTTTTGTTTCTTTCTTTCCTACTAATAAGAGGAGAGATCGATATATACACAAATAAACCGACAAAATAGAAAAGTTGACGGTTATTAGACTACTTATAGTATTTAGTGATTTTTGAATTTTTATTCCTTATAATATGTCACTGTCGTGTATTCAATTTGTAATCTTGTTTGTTGACCTTGTGTCACAGAGCTGTGTTGTGTTGTTTAACAGTTTACATTAGTAGATTCAAACAGATTATTTAAAACAATGAGGACCCTGTGCCTCAGTTTCAATTGTTGGTATATTCATAAAAGGTATGTTTCAACTTTCTTCAAAATTATTGTGTTTTGTTTAGAGTGAACTGCATGGTACCTTTAGTTCTAATGAAACTCGTTGTGTTGACATCAAATCCGTAACATTATTCATACATATGCACAAACCTTTAAAGTATTCTTAAAGAGTCTATAATGTCTAATAAACTTTCATTCATTTATATTTTGCAATTGGTGTCTAACATGAATTCTCATTTCGGAAAATCATTTCTCGAAATTCACGTTATTCACGTCGTTGGTCTTCAAATTCAGCGGCCACTAACATATTTCATACCAAATAAGCTTTGCTGACATTATTTTGACTGCATTAGACTCAAAAACGTACATAATTTTGTTGTAAACATATGTTTCACACGCCAAAATGCTAGTGAGCTACGTAACCACTATAGTAAGCGAATTATTCGATAGGTTCAGTGAAATAAGTGACTCATGGTACCGTTTTGTATGGTGACAGCTGAAAAACGTTAGTAACTATAGAATAGATTACGTTAGGTTTTTAACCTATCGTCATCTATAGTGCTCATGTTACGGATTGTAATTCTTTCCGTGACCGCTAGAGGCGCTGTACGATATTTCATACAAATAATTTACGTAGACGCTTGCGAGATTTGGCTGTGTAAACTCATGGTAGAGGTACAGATCGTTTACCGATTAACACAAGAAGAAGACGCGATTTTGCAATGGATGCATTGACAGCTTAACCGGGAAACAGCGGGAATTCATGACGTTTGTTGCGTTCCATTTCTTACATTTATTCTATAGCATTTTAATTTAATGTAAGCAACTCCTGGCACTTCCACAGACGATTATTGCCAACTTATTCCCATAGTCATTGATAGATAATAATATACTTAATCAGTATGGGGATAGTATGCGGGCGCGTCTCGCGTCTGTATTACACAATTGGTATAAGAGTGCGCTCTGCGTACGCGCATCCGTGCTAGAAATCAAATGGACCGATCTCTGTTCGGAATGTTTGCGTCATCTATTTTAATGTTTTAGCTATTGATTATAAGTTAGTGATTACCCCGTGCCTCAGAAAACATGTTATACAGTTGGTCCCGGCTGACATCGTAGATCTTTAGCAGATCATTCTTGGTCTAGGAGCCATCCTTTAATCACGTGGATTTTTGAAGCCTTTTTTATAAGTGCCCCTCTCTACCCCTTAGTGACGTCCTAATGTATTACCCATCCTCGCTGTCCCAGCATCACGTGTATTTTTATTCATGAAAATATCACCGAATTTTAGAATATATGTAGATAGTTTCACAAAAAAAAACATGCTTAGGGAGCTTGCTCGAATTTTTACCTGGTAAAGGAAACACAAATCAGTTCAATGCGATGTTGGTAAATAGTACATTGTTATCCAAGGGGTGAAAATTACTTATTTAGTCCCGAGATGGGGTTTGGCGCCCGTAACGTAGTGAGAGCGCTAATAGTTCGTGGGACTAAATAAGTAATTTACCCGAGGTAAACACTGTGCTTTTCATACGAAAACGAGTAAAATAAGAACATACATAAATAAAGAAAAAATGAGTGTTGATCGGATGTTGTCGTTTTCCCGCTTATTTTGTTTTTTTTGTCCTCTCAGCTATACAGCCAGTATTTTTCATGTTCATCATTAAAAAAAATGGCAAGCACTTTGTCGAAATCGAAATTTTAGAAAAAAAGTTAAAACGAAATTATATTAAAATCATATAATTTTATTCTTTAGTAAACTTTATTTTAATTTTAAATCGCGCTGTAATTGAGTAGCTGTATAAAAAGTTCGAACATGGTTCAATAAAAATGTGAAAATAGACCAAGTTTTTTCTTAATAATTTGACAGCTGTCAGTTGAAAGCGATTCTCCCTAGGGCTGAAAAGTAGTACTTTCAACCCGCATCGCAGGCATGTTATGACCTACTTTCAGAGCATGAGTAATGAAATAGTACATTGTTATCCGAGGGGCGAAAGTTACATATTTAGACCCGTGACGGGGTTTGGCGCCCGTAACGTAGTGAAAGCGCTAATAGTTCGAGGGACTTAATATGTCATTTACCCGAGGTAAACACTGTGCTTATCATTACGAATACGAGGAAAGTAAAATAAGAACATAAAATAAGGTGTAAAAGTACCCTTAACGCAAATGAAGGACACTTGTTCTCCCCACCACTGCGATATTTTTTTTGTTCTAGACCATACCTGGGAACCCCCCTAGTTACGGAGATATTGGGGGTCAAAGTTCCAAATTTTGCACAGCTGTTTTTGTAAGTTTTTCAGGTTAAAACTTTACATAAATTAACTCAATGACCCTTTTACTATTCAAAGCATCCACTAGCACAATGTTTTAAGACCAGGCACTCTAAAATAATTTCCACGCAAGCTCCGCCCCATTCACCCCGCCACTCCGCGCGATGTGCTAGACGCTAGCACATCGGTAATAAAGTCGAATACCGCGTGCGCTCTTTGATCGTGTTCGAGCACGAAACTAAATGTCGTAAGTCTCAATTCTTATTTCGTTTATAACTAAAGTAGTAATTGATCTGGAGAAAAAATATCTTGTGGCTGGATAGTAAACTATATTTTCTTACAGTGAACATTTATTTTAGACATAAAGGCGGAGCAATCTTGAGGAAAAATGTAATAATTGTTAAAAAAGACATGATTTTCGAATAAAAAATGAATCGAGCGAATATGCTACAATTACGTAACTGTCTTGTACATGGAAAGAAAAAGATCCAATAAATCATATACTAAAGTTCCATTTTGATTGTATGTACGACTGTTTCAGAATATTAATGCAAATTAACATAAAATTTAGGGAGCCTCCTCTTAAGAGTGCTACATTGAGTTTTACCGTAAAATGAGATTTGTGACCCCATAAAAAAAGTCGTTTCCCAGCAAAAATTGTTGCGTAGGGGTACTTAGTTTGATGTACAGAATGCTTGGTCGACGTATGTGTGAAGGGTTAATTACACCCCGTATAGCCATCCACTCATACTCAAAACTTACTTCGCGACATTTTCCTCATTCCTCCGCTTCTACTACTAAGTATGCCCATAGAAATACACACATCAAAAGTGTCTAGGGATCAAGCATTTTTATGCGGATTTCTTGAGATTGAGATGTGGCTTTGTAATAAATTTATGATTTTATAAATTTATATGGATCCTTTTTGGTGCATTTCATAATTTGAATCAGGAACTGTGAATCAAATTCGAGTAAAAGATGAAAATCAGCTGTCAATATTTTCCCTATAAAAACATACAACGCATTGAAGACATTATTAGTGCTACTGTTTCCCTACTACTGATTAAAACCAACGTTATTATGGAGCGGCGACGTCATTTAAGCAGAGAAGAGATGCTCAGAGCCGTGGGAATGATAGAAGCTGGTTCCCGGCAACGTACTGTGGCTTTAGCTCTGAATACAAGTCAGAGTGTTATCAGTCGACTTTGGACACGTTACCGAAGCACTGGTACCGTGGCTGAGCGCCATGGAGGACGGTATCGCTGCACCACACGGAGACAAGACCGATACATTCAAATCTTAACTCGAAGAGCTCCAACAATAACCGCCATGATGTTAGCCGTGAGGCTTCATCACTCTTCAGGGAACTTAATTAGCCACCAAACAGTCAGAAACCGCTTGCATGAAGTGAACCTTCATTCCCGAAGACCGCTACGGGTACCACCTATAGCAATGCACAATCGTAGGATTCGATATCAATGGGCTCTTGAACACAGAAATTGGGCAGAAGAACAATGGCGTTTCGTGTGCTTTTCTGATGAGTCTCGTTTTGGTATGAGACCGGATACAAGACGTATACGACACTGGAGAACCCCTGGACGCCAACAGCGATTAAAATCCTGCCAGGAAGTCCATCCTTATAGTGGTGGAACCATCATGGTATGGGCGGGTATTTGGATCGGCGGAAGAACTGAGTTGATTTGGATCAGAGGCAACCTCAACGCTCAAATTTATGCTGAGACGATTGTATCAGACGTCATCGTTCCTCTACAAGTGCAAATCGGTCCCTTATTTCAGTTAACGCATGATAATGCACGACCGCACACCGCAAGAGTTGTAAGACAGACTCTCGCCGCAGCTAACATCAATGTCCTGCCCTGGCCTGCTCAGTCGCCAGACTTGAACCCGATTGAGCATGCATGGGATATGCTACAGAGAAGAGCTCTGCCGAATATGGAGGGTATCCAGTCGCAAGAAGACCTTTTTTTGTTGTTGCAACGAACATGGGCGGCCATTCCACAGCGTGATTTGGATGAACTCATTTTGAGTATGCCAAACCGATGTTCTTGTGTTGTTAGTGTTCGCGGTAGAAACACGGATTATTAATTGTTTAAGTTACCCAATAAAATTTTAAAGAAAACTGTTATTTCAGTCTTTTTTTCGAACTTTAATGTTAGTGGTTCAAATGTCAAAAATCCCTTTATTAGGAAAATGGCAAATTTCTTTATTAATGCAAAGGTGACTTGGTTTATCGTTACTGTGACAAACGAAAACACTTTATTTGATGAATCCTTAAAGAAAATTTTAGTTAATATCAATCAGGAGAAAAGTTATTGCAAAAATATATGTTGATCCCTAGACACTTTTGATGTGTGTATAAAGAACAGATTTAACCCTGCTGTTTTACTGACGTCATGACAACATAAATAATTATTATTACATAAACTAAACGTGCTGCAAAATTATACGAAAACTTGAAATATTGATTAAAAATACGTCATCTATAACTTATTAAATGAGGTTAGCTTTATATTTGGGTTTCATTTAACGTTTAGATGACTCAATTCGAGGGAAAAACACTTCAGCTAAGTTTATATTCAATTTGTCTAGAAATACAAGTACAGTTAGACAGTATTAAAATGCTAACTCAATGACAAACCAAAAAAATGGTATATATTATTTGATTGAAATAAACTCCTTGAAAATAGAAAAGTAACTTTTGTATTTTCAAGGAGTTGATTAATCTGACAGAAACTAGAAGACCTTTCCAAAATATCGATCTCTGTGGAGAGGAACTGGCACTCTTTAAAGCCACCACATAATCTTTTTTTTTTGACGGGTGGATAATCATCAAATAACCCCTCCCGCTCTTGGGCAGAGCGAAAGGGAGTGTCAGACTTCTACTGACTAAAAACCACCCATGTTCCTTCTTAGCCCTGTATGTCGAGGCCGCGGTAACTACACGCGGTGTAGTACAACCCGCAGCTACGACGGGAAGCCACCACATAATCTTAGGGACATTTGTCAGACTAGGGAGTCTAAAATGGCCACTTTAGCAGATCATAAAATGGATCTTTCAACTGCGTATGTGACCATTTTACGAATTTTAACGCAATTCAATAGTTTTCTTATTATTGATCTATTTTCCTTCATATTTTACTTGTGCGTTGAGATGGAACGTGGATCATCATGTGGGTTTAAAAAACAAAGCTTTTTAGCATCTTGAGATTATTTTTATTGTTCTTCTTTTGCTCTGTGTCTTAACATACTTCATGGTTCTGTGTCATTTCATACTTAAAAATAATAATAATTAACAGGACCGGCTATCCGACACGATCGGAGGTATGGTAGCTATCATACCGCCAACTTTCAAATTTCGGGCTGGTACTGAAAACTTCCTAAAAGAAAAACTCAATAGAAAGCCCGCATCGTGAATCGTACTCGTCGTACGTCGTACTCGTCGTAATCGTAATCGTAATCGTACAGGACCGCACAGATCAACGGACAACTATGTACTTGCACAAATACGTAGCAAAGCGCTGACGTCAATTTAAATATAAAGGATGATATTCGTGGACTTTACCCATAAATCTCATGAAACATTGTACAGTATTGTCCGCTGAAGATTCTGATCGTAGTTCTGAGTAATTGACCTACTTTTGTTTTACATGGTGCTTTTGCGGTTAATTTAGAGTCATTTTCGACACTTTTAAGTGCATTCCTGTTTGCTGATTGTTATGTTTAGGTGTGGTTTTTGTTGTACCTATGTTAGTTCCCTATTACACATCAAGTAGGTACACTTAGCGGCCGAAATGGGTATAGTGGTGGACTTTACAGAATGTTTTAATTTGTTAGTTTAAGGTAGGTACTCTAAATAACCTAAACAAACATAAAAAATGAAATAACCTTATCAACTCTGTCAGCCGGAAGATGTAATGAGTAATGGAGGGTGTTCATCTTCCGGCCCTGGTGCAAGCCATGGCCCGGGGCGAGGAAGAATAGGACGCCGTCGCCTTCTTCTGCGAAGCAGTGATGTTAGCGAAGGAGGTGGCGGAACGTGAGAGGGAGAGAATCTCACGTCTCAGCCGCCGCGGGAGACGCTCCGGGCGTCGGGGGGCACGTGACGGCTTCCGGCCACCGTAGACGCGGGCATGTGGACGGTGAGTGATGGGCTAGCTCGCCGTCCGTCTGTCTTATGACAGCCGGTTCATCTTGTGAGGCATTGTCAATTTTTATTGTTACTTTTCGCATACCACTAGCCACTTCGCCAGACAAAATTATAATCAATCAGCGTAATTAACGAATGCCCTTGAATTATCAAGTTCCTTTGATTGAAGTACCTACAGAAACAGTATCGAATGCCTTTTTTTGGAGGGGTGGGTAATCCTCCCTAAACATCCCCTCCCCCTCTTAGGCAGAGCGGAAGAGTGTCAAACTTCTACTGACTAGAAACCACCCGAGTTCCTTCTTAGCCCTATATGTCGAGGCCGCGGTAACTAGTGTTCCCACCACATAATCTTACTGACATTTGTCAGACTAGGGAGTCTAAAATGGCTACTTTAGCAGATCATAAAATGCATCTTTCAACTGCGTATTCACATACGTTGAAAGATCCATTTTCCTGAATATGTGTGTCTGCATAGCTTTTTTCCAACTGGTTGGGTCGGATTCCAGACTTACCGGATGATGCTGAATAGGTACTAAAAACGATTGTCATATAACATAGAAAAAGTATTTTTATCTACCTACACTGATAACATCAGGTACCTGCACATGCAATAGGGTATTTCCCCCAAAAAAACTAATTAGTCCGTCTTATGTTTGTGATAGTGGCCTTTTGGCTTTGTACGGGACTAATTTTAATTTAAAATATGTGTGTCCTAATTTTAAGTGTTTCTCGTAAGTTTTAGGCTTTTTTAATTTTTTTGTCAATTTGTTCTGGTTCCGTGTGAAACCAATAAATACTTATTCTTTCTTTCTGTTAGATTATCGAAAAATTTTGGATACGTGGTTTGTGTTTTATCAAATTAATAAAAATGTACGAAAATAAAACGTGTCAAAGATCATGGGCTTGTAACGTCACTTTGTGGGTATAAAAGTACTCACCGTGTGACGTCACACATCTTTTTTTTTTTGGCGGGTGGAAAGTCATCAAATAATCCCTCCCGCTCTTGGACAGAGCGAAAGGAAGTGTCAGACTTCTACTGACTAAAAACCACCCATGTTCCTTCTTATGCCCGGTTCCTATAAACAACGATTCGTTATTGTGCAAAAGATACCATTCGTTTTTGAGTAACGAGTAACGGACGTTAAAAGGCGTTCCTAAAAGTTTTTGCCACTTCTACCTGCGACGAACGGGTGTTGGTTACCCAATTACCAAAGCCCTCGGTCAACACCATGTTCGACCCTCCTTGCGTTTCGTTATTACAAATTAAGAATGTTTACAACTACAGTAAATCCATGTGCAGATTACACAATATACATCATATTTATACTTTTATACAGTAAACTTAACTTTTATGTTTATTTAATATTTTGGTGTTGAAGAAATCTCATTATTTCATTAAAAAAACATTGTTTGTTTTTCTGTTCTGGCTACTGAAGTGAACAAAACGCGATTGAGAGCGCCTGACCTCTGTCTTGACACGCATTCTAAGCTAAGTTTAAGTTTTGTGTTTGCATTATTGGGAATTACATTTTATGGCACAGAGCATTATTTTGATATTGGTATTATAAGGTTTTGTCGTAAAACATAATATATCTGTTGGTATAAGATAATTATTCTTCTGTTAAACTTACATAAATTACTCTCTACAATGGACGTTACACCCAGGGTTCCCAACTATACTGTTAAAATAAAAACAGTAATATACTGATTTCACTACATTATACTTTTTACTGTCGGACAACAAAACAGTATAAAAATACTGTTTTTATCACACTACGGTACATCTTTGTTTTTTCTGTCATGAATTCAGAGTGGCTTCCATAAATTTAATAAAAAACGAGCTTCTCATTTACTTTAATTTTGATTTCAAATGTAGTGAAGCCTAAGTAGCCTTAAAAATTACACTAAATTGCTAAGTTGTGCGAGAAACACCAAGAAATGTTTTTAAAACATAGCAACAACGCAAAATAAGTAAAACTTTTGTAAACAACCGACCAAAATCGGGCGGTAAACAAATTGTTAACGACTCGTGACTTTGACGACTCGTTGACGTTACTATTTTGTTATAGAAACACCATCGCCCCACATCTGCATACATTTTGCTTACGGTTCGTTATTCGTAACCCTCCCATCCGTAGGTACTGATCTATCGGTAACTTAACATACGAATCGTTTTTTATGCCCGGTTCCTATAAACAACGATTCGTTATTGTGCAAAAGATACCATTCGTTTTTGAGTAACGAGTAACGGACGTTAAAAGGCGTTCCTAAAAGTTTTTGCCACTTCTACCTGCGACGAACGGGTGTTGGTTACCCACTTACCAAAGCCCTCGGTCAACACATGTTCGACCCTCCTTGCGTTTCGTTATTACAAATTAGGAATGTTTAGAACTAGAGTAAATCCATGTGAATATTACACAAAATACAACATATTTATACTTTTATACTGTAAACTTAACTTTTATGTTTATTTTATTATATTGGTGTTGAAGAAATCTCATTATTTAATTTAAAAAAATAATTTTATTCTGTTCTGGCTACTGAAGTGAATAAAACGCGATGGACAGCGACCTCTGAAGGCTCTGACTTGACACGCATTCTAAGTTTAAGTTTTGTATTTGTATAATATTGCACTATTGTGAATTAAATTTTATGGCACAGAGCATTGTTTTGATAATGGTATTCTAAGGTTTTGTCGTAAAACATAATATATCCGTTGCTATAGGAAATTCTTCTGTTAAACTTACATAAATTACTCTCTACAATGGACGTTACCCCAAGGGTTCCCAACTAAACTGTTAAAAACGGTATTATAGGTACTGTTTTTCACAACATTATACTTTTTACTGTCAGACAACAAAACAGTATAAAAATACTGTTTTAACATCACTGGTACATTTTTATTTTTTCTGTCATTAATGCAAAGTGGCAGGCCAACAGAAATAGATCTTCTAAAAATTTTACAAAAAATGAGCTTCTCATTTACTTTAATTTTGATTTCACTTGTAGTGAAGCTTATGAAGCATTAAAAAATACACTAAATTGCTAAGTTGTGCGAGAAACACCAAGAAATATGTTTTTAAAACAGCAACAACGCAAAATAAGTAAAACTTTTGCAAATAACCGACCAAAATCGGGCGGTAAACAAATTGTAAACGACTCGTAACTTTGACAGCTCGTTGACGTTACTATTTTGTTATAGGAACACCATCGCCCCACATCTGCATACATTTTGCTTACGGTTCGTTATTCGTAACCCTCCCATCCGTAGGTCTGATCTATCGGTAACTTAACTTACGAAACGTTTTTTATAGGAACGGTTTTGGCCTACGTCTCGTTGAAATTTACTACTATCCGTAAGCAAAACGACTCGTTTCTTGTTTATAGGAACCGGGCATTAAAGGAACGGTTTTGGCCTACGTCTCGTTGAAAATACTACTATCCGTAAGCAAAACGACTCGTTTCTTGTTTATAGGAACCGGGCATTATGCCCGGTTCCTAAGATTCGTAAGTTAAGTTACCGATAGATCAGTACCTACGGATGGGAGGGTTACGAATAACGAACCGTAAGCTAAATGTATGCAGATGTGGGGCGATGGTGTTTCTATATCAAAATAGTAACGTCAACGAGTCGTCAAAGTTACGAGTCGTTAACAATTTGTTTACCGCCCGATTTTGGTCGGTTGTTTACAAAAGTTTTACTTATTTTGCGTTGTTGCTATGTTTTAAAAACATTTCTTGGTGTTTCTCGCACAACTTAGCAATTTAGTGTAATTTTTAAGGCTACCTAGGCTTCACTATATTTGAAATTAAAATTAAAGTAAATGAGAAGCTCGTTTTTTATTAAATTTATGGAAGCCAGTCTGAATTAATGACAGAAAAAACAAAAATGTACCGTAGTGATGATAAAAACAGTATTTTTATACTGTTTTGTTGTCCGACAGTAAAAAGTATAATGTAGTGAAATCAGTATAATACTGTTTTTAACAGTACCTATAGTTGGGAACCCTGGATGTAACGTCCATTGTAGAGAGTAATTATGTAAGTTTAACAGGAGAATATCTTATACCAACGGATATATTATGTTTACGACAAAACCTTATAATACCAATATCAAAATAATGCTTTGTGCCATAAAATGTAATTCCCAATAATGCAAACACAAAACTTTGTGTAATCTGCACATGGATTTATTGTAGTTCTAAACATTCTTAATTTGTAATAACGAAACGCAAGGAGGGTCGAACATGTGTTGACCGAGGGCTTTGGTAAGTGGGTAACCAACACCCGTTCGTCGCAGGTAGAAGTGGCAAAAACTTTTAGGAACGCCTTTTAACGTCCGTTACTCGTTACTCAAAAACGAATGGTATCTTTTGCACAATAACGAATCGTTGTTTATAGGAACCGGGCATTAGCCCTCTATGTCGAGGCCGCGATAACTAGTGTACAACCCGCGGCCCCGACGGGCAGAACAAGTACATGTCTTGACATGACATTTGGAAATACCTGTATCGTCTTCATCCTTTGTTTACGTGAAAAAATAAAAAATATGTGTTCATTTTTTTTACAATTCTATCTGACGGTCTAATTTGATTTTTTTGGTGAAATATTCTGAAAATTACGCTACGCTATTTAGCTACGTGCGTAAAGCGTAAATAACCACAATGCACGATAAAAGTAATGTTTAATTTTTAAAGCGTAAAAAACCGCAATGCCTAGTAATAGTGGGTAATGTATTTTTTTTTACTGTTACTTTTCCTAATTTACCGTCATACATAGATAAGAACGAATGAATAAGTTCGTGCATATTCATTCATTCAGTATGGTTTGGTTCATTAATGTTGTTTACTAATGTTCTTATCAGTGGAGTAACCGCATTTACTATGACGTACACATTTGTTGAATAAACATTATTTAAGTACGTATTTATATGCTATCAGTAATTAATTAACTAGAATTCTGTGTGCGTCGGCCAGTCTAGCTTGTTCATAGATTCGTTTAGAATTGTAAAGGATTCTTTGTCTGTTTCCGATAATGGATCTAACGAAATTATGGTTTTCCTAACAAACGTGTAGGTTACCTATAGTAAAAAAAGATTGTGTCTAATTAAAATAATTTTGGTTTAGTGTGCCGTTTATGTAAAGTTTATCTTTATTTAATTACTTTATGATTTACCTACGTTACGTTTGAATATTGTTAAGTTTGTGAGATGTTGAGTAGAGATACTCAACATCTCGCAAACTTAAATGCTTAATTATTCCCCTTTTACATTTTATTGGTCTTCTTCTTCTCTACTTCTTTCACCATTAGTCGTCATCTCAGTGCCCCCCCCCCCCCCTTGCTAGCCATGTACCTAATATTTCACACATTTTATCGTTGATCTTCCACAACTCACATTGTCTCCGAGTACCGAATTACAAAAACACTATTTTTATGCATTGAAACAACATTGCAGCGACTTAATCGCGAATCTTCTTGTTTCGTTTGTCGGTCTCAAAAACGGGTTACCTCATTTCCATAATGGTGTTCAATTTTATCTTTCTCGAGCGGTCAATGAAGGTTATTTTTTATAATGAATGCGCTGTATTCACCAATATGGATCATCCCGGCTCCCGAACGTGGAATACTACACACCGAAGGTTTGTCCTTCATCAGCCAATATTAAAGAAAGTTTAACACAGATAGAAAGTTATGAAAAATTACAATAACTGAGCAGATTGAAAAAGAACTATGTGTTTTTTTTTTTAAGTTTGTTGTGTTACGTGTGAGAACTTGCGACCGAGAATGTTGTGGAGTGGAACTTCTGGTTCCATAAGCTTCGAGGTCGGTCCGAGCGATGCGCGCGCGCAGACCGCGGCCGGTGTTTCTGATTCCGCGGCCAGTCGTCCGCCGCGCGCGTACCCATCTACATAGCTGTCGCTCCGCACTCGCTCCTGATCCGTCTCGTTGTGCACGCGCGTGTCTCTCTCCTGGACTACTCTGCACGTGCACTGTTACTCTATCTCTTTCACGGGCCCCTCGTCCCGGCCTTCCGCGTAACATGATAATGGGCCGATAAAAGCTAATTACTCGCGTAGTTTGCCACTTAGGGATCGAGTGACGGGTGACGGTTCGCGAGTGCAGTGTCAGGGCTGTGATGGCTGAGAATCACGCACTTATACCCGAAGCCAACTCGATGTATACTCAGACGAACATGAAGGAGTCGCAAGACAGTTCAAAGAATTTGATGAGCGGTGATTTTGAAAGACAATTCAGAGGTGCGATGGTTGAGAAGACAGATAGGCGATGGCAGACGTTGCTGATCACGCTGGCTGTGGTAGTCGGCGCGCTGATGGCGTGGCTGCTGGTGTTTACGATAGTGCGCGAGGTGCAGTTCCGTCAACTGCGCCATGAGGTCGACGAGCTGACCGCGAATATGATCGCTATGTCTGCCAACGTCAAGTCCCTCAGCAGCAAGATCGAGAAGAACAAACTGTTCAACGAGTTCAAGGACTTGCAGGACACGGTAAGTCCATATCATTAGACAACACGTTTGTTTACTCGCAGATTACATCTGATTACAAAACCCGGTGTCAACATTACAACGACTTTGAACTGAAAACGCGATGAAGACTAAACACAAAAAAATAAACGTGGTTGATATTAAACTAGTAGATATATGCACATTTTTATTTCGTTTAGTTTAATAATAGGTACGCGGTTCGTTGAGCGGATGTTTATTTAATCCTCAATAACAACATGGCGTTGTCAGGTAAAAATAATACAAAGGATAGGATCAATTCCTCTTGGCCTTTGAACAAACCCAAAACAGGACTTGGGCCAACTTCTATTTACATTGGAAACTGGTAAACAACAACATTTTGAAGAATAGATAATCAGATTCCAGGTAAAGCGAGGCGAGGGCCGGGACGTGTGGGGAATGTCTTACATAATTAGCGTAGTATTACGATGTTGTAAGTCACTTCACTCGTGGCTCGGTACTTCAGAAGTTCGCTAGTTGGTGGCCAAGGTCTTCAATATAAACACTCGACACTATTATAGTCAATTGAGTGAGCAATGATACGATCGTTTGGCATGGCAGCAATTTAATAGATGACGTTCAAACGGTTTGTATCCTCAATAAGCAAGACAATTTCGCGACCTGATGTGAAGTAAGACTTATTCAATAGATTACGAAGTTTTTTTTTGTAAAATTTTGTCGCAAAACTTGGAGGATATTGGGAGGACTTCGGCGTGGGTCTAGAGAGCACGAAACAGGTTTTGTTAACACTACAACCAGTTACGAATGTAAACAAAAACGTGCTGGGCGGCGCAGGCGCCGATCTTGCGCAACACACATCATTTCTGGCATAGTCGCATTAATTGATGACAATTAAATCTTTTCATTAAGGTCTTCATTCTTGGTGTAAGATTCATATATCTGTACTTGGGAGTTTATTAAGATGTTTACAGTTCTGATTAGTTTAATTAAACTTTAGTGTTAAGACTATGAGTAAATTAAAACGTTTTATTTTACAATTATTTACCTTTAATGTCCAAATATCTGTAGTGTAGGGATTATTGACTTACTCACTAGAGTGATAAACCGAAGTTTATACGATTACCGTTCAAGGCAAGCAAATCATTCGGTTGAATTCGGTTCCTATGATCGTCTAAATATTTGAGTTGTTCAAAGATGCTTCTAGGTTCACTTGAGATTATAACTGTTTATCGTCTGTAGTTTCTTGACGAGAATGAAAGTACGAAGCAGCCAATATAGATTTAAAAGACAGTGACACCTTCCTATTGTTCAAACCATAAACCACCATCAACTAGAAGTAATCTAGTGTTCAACATGGGGCTTTCTCGTAGACAAAACAAACGATTCTGGTATCATAATCATGCTTAAGTACCTTTGTAAACCACATTGTCTGTGTTACTGTATTAGTTGCTAGCTGTTGGAGTTCGATAATTGTCCCACGGGATCATACTAACGAAATAAGAAGTATCCTATGAGTTAATCCAGGTTATAAACTATTTGTGATCTAGATTTCATCGGCATCCGTTCAGTAGTTTGTGCGTGAAAGAGTAACAAACATCCATCCGTCCATCCATACATCCTCACAAACTTTCGCATTTATAATATTAGTAGGATAAAAGTTTTTACTCCTACTTACTCTGCTTTTACTCCAGCGAATTCGGTTTCAGAATTAATTCAGTTAGGTATATACTATTGAAAAAAAAACCCGGCTTCCGAAAATTCCCACTAACTGCACAAGATTATAAGTAAATAAAATTAACGCTAATGAGGTAGTCAATATATAAATAGCAACAAAGCACTCGGCACCGTGAGAAGTTAAACAGATCATAAAAATGTATGGCTGTTTAACTTTAATGGTTTCCTCCACACCACTTGAGTGATTAACGAGATATAAAAAATACAAAGATTCCTAATAAAGAGCTATCTTACGTAGACTGTAAAATATTTACGATAGAAGTTTAATTTGTTAATATTAGAATTGAAGAGGCTGATGATTGAGCACTTCACATTAATTGCTGTAAAGAAGAGACTATTTACTACGCAGTTTGAATTATCACATTGCAGTTGACAGATGATAAACCTAAAAGAAGACAGAGTAAATCTTCATAGAAAATCGAGCAGAGGGTTAATGGCGTTACAATGGTTTTTCTTTTGACAATTCAACAACATTCATTGCATATTTGTATGTTGTCGTGCAGATTAAAATACATGCAGGTCAAACACATAACCCTCCTTTTGGGCTTTGGTAGTGGATTCCAGTTTTTCTTGAAATTCCTTTAGATTGTGTTAGAAACAGTGTTTAGACAAAATACACTCTAGATTCAGGAGGAATTTACGTAATCATGCATGATAAAGATACAAAGGGACAAATTAACAAACCACCAGTCTCGATAAGTAAATTAAGTAACGTAAGCCTATAGAAACTAAAAAAGTCCTAGAAAGACTTTCTTTTAAAAAATAACCTCTATAATCTATAAGAAGCTTAACGAGTCGTTAAGTCGTCGTGGTTGGCCAGTACTGGCCAGTTACAATGGCTAAAGCTGTTTACACAAGGGGTCCCTTGGGGTATTATACTTTTACCGTAGGTACCTCACTAAAGCATAAATCATTCGTTCATTCTGACTTAATTCTTTATTGGTAATAAGAGTACTTTTCGTTCACGTTTGAGTCGCTACCACGAAAAACAATGCTCTATAGTCTGACGACAACTTTAAACAAGGATAATAATTATGGCCGCGGGTAGTCCACCGGTTATCGCGGCCTCGACATAGAGGGCGAAGAAGGAACATGGGTGGTTTTTAGTCAGTAGAAGTCTGACACTCCCTTTCGCTCTGCCCAAGAGTGGGAGGGGTTATTCGATGATTTTACACCCACCAAAAAAAAAAAAAGGATAATAATTATGTCATTATATAACTGGGTTCTGAATATCGCATAGGCAGTCGCTCCATATTAAATACTTATTGGTATTTTGGACTGGAAGTCGACACCAAAATTGTTTGTAATTAGTCCGCCTGTTAGATTATCGAAAAATATTGGATACGTTTTTTTGTTTTATCAAATTAATAAAAATTTACGAAAATAAAAGCTCATGAGTGGCTTATGACGTCACTTTGTGGGTAAAATAGTACTAACCTTGTGACGTCACACGACTTGACACGACTTTTCAAAGCACTGTTTCGTCTTCATCTTTTATTTACGCGAAGAAGAAAAAATACGTGTCCATTATTTTTTGGAAATCTATCTGACGGACTTATTAGGTTTTATTTGGTGAAATACCCTATCGCGTAGATGTGACCCCGACATTGAAAAGCCATTTTGTGGTCGCTACCTTTTTGTATCTTTTAATAATGTCGTCACAGATGACCATTTAACCAATATTATTACAGAAGTAATATTCAATGTATAAATAAATTAACATAATTTTTTTTTTGGATACAAAGCCAAAGGAGTTTATGTAAATGATATTGTTATTTACAATAAAGTAAAGTAAGGTGATTAAAATCACACCGATAGATTACCGTGTTCCTTTTGAAGCTGGCTATTACTAATATAAAAAATCATTGTAGTAATCTTACTTGTATTATGTGATTCATAATGGTACATGGCTGGGGAGGGGGTTAAATTAATAGAAATTTTACAATAGATGGCTGGATATTTTAAAAAAATCTTTCAAAATGAGAACGGTTATTTAGTATATTTAAAAAAAAAAATGGAAAGGTTCGCCAAAGGGATATTATGTTTTCTAACGTCAGTTTTTGTGAATGAGAATAATACATTTTAATTAAAAATAAATTCTGAGTATTATAATTAAAAATACCTTAGCAAGTGACGTTTGATGAACATAATATAGCAATGGAAAACAATTGTGGACAGCAATGTGTAGACAGTTAGGAATTACGATCATCAGTTGTGTGAAAAGTCATAAAACTTTTAGGATGGATGCCGCGGTAAGTATTACAGCGGATATATGTAGAGGGATCACACTTAAGAGACAACACTATTGCTGTACATACAAATTGTTCCATGAGACAAACGGCTGAAATACGCATAACATAACACCTGTGATCGTCGAAAGGTTATGCAGAGCTGTGCTTTTAGTGACACTCACATTTCGCCACCTATTTTTGAATCCCATGTAATAGGGGGCGACCCTTTTGCACTACCGAAGTACCTATTTACTGCAGACCCAAATACACACATCAAAAGTGTCTAGGGATCAAGCATTTTTATGCGGATTTCTTGAGATTGAGATGTGGCTTTGTAATAAATTTATGATTTTATAAATTTATATGGATCCTTTTTGGTGCATTTCATAATTTGAATCAGGAACTGTGAATCAAATTCGAGTAAAAGATGAAAATCAGCTGTCAATATTTTCCCTATAAAAACATACAACGCATTGAAGACATTATTAGTGCTACTGTTTCCCTACCACTGATTAAAACCAACGTTATTATGGAGCGGCGACGTCATTTAAGCAGGGAAGAAATGCTCAGAGCCGTGGGAATGATAGAAGCTGGTTCCCGGCAACGTACTGTGGCTTTAGCTCTGAATACAAGTCAGAGTGTTATCAGTCGACTTTGGACACGTTACCGAAGCACTGGTACCGTGGCTGAGCGCCATGGAGGAAGGTATCGCTGCACCACACGGAGACAAGACCGATACATTCAAATCTTAACTCGAAGAGCTCCAACAATAACCGCCATGATGTTAGCCGTGAGGCTTCATCACTCTTCAGGGAACTTAATTAGCGACCAAACAGTCAGAAACCGCTTGCATGAAGTGAACCTTCATTCCCGAAGACCGCTACGGGTACCACCTATAGCAATGCACAATCGTAGGATTCGATATCAATGGGCTCTTGAACACAGAAATTGGGCAGAAGAACAATAGCGTTTCGTGTGCTTTTCTGATGAGTCTCGTTTTGGTATGAGACCGGATACAAGACGTATACGACACTGGAGAACCCCTGGACGCCAACAGCGATTAAAATCCTGCCAGGAAGTCCATCCTTATAGTGGTGGAACCGTCATGGTATGGGCGGGTATTTGGATCGGCGGAAGAACTGAGTTGATTTGGATCAGAGGCAACCTCAACGCTCAAATTTATGCTGAGACGATTGTATCAGACGTCATCGTTCCTCTACAAGTGCAAATCGGTCCCTTATTTCAGTTAATGCATGATAATGCACGACCGCACACCGCAAGAGTTGTAAGACAGACTCTCGCCGCAGCTAACATCAATGTCCTGTCCTGGCCTGCTCAGTCGCCAGACTTGAACCCGATTGAGCATGCATGGGATATGCTACAGAGAAGAGCTCTGCCGAATATAGAGGGTATCCAGTCGCAAGAAGACCTTTTTTTGTTGTTGCAACGAACATGGGCGGCCATTCCACAGCGTGATTTGGATGAACTCATTTTGAGTATGCCAAACCAATGTTCTTGTGTTGTTAGTGTTCGCGGTAGAAACACGGATTATTAATTGTTTAAGTTACCCAATAAAATTTTAAAGAAAACTGTTATTTCAGTCTTTTTTTCGAACTTTAATGTTAGTGGTTCAAATGTCAAAAATCCCTTTATTAGGAAAATGGCAAATTTCTTTATTAATGCAAAGGTGACTTGGTTTATCGTTACTGTGACAAACGAAAACACTTTATTTGATGAATCCTTAAAGAAAATTTTAATTAATATCAATCAGGAGAAAAGTTATTGCAAAAATATATGTTGATCCCTAGACACTTTTGATGTGTGTAGCATATCGATCAAATGCCTACCAAATTCTTGGCATATTTTGTAACTAAAAATGTTTGGTGAGGCCATTCGGAGCCGCACATAAAATTCACCGAATAAATATAGAAGCGTATAAGATGAAAGTTTACAAACACACAGGTTGGATTGGCGCCAATTTTTGACAGACCGTATCAGGGGCCCAGGTCGATCGTTGACGATATTCTGAAGCATAATATTGGCTACAAAGTAAACGGCATGCTAAGAGAGATTTATCGCTAGTTCCTCGAATTAGATTTTATTGGCCCGTATTTTGAACTGAATAGTTGCTAATAATATTTACAACAACTTTGTTTTGTAGCAGAAAACGTAGAATAACTGTTTATTTTTTCCCCAAATACCTACTTGCCAGTGTGAATTTGTGCGTTTGATTTTAAATAGGTGTGATTTTGTTCACCTGTGATGAAAGTATGAATACACAATAAATATAAAGTTGAAAACTCTACCTGTAACCAGGAGTCACTATAAATTTATAAAGGTCCACAAAAAATATATCGATCTGAGATAGAATCAGGCAAAATAACATGTCAATAAATACCTACATGAAAAATCTCGTCAATTTTCCGGTTGAAATCGACGTTCTTGAATATTTATTTTACTTCTGTGTTTTCATCTTTTGAAAGTGGGCTGTAAAGATAAAAGGTCATGCCATCGTCGCAGTATGACCTTGTCAAAAGCTTGTAAAAAAATTAACTTGGTACGACATGGCTAGACCGGACGAAGATTGCAAAGGCTTTACGGTAAACCATACGACATTGTCGATGGTTTTATTTTGATTTTAACTTGTCACTTATGTTTGTCTTCAGTTGTAGAATGTAGACGTTTTTAATGATAAGTAAACTTTTGTAAAACTTTTACACTCTTTGCTTCACGTGGTATTTGAATACCGGATTTTAAATGCAACTGAAAGATGGTCTGTCGTAACTTTCCCGAAATACTACAGAGTATAGACTATGCTGGTTTGCTTACACCTTTTCATCCCCTAGCTAGAAGTACTGGCGGAAATTGCTTACCCAACTACTCAAGGGAGTCGGAAATTTTTATTTTGGTTTGAAAACCCGAACCTTATTTCATCATCATCAGCGTATAATGTACCCACTGCAGGGACTCAGGTCCACGCGTGCCCAGTGGGTATTGGTAGATGTCACATGTCTTCGAATTGTTTGGTTCTAAGACGTTTACTCACGATGTTTTCCTTCATCGTTTTGATAGCAGTGGTGATGAAATAAATTACTCAAAGTAATGCGCCTGACTGGGTTCGAACCCACGACTCACTGTTCGTCAGTCGGGGCCGCCACGCCACCACTGGGCCACTACTGCTCCTTAAATGCACTGAACCTTATTTATTTAGGTATTATTCATAATGAACCGGGTGTAATTAATAATGATTCATCTCTGAAAAAGTATCTTTAATTAATTGAAACAGCAGCTAATGCATTGCTGTTATTTTTGCAGGAGATATCTTACTTAAATAAGACAGGATAAAATCTGATTTCAGTGGGTAGGAATGTTGGGTAAACAAATTCTGTTTCTCATCGTAAAAAACGACATGAAAATAAATATAATGTTTTTTTGTTAAACTGACCAGATTCGGGTACCTAACTGAAGATTTTATGTGAAAGCTTCTACTCTACCGAAATGGAGTCCAAAATAATTCTGAAGTTATGTTTTTAGTCTTTTGACAGTACGTTTTTGACAGCTGTCATGACAAAATAGCTGTTGGAATATGACCGGGCGGGCATACCCGTGTGAATATCCTCGTAAAATATTCCGTAATAGTCATTACATTATTTTATTATTCAGCACACTTCAGCAATAACATTTGGTGTTAATGTTTATTGGTGGAGCTTAGGAAATAAAACGTAGTGTTTATGGCATAGCCTTGAGGTTAGATACTCAAATATGACTTGGTCAGGTAGGTATGTTTACGTTCTTTAGCATAATATGGAGACCAAATGTATGTAAGTTTACATTGTGGCGATATTTCTTTGTCACTTTACATTAAAGGCGATGAAGCTGATTTGCTGTCAGCCAAAATAAGCGTAATGTTTGTAATTTGAAGAGAAACACGATTCAAAAATATGTGAGGTTGTCCTATTTCAACTGGCGTTTACGATTTTGGCATAGAAAACTGTTCTATTTCGCTTGTGAAATCAAGTGCGTCTAATATCGATATAGTCCAAGGGTTTTTATATTTTATTGCTGTTTTAAACATCTTCTAGAATTATAGATCATAGCTACAATTGAAACAGCCTCTTGATTTTATCTAATAGTTTTTAACAGAACAACCCACTTTAGAAAAGTTTGATACGTACTCATTGCTCTATTGGAGCACAATAGCTAAAAGATTGATCGATGTGAAATTAACTTCCAAATAGACGTTACATTTGTTTCAAATCATCTATCAAAACCAGAAGCCATTTGATTTAATCTATTCTAAATTCAAACTACTTAGACAATTTGGAATACCTACATTTTACCGCGTTCAAGTTTCCAGCCAGTAGCTGCATAAAAATGATAGCCGAAATTATGGTATTGTTCGGAAACTTGATTCGTAAACCAGTTAGACCGGACCGGGATGACCAAATTCGGAGAAACCCAGTTGTTGTCGGAAGGATATGAGCTATTAGCCGTTTACCTAGTTGCAATATTAATGAGGTGAGGAGCTGAATGGATTAAGAGTTCGCATGAATTTATCTGTATAATATCTACTTACATTACTTGAGATATAACGTAGTCATTACTGGCCTCGTGTGTTGCGTCCAGAGAGAAAAGTTGAAGTTAGTCTGTGGTTGTAACATGTGATGTTACAACCTGTCCTGTTACAACAGGAAAAAAAGGGAACCCTATCTACATAACAGTTTTGTAGTTAATGAAATAATGACGACATTCGAAGTCGACTGACGAAGCTTGATTGCTATTCCAGGCATTACGTACAGTTGAATCATGGCCGATGCTAACTGGGATTAACAATTAAAGTGGCCGCTGACCTGCGCCCACGTGCTTTTGTCGCAAGTTTCACCTAACAAGTCTTCAAGTTACATGTACGGGTAAATACAAGAGAATATAAGAAATAATTTATTTGGAAACGCTAGTTTTTGTCAATGTAATTCTTGGAAATATAGATGAGGTTTAGGTTATTGATTTGGAAGAATTAGTTTGTATAGATCCAAACTTAGGTAAAGATTGACCGTACCTATCTATTTATTTTGAGTATGAATGAGAATCTCTGAAATATATTAGATCTCATCAATTAGCATCTAGTGTTTGCATTTCCAAAGAAAGACGATGATTGACTTATTATTATCCTTGGAATTCTATACCTAATAGAAATCGAATCCCTTTGAGTTTTGAATGTCAAATAACACTTACCTAACTATAGTTACTTTAGCCTTGATTGAACATTGTTAAGACTTGCAATTAAAATGCTTATTTACCTATTTGAAATTTCCAACATACGATATATTAATTACGTAAAGATAATGGACAACATAACGAAGTTATCGTAACTTAGCAGAAGCTACATAAGGTAGTACCTATTTCTATAATATCGTCATAATTCTGCCATATGCCAATTTATTTGGGGCTAGTGTTTTCCGATCATATTAATGTACATTTCATTCATCTGCATCGTGTCTTTGGTGTTCTCCTCTTTCAAATTCCATCCTTTTGTTTTTTTTTTTTGGGGTTTGGTAAATCATCAAATAAGTCCCGCTCTTGGGCAGAGCGAAAGGGAGTGTCAGACTTCTACTGACTAAAACCACCCATGCTCCTTCTTAGCCCTTTATATCGAGGCCGCGATATCTCTTACAACAACCCGCAGCTCCGACGGGCGTCGGCCCCTTCCATGTTGCTGACATCTCTTTTGGGCGCGCGTGGAACACGAATGCGCCGTCAACAAGGCCTCTCGTCGTCATAAGACGGACGGACGGCGAGCTAACCCAATACTCACCGTCCAGGCATCAGCAGGCCCGCGTCTACGGTGACCGGAAACTATCACATGGCCCCCGAACGCCCAGTGTCTCCCGCGGCGGTTCAAACTTCACCTTAATGTAGTATACTGAATCTTATTTGGAGTATCATGACTAATCATGAGACTTTGTAAAAAAAAAATATGAGTACTTAGGTATAATAATTTTTTTGACTTTAAAAATAAAAACGAATTAACACAAATGTTGATGGATGGAGAGGGAGGATCAAAGAATATGAATGAATTGCAGAAAAAAGGGAGTAAGAGTTTTAGAGCTTGACAGGAAGATGAAATCACGCCGATACCACGAAGCTTATAAGACAACGGCCGGAATCTGAAGAAGATTTGCACATCAAAAAGAACATTATTCTCTAATATTCTAGCTAGATAAAATATGATGATGGCTAAGGCTTCCCACTAGGTGGACCGATGACCTGATGAAGGTTGACCGGGACCCGCTGGATGCGAGACGCACGGGACCGGTCAATGTGGCGACACCTGGGGGAGGCCTATGTCCAGCAGTGGACGTCTTTTGGCTGAAATGATGATGACTAATAATGTCTGCTATTGTAAAGTACACGCGAGCGGGGATAAAATAGATATCATTGATACAAACAATAAATATATTAAAATGAATGAATTTGACCTTTGTTAATTGATAGAGACCGCTATCGATGAGTAAGTCGAGATCGTTAAATATATATTTAATAATATTGTCTGTGTAGGCATTGTAGTGTCTACTTTTGTAGCACTAGCAACACGTGTCAAGTTTAAGATAGATATATTTGTACTGATTACTAAGTTTTCTGATATTGATAGACGTTATCAAGTTTCTACCTATACAAATACCAAGACGAAAATATACTACGTACCTACTAAAGATGTAGATTGATGATTATAGAAATGTAAATATACGCTCAAATCAGTGATCAGAGGTCCGTCAAATTGTGATTACATAAGTTTTTTTTTTGGCTTGTTAACATTTAACAACTTTTACATTACAGTTTGTTTTATAAAATGAGGGAAGGCAGTTTGCGTGGGTTGGAGATAAATGGCATTAATTTGGATTCGTGTTTCAGTAATTGTTCTGTTTGTTCCTATTAATTGTTCAGGGACAGCTGTCAGTATGAATGACACTACATTTAGCTCGGTTTCACCACAATTCCTAAATGTCACATCAATTGCGTAGCGCACTTGTAAACGCAATTGAAGAGTTTCAAAGAAAATAAATACTGTAACATAAAAGCAATGTTGAAAACATTTTTTACAAAGAGTAACCATAACCATGTTCTTTATTGTCGGCTCTTGTCTATGGAAACGACAAAACTGCACAATGAAGCCCATGGATGGATACTCATTTGAAATAAAAAAAAATGATTTCAAATCCTTAGTGCTGCATGTGTGTTCTATTTATCTAGGGTTGCCAATCTGAAAAATTTGGCAACCAGAACAAGACGCGTAAAATCCCCGGATTTTAGAGCCCTAAACCCGGGCATTTCACTCTATCAGTTAATTTTTTTAGCGAGTCGGTTTGTCGGTTGATAGCGGCGTGCGGATCAAGGATACCATAAGTGTGCCGTTGGTGACCTGAGACTTTATTTTTTTAAACCCGGACTTCAAATGAAACACCGCCCGGACGCTCCCCGGACGCCCTCTAAACTAGGACAAATCCGGGGAAACCCGGACGGAAGGCAACCCTATATTTACCTAACACGACTTCCCTTGATGTTGCAGAATGTTTATGAAATGAAAGACATGCCATTATAAATAATTGTGTTATTAATTTAACCCAGTGAAATATTACACTCATTAGTTTTATGACATTGTTGCATTTCTTATCATGAAACATGATTCTTCTAAATCAAAAGCTCAACTTTGACATACAAATTATTTTAATAGCAATCATAAAAGCAAAATATACTGCTGCGGTCTAATTGGTATCTATTGCACTTCGCACTAAAAATAGAAAATTGAGATCATAGACATGGGTAATTTGTCTTACTTGTTGAATGCACTTCACTAATCAGTGGGAAATTAAACCATTTACGAACAGTTCCTAGGAAATGATGACGGTACATTTCGTCCTATTAGCGGAGCCAGTAAAGTGTGCTATTAATTGACTTGATGTACTGGTTTGTTTCTTAGGAAAGAATAGGGAAAAATCTCAGACCAAGAAAAAAAGATTTTTCGTGGTCTAAGGGAAAAATTAAATGTTTTTAGTTTTTTTTTGTTAACTTCGTTGGATTTCGCATGAAGCTTTTATATGAGACATAAAAAACAGTTGTTTTTCTAAAAGTCTGTTGTAGATTTTTAAGTATTTCTTAGTAGCGGACTGGATTCGTGATCATCATTCTGAACTGAACTCCCTACGTCATACAGTTTTCATGAGTAATTAAAAAAAATGTTGCGGTTGTTCCTTTATTCTTTTTTGGAGTGTAGGAAATCATAAAATGACACCTTCCGCTCTGGGCAGAGCGGTAGGGAGTGTCAGACTTCTACTTTTGTGTCGAAGCTGCGGTATCTCTTTCGAACAACCCGCAGTACCCACGCACGGGACCCACAGCCCCGACGCACGGGACCCACAGCCCCGACGCACGAGAGCCGCAGCCCCGACAGGTTGTAGTTGTTCCTTACATTATGGTTACCTTAAAATTCCAGATTCCACTGTATCATAAATTCATCATCTTCCTATGTAAACCAATAATTCACATTTATCTTAATCTACCTCAATATTTGTTCCCCGGTAATCCATGGATTACTGTGCGGTTTAATAAATTCGCTTCGGATCAGTTATTGATGAAGGCATTACCGGTGCTGCTACACCGGTCGATTTCTTCTCGAAAGAGGTGTCAATACGTCTAGATCCGATGTAATCCGATGAAAGTGTCGATACCGATATCGGCATTATTTACAATACGAGAAATATTAACTCGTTTGCGAACAGATAGAAATACAGGAGATTTTTCTTTGAAAAATGTAAAGTGTTTTGAATTGATCTAAGAACCTACAGTTTCAGTTTTAGTAATGTTTATTGACAATTCAAGATATGAAAAAACTGTGTCCCTCGAACTTCGTCCGCGTGAAATTACTATAAAAAACGTTACTAAATTATTTGAGTTCGAATTTGGTAACAATTTCAAGTGTTTTAACTGTATTGCACGGAACCCTAACCTTTTCGTTGTTTTTTGTTTAGATACTATTTTAATTATTTAAACTGCACAAGTAAGTAAACCACACAAAGGCATATATTACTAACATACACTATAATTTTATTTATTCATATACTTAGATTGTAAATAATATGTATACTTAGATGTTGATTTCTAAAACGAGTATTTTCATATAATTCAACATCTTCTTGAATAACATAAAGATAGAAATGGAAATTCTATCGACATCGCAATAAACTTAATATCGTTATGCATAGAAATTGAAAAATAATGATAGATGTCGACATCCAGTCTATTTTGAATGCCGTTTCCAATACTCCCACGCTGGAGACTTTGAGCTATCAAATACATTATGGAATAAATTGAAAATATCGTGAGGTACTGACAAAACTATTAAATACATACTTTTTCGGATGTAGGTATGTATTACGAATACAAGGCAAGTGATCTGATCAAGGAGCCTAAATAGGTATACATTTTCTTAATATGTAGAGCAATTAGATGTCTACCACGAACCACCAAATTGTATAATACTTGTCGCCAATAAATGACGTCACATCACCAGTCACCTACTTACTTACACTATTAACCCTTAGATAAAGGAGGATGACTCAACGAGGTCAAAGTGGACTGACGTTTGTCACAAGCTTGTAAAAGTGTTGCTAGACCAGACAATAGAACTTCGACATAAACAAGTATTGTTCGCTAATGTTGCCAGTATCACGTTACAGTTTCTGTTAGACGTCCCGATTACCTTTATTATCTTGGTTTTAATGGAGTTTAATACAAGGAAAAGCTGCTAATGCTATGGTTTTGTTTTCTCAGTGTTACATCGGGCCTTTGTAGTTATTGTCACTGTATAATGGAACCAACTTCTGGTGTTGCCAGCTTATAAGAGATATTGTGTTTAATAAATGGGACATCAAAAAATCGTAAGTCATTCGTTGCCAGTCTGTTTGGTTTTTATGCAGCAGTGGACTTCAATATAATTTATTCAATTTTATCCTACATAGCCAGTTTTCAGATCGTAGTCGTAAAAATAAACTTCATGAATGCGCGTCATTCAGTATCAATTATGCATGAAATTCCATCATGTAAATAGACCGTGTTTTTCGAGGAAAATCCACTGCTATTTTTCAGTATTTACATTTTATATTACTTATATTTCCCATTTCCTCTTGACACTTTTCATAAGTAAAAAGCAACGTGCCTTTAAAATACCTGTAGGAACGAAATACATTTTTGAAAATGTGTAAAATGTTCAAGTAGCTATAATACTGAGTATCTACGTTTATTGAGAAAATGTTTTGAGTTTGTTTCATTAATATTTTGTCGTTGTCTTGTTACGTATATTATTTGTTATTAATAAGTTCAAACCAGGCTTATCTACACTAATCTACACTAATATTATAAAGAGGAAAGATTTGTTTGTTTGTTTGTAACGAATAGGCTCCGAAACTACTGAACCGATTTGAAAAATTCTTTCACCGTTGGGAAGCAACACTATCCCCGGGTGACAAAGGCTACTTTTTATCCCTGTATTCCCACGGGAACGGGAACTACGCGGGTGAAACCGCGTGACGTCCGCTAGTAAGTTATAATTTCTGTGTTTCTGAGATTGTTTGATCTCAGAACGCGCGAACCCTTTCTTTGCACTACAGTACTATACTTATTTAGTTTTATTTGTCAAGATTCTACTAATTATTCAGATAAGTTGAATAGAAACGCGCCTATCGTTTCATAACTCTCAAAAGCGAGTAATTTCAATAGCGCTATTTCCATTTATTCACAAATTGTGTATTAAGTTTCTTTATTTAGTAAAACCAACTTTAAGTCAACTACAATAAGCTCGACTTTTAAGCAAACTAAACTAACGTATCTACTTATTATGATTTTCTATGCCAAAGTAAAATAAAAGCTCACCGTACAACCCCATTACTAATAACGAAAATATAAATGCAAATCCGTGAAAAAGTTAGTCCTATTAAACTTTCATAACAAATTCTCTATATCAAATCAACACGTCCGTCCGTGCGTCGAATACCAAATAGGAATTGGTTCCCTCGCAAATGCATTGGGCTATTTCAGTCTCAAATCTAGGTTAACGTAATTCTGCATGTTTCATGCGAGCAAATTGCGTCACTTATATACGAAGAGCACCTACATTTACAGATCAAACGGTAACGTTATCGATATCTGTGCAGTTTATCAATAAAAGGAAAATCTCAGGAAACAGAAAACTGAGTTTAAATTGCGACTTAAAATTCTGTTGAGAATGTAGAGAGTCTGTAGTTCTGTACAGATGCGGAAACTTTGAGTTTTCACGGAATACAATTTTTCGAAAATATTCTCTGCATATTACCAATAACTGACGTTACTTTTTTTTTCTGGAACCCTTATTTGTTGTTTGTACACCGTTCTGATTGAAAATTAATTTTGTGGATATTAATTTGTTCGACACACAGCTTTACAATGACCTAAAAATTGTTAAAAATATTTCGAATTACGCAGGCAAATAAACATTATTACAACAAAAGTGTGACACACATGAATTCAATACACTTTTTTATTTTTTCAAGAAAATATTTTTATTTTTCTTTATTGCTATGTCTTCGCAACCGAAGCTCATTCTAAATCGAGAAAATCGCTTGTAGGTGTATTGCTAATGAGAATTGTATCGATATCTATATTTGACGTACTACCACTACCACCACGTCCCTACCTGAATTTCGGTATTACGCGTCAAAATCTTTAAATAGACGAGCTTATGCATGAGGTTTTTATGACGCGGTTTCCCAAATAGGTAGCTGTTTTGAGTCAGTGTTTCATAGCTACACACATACTAATATGATAAGATTAGCCATTGAGTAATTATTCAGGTAAATGAGTATTTACTGCGATTATAGGTCTGTTATTGTTGAAACCTTTAACTATGATTATAAACTACTAGTACTAGATTTATAAACCCTATTATTTAGTGATTAAACAATAAAAAAATGGTGGTTTGAAGTGGTCTTAAAGTAGGAAATACTGATAAATTTGTACAGACGAAAAACTTTTAACGCCGTAATGATGGCTGTATTTTTATTTATTTTTTAACACCCAATAGAAGTGTATACTTTTCGCGATATAATATATTTCTTAACGTGACACTGAACTCTCATACAAAATGAAAAGCCAAGTAACTAATGAGTGTTGAGCTCTGTGGAGCAATCCAATTAGGGCGAGCAATTTTCATCTGTGAGCTCATAACTGTGAAATTAAGAAGACGTGAACCTTTTCAGAAATTCTTGTGTAACATTTTCGGAAAATAAAATGAGATTATAAGTAAAAATAAAATAATAAATTAATTTTCTCTTACGTAAACCCAGCATGTAGCGAACGGAAGCGGGAAGCGCGAAGAGGCTAGGCAGGAAGTCAATAGCTGTCGTGGTTCATTGTAGTATTAAAATGTTTACTGGCTTCTGTCATAAATATTAGCCACCCAGTAATAGTGTTGCAGAAGTCCGCAGAAGACAAGCCGCAAGACTGTTGCTGGGTACTCATCAGTGATGATCAGTACTACGGTCATCATCATTCTTCCCCTTATCCCATTTGGGGTCGGCGCAGCATGTGTTCCTCTTCCATACATCTCTGTTCCTCATCTCATGAGACACCTCTTTTCTTACCGTGTCATTCCTAACACAATCCATCCATCGTTTCTTTGGTCTTCCTCTACACATTCATATTCAAAACCTTCCACACGACATATTCCTCATTCCTACGCATCATATGCCCATACCACGACAACCGTCAAAGATCAGTACCTACTACGGTATGATAAATAAACAATTTTATCCGTTTACAATTTATACTACACGCAGTTTCGGGGCAAAGCAAAACTCTAAGGAGTCTAGTCGGTAAGGATAGCGATACGGAGCTAATTTCTAAGTTTTCTACGCGTCTAAAAAGAAAACTTAGGAATTTGGTCCTTATTATCGCTATGCTCCGTGAAATCATGACATTTCGTTTGGGTAGCCTCTGTTAGGCGAGGCTTCGTGTATGCGAACTTTTCAGTTGTTTTAATATATTTTTCATGTATGCCTTAGGTTGCGTATTTAGAATCAACTAGGTTACAATTAATACATAATAACAGGTCTATTGGGTACAGCCAATGTCCCCCCCATGATTCACAATGTTTTATCACAATATTGCTCCCATTGCGGTCAAACATTTATTTCAAATTAAATTAGCTAAAACTTATTGACTTCCAGTTATTACTGCTATTTCTATTGTGTTCTTCATTCGGAGGCTTATGACTAATTTCCGCTTATTCATTAGTAAATTTTATTAATTGTTACTTTGTCGTAAATAAGGAAGATGTAGACTTGAACAGGTTTAGGTACAACATAATATGTACCTAGTACCCAGGTATGTTTTGTTTTCAAGGGATTCGGAAAGTACTAAACGTCATTCAATTGTTTCTTTGTTTTGTCACAGTGTCATAGTTATCATGCCGTCCATGGGCCTTTTGGGGGGGGGGGGAGGGAATCATCAAATAACCCCTTCCGCTCTTGGGCAGAGCGAAAGGAAGTGTCAGACTTCTACTGACTAAAAACCAACCATGTTCCTTCTTAGCCCTATATGTCAAGGCCGCGGTATCTCTTACAACATCCCGCAGCCCCGACGGGCTCCGTCTATGGGCCTCTGATTTGGCGTTACATGACGACGAGAAATATCTCTCAGACATGTTTGGTTTCCTCCCGATGTTTTCCTTCACCGAAACCAAGTCATTTAATTGGTTGAGAATAGGTATTGGGTATAGTAGCATAGCATAGCAGGTAGGGTTTAGTGATTATTGGGTTCAGGTTAGGTTGGAGTAAGAAGACGGCCCCGTCGGTCTAGTGGTCACAAGTGCGACTGCTGAAAATGAGGCTGTGTATTCGTTTACTAAGTCGGGCAAAGTGTTATTAATTTCTCAGTAGCAGTCTGGATTTGCGCCTGGTTGACACATAGGCTCGGCCTTATTACATGAGACTTGAACATAACTGAGGAAACGTGAAACTGATGCACTAATGGGCAACAAAGGTATTACGGAGAAAGTTCGTTCTAATAAAAAATGTCTTAGTGGTCGCGGGGTAGGTATACATACTCAGAACTCAAGTATACATAATACCCTATATCCTACGTTACGATATAATAATATTACATCGTGTTTGTATGAAATTATCAATTTTAAATTTAATTTATACCTTACATACTTAGATACACTCAAACACATGCATAATATAAATCATACTTAATATACTGAATTACGCAAATTGCTCTATTCAATTAATTATTTCTCAGGTATGCATAAATCATTCTAAAGGAGGAGGATTACTGTGAGTTGAAATACGAACATTTTGTATGTAAATATTAGTTAATTAGAAGCTTCTTAAGTTTCCTTTTGATCACCCTGGTAAAATACTAATGGATTTCTATATATAAAACGCTTTATAAGGGGTTAAAATAGAACATTCTGAGAAATTTCAAGGGTAACAGGAATAACATCTTATTCGTCATTCATTTCATTACGTTTACCGAGATTTGTTTAATATCTAGTTACCTTTAATAGGGGATCGGACAAAAAAAAAAACAAATTAGTCCGTCAGATAGATTTAAAAAAAATATTGAACACATATTTTTTCTATTTTCACATAAACAAAAAAATGAAGACGCTTCGAAAACTCGTGAACTCCTCGAAAGAGTCACATGTCAGTACATTTTTTACCTACACATGACGTCACAACCCCTCCCGCCACTCATAATCTTGGACGCATTTTATCTTTGTAAATTTTTATTAATTTGATAAAACAAAAAACACGTACACCAATATTTTTGGATAATCTAACTGACGGACTAATTAGAATCATATTATTTTGACCCAGTCCAATCCCCCATTATGTTGAGTATAAGTCATGTCTCGTGGCTAAGTCAACTCTTTATTGAACCGAAATAGTAGGTATTTGGTAACCTTACGGATCACCAAACAAATGGGTAACCTAATAGGTATATGCTCAAACGACTCACATCATAGTCATCATATTCTGTAGGCACCATAATTATGTTCAGTAACACCTAATCACCATATATGCACTTACTGACTTCATTCTTCAAAAGTCGCTAACACGTTGGGGTTTTAGACAACCCAGTATAACCCAGCTTAGGTGTCCTATTTCAGTGTGGAAAAGAGACGAGACTAGACATCCTGGATTGTCCTGTCTCTTTCCCCACTGGAGTGACATTAGAACAATACTGCTAACTCCACAGGGTTAAGGTCGCTTTTGCACGTAAGCTGTCCTTTTAATATTGTAGAAATGACTCTGTCATTTACAACAATGTCAGGCGGGGAAAATACAAATTATTTCTACTGTTCATACCTTTGATGACATAAGTAGCTTAATGTAAACTACAGACAGTACATCAGCGACTACAAATGACTAAAATCTGTCAAACATTGATGAATTTTAAACTTTTGAGTTTGCCCGAAACTCTCAATGTTTTAAGCTTTAGCTTGATGTACATAAGAAATTTTATGAAGTAGGTACCTAATCTAACAGCTCAATAAAAAAAAAACATAAATGAAGAATCTGAATCTAAGTCAAAGTCAATCCATTTTATTTCAATTAGGTCACTGTTGAATGCCTATTATTTGTAAATGGAACTGATTCAACTGTCCTTTCTTTATTAATTTACCTTTCGCCTCTCAGTTTATGTGACCTTTATTCTTATCAACATACCTAAGGTTTACTACAGAAGTTAAATAAACGTGAAAAGACTGTAGACGTGTTCAAAGCTGCCATCTTCTATAAGAAGCCAATCACGGTCACTGACTGCAGCCATTTAACGTTCACTAGATTATACACTACACAGCGTTCAGTCGTTCACGTTCCAAACCACTCTCGTTCCGGTCACATCCGAGTTACTCGACATCAAAGCGAGAGTCTGTATGTAATCGTTCGGCTGTGAAACGTTTAAGTCGACGCGTTAGGACGGTTAGGAGATTCGAGAATATGTCAAGAAGCTTTTACTGTCGATAGATATGTGTATGTGATATTGCATTGGGTCTGGTGGTCAGTTCGGGCACTTTGTAGGCTCGGCGTAGGCATCTCGTAGATATGGCGTAGGAACCTCGTAGACTCGGCGTAGAAATCTCGTAGAGTCGGCGTAGAACCCTCGTAGACTCGGCGTAGACCCCTCGTAGGCTCGGCGTAGACCCCTTGTAGACTCGGCGTAGACCCCTTGTAGACTCGGCGTAGACCCCTTGTAGATTCTGGCTATGAGAAAATATCTTTAGTTTGTGTAATACGAGTATGTTCACATGACCGTTACACCCAGATGTTCCTATTAATAGGAATAGTCCTTCATGTTAATTCGGTTTCAATCATGTAGAAAACCCTTTGAAAATCGATATTTGATGTAAATTAAGGTTTATTTATATAGGTAGGTAGGACTAAACTAGAAAACTTTTTGTATTCTCTGTGAGCTTGTGGGATCAACACAATCAAATTAGTAACGAACGTCCACCCCTGAATTGAGATCAAACTATTACAAAAAGGGTTCTGAAGAGAATTAAAATACGACCTTGACTTGCGTACCTAATTGGTTTTATTTTCGTGATGGTTTATCTAGTGGTGTAAGCCCACACCTTATTAAATACTTTTGGGGAATACGAGCAATATGTTATGTAGCGAGCGCTGAGTATGACGCCCTAGGTTCGATACCCGGATCGGCAATGAGTAATTGGGTTTTTTCATCAAAAAATTCTCAGTAGGCAGCCACGAAGTCTGTATTTGTTCCCGATTGCAATAGGCTCGCCTCCTGGTGAAATGTGTACACCTCTGCTTAATCCCTTCGGGGATCAGAGGCGTGATGATGATGTGTTGCGATTCTATCTACGGGATATTCCCATCATACTTGACAACTTTCGTTATGAAACTCTTAATCGATTACATCGATTAGTAAAGAATCGAAATGTTGTTCTCAATATCGATACAGCTCACTTGAGATTGTTCACAAACATGCTCAACATAGAATATTATAAAACACACATAAGATGTTTATCAACCGCCACCTGTTCCAGTTACCCCGGATAAACTCTGACAAAATACACTCGCCTGAAAAATGTTGCCTACCTTTGTCATAAGCCCATGTTTACCGGCTCAAGTGTTTGACTTTACTTACAAAGTCAAGTATTTTCAGGTGCTACCGACCCTTGGATAGGGCTATATCGGGAAGATCGTTTTCTGAGAAAATCCTTTACTTTCGTAACTTTAAGTATTAGTCAACCTGTCGATAAGGATTGAATATTATTAAGTTGTGCCTCGTTGGTTCTGTGGTCGCAAGAACAACTGCTGAGCTTGGGGTGTTGGGTTCTTTGTGCTTGGTTGATGGCAATAGGCTCGGACCCTATGATTAGCTAAATGTGGTTGTACTATTAGGTACATCTCTGCCTAACCCTTCGAGGATTGTAAGCGTGATGTTATGTTTATAGTGTATGTAGTTAATGAACTGTTGTAAAACAAATACCTATAGGCTTTACATCACTTTTACTAGTGTGCTGATGAACTGCAAACATATCTGTAAGATTTAAAACGTCAAAAATATAGCATAAAATATACTTTACAGACTCCCTAGAGTCAGTACCGAAAACGAAAATTAGTTTTAATATTTAAAAGTTTTAATCAACGATATTTCTCTCAATGGAATTCCACACAGTTTTTCATGTACGTTTTTCTCTGCAATGAAAGTTTTTATTAAAGCTATTGTGAAAGCTGTAAAATATGAGTTTTTTGGAAAAATATAATTTATGGATACCTACTGGATAACGGCCACTGTTTGCTTTTGCTTGCAGGAGTAAGAGGAGGCATTATTCAACACTTTTATTGAATTCCACGTGTTTGTGTTCTTAGGTTGTAAGAAACATACTTATATTATATCAAATGGAATCTGTAGGGCACAGCAAAATAATTGAGTTAGTGAGTGATGGTGGTGGGTGTGAGTGTGGAGTGGGTTAGGCGATTTAGGTGTTGCTTATTGTTAGTAAAAACAACAACGAAATGTCCACGTGGAGCTACAGGTTCCACGAATAAGGAAAGGGCCACGTGTAACGTTGTGATGTTTTCTTTCCTCGTTAATTTATTAAATTCTCATTACTTACATTACAAATTCGGTAGTATTTCCAGGAATTGATAAAGCCTGCCCAAGTTTCCTTCTAACTAAGCCTACCTAAGTTTCCTTCAAAAGTTTCAGTAAGACTTTGTCATGCTTAATTAAGTAGCTCCATTGCCATTCCACGTGGCATTATACAGGGCACGTTTGTTGACAGCGATTTGATGGAGTACCTACCTAGTTGGTCACCTAAGCGTCCTGTTGTTTATTTAGATCGTATAAATTAATATTTTTATTGTAAAAATTAGGTTTTAATTATTGTAGCTTCCTGCCCTTTTTCTATATTGTTTGGGGTCGGCACAACACGTGTTATTCCTCCATTCTCTAAGGTCATTCGCCACGCTATCATTTACTCAATTGTTCTTTTCATTCCTCACATAATCCATCCATCTTTTATTTGCTGTTCGTCTTCCCTTCTATCCGTCAACATTTATATTCAACACTCTTTTATTCACATGCAACTTGTCCCTCCTCATCACATGCCCACACCACGACACAGCCAGCAGCCAGCAGCAGTCAGCCTTACAACTTTTCTGTAACTGGCGCAACTTTGAAAGTGCCTCTGATGTACTCGTTTCTACTTTATCCATTATTGTCACATCACACATCCACCTCAACATTTTCATCTCCGCTACATGCAATCACATTAAACCACTACATAAAATCTTCTTCAAAGTCTTCCGATCAACACAGTAGGATAGTTCTAATTACGGACTTGTATTATTAAATATTTTCCCTTTAATTTAAGAAGTGGCATCCACGTGTCGCAATTATTCTATATGCATATAGAATAATTGCTTTGATTCCTTAAAAACACGTTACGAAATAGCTGCAGAAATAGATACCCCACGTGCCAATCCTACACAGTTTCCCAAAGTGTCGGAAAAAATTAGCTCCACTTATAGAATGTTCCCGAAAGATTGAATTTAAGTGGAAACGTTCAACGTTATTATACATAAGCAGCTTTACTCAGAAGTCGAGAAGGACGTATAATACTCTTATCACCAACGCTTTTGCGCCAACGATCTCAATTATTCACTCTCTTTTACGTAAGTTGCTACTTTATTGCGTACGTAAGTATCCATGTGGCCATGTGTACACCTACACATGGATACTTGTGCCAAAAGTCAAAGCAATTTTTACTGAATTTGGGGAAAAATATTGACTATCTGAGGAGTAGGTAAAAACTTGATGTTTTGTTTTTAAAACCTGTTGTTTTTAAAACCTCTATAAAATGTCTCAGTAGTAGCCACGGATTGTGTATTGCGTCATGGGTCTCAAAGAATACAGGCGTGAAGTTATGTTTTTTTTTTAATTTTCGAAAAACTCGTGTTTTTTGGAAAAAGTTAAAGTCTGTGGAAAATAAAATGTTATGGTTGGGATGGCAATTAAGAGGGCTTATCACTCTGCTTGTGTAAAAGTAATACCACAATCCGGAAGATTTTGATGAAAATTTCTTAATTAATACTTATTATGTTTCAAAAGCTCGTCTTCTCGACAGCGTTAATAACGCAATAAATCTTCTTAAGTTGTTAAATTGAAAAGTATTTCATTAGTATGTAAGTTTATTACTCAATTACCCCGCAATCCTAGAGACCAGATGAAAAGGAAAGCTCCTTCAGATAGTAACTTATCCTGCATGTTGGGAATCTTGAACAAATAAAAAACTTATCTGATATTCAAGTAATTTCGTATTTAAGTTACGTAGACGGTATGACTTAAAGAAGGTTATTGTGTGCACAGGTGACGCAATATTCTCTCACATGAAAGATAGAGACACGTTTTTTGAACAGCCGTCATCTTTGTAAAATATGTTTTGTTGTTGGTTCAAGATTATATGGAAAACTCTATTAGATATACAAAGCGACATTTTATTATTAGTTTTAATAATGATGCAAAAGCAAAAGGCTTGACATAAACTACTGAAACGCTTTAAGTCGTTGTTTAGTCGTTGTTGGGTATTTCACCAAAAAATCTAATTACTCCGTCTGTTAGATTACCGAAAAATATTGGATACGTGTGTTTTGTTTTATCAAATTAATAAAAAAATACGACAATAAAACGTGTCAAAGATTATGAGTGGGGGCTTTTGACGTCACTTTGTGGGTAATGAAATACTAACCTTGTGACATCACACGACATGACGCGATTTTTCGAAGCACTGTATCGTCTTCATCTTTTGTTGAAGCGAAAAAAGGAAAAACACGTGTCCATTATTTTTCGAAAATCTATCTGATGGACTAATTAGTTTTTTTTTTCTGAAATACCCTATTAAACCAACTTATACGTGCAGACGACGGAAAACACAGAATTAAAATAAATGTACCTAGTTTGATATACCGATTCATTATTTCTTGACAAGCAGCGCTACCTGAACCGCAAACTTACAGTACCTAGTCATACTGTTATTACGTCGTTAATACGATACACTAAAAGGGACTAATAAATCTTTGTTTTTAAATACAATTCTCTCAAATACTTTCACAATTTTCTCCCCTAACAATGATAAAAATAGTGAGTGTGGATGCCTTGGTGAATAGAGAGCAAGCCATTTCTTTGTAAGGTTTACTGTGCAATGTTGAATGCAAATAACGTTCTTTAAGACTAGTACTTTTGTACCAATAAGTTTATACAAAGTAGTGACTGTAAGCAGTAAACACTACTATAGGACCATCTCATCCCACCTTCAACATTAGGTACAGTCGGCGACAGCAGTTGATGAATACGTCAGTTTTTTTAATCATCTAACCGTCACATTTACCTGAAAATTTAATCAAAATTAGAACTTGTCAACCGGTCAATGTGGCGACACATGGGGGAGGCCTATGTCTAGCAGTGGACGTCGTTTGGCAGAAATGATGATGATGATAATTTTTGACCAGCTAAAATACAATGTATCGAATAATTAGGCAAGCTTGGCGCAGTGGCTAAGCGATTAGACTGCTGCGCTACGTGTCGCGGGTACGATCCCGGCACGGAACAAATATTTGTATAGCCCACAGATAGTTGTTTCGGGTCTGGGTGTTTGGTTTAGTTAAAATGTTTGTAAACGCACCAACGATACAAGAGAAATTCTAAGTGTGGGACAACGTTTTTTAAAAAAGAAAGAAAGAAAGTATTTATATTTGTCGATGTGGACGTTGCGTAGCAAATCAAGAAGCAAAGTTCAATGATTTTTCTCATTACACATACCAATAGCTTTTTATTGGACAGTCGATACAAAGAAGCGAAACTCACTGGCAGACTACAATGTGACACTACGATGTAATTCCGGAGAACAATATTGAGTAGCGTTCTATTACAAAGTATAATGAACATTAGACATAAACACATCGGCTTTACTTGTCATACGAGAATAGAATCTATGATGGTCGATACTGCCAGACAATACCTTGAAAGTCAACCTAAGGATACTGGTATAAATAACTCTATTGGCTTTATCATTGTATGGGGATCAGGAAACATGTTTATTTCGATGTCCGCCTAGCTAATGTTGATCTTGTAGGCGGCTAATCTGAAAAGTGTTAGAAAATATCGGGGGTCCGTGAAATGCCTAGAAAATTAAAAAAAAATGAAAGCAAAATGTTTGAAAACCTAACTTTAATAATATATAACATTGTGCTCTGCCCCAGTTTCGTTTAAACCCTTCGGGATTACTGCAATTTTATTTGTTGCAATGTAGTTTGATTGGGTCTGGTTTGAAACTGCGGAACTGAGGACCATGAGTGGTGTGTTGCAATGTTGTATGTTACAATTTCTCTTCGGCATTGTAGTGTTTAGACAAGCAACTTGAAACCTACCTTGAGATTATACAGTCGAATGAAGATTTTTCTACTTCCAAAAATAATCACAATTACATTTCACTACAAACTTATTTGTTGAAATATGAATGTTTGTTTTTAAGATCTTTTTAGATGAGTGTAGGTTGTACTGTTTATAGATTTAATAAATATAAACTGATTTTTAAGGTAAATATAAGATTTGCGTAAATTTGAAGAGCTTGTAGGTGTAGTTACAGAAAATAATTTCAGTTTTCTTCGAAGTTTTATGAGTGTTTGTTATTTTTATTCGAAGGATGATATTTTTACCTTGCTGTTTGATTTATATAAGAAGATAGTTTTAAAATAGCATCATAAATCTGTGTTATTTATATGAATGTAAGTTGTAATGTTTTTTCATGTAGGTGAAGTATGTAAAGGCATATACACACTTGAGCTTCTGCTTTGGGCATAGTAGACAATGCACACCACTGATCAAAACATTCTTAACGAAGATGGTGATGTGGCAGTGAAGGCTCCTTCCGTGTTCTTACACCTTCAAATTTTCTATTACGAAAGTCTTTATAACGAATCTTTAGCTCTTTTAAGTGTAGAGTGTTATTCAATCTTCCACCTTTAGCAACATTTATAAGTTTCCACATGTCTATTTTTACATTTGACGTCAATAAACCTTGGAATAAGATCAGTTCTTCGCAGGGCACGTTCCGTCGTAATCGTATACAGGGTGTAAATCAACCCTTCATACATACGTCAACCAAGCATTCTGTACATCAAACTAAGTACCCCTACGCTAAAACTTTTGCTGGGAACAACTTTTTTTTTGGGGTCAAAATTTTCATTTTACAGTAAAACTCAATGTAGCACTCTTAAAACATTGTGCTAGTGAATGCTTTGAATAGTAAAAGGGTCATGGAGGTAATTTAAGTAAAGTTACAACAATAAAAACTAGTATTTACAAAAACAGCTGTGGAACTTTGGCCCCCAATATTTCCATAACTAGGGGGTTCCCAGGTATGGTCTAGAACAAAAAAATGATCGCAGTGGTGGGGCGAACAAGTGCCCTTTGTTTGCGTTAAGGATACTTTTACACTCTTTATAATATACAGTTCAATATGAGGGCGTTATGTACAAGTGTGGACAGAAGGATTTCAGCTGTGTTCGACGGGTGAATTGTGTACAATGTCGGAAAATTCTCATACGCTCGTGTTGTTATATTTCATTTCATGATAAATGTTGCTGTCAGGGTTGTGAACTAGTTTATGTTTTCGTTTTTAGGGACTAGTTTTTCGTCATAGATGTTTTAAAGTAAAATTTTGTGAAACTTATTGTTATTACTAACATCTGTCCAGTCCTGTCAAAGATGCCTTTTTTTGAGGGCTTGGGAAATCATCAAATAAACCCTCCCGCTCTTGGGCAGAGCAAAAGGGAGTTTCAGTCTTATACTGACTAAAAACCAGCCATGTTCCTTCTTAGCCCTTTATGTCAAGGCCGCGGTATCTCTTACAACAACCCGCAGCCCCTGTTAAAGATTATTACTAACCAAAAAAGATAAGAAAGAAGAACCGTTTTTTGCTGAAGCAAGACTCAATAATAGTCATAATTCATAGAAAACCCGGGTAGGTATTCTATCAGTGTCCTTTTATCGCAAAAATAACAAAATCCAGGACTAGGCCACTGTATTCATAGATATAAACCCTCCCTTTAAAGCAGCCGTGAGGCACACAGTGGCACGTTTTGTTTAGTTTTTACTTAGTCCTTTTTTAGACTATTTAACATTGTGTGTACTTGTGGCATCTGCCAAATAAATGCATTTTCTTTCATTCTAAAGCAAGAGGGAACAGGCATCTTCTCTGGAGGCTCGTTTCATCTTAGACCTCACCCTTCACTTTCCATCAGGCGTGATCAAGGACAAGAGTAGGACCTCTTTTGCAGTAGGTACTCATCTGAAATCTGCACTGATCTTATCATACCAATTAGTCTGAAAACCCCTACTATCTGTCGATCTGAACTGTTTATACTCATAGAAAACGACGTGCAAAACTGACCCTGGATGTTCGGCCCTTTTTTTTTTTTTTTTTGGTGGGTGTAAAATCATCGAATAACCCCTCCCGCTCTTGGGCAGAGCGAAAGGGAGTGTCAGATTTCTACTGACTAAAAACCACCCATGTTCCTTCTTCGCCCTCTATGTCGAGGCCGCGATAACCGGTGGACTACCCGCGGCCCCGGCCCTTGAGCTTCATTGACGTTTAAATCCTCCATTATCTGTTTACAGATAAACTGACAGTAATTCAACGTCCGATTTAGCGTCAATAATTTACGACGGTATCTTTTCCTGACGCGCACGGCTGATTCGCGCGTCAATACATTGTATGTGGAAAGCATTACATTGCTTTATTGTTGCTATTTTTATGTGAAGAAGTACAGACGGTATTGGGATTTCTTTGGGTTATTATCTTTACAGAAATATAACCATCAAGAATGTTAGTACATTGTTTTATTTCTGTGACTAACTCATTTACTTACCTACTGTTTTTCTTTTTTTAATTAAAAAAAAAACACGTTATAGCCGTTTACCGTATTTCACCTTTAAAATACGTACCTAAGCGAACCATTTCTGACTTTGACTAAACAAAAGCACGTCTGCGTACTTTCATATCTATGTAAATAAAAAGAGAAGTCCTGACTGACTGACTCATCAACGCCCAGCCCAAACCCTTGAACCTAGAAAGCTGAAATTTTGCACAGAGGTTGCCTTTATAATGTAGACATGGAATAAGAAAGATTTTTTGAAATTCAATCCCTAAGGGAGTTAAGTAGTCTGGGCCGCGGGTAGTCCACCGGTTATCGCGGCCTCGACATAGAGGGCGAAGAAGGAACATGGGTGGTTTTTAGTCAGTAGAAGTCTGACACTCCCTTTCGCTCTGCCCAAGAGCGGGAGGGGTTATTCGATGATTTTACACCCACCAAAAAAAAAAAAAAGGGAGTTAAATAGGGGTAGGTAAGTTTGTATGAATCTTATTCCTTGGGTTAAATAGGTACTTGAAACTTGGCACAAATATGCTGTGTTTTAATAAGCAATGTGAGAAGACATTGTTTACCTAGATTAGCAAGTGGGGTACATCACGGTAGTACGTTCCCGTGGGATATTTTCCGACATCCACGCGGGCGCAGCCGCGAGGATAAGCTAGTCCGAAATATTTTCTAATGATATAAGTACTCTTCTCAAAACTGAAACACAAATCTTGCTCCCACTAACTAAATGGACTATTGCACCTTGATGTCAGGCTAAACCGAGGGGCACAGGTGCACCACAGCTATGCATGCTGTAGCCAAGCTGTGCCAGTTTCCGACAAAAACACGCCGCGTGACGCTGGACGCCGAAAGCTATGTGATCACAACAAAATCAAAACGAAGGGAAGTAGCTAAACAATCGCTGGCAACGCTCCATTTCCTCCGAGAATTATTATTAGAAAACACCACATAGTACAGTCACAACCATATCTACCTATATCTACAAATTACGCAAGTTATGGTATACTAATAATTATTAATAAGGACATTTATAACAGTATTACAAAAATTAGGACAGTAGGTGAACCATAGTTTGTATAAAGCCATCTTGGAAAAAGAATACATCGGAGAAATATCGAATGTACAAAAGCATCGCCTCAGGCCTTAGTTGACAAAACCATACCTAATTATAAAATACTTAAATTAACGTCACGATGAACAACTGCTGAAGACGCTTTTTATGAACATCTTGTCTTATTTGTAAGCTTTTCCTATGTTTACTATTTGTATTTTCGGAGTTATTATTTTAATAAATACTTTTACCTTTCTTCTTTCTTGCAATATTTTGTAAGAATAAGATATTGATGCTTGCGACTGTTCGCCGCTAAAATGGTGAATTTAAATTAATCATGTCAAATGTGTCGCGTAAATCAGACAGAGGTTTTATTTGACGTGTTAAATTAAATTATGATAAGGAACCCTTTGTATTGTTCTCAAAATTATGCGTCTGTTTGTTTTCATTTACAAAAGTCGTAACAAACAAACGCATAATTATAACAACTAATACTATATGGTACCTATCTAAATATATGAATTAACAAAATAGTTGTGGAATTTTCATCGCCCGAGTCGTTGTCGCATCGCTTTAGGTGTTGTTTTTCTAGTAAAAACCAGGCGTTCGATAAAAAATGACGAAAATAACTTCCAGATATCTTTTGTACAATCCTAGTAAAATTCCAAGAGGATAACTTTATTAGGAAAAGTGTGTAGGTGAAAGCTTGCAGTGAAAAGGACTAAAGATTTTATGCGCTTCCTGCAAGCTTCGGAAAAATGATAATGTAAATAATAATATCCTGAGACACTAGCTGTTTTACGAGCTAGTTCATAATTTTAAAGTAGACCAATGATTTACTCAACAATACAACTTTATTGTGTTAGTAAGTTAACAATAGTAAGGCATAGCATAAATAGCTGCACACGTGCTTAGCATTCTAGTGCATGCGTCATTCGTTTAGAATAACAAGTGCGGGAATAGACTACGACCAAAAAATAGATCGCAGCGAAAAGGTGTTGATAGAGGGATCGTCCGAAGAATATTAGACGGTTAAGAATGCTATTAGGTACGATTAACTGCAAACATTAAGGACTTAGTCTTCCAGTATATCGCCATGAATAAACGGACTAGACTAGAGACTAAAGTGGCCCACTTTGGTCTTTTTGGATCGTAACAACTGGAAGTCATGGTATTTGCCTAGCAGTGGGATGACGCAGGCTAACAGTATCGATATACGAGTAAGCGGTTAGTATACACATCACGTGACCAGAAGCCGTCCCTACCTGATTTTTGGCGAAATATCATAATCATAATTACCATCCAACATGGTAACGCCTGACATCATCATCAACAGCCTATTAATGTTCCCACTGCTGGGACACAGGCCTCCTCTCTTTGAGAGGGAATGGGCTATAATCTACCACGCGGGCTCAGTGTGGATTGGTTAGTCACTATGTCTTCGAACTTTTTGGTTCTAAGACATGCCGGTTTCCTCAAGATGTTTTCCTTCACCATTTTGAGAGCAGCGGTGATGAAAGAAATTACACAAAGTAATGTGCCTGACAGCCTTGTGGGCGTAGTCCCGATGACAGAGATGTGGTCGAATTTTATAATTGTTCATCGTTGTTCTCTTGTATATAAGCTTAACGAGTGTATAAATTTCCCACTGCTGGGACACAGGCCTGCTCTGTAAGAGGGAGTGGGGTGTAATTGCTATCCTCGATGCTAGTTTCGTGTTTTGCAAATACCACTTGTGGTTATTATGATTATAACTTTTAAGAGTGCTCATGATGGCTTTCTTCAACATTTTGAAAGCAGTGGAGTTTTAACGCTTGTTATCTACTCGATGTCGATATGCATGATGACTGTTTTTGAATATTTTTCCTTCATGTTTGCAATGCAAAAAGTTTAAAAGTAGGACGAACAAAATCAAATAATCGCCATATAAGTACAAAATGATTTCCACTTTCCCTGCCGATATAATAACGACTAATACCATTTTTGATAGTTTTTGGCCTTATTTATTAAAATGAGGGTTTACTTTCAGAAATAGAAATCTAATACTGGAAGACATCCTAAAAATGCAGAAAACAAATAGCTGCAAAAGTTATTTTATTAGAGAACTAAAGTCAAAATTCCAAGAGGGTGTACTTTTGTCGGGAAATGTGCGTGGGTGAAGGCTGACCTTTGGAAAGTGCAAAGGTTACCCTGCAGTTCTAAGTAATGAAATTTGTTTTCCTTGCCACGCAACCTACTGACACACTTCGTTACCTTTTATCAGGGAAAGACCGGGAACAACACAGGATATCCTGTTTTGTACTACTCTGAGACTGGGTACATAAAAGGCTCGGGACGGGAAATGATTAGTAACTTTATTAGTCCGGCTTTCTTACCTTTTCTGGTTTAGATATTCTTAAAATACATACATACACACACACACACATACACACACACACTGATGTACCTACACATATTGGTGAGGTTCTTCAGAAAGGTCAGGTAGTGTATGACGTGAACGAAGCAAAAGGAGTATGTAAGGATCTCAGCAGGTGACGTTCTATCGTTTCTGCCTACCCCCATGAGAAAAGGCGTGAGTTCGTGTATGTATATGTATATTCTAAAATTTAGTTAAACTCGTAGGTGCCTAACCTATCAATGCTGAGTATTTTCTCTATTGAACGTCTCTATTTCCTCAGTTGACTCAAATATTTCAATAACAATTTCTTCACAATTAGACCATCAGTCTATAATGATTCCACAGCAGGGACTCAGGCCTCCTCTCTAGGAGAGGGATAGGCTATAATCCACCACGCGGGCCCAGTGCGGGTTGGTAGATGTCACATGTCTTAGATTTGGTTCACATGCCACGATGTTATCCTTCACCGATTCGAGAGCAGTGATGATGAAATATATCACACTAAGTAATGCGCCTACCTGGGTTCGAGTCCACGACTTACTGTTCGTAAGCCGGGGCCGCCACCACTTAGCCACCGATGCTCACAATTAGATGTCTAGGTTGTAATGACAAAGAATTTGTAGCAAATACAAATCTACAAATACGCGGATTATTCGTGTTATTCTTTTGTTTTATTTTCGTTGAGTTGCATCGCCAAATGATACGAGTTCATTGAACCAAAGCCATGTGTATTTTTTGTACGAGAATGTCATAACAACGCTTTGTTTTATATTTCGATCATTATCTTCATTTAGCACGTGTTACATTTCACAGTATTAAATAAACATTAAACAATGTTATCTTACATGATATACTGGCCAATTATTGTTACAATTTGTGGTAGGTTTGTCGATATCATATATAGTAAATCTTAGATTTTTATTTCATAGGACTTTATAAAAAGAAAAGCTACTTAGCTCAAGAAAAAGCTCATATCTAAGTATAATTCTCTTCGGAATCTAGACTCAGCGATTTAGGCAGTAATGAGCTAGTGAGTGAAGCTTGTTATTAAGCTAGTTACATTCGATTTGAGAGGTGTAGCTTTTAAACCAAAGTAGCTTTATGTCGCTTCGCCTTCTCTCGGCTTTCAACAAGGCTGATGGCCAGCAACACTAAAACTATAATCGTCATTCCCTTGCCCTTATCCCAATTCTTTTGGGGTGAGTGCAGCATGTCTTTTCCATCTATACTTCTTTGTTTCTCGTCATCTCATGAGACACCTCCTTTCTTACCATATCATTCTTAACACATTCCATCCATCGTGTATTTGGTCTTCATACCCATCCACATTCATATTCAACACCAAAAGTATAATATATATCATTTACAATTCGCCCAACTTTTTACCATAGGTACGCGCTCACTAAGATAGCTAATAAATAAAATCTAAAAAAAACATGCCCAATAGTCTTTTTTTCACGTTAACAAGCTATCAATACGATACAGTGGTTTGAAAACTCGTGTGACGTCATATTCTAAGACTTACCGGTGGATTTGTTACCGGTGAGTGACATCACAAACCCCCACTCAAATCTTTGACGCGTTTTATCTCCATATTTTTTTATTGATTTGATAAAACAAAAAATACGTATCCAATATTTTTCGATAATTTAGCAGCCGGACTGATTAGAATCTTATTTTTTTTGATTTTTTAATCAGGAAACATCCCTTTTGTTTTTCAACAGTCCAACTGTATCATTCTTTATTCCAAAACAACATATCAAACATTATTTCAATTCAAATATTCCGCGAAGTATATTTTCGGCGGGTCAGCCAAAACATGTCAGTCATCCCGTAAATTGGATCGAGCAGGATGCGTATCAATCGTCTGAAACACGGAAATACTCGTAAAACGTTTGTGGACCACCCAGAGATGCGGAATGAAACTTTATTGTTTATAGCTGAAATATACGAGTATCTCCAGGAAGTTTTTCTTTCTTTTGGTGCTAGAAAATTGTGTCAATATGTCACACAAAATGAAACATTAAGAGCCCACATAATAAAATTGAAAAAGTTTTAGGTTAGCAAACACTGAGGTATTATTCTGATAATCTTTAAAAATATTTCTCAGTAATTTTCTTTATCTAAAATTCAAATAGGTACGCCATTCTTACATAATTCAACGTTGAGCTAAGCAGGTAACATACCAAACCAACAACATAGTTTGATAAACTTCTCCACTTCTCCAGTATTAAAATTGTTAAGCGGCCCTTTTCTTACATTCCCGGCAGCCATTTTGCATTTACGGGTCACCGGAGACGCCAAGGGAAAATGGAAAACGGAACCAATCCACTTATCCCACTTAATTTAGTCGCAAATTTAAACGCAGCAAATAGGTGACACCATGAAACTGTTTAGATTATCTGAGAGAAAACAGGTCACTCTTTATCTAGGGGATTACGGAATATATTCCCGATAATGTATGCGTTTCTGTTAGGTCAAAGACCGAGTGGCCCGAAAAAACAATAATGCGGACAAAATTCGCGTATTTTATCCGCTAACTGATCTTGCCAGGCTTACACGAGATAAACATCGATCCTGTATGAGATTTGGGGATTATCGACTTATATACAACGTGCTTAAAATTCTGTTGCCATATAAGAAAGGAATCCTTCCTTAAATTCAAATCCTTTATAAAACGTAAACTTTGCCAGAAAGGATTTTATACTGTTAAAGATTATATAGAGGACAAAAAAGCTTGGGATTGAACTGCTCCAATTTGAATTGACTTAAACATATAATTTTTTTTTTTTTACAATTTGACATTTTATGATTATTTTTATACACTGATATTGTTTACTTTAAGTATGATATTTTTTTTTTTTTTGACCAATATTTACTTGTTAAATATTTTATTTTATATTTTTTTTTTTTGTGTGTGTGTTTTTATTTTTTTATTTTTTGACATTTAACAATGTAAAATGATTATACAATATGATAAATATTTAAAAAATTGATATTGTGAATGTGAGGACCATGTGGGTCTTTCTTAAATTTTAATTGTTGTGATTGTCTGGCAGTTTGAGTACTTTAAGTGACCCACCCAAATGTCCTTTCTTTGGTATTGTTCGTCGTGACGTTGAGCTCCTTCGAGTTATAAGTCGAGCTCCACGATATCTGACAAATGCTTGCACTGACTGGACGGGTCCACTCAAATCTGTGTGGTGCTTTCTTCAAAAGACCATCTCAGACATTAATCTGCATGGTCTTCATGTGTGTATTATACCTTATTGTTAACCCAAACGATTTTAAAAGATTAAAAGAGTAACCTTTGGAGTTTCTTGCCGGTTCTTCTCCTTAGGAATCGACCAATGCACCGAACCGTGCCCCTTTTTACCGACGTTTTATAAGTGCCCATGTAGGCCTATGTGAAATAAAAAATATTTTGATTTTGATTTTGATTTTTTTGATCCGCTGTGGAATAATCCGAACACGTATAAATTTCGTTTTTATCTTATCTTTCAGCTTCAATGGCGTGTGGTCTTGACTTACGAAATGCTTTTACATATGTGTTCATTCCATTAAACATGATTATTTGAAGGATTAGCGCCAAATATGTTGAACATTCTTATTTACTGATACCGTTTCCTGCAGACTTCGAGATCTCGTAAAACCAGATACATTCCATTTCAGATCAGGAACTGGTCGCTTATCAATGCGGAACTTAGCAATGCAATGGAAAAACACCGATATAAGAAATAAGACATTCTTTCTTTGAATGCAGTGCTCATTTACTTACCGGTGAGATTACAGCGAGCTTTTAAAGCTGTGCATTCCGACAGCTGAACATCTCGTAAAATGCTGTCATATGAGCATATGAGAAAGTTTATAGTATGACTATGAATAGATTAGAGTAAGACCGAAGAACAGCATGGATGGACTATGTGGAGGTTGATATGGGTAGAAAGGAGGTGATTGCTGACATGACGAGAAATATAGAAGTATGGAAGAAGAAGACAAGCTGCGCCGACCGATGTTGATGAGGACTGACGATGAATTCCAAATGAAAGTTTTACACCAAAAACCGTTTCAAAACCTCTCCAATAGAACTTGCTTTGCTACCAGCAAACCAATTTAAAAAGTGATCACCATGAAAATGCAATGTTGTGTCATCTTTCCGCTTGCGAGGAAACCGCTGTCAAATATTTCCTCATTTTACTTGACTGCGGCAAATTTTAAATGAAGAGTTGTGAGTTCAGCGGTGGCAGTAAATACCTGTATTTAATTTGGGACATTTGTATGGGAGGAATTTTATAAAACACCTTGTGCTTCCGGAATCCATTAACCATGCATTATACATATATATCAAACTACTCTTCGTATATAATATTGCTGCGAACCGACTTTTTGTTTGGGGTGAAAAATCATATTTTACGGTAGAACTCCATGAAACAAATGTCATGATTAATTATTATTTCATGACAGCACACACAGACTGCGGGAAAACCAAATAAAATATACTGAAGCAAAGAATACAAGTGTCTTACACTGGAGTGCGACTGGAGTCCCTGAAATAAGTCACGTCGTCGTAAGTAGCTTGCCCTGAGGTCGAGACCGGGGCATTAGTGAGTGTCACAAATAAATTACCATTGAGTGCAATAATTTACAATCAACACAAATTAATTACAATTGCATAATTGACACATTTGATTGATCAATAAATGCAGTTAAGAACGAAACGTGTAACAATAAATATTCATGAATAACCCAGCCATTGTTTCGTTAGTGAATGAATAGTTAAAACAGGTCATTAATAACAATGGACCAACTGACCTATATTTGGAATTTCAGTCTGTCGTTTTATAAAATATTTCAGTTTTCATCGAAGCTGGAAGTTATTAAATTGTGTACCCTCATAACCGTACTGAAATCAATTTTAACGGTGGAGGAGTTTTTTCTGCACAATGTTTCATGAAATTTAATTTGTGACGCAGTTGAGATTTTATAAATAGTAACAAGAAGGTATAATATACAAAGATATATTCTAACAGAAATAAATATTGAAGTGAAATATAAATATTGTACAGAAAAACGTTTTTTTAAGTAGGTTCTCTTGATTTGTCGGTTTAAAATTTGTTAGTTTGTTAGCGTCAATTGTTTCACATCACCCGATGTGAAACAATTGACGCTAACAAACTGACAGTTTGATTAAAAAAAATAAACGCAAAAGCTTTTTAATTAAAATTAATTTTAAATTCGTCAAAAGCATTCCTTTTGGGCAATGCTGTAGACGTATGAAATATTAATTTTACGAAAGCGTTTAAATTGTACTTGGAAATGTTTTATACATCAATTGAGCGAACATGTTGGGTGAATAGGTTCATTTAGTGAAAACACGTGTCGCTGAGCCAAGTTAAAGCTAGCAGATGTTACCTAGAGTACTGGTAGCATTTAAAAAGGTTTGCAAACGTGTGCTTTTCAAATTTAAAAAAATAATATTCAAGTAACCAGTCAGAAGTCGAAACTGCTTTTATATGAAACTTTTAAAAGCCATTTGTTTAAGGAACTTAATTTTGTTCGTCAATATATTTTTTAGTTTTTATTGAGGGAAAGTACCATTACATTAGGAAAACTGAACTTGTAATTGGTATAAGTCTGAAATCGCCAACTCGTCTTGAGCAAGAATGGAGATCGCCGACTCGTCTTGAGCAAGAATGGAGATCGCCAACTCGTCTTGAGCAAGAATGGTGATCAATGCTTGTGCCTTCTCTGTTTTAGATGCGGGATTTTGCCCAGTAGACAGTAATAGGCTGCCATTATTATGTTTACACCGTAAGCACATTGAACAAGCTGTGATACTTGTTTTCAACAAGCAAGTTGTCAAGAAGCTGACGTGCATAGATCATGGTATGCACATTATTTCAGACAAATGTATTTTCGAAGTTTATATTTTGATGCTGGGTTAAAGCCGCCGCTAGGATGCAGAAAGTACTTCTAAAACAACTGGGTTTTTAGAAAAAAAGTAGATTTTCACAATAACACACGGTTTAGTACGGAAATTCATTACAGCGAAATCGTTAAATAATGTATTATTAGAGCCGGCCGTTTAGATATTCATCGTCATGCAATTTGTGCGCTGACGAAGCACAATTTAAGGTTAGCTAAGGGCATTTTACCTATTCTCTTTTTAGAGCACATATTGCCTGTTTTTAACCGACTTCAAAAAAGGAGGACTTTCTCCATTCGGTTATATTTTTGAAATGGTTTGAAAAAATCTTGGGTTTTTTATTCTTGGCCTGTTGACATGATGTCCTTAATAGTTTTTAGTTGCAATGTAAAATTGATTCATGACGAAAAAATAAATGAAACAAACAAAGTCACCAACGTCCGAGAGGAAAGTTAATTCAGTGTTTTTTGAATTCGATATTTTATAGCAAAAAGTTTTTTTATATTAAAAAATTAAAAAATTATAAAACTCTTCACATAAACAGCAGAGGAGGTGCGATGGTATATAAGAGCACTCTTGCTACACCTGAATACCTCTCATGAACATCGAACGATATTAGCATAATTACAGAGACACGCTGTGTAATTTCCGTCCCTGTAATCTTTTAGATCAAACGAAGGACAAACTTAGAGGGAGTTTATGAGTACCTATTAACTCATAAAAATGAACAAATGAAATAAAAAAGAACATGGTCGGGCAGAAATGTTATTTTTCCATCAGGAATTTCTTAGTAGACAGCCAGGGAATTTGAATTCATGCCCGGTTGATAGCAATAGGGTTGCCCCTTATTATATCTATGAAATACTAGCTGTTGCCAGCGGCTTTACTCGTTACAACTCTAAAATTATCACACGGGAAGATAAAATCGGGATAAAAACAATCCTATGGGTTAATCCAAGGTGTCATCTAACTTCATACCAAATTTTATTAAAATCGCCACAGCTGTTTAGACGTGAAGAAGTAACAAACATACACTCACACACTCACAAACTTTCGCCTTTATAATATTAGTGTGGAGTGTGATGGGTAGGTATAGTACTGGGTACACCTCTGCCTTGCCCTTCGGAGATTACTGGCGTGGTGTCATGTTGTATATTGTTGAGGTTTGGAAACGGTAGGAGCAGCAAATTGTTTCAAGGTCAGTCCCTCAGTAAAAACTGTTAATTTTCAGTACACCTCATATTTAAACCTACGCACTAATTACCGCGTTTATGCCAGAGAATATAACACAAACAATAGGGGATCGGACTGGGTCAAATTAAATATTATTCTAATTAGTCCGTCTGTTAGATTATCGAAAAATATTGGATACCTACGTGTTTTTTGTTTTATCTAATTAATAGAAAATTACGGAGATAAGACGCCTCAAACTTCATGAGTAGGGGGGTTGTGACGTCATTTGTAGGTAGAAAATGTACTGACATGTGACGTTTGAAAATTATGTTACGTTATGAAAAAACATGTGTTCAATATTTTTTGGAAATCTTTCTGACGGACTAATACGTTTTTTTTTGTCCCATCCCTCATTAAAGCCAAGCATAACCGGGAGAGAAACAAATACTTGCATAACATGATAACACAATCAAACAGCAAGCCACGTGGTCTTTAATGGCTGCCGGAGGCTGTCAGGACCAAATTAGATGCGAATTGATTGCACACATAAATTCATGCGCCTTTTATTCACTTTGCGTCTTTGTGATAAAAATACCCGCGTAATTACGCGTCTGGCATGTTTGGCGGTGGAAATGCTCTTATGCAAGGGTTTAATCAGTATTTTTAAAGCTTTAAAATCAAAGACCTTTTTATTTTTGCGCGCCTGAGACCGCCAAATTACTCGTTATCTTTTACTCGGAGATTATAATTTATGAGGAGATAAAACGATACTTACACGGCAATTTACCATGTGAAACGATTCCTTGATTATACACGGACCATTTAATTTTAAAGGAATGCCGAAAACAGGCAATTCTTGGTGTTTAAATTTAAATAGCTTACTAAACTTTAAATCACGCCTGTAATCCCCGAAGGGTTAAGCATTAAGGGGGTACCTACCCCTATTGCCATCAACCGGGCCCAAATCCAGACTCCGTTGCTGCTACTCAGAAATTCCTGATGGAAAGAACCCAATAACACACATATATATTTATATATAAACAGGGTGGATTTTTGTAATGCCACCTGGAGGGAAAGTACTCTTAATACTGCAGATAGAAAATTTTACTCAAAGGAAACATTCCTTTATTTTTGAATAGAAAGCAAACTGCATTCAAAGATTTTCGAAAATTCGCTTCTCCCACACCCGGGAATCGAACCGGCTAAAATCTGAAAAAAATATACCCTGTACTTCCTACCCTACATTAATATGCTATACTTGTGTAACCAAAGCCAACAATGCCATTATTCACTTCACTGGCTATATCTCCATCTGAATATACAGTATGTTAGTTTTAACGAGGGAGATATTGAAACCCGCAATATATGCTTACGTGATACTTGTACTAATAAAAATATGAACAAAAAAAAAACACTGATAAATAACAGACAGAACCATAACAAATATTTCGGTAAAGCCTCGTCACCCTTGCGTTTATCACAGAAAATGTGCGCGGATCAATGACTTTTAGGTATAATCCATTTTCCCTTCATATTTTAAGACTGGCGTAGGACAATGACGAAAAAGAAACATCTAATAAAGTGAGATGGAGAGCGTGCGGGGCCTTGGTACAATTACGTCACAAATTAGTTTTTTTTTTACATATTTGGGACGAGAATCGAATACCGAATACCCTCCTTTAATATGTCCCTCGTTTAACCTAACATCCTGTATTTTAATTCTCTAAATTAATTCATAACCTTTCATCATGCATGACGTTCGGATTTATGACTGTCTAATTTATAAACACCTTGATTTAGAGCACAGCGAATAAAAATCTAAAAATGTCTCCGCTTACGAGTTGAAAATAAGACTGTCTTTTAAAAATCATGTCAGGAGAAATGTGTTAATGTCGTATAATTTAGGAGTGTTGAAAGAAAGAAAGAAACCATTTATCTGATGTTCGTTTGATTAAACGAATGTCATGGTGGACTGAGCTGAGACTTGAGAGTAACGGATTTGTACAGATGCCACCGCATCTAGCAACCCGAAACTGTCTTATTTTCGTAATCAACCAATAGCAATAAAGGTGAAAATCGATTCAAGAATTTTTTCAAATATAATATATCGATAGGGTCGGACTGACTCAAAAATATGATGCTGTTTAGCCCGTCAGTTAGATTATCGAAAAATATTGGATACGTGTTTTTTTTATTTTATCAATTAATAAAAAAATACGAAGATAAAACGCGTCAATGATCATGAGTGGCTTGTGACGTCACTTCCAGGTACAAAATGACTTGTGACGTCACACGAGTTTTCCAAGCACTGTATCGTCTTCATTTTTGGTTTATGTGAAAAAAGAAAACAATATAGGTTCAATGTTTTTCGGAAATCTATTTAACGGACTTATTATATTTCTGTGTACGAACCCCTATCGTAGTAGCTTGATTTGCTAGTATCTTTACTGCACCCTATCAGTTACATGGTCACAACATATATAATTCGACTAGCGACCGTCACCACACTACACAAATATAACCTCAACCTTACAAATTCCAGCAACATCTGATTAAACATGCGCGCTGGTAATGACTCCGACACTGACCTATCCGAAGGGCCCGACCTTAGGTTCCTTTCTCGTCAACTCAAACGTGAACAATAAAACAGACAAGAAAGGGGTTTAATTTGCGGAAGCCAACGCGTATTTTGTTCAGAACAACTGCTTTAAAATGTCACGCGCAGATATTAGAGATTATTTCTCCGAAGTCTATAATAGATCGACTAATGTGGGACATATACCTTCCTACGTACAGTGTCGAAGAGTTGCCACAATTGCCGGTCATTCACCTTAACGCATCCACACGTTTCCGCATGCATTAACATCATCGATTGGCGAACTATATTAAATATTTATTAGAACTAGTTCCTACACAGTAGCTTCATAAACTTGGCTTGACAAGTTGTGTCTTAATTGGAAAACTTTGGTCCTTTGAGTCGTGAGTAAATATCTTTATCGCAAATTGTAATATTGTAATTGACTTCGTGGAACTGTATTTGGTCCTTTTAGTCAGAAGTTCAGAACTCGTCAATATTTTATTTATGGTAAATATTCATATTTTCAAGAATTTGTCTAAACATTTTGATTTATTTTTGTTGTTGTCTTTTTTGTATTGCCAGTCCTTTCAATATTTGTTCTTCGAAGTCCTATTATCCTAGTCCAAAGTCTTGGATATTCTCTTTATTCATCAGTTCTCAACCATTTATGACTAAATATTCCCAGTGCACTTCTTCTACCAATTTTTAGCGGTTTCCTAGAAAGATTCGAGGCTCCGTTCAAACGCCTGTTGCATTAAACATTCTATATCGAGAGTAGATCTCAGATCCATCACATGTTGTAACCTTTAGTCACGAATGGTTGGTCCTGCGATGTATGTCTTAACTACTCGTTGTGGCGTGACGATTATAAATTGTTATGTCAGGTACAGCTTGGGAGCCATGTTACTTATACATAATGTATTTGGAGACGTTTGTCAACGTTTTAAAATTTATAGGGTGCCTCGTGAATTGTGTTTATGTCTTCAACATGTAATTTATTCGTATTTACGTTTGCAATTTCAGTTTCGAGTAGATTAGTATCTTGCTTGCTTGTTGTCATTAATTAGTTTGGTAAATTAGTGTTGTCTCGCTATAATTACGCTGTATCGATTAGCGCGTTATGAATATTATGAGTGACCTACATAATAATTATGCTGTCTGTAATCGTAGGTACCTACGTATTATGATTTTTTGTTTAGGTTAATATTACACTTTTGGTATAATAAATTAACCCCAACAACCATGTTTCTTGCCATAATATGAATACACATCGGATAATCGATGCATCCGTTTGTAGTGGAAGCCGACACCAACATTTGCATTGGTGGGAAAAAGCTAATCCGATAATGATAACGATAATGAACAATTAAAGCAGTCCTCGGACATTAAACTTAATTCATTATATTAAATGAAATACAAAGATTGTATGCGCAAAGTTAAAGTACCTAAAGATACAAAAAAAAGTTCCCACATCATTATCGCAACACATAATTACAGCGAGCTACAAATATTTGTACTTTGCCCTTGTTGTTCGTGGGAGAGTGGAACTGTATATAAACATTTATATACAACGTTATATACAGTCTGCCTATATACAATTGTTTGGCGTGTGTCGCTTACGTACACGGTTTAAATGGGACATGTTAAATACACCATGAAACGACTTGCGACTAACTCGGTCGACGCTAGAAGCACTTAGGTCTATTTAGTTCAAATAGGACAAATATAATTTAGTATTTACTTTGGAAGAGTAGCTCCGTATCGCATATTATGTGATGAACTAACGATAGTTGAGGTCAAAGAGATTTAAGACAGTATGGAGAGGTTATCAACAGAAATGTCTTAGAGAAACTGTTATAGGTATTATATCTTAGAGAGACTATATCTAGTCGGTCACGTTACACTATTAACGACTTTACAGTAGGTTATTGCAAGTACACAACGATATTGGTCGTTTTGTTGTGTCTATCCTAAGTATCTATACAGGGTGTAAATTAACCCTTCACACATTCGTGAACCAAGCATTCTGTACATCAAACAAAGTAGGTACCCCTACGCAAAAATGTTTGCTGGGAATTTACTTTTTTTTTGGGTCAAAAATCACATTTTACGGTATAACTCAATGTTGCACTCTTAAATATTGTGCTAGTGGATGCTTTGAATAGTAAACGGGTCATGGAAGTAATTTAAGTAAAGTTATAACCTAAAAACTAGTATTTACGAAAACAGCTGTGTAAAATTTGGAACTTTAACTCCCAATATCTCCTTAACTAGGAGGTTCCCAGGTATGTTCAAGAACTTAAACTACTTTTGGTCCTTAGAGTCGCGGTGCCGTATTTGACAAAGGATCAACATTCGTGTGGTCTTACACTCAATTATGTACTGATGGGTATCAACTGTTTAAGTTGTATATTTATTGTTTTATTAGGCTGGACGGCTAGTGCTATTATTTCTGCACAGACGTCATTAGCATCTGATAAAATAACACATAAAGTCTCCAGTCAAGGCTTGCGATCAAACACCGTGATTACCGATTTATTTTTGTAGCCAAGCGTTTAATGCGACGCTGAGCTTTCAACTAAGCATACTTCATCTCTTTTCCTCCTCTGTTCCTCGGTGATGTGTGAAGGGGATGGATGTATTGTTCAGAGGCTGTTGATGAAGTCATGCGATACTGTACAGCTCACGTTTCGCGATTCAAAGGATTAGTTAATAAAGTTGTTCGTGTGGGATTCTCAATCAATGCTACACGTGGTGAATATTATGATTGATTTACACGTGCCTATATTGCTTTTAGGGTTTCACAAGCATTTGCTTACACGTGATAACCTGCAGATAGTACCTACCTACTCTAAAAAATTGCTACCGTTATCTCTCAAAAACCAAAGTAGATTTCTTGTCACATGATGTAGAGCAAAGAGGAGTGTTTTAAGAAACCTATTTAAAACAGCTTATTTATGTAAATAAGCTCTTCATAATAAGACATCCTTTTTTAATAAGAGAAATTTACAAGAAAAGAAAAAAAAAATAAAAAAAAGAATATCTAGCCTTACCAATTTGTATAAACAAGTTCCATGTAATAAAACTTCCAGGAAAATATATTAACAATTCTGTTAGAGAGATACCCTGAAGGAATATTTTAAGGGCCGTCGTATTACGAGCGTACAATCATTTATTATGATTGATGGCACGTGGCAACACGAAACAGAACTGTACAGAAGGTTCATTGTTAGAAAAATACGCGAAATTACGTGTTGTTATGACGCAACAAGTAGCGACATATTCGTTCGGCCATCGCGGCCAATCTCATTGGAGAATATTTATCGATGCAGAAAATATAATTTGTCATCTTAGAGGACTAACTTCTAAAGCATGTAGCTACTCCATTTTTTATCGATTTTATTACTTTCGTCACATCGTGTTATTTCTTAAATATTAAATATTTCTTTCGTAAAGAACGCTTTAAAAATGTTGTTCAACATTCAATATTAAGACCACCGCCGCAATTTGTATGTGTATGCAAATGTGTTTGTGTGTGCTCACATAACGGTGAAGTAAAACATCGTGGGGAAATCGGCATGTCTTAGAACCAAAAAATATTAAAACCATGTAACTTCTACCAACACGCAATGGGCCCGCGTGGTGGATTATCATCCCTCTTCTAGACCTTTTCCTCTTCTAGACCGCTTTCTGACTTGAACCTTATAGCTGATAATAATATGATATGTGTTACGCAGTTATTCCTAAAGTGACCCTTCTGCCAATTTCTATTTCATTATAAAGATATACCGACAACTTCACATATCTTTCACATCAATTACACATAATATCGTTGTAGGAACATGTGGCTGATGCGACTGACTTCAGACGACAAATTGCTCTAATCACATAGGGTTCTGCATTATGAAATTCTCCTTGAACTATTGTGATGTTAAAGATATTTGATTCATCATCATCATCACCATCCTCTGGCCCTTATCCCAATTCATTTGGGGTCGGCGCAGCATGTTTTTTTATTCCATAGTTCTCTGTTTTATGTGGTAGGTACTGGGTATTTTTGACAGTTATACTTAGGGGTATCTGTTACCCAGTTAATAAGTTGTGGCGTGATGGTCACCACAGGCAGTCAATCCATGTACCATCCAAAATTGATTCGCACCACCCCGTAAGGACTAGCAATGTTTATACGCGTGTACATTTAATCTGTATCCAGTTAGATTGGAAGCTGACCCGTACTTAGTTGGGAATAGAAGTTGCTAATTAATTTGTGAATTTTGGGGCAATTGATATTTGAAAATTACAGAAACTTTAATAGTTAGCATACTTGAAAAACTCACCCCACTTCTAATGACAGTTGAGTTAAAGCAACAATATAAAGCAATGCAACAGATAAGTGGACTGAGCTCCTTCGATCACGACTTCTTACCTAAAAGTTCTCGACCGTACCGAAACTTACCCACTTTGCCGTTCGGAACGTGACTTCGTTGGTAATGGCCCCCAGTTGCTATAAAATAATACAGCGGAGGATGTGGCGTGGAATAGTTACATGAGACATCTTTGGTTCTAGCAGGTTTTATTTTATTTCTAGGTTAAGTTTGAATTATTTACAGGAAATGTAGGCCTCTCATGAAGGTATTTCAAACACTACGGTGTACATTCAGCGCAACAAATGTTTTCTCAAGACCGATTCGATGACCTGGTGAAGGTTGCGGGGATCCGTTAGATGCGTGACGTTCGGAACTGGTCAATGTGGTGACACTTAGGGGAGGCCTATGTCCAGTTACAGTAGACGTCTTTCGGCTGAAATTATGATAATGACTTCTAAATTGATCCCGTATTAAAATCTGTTCAATTTAAAAGAACTTTTCACCCAACTGTAAGATTCAAAACAATTTCAAGTTACCCTGCATTCCTTAAAAATGCAAAATCAATTCCACAGTTTCCTGCTTTCTCACGTACAAATAAACTGTCTATTTATTTGTTCAATGTTTTCTTTTGTTTTCTGAGTAAAGTAAATGAAAACAGGAACGATACGTGCACTACGAACTACAAGTTCTCTTGTACGGTAGGTAGGTAGGTACTCGTGTCCGCTAATGGAGAGGAATGGGGTGTTCCAGTTGTTTTACTGTTTCTTCACACGAGCAAGGCTGGTCTACATTTGTAGGCTGTAAATTTTGATTACTGTTGAGATAGGGGTTTTGTTTGTTTTGTGTTAGGAATAGGATTCTGTTTCTGGTGAATATTTGTGGTGTTCTAAGTTGTTCTTGTACTAGCTTTTGCTCGCGGTTTCGCTCTTGTTATTTAAGTATGGAATGTGTGCACGGGGACGTTTCGAATGTAATCTTTAACTCTCAGGAATAATGTAGCTTCCCGTTAGTGAAAGAGTTTTTAGAATCGGACCTGTATTTAAGAAGATTGAGTTTTGTAAGAAATATAATTAAGTATCAATAGCCTATAGGTAATACAGCCTAGAACTTTAGTACTGATTAGGTACTACAGATCTACTATCTAAAAACCATAAGCCATAGATGATGACAGTCTATGCTGATTCTAGAAGGTCAAACTTAATTAGCTTAGATTTTAATTTGAACTAAGATAACAACCATCTACATGAAAACACTCCCACACTCACTCACTCTCTTGCGATTGCCGGGCAAAACACTTTGCCCCTTTCCTTTTTTACCTTTTCAAACATACTTCATTTTTGTCCTCAGATCTACGCAGACGATGATATCACCAGCATAGCGGACGGTAAGGAAGACGTGAAGGACCGCGTGTACGACTCGTTGGAGAAGCTCCATGGTCTCACCGTGCTGGAGGATGACAACTTGGGAGACGATGAGGATATGCTGGATGCTGGCGAGGAACCTGAGAGCGGGGACTGGTACCCTGACTACGATAAGAGAGCTCAGCATGTAAGTGTTTTAAACTGGTTATTTTAAAGCTTTACCAGGAACTATACTTATTTAAGGTATAATATCGTACACTCAGGAAAAAAAAATGTAAGGGATAGCCCTCTGCAGACTGATGGGGTGAATTCAGCATAGTATCATACTAAGAGGACCGGTACCAGACATAATTTCAGAAAAGTACAATAGTTTTATATTTTTTAATCTCTTCATAGACTTATATCTGTATCGTTACCGTATCAAAACGAATGTAGCAAACGGCAAACGCGACGACGTGTTGACCAACTGCCTAACTGACCTGCACAAGTCGGCACATCCCAGTACGTACCCGGCAATACGATATAACAGATGACAATCCATGGTAACATCCTAATGGTTTTGGAAGTATTTTTTTTTCCAATGAACTAATTATCTTATTTGTCAGATCACTAATATATTATACGGAAAAATACATTTCTGTGACAATTACCTGAAACCAGTATGAAATATTGTTTGACGAAGGTTCTCATCATTGATCGATCGCGGTGTTACAAAAATAGCCTAGAACCTAGTAATTATTAATGTTTCTATCGAGCGGCGATGCAGCGGTCAAGGGTCGAGGTTAATCTGTTACATGCGTTAAGTTTATTTCGCTTCAGTTGACATTTCTTGATTAATAGAGTTTTTATGTAGGCATGTTTAATCAATCAATCAAACCATTTATTATTACAATCAAAGTTTTTAAGGCGATATATAAAAAGGAGTATTTAAGGGTCGTTTCAGGTGACGTTCTGTGGTTTCTGCCTACCTTCATGAGAAAAGGGCGTGAGTTTATGCATGTGTGTGTATAAAATATGCCTTATATGTATGTATGTAGAAGTTTAGATGGAAGTTTGTCAGAGTAGAGAAGACAAAGAAATAGTCGACGGACTGTGTGCATGATAATATGGCTAAAAAGGAGACGATGACAGCTACATAATTAATACGCAAATTGGAATTAGTTTTTTTTTAGTTATTATTTAAACTCCAAGGTTACTAAAACTTTAATCATAATCGAGCAATACTACACCGGTGCCATTTACAGAAGAATCTGTCCAATATATTTTAAGTATAAACGCCACTCTCTATATAATTGAATTCATTTCTTATTTTTCCGTTAATTGATCAGAATAGCACCCAGATCTTTTAACCCAATTGAGAACACTGGAAATAAATGAAAAAACAAAAGTATATTTTGGTACTTTCCTTGAAACGGAAAAAAGTTTTAAAATGTGTAAGTATTTTGCGGAAATAGCGATCCCTTTTGAAAAAGATTTTAAGCTTTTAAATCGTCTCAAATTGTTTTGTCTAACGGAATGTTTAGGTGATGTTTGTTATGTAATTGACGAAAATTATTTACAACGAAAACTAATTTAATTTATCGTTGTTTATGAGTTCCATGTTCATAAAACCTGAAATCAAATAAGGTATAATAAGGGTGTAGATAAACCGAAGCTTGCGATACGTCAGCTATTTAACAAATTTTTAGCTTGCCTCAGAAAACCATTATTTGTACTCAAAGAGAAAAAAAGATAAAGCAAGCAGGTCCTGTATATTTTGAATTATCGTTATAGTAGATAGGTATTTAAAATGATTACAATTTAATGCATTATTCCAACATTTGAGACGAACGTGTAAAGAATACTAGACCCACTTGTTCCTTACATTTATTTAGATGATTTTACTAAACCGTTGTTTGTTTAAGATATGATGTCATACAAATTATAAATTAAGTTTACCTAGTAATATTTAGATCATTTCAAATGCCAAAGGTCGTCGCAATTTTTACACTAGACGCTTCATTACACGCGAGCGTACGCAAAGTGTACGCAAGCGTACACTTTGCGAATTATGCAAATTTGATTACCTAAGTTTAAGCACACAGTGAGAACATGTAAACAAGCATTAGGTACTTTATGAAGAAAACTTGATCCTTAATCATTTTTAACTTATCTTACGTGTTTTTTTCTTAATACGTATTTACTTGTTTCATCGCCTTGCCTCTCAAACAATGAAGAATAGATTTAAAAAAACGAAAACATGTGAAACGTCATTAACAGGCCCATTCCCTCTCATTGAAGAGGCCAGTATTCCACCAAAGGCAACGATACACTATGAACCACCAGGAAAATAAATTGGTAAGCAAATCGACACCTTAAGTCAATAATTGACCGTGGAAAAGCTATATTTAATACCAGAACGGTCGAAGAATCACAGTTGTGAGTTGGTTATACAGATTAATTACTACTAATTAATTTCATTATTAATTATTCGCTTTAGAATTAATAATATAGAGGGTGTCATTATTATTAATTCTAAAGCGAATAATTAATAAAGCGAATAAATAAAAATTTGAGGATCGATTAAACACGTCGTTGTATTGTAAATTAAGCTTTATTATTGCATTTTGTTGGTTTTACATAGTATAAAAGGAAGTCGCTACCGCTGTTTGTACGCTTAGATTTTTTTAATTTCGCAACGGATTTTAATGCCGTTTCAGCAATAGATAGAGTGATTCAAGAATATTAAATAGTATTCAGAACAGTGTATTGTCTTCAACAGACTATTTGATTTTTAACTTGTAATAATCCTCGAGGCTGGGGCTTCACACAAATTTCACTCAAGCGGACTTAATGCCCTAAGCATTCTCCACCAGTCAACGCAAAGTAGTAAAGGGGTAATGCCGGGCAGTTTCGTTACGAATGGAAAATTAAAATAAACCGTATAAATAAGATGATTTTTAGTCACCGTCCAAATTTTGATATGTTAATCTTTGGTGAAAATCATTGAGTACGTGTTTTTTTTTTCTTTTAGTACTTATCACTCAATACAAGAGATATCACATCACAAAGTTTTAACGTCTCACGGAGAGCGGATAATTCTTTCGAGAAAATGATTTAATATGAAAAACTTATGCATTTTTTTTACAAAAATGGTGTTAGTGAATGATACCTAATGCCTAGAAAAAATTTGGACGGTGACCAAAAAATCATCTTGTGTAGTTCACCTGAAAATACATAAGTGAATGTATAAAATATACTACATTCCTGTTCCACGTAAATGAGTACGCATCAGACTGACATCGGTAGACTCATTTTATTGGCAGAGCGATCAACCGTGTGACCCCCACGGGCACCGTGTACGGAAAACACTCTCGGTAATGAACATATTTTAAAGCCTGGAATATTCCTTATTGGTATGACTGTCATACAGGCTGTAAATTAACCCTTCACACAGCCGTCAACCAAACATTCTGCACATCAAACTAAGTACTCCTACGCAAAAATGTTTACTGGAAGCCGACCTCACATAATTTTTGGAAAAAGGCTAGGCCCTAGAAACCATAAGGTATTATAGATTTTGAATTAAGAATCGAGTGAAAGTTGAAGGTGGTTTGAGTAGGTAATTACCCAACAATATTATTAACCAATTTTGAACTAAATACCTACAAATAAAACTGTAAAGTCAAACTGTTTTATGTTTATTTTTATTGTATGAAGTAACAAATTGTACTGAATTTGTGTCTCTCTTTTATAATGTCCTAGACAATTGAGGTGTCATTTGGGTGCTACAAAATATTAACATTCAAAAATGTGTTCGAAATATGCCATACTATTTACAGTTCCGATTTCAAAATCTATGGATGCTTACACAATGTGCATAAATCTGTTTTAGAGATATTACCAGAATAAATCGGAGACAAATGAGCTTCGTTGTCAAGGAATTTTATGTAAATCAATACGTCTACAGCTTGAAGCAAATAGATCAAAGACGGTCGCAAATAAACAACAAGCCGCTTAGGGATTGATAATATTCTACCCCTGTTATTTGTGTTAAGGGAGGTACTCGTGTTCGTATAATCTGTGGTTTCATGAATATTTCATTAATATTGTATTTGGGTTGTCCGTCTATTGTTGAGAATCTTGTCTAATCTTGTTTATGTTAGATTTAACTTTGTTACCTTACCTTTCGCGTTTGTCGGAGTAAACTGTACCTTCAGCCAACGCGGCAACGTGACCTGGGGTTTCTTTGATATTACAACTAACTGTTGCTAGCGGCTTCGCCCGCTACAACTCAAAAATTATCCCACGGGAAGATAAAATCGGGAAAAAAACTACCCTATTTGTTAATCCAGGTTATAAACTATCTGTGTACCAAATTTCATCCAAATCCGTGCAGTAGTTTTTGCGTGTAGAAGTAACAAATATACACACTCACAAACTTTCGCCTATATACAACCTTTATAATATTAGTGTGATTACCTTAAAAAAATACAGAATAGTTTATTCAGATCTATTAACATTTATGTTGGTTTACTTTAGAACTTTCTTTTTAGAACTTTTCTGTGTTGTGATTATTTTTCTGTTCGTAGTTTCTATTTTTTGTTTTTACGCAGATAACGCCTTAATTATTGCTTCTATCGTACACGCCGTCCATATTCACATACCCCCCCCCCCCCCATAAGCAGCTGTCAAAAACCGTAATGCCACCACTCGCTGAATGTCATTATTATATCGATTCTACTACCATTCGACTTTTATCATAATAATAATATACCTACTTAATTTAGTATTTAAATAAAAGTGATTTGATAAAACATTAAATAACATCTCAGTATTAAAATCATAAACCTGCGTATTAAAATTCAACGCCAATTCAACAAAAAATAATTCTTTTTTCATGGAAAATAGTGAGGATCGGCAGATATTATTAAGTTGATATTTATCGATTTTATGCTCGGGCGCTGATGAATAAAACATACACAAAACGTTTAGACGATCGTCTAGGTACGGGCCGAGAATTTTATAGCCAAATTCGAGTATGAATTTTGTTTTATTTGATTGCAAGCTTATTATTAGCACGTGGTTAAGCAATAATAGACGGACGAGGTCGAGGTCAAGGTTAAGCGGCGCTTGCTGAAGCTGGTCCGTGAATGGGTGACCGATCATTGCTTAACGAGACTCGTTTCTGCCTCAACCCACCCTTTAGGTGTTATTATTTTCCCGGAGTTCTCTATGTTTTTATGAAATCCCCTATTACGCAAAAGCAAGCTCTTTTATATACATGTTTCTTAAACTTACCCCATATATTCAACACTGAACTCTATTCTGCTATTGCAAGAAGTAAAAAAATATAAACTGTCACTTGCATACAGGATATCTTCAATGATACATCTCTATACGTTATAATGACCTCCCTATAACTTGCTATCCCATAATTTATGACAGTTTAAGGATAAACAGAGAAAAAAGCTTAAAACAGGGTTTAACTTAGAAAAAGGTCTCATTGCCAGTAATTTATCTTAATACCTACGTCTGTTACCCACTCAAAAGTGGCGCAAGTGTCTCGAGTGGTACTCCTGTGTCCATCGCACTCGTCTCGGAGACGCCTCGACGTGTTTCTCTTAACACCGCTTATTGTGAGAGCTTCTTGAAGAAGCTTCGTATTTGTTGTGTTTATTTTGCCAAGACGAGTTAAGCTATGATTCCTCAAGATTGTTTTAAGAGGCAAATAGGGAATCGGACTGGGTCAAAAAAATATGATTCTAATTAGTCCGTCAGTTAGATTATCGAAAAATATTGGATACGTGTTTTTTGTTTTATCAAATTAATAAAAAATTACGAAGATAAGACGCGTCAAAGATCATGAGTGGGGGGTTGTGACGTCATTTGTTGGTGAAAAATGTACTACCATGTGACGTTTTCGAGGAATTCACGAGTTTTCGAAGCATTGTATCGTCTTCATTTTTTGTTTATGTGAAAAAAGAAAAATACGTGTCCAATATTTTTTTTTAAATCTATCTGACGGACTAATTATTATTTTTTTGTCCGATCCCCTAACTAATGGGATTTCCCATTTGGCAAAAATCAAGAACGTTACTACAAATCTTCATCCGCTGTTTAAATCCTTCAGGGGTTTAATGTTCCGCGGGAGGCGCTCCGGGCGTCGGGGGTCCCGCGATGACCTCCGGCCACCGTAGACGCGGGCCTGTGGACGGTGAGTGATGGGCTAACTCGCCGTCCGTCCGTCTCACGACGAAAACAGGCCGTGTCGACGGCGCGTTCGTGTTCCACGCGCTCCTCAAAGAGATGTCAGCAACATGGGAGGGGCCCGAAAGGGCCGACGCCTGTCGAGGCCGCGGGTAGTCCAACGGTTATCGCGGCCTCGACATAGAGGGCGAAGAAGGAACATGGGTGGTTTTTAGTCAGTAGAAGTCTGACACTCCCTTTCGCTCTGCCCAAGAGCGGGAGGGGTTATTCGATGATTTTACACCCACCAAAAAAAAAAAAAAAAAAAAGGGGTTTAATGTTCAAAGATTTTCCTTCATCATATTAGTTACACAAAGAGCTCGTAAGAATTGTGCACATCATCCGGACACAAATCCACCCTATAGGGTGTTACTGAGAAATTCGTTATGACAACACCCAATGACACTTTACTTGATTTTGTAATCGAACCCTGTATCATAAGCCCAAGCATTACCGCTTGTGGTAATTTTAAGTAAAATAAAGATTATCAACTTGACAAAATGTAAAAGTAAGTAAGTCAAGATTTTTAAACTGAATCGCAAAAGATTTCAGCATCGAGTTCATATTTATCTTTCAATTCTCCGACATCGTCTGTTTGTGCTTTTAGTGCTATCATCACGAGCACTTATCAGCCGGCTTTCCTTTCACTGACTCATTCAAAAACAAAGAACAACAAAATATACATCTTCAAACGGTTACAAAAAGGTTTCCCATTTGTTAGTCAGGGGAGATTCTAAAATAAATTTACCAACCTCCTCCTTTCCTCCTTTTCTCTCAACCTGTGTTTATTTATTTGAGGTGGACACATCATTCTACAATGACTCTCTATTAGTCTTCATCTTCATCATAAAATATCATCTTTCACACCGAAAACTTTCGGAGTAACGTACATCGGAGTAACGAACATTCTGAATACTGTACTTCGGTGTTTCGAACTTCGGAGTAAAGTAATACAGTCACCATCCATAGTTTAATTGTTTATAGCTAGAAACTACATATTTTAATATAACATCACGTCATGAAATCCCCGAAGGGTTAAAGGTGCACCTAAAATACACCAACCCGCCTGTGATGCGGGATGTTGTAAGAGATACCGCGGCCTTGACATAGAAGGCTAAGAAGGAATACAGATATATGGCGCTCTGTCCAAGAGCGGTATTTGATGATTTGCAACCCCCTAAAATAAAAAAAAGGTACACCAACGTTTGTCCAGTTATGTTCAAATCTCATTTAATAGGGCGACCCCACCGCCATCATCACTTCACAAATACGGTATTTCGCCAAAATGAATCTAAATAGTCCGTCTGATAGATTTTCAAAAACGAATGGACACGTAATTTTTTTTTTTACGTAAACAAGACGGATTAATTAGTTTTTTGGTAGCTACTGAGTTTCTATAGAAAAAATCCAATAAATAATACTGACCTTAGAATTTAACCCTAAATAATTGGAAACAAAACAATAGAACTTGGCAGTTGATACAGCACTTGATGAATCACTCATTCTATTTTTTTTTTCTTTATTTTGGAAAAGGCTTTAATCGCGACGCGATTATGCCAGCCTCGTAGTTTTACATAATAAATACAATCTAAATAAAAACTAGGGTCTTAACTTAATTAGTTTTACAATTAACTTATATAACTTGACAGCTAATTTGGACGTAGGTTTGGACAATATCAAATTACATATTCCAACATCCTAACATAACTCTCGCTTCAGTTTCTATTGTTCTCCGTTCTGCTCCATCCACTCATTCTTCTTTTGGTGTACATAGTGTACCTACATCAATGAAGTGCTTACTTATGTATTATTTATTATATATTATTTCAGATAGGCCGAAACAAAGTTTTGGAGACATCAATTTATTACTCGCGCTAATCAGAACCCCCGCATTTCAGCTTAACAAAACCTTAATTCGCATACAGAAATGTATTAAAAAATCAAATTTAAACTTAAACTGCCACTTACTCGATATCTTCTATGATTTTCAACTAAGTATTCTAAGTTCCTGATATTTCGACGCTGCTGTAAGCGCCATGATCGTGGAATATCTCATCAGTGAGTGACTGTGTAAGTTTTGAAAACATAAAACAGAATTCAAACGTGATCCTTTTTTGCAATGTTTTTTTTGTAATTTCTTCTAAGAGTTCCTTATTGTTTCCTTTTTCTTATTTATTTTGAACGATTTTCTAAAGCTTTGTTACAGTAGAACAATCGGGGTCGTTCTTCTGTGCTTGTTCGAAGCGTTACGAAAATTGCTTTCTTTAATTTTATTTCTAAAGCTTTTATTTCTTTTGATTACGTAGGTACCCAGGTTATGTGATTATATTAATTTTATTTATCATTTAATATTAACATGTCTTTGAAACAGTGTTAATTCATTAAGAATATTTTACTGAATTAAGGTTTTTAAATAAATCTCATTCAGAAATAAAATTATCAATGAGATTATGTTTCCTTGGTTATTAGCATAAATTCTGAAATAAATTAGTGATTCAGACGACTTAATTCAATGTCGAATTAATCTTGCATCTCAACACGAGGCATAATCAAATTGAGATTAATATTTAAGACATTTATTCGACTCATTTGCTTCGGTTGTTACTAACTGGATACTTGAACTTTTATGGCCTTGTATCTGCAAGTCATGTTACTGCCATTTCACCTTGATTGTCATCATTAGCCTGCTTTTCTCAAGGTTACGGATAGGTTTCAGTGTTACCAAATCTGGCTGAAGACTAGTGTTTTAACATGGAGCGACTTCGTATTTGATTTCGATGACCCAGTTATTGGGTACCACGGTACCCGCGATATCTGTAATATAACTTTTAGTACCCATAACTTTATTACTTTTAAACATAGTCTCACTAAAGCTTTTACCCTTCAGATCGGAACAACGAACATGGTGCATCTTCGCCCTGAGGACTTCATGGACAGCGACGTGTCTTTTGGAGACAAGTCGGTGATGTCCAACATCAGGGAGATTAAGCGGAGACTGAATGAGAACCCAGAAGACCCTGACCTGCCTGGTAAGGACATGTTATATGCATATTCACAATATTGCCACAATCCGAATTTAGTCACCAGATTTTGACAAATATGATACTGAAGTAAATGTTAGTCCAGTTAGTCTAAGGAATCTAGTCCAAACGATTTTACTGCAACTAAGTCAAATAGATCAGCATCAGCTTCTTGCCCTTGACCTTTGTTATTTGGTGTCTTGGTGTTGGTGATACGTTTTCATCTTCCATTTCATTTTATCCGTTATTACTGTTCGTAAATCGGGGACGCCACCACTGGGCCACCGCTGCTTACATGCAAAAATATATTTCTTCAACCAAATTATAAAAAAGATCACATGCAAAAAAAAAATACTACTTTCAAAAGCCGGTGGCAAAAAAAACAATTAAACATACGAGTCACCGTGTAAATCGGTTAAAAAAAAAGTCGTTACCCAGCAAAAATTTTTGCATTGGGGTACTTAGTTTGATGTACATAATGCTTGGTTTGCGTTTGTCTGAAGGGTTAGTTTACACCCTGTATATAGCTGAACATAGAACCTCTTCCTTTTTTGAAGTCTGTTAAAAGTAATGTTCTGCGAAATAAGTTGGCTTCATATAGTAATGAAACGCGAGATGGAAAAATACAGAATAGTTGAGAAAATTAATAGCAAGAAGAATAAGGTAAATCAGATATAAGCCGTCGAAATATCAGGAAAATGTTCAGTACTTTCTTGCAAACTAGGGAGATGGATAGAATTTCTCTTGCGAAGTTGCCATAGTAGTTAAGCTTCTTACAGCCATATTGCGTTACCTGGCAGTCTGTACCGCCTTAACAAGTTAAAGATCTTTTTTCTTCGCGTAGGTTGTTTAAAGAAGTCATTTAATGTTCATTTTTAGCTCAAAAGAGGCATACCTACATAGTTAACCACTATTAGTATTTATAATATTTCCCTACACTAAAAAAGACTCACTACATCATATCTCATGTTGTAGTGAAACCTACCTTATTTTGTTTTAGGTGGGTGGGAACTTATCAAACAACCCCTTCCGCTCTTGGGCAGAGCGAAAGGGAGTGTCAGACTTCTACTGACTAAAATCCACCCATGTTCCTTCTTAGCCCTTTATGTCGAGGTAGCGGTATCTCTTACAACAACCCGCAGCCCCGACGGGAATGAAACCTACCAGCAACAACAATAAATTATATTTTAGACGATAGGGATGTTTACTGACTTAAAAAATGTGATTCTAATTAGTCCGTCTGTTAGATTTTCGAAAGATATTGGATATGTATTTTTGTTTAATCAAATCAATGAAAATTGACGAAGATAAAACGCGTGAAAGATTTGAGTGGGGTCTGGTGACGTCACTGACCGCAAAAAAAAAATCAAACTAATGTCTTAGATTATGACGTCACGCGAGTTTTCAAAGCACTGTATCGTCTTTATTGTTTGTTTACGTGAAAAAAGAAAAAATACGTGTACAATATTTTTTGGTATAATTAGATTTTTTTGATAACTACCCTATTAAACACTACAAGAGCTATCAAGTACTTGAACACATTGTATAAGGGCTGATTGTTTTCAGTTTCTGTCCAACAATTTCCATAAATATCTAATTCCAGCTCCAAAATTGATCCTGAGTTCCGTACCTGTAAAACCATAGTAGGTAGGTATCCGAAAACGTTCCCCTCTAAGCGGAGGTATTCCATGAAGCACACCTAAACGAAGCACACCCAGACGAAGCACACCTAAAGTATAGCCCACCTAGCCCACCGCATAGCCCACCTATGGGTGTGCTAAGTGGAATACTTTAGGTGACGAGTGACGGTGAGAATGGGCTCCATGGTGGAAACAACTTGCAGCTGGAGTTCATGCATTGGTTCCTTAATTTGGGCGTTTGAGGCACATTTATGTTCCTTTATTTTAACAACTTCTTCCAAGTTACTTAATGTGAGTAAGCCATTACACCCTTTTTTAATACACCGCCACAAAGCATTACCGTTTTTATTAATCTTGTGTTTTCTATATTGTTTGTTATGTATGGGATTTATAGAACATTATGAAAATTACAAGTATTGTATCACATTATTATAATGAAACTGAAAGATGTTAGATATTAAGTTAGTCTTTAAATATTTTCTTCTATCGACATTTTTATTTCTGAGTCCCCGCACTATGCGAGTGATATTCGTAGGTGTGCTTCGTGGAATAGGAAATTAATTATTTAAAATTTTTATTTGAAGCCCACCTATGGATGTGCTAAGTGGAATACTTTAGGTGTGCTTCGTCTGGGTGTGCTTCGTTTGGGTGTGCTTCATGGAATACCTCTCTAAGCGAACACTTTGATCGGATTAGAGAGAAAGCCGTTAAACAATAGATATCAAAGTTTTCCGCCGGTTCCATAAAACTTCAAGATTTGTCAGACTTCAGAGTTTTCGGAGAAATTGAGGCTTTTGTAGACTGTTCCTTTGTTGGAGGCCCTTATCGACATAACATAACACTTTTATTCTCTAAAGGTTAAGGCAGTGGTGTAGCTGACTTTGCTCGACTTTGAGCTGGATGCGAGACGCACGGGGAATTGAAAATTCAATGTGGCGACACTTAGGGGGGCCTATGTCCAGCAGTGGACGTCTTTCGGCTGAAATGATGAAGATGATGATGATGATTGATTTCATTTTCATGTCACGTAACGAAACTAATATTTTTGAATCAGTAGGTCTAATCTCCTATTTACAATCGTTATTTTACGAGAAATTCACATTTGAACTTTGCTCACTTTGCTCGTGGCTCTACAAGTTCACACTATCTTCCCTCACCCTCATTGATCATGTACCTAACTGCTGTTGATACTGACATGGTTCCTGGAACTGTTCAGGGTTATAAGGAAGCTAGTAGTAAATAAATCTTCACCATTTCGCAACCGCATCTGTAATATTTAGATAGACAAACCTTTATGACTTCCTTTTGCAAGTTTGCCAAATTGTTTCGCAATAAACTCCATGTTTATGTTATAAGCCACGCAATTCCTGTAAGATATAATCATATTGTAAATGGAAAAGTAACTAGCAACAACGACGCCGACGGGAAGAATTTTAATTTGCATACGGATAGACCTCATATAGACCAGAATATCATCTGCCTAGCCTTTTCCCAACTATGTTGGGGTCGTAAGCAGACGCCTGCCTATCTGACCTTCTCAATCCAGTTGGTACTGGCTAAAACGATACCCCTTGGTAGGATTGGTTGTCAGATTTCCGGGCAACTGACTTCTTGTAACGACTGTTAAAGATGTATAAATTAGGTACTACTGGATCCAACGACGGCTGAACGGCACGAAGAAAACTTGGCATACAGACCAACCGCGCGGCCTAAGCAAGCGTGGCTTATCCTGAAGATGAATCGAGCGGTTGATATTATTTCACCACCAGCTACTAATAGACTTTTTTTTTGGCGGGTGTAAAATCATCAAATAACCCCTACCGCTCTTGAGCATAGCGAAAGGGAGTGCCAGACTTCTACTGACTATAAACCACCCATGTTCCTTCTTAGCCCTTTATGTCGAGGTCACGGTATCTCTTGCGAACAACCCGCAGCACCGACGGAAGCTACTGATAGACCTGACAAAACCTTTGCATAATTTTCGACCAGGTCAGCTCACTCGCTTTGACGAGAACAGAGTTGTTCCCATAGGAATACAGCTGTGCAATAAATGTTTACAGTTTGCTACTAGGGAGGCGAACGGAATGTGCAATGAAACTCAGGCCAGTCTAGTTGGAGTGAATGAATAAATGGATGTTTTCGAAATATCCTAAGGGAAAAGGGTTAAGACATTGGATGGAAGGAAGAAGTAGAATGTAATTTTTCAGTTTATTCATTCCCTGACCTTATTTCATACCTGTACCGTCTTCCAGAACTGCAACCAGTGTCACCAGGAGTCCGTCCAACGAAGCCAACCGATGAAGAAGGGTCGAGGACCAAGCGCAGCGTCTTCCCTGACTCTTCAGCTGACTCTGTCGATGAGTACGCAGCCCCCAGGATGATGACTAAGGCTGATGAGAGGTAAATATGATGATGATTGAATTTTATTTTGGTTTATAGGTTAGCAAATGGAATTATACTTCGAACATTAAAGGCAAAGGCCTTTTAGAAAAAAAATATGCAAACAATGGTGTATATTATATATTTTTATAAAATAAAGAATAACAAACACTCCACGAAGAACTAGAATTCATCACCTTTTTTTTGGGCGTTGTGTAATCATCAAATGACTCCTACCGCTCTGGGCAGAGCGGTAGGTAGTGAGACTTCTACTGTCTAAAAACTACCCATGTTTGTTCTCAGCCCTTGTGTCGAGGCCGCGGTATATCTTTCGAACAACCCGCAGCCCTGACGGGGGAATTCATGACCTTAATTCGTATTACGAAGATACCCCATATCGAATTCTCACTTTTCAAAACAACCCTGCATAATCGTCAAAGTACTAGAAGATCTAGCCCTAAACGATATGCTGACCGCAAATTCCAGTATAGATTGCTGAAGTTAGTATGTAGATACCTTTGTATATAGAATAGTCGGCGGCTCGTCGGTCTGGCGCGAAGCAATCAGGAATGCGACCGCAACGCTCTCGGGTTTCATCATGAGAAATATTCATGGATTATGTTTATTGCTATTTTTATTACGTCGCATTCGCAGCGCCCTGGTTAATCTTCGGTGGATCTCGCAAATGTGGGACTTTCATGATGTTTCTGGGTAAACCTACGGCTGTGATACCTTCTTACTTTTTTATTGGGTACGGTTTTTGCGAAACAAGTGATGACTAGCATTTTACTTTACATACCTTTACTTACTTATTTCATTATTTGTCAAGATAACAAATTATGTTCAATACCGGGGAAAAAGCAAGTCTTCTTAAATAAGTTATTCAAACCTACCTATGCCTATTATTTTTCGGTGACTTTGTTTTATTCACATATTACATACATACGAATTAATACAAAAAGCATGGCCATCAATACTTCCAAATCTGACTCAACATGGCGTCTACCTACACTAAATTATCGAAAGCCCTCTAAAATAACCTTTCCAGCAAAACCAACGTGACAAAGCCGTACAAGGATCTTATGACGTGTGGCTCATGTGGCTGACATCGGAACTAAAGCCGCCATCTTGTGTTTTCGTCACATTTTACAATTAATGTTCCACATGCACCACAACCACATTTTGCCAGTTATGTTTATTTATTTATTTAGGATCTCCAACAAAGAATATACACAGATCATGTTAATTGTAGTGGACGACAAAAGTATCAAGTAAGTATACTCCTTCACTTACAGGAGACCACAGCATGCACAATATAATTTAAATCTAAGCTAACAGAGCTATACAGTACCAATTAAAAATATGTACTACTAAATTTAATACATGTTGAAGTCCTACGGGGACTCGTCTATGCCATCAACTGGTCACAAAGTCAGACTACCTGGCTGGTACGGAGAAATTCTTAATTGAAAAACCCAATAACAATTTGCTCAACCTTTGAATCGAATCCAGAATCTCATGCATAGCAGTCGCTCTTGCAAACACTGGACAACCAGGCAATTTCCTGTTCCCTAACAGCGTAATTCGAGCGCCAAAAGATAATTGCATCACTGTAGGGATACATCCCTTGGACTCCCTGTCAAGCGAGGGTGGCAAATGAACCCAGTAATACAATTACTGCGGAGAGCACTCAGTTCCCGACACATCACAAATATTTGTTACTCTAGAACGTAACTGTGTGTGGAATTATCGATACATCATTGGATGTTAGTAACACTTAATGCTGTTGTGAGCTGAACAATATTTGGGTGTAAGAGAAGACCAAAGAAACGATAGATGGACTGTGTAAAGTATGATATGATATATGAAAGGAGGTAAAAGTATGTTAGAAGAAGGCATGCTGCATCCAACCCGAATGAATTAGGATAAGGGCTAGAGAACGATGACATTTGCCCAATTGTGAATTTTACCATAGACCGCCCTAGGCCGGCCAGAAGTGTCAGACTTCTACCGACTAAAAACCACCCATGTTCCTTCTTAGCCCTTAATGTCGAGGCCGCGGTATCTTTTGCGAACAACCTGCAGCCCCGACGTGATGATTATAAATGCCTTATACATATATGCTAATCCCCGTATAGTGCACATATCGTTGGGCAATCAATAGCATAGTCCACTTCTAACCCATACCCACCCATACAAACACAAAGTTACTCGACTCAAAGCGATCTAACTGCAAACATTGTAGGTAAACTTGTTAGAGCGCTACATAAGCGGCACGTGCCGCCTCGCTAAGTTCACTCACTACCCGGGTTCTGCTTTAGAAGGTATTATGCCTGACAGCCTGAAGCCTTACGTTCTAACGTTTGTAGGAGGTTCAGAGAATTTTATATATACGAACACGATTTCCTGATCAAGGTAAAGGGTGATTGGGTTTCAGGACTTTCTCTGTTGAAGCCATGCAGTCTAGATTTGTACCCGGTTGATGGCAATACCCTTCCCCCCACCCACATTACATCACACTTCACACTAATTTTATAAAGGCGAAAGTTTGTGAGTGTGTATGTTTGTTACTTCTTCACGCAAATACTTCTGCACGGATTTGGATGAAATTTGGTACACAGATAGTTTATAACCTGGATTAACAAATAGGATAGTTTTTATCCCGATTTTATATTCCCGTGGGTTGTAGCGGGTGAAGCCGCTGGCAACAGCCAGTAGGACATAAACCGTAAAAGGCCAAATGATCAGGTATTTCAGTCTTGATGTGTTATGTTTATAAATACGAGCATTCGTGAGCAAAATAAGTAGTCTGGAATATTTTCCATGTTATTGAATCTTTACGATACAGATGACGAAAGCCTGTACTTAAGCAAAGTTTTTTCAGTCGGAATTCAAACTCATTAATTTAGCTTGCTAATGTAATTTGTTAATTTTACCGATATTACAAGTGAAACACTACTTTTTGTGCAGTCAAATAAAAATACTAAATAAAATACTAAGTGTATAAAACCAAATCGGTCACAAACGAAAGTTACCACACAAAAGAGAATATTCTCATTTCTATTTCTTTTTGGAGAACTGACATAAACAAAAATAGTTTTTCACTCAGCAAAACATTAATGTAAAAGGATCCTAGTGTTGGGTCCATTTCCCGGGATTAAAGCCAACAGGAACGAACTCGTCTACAAATGTCATTCCCCAATTTTCTCCGCTTCATTCGAGTCAGCGTGCGAGTGACAAGTTACGTATGTCACTGTCCTGCAGGGCTATTGCGTATCTTTTACATGACAGTGGCTAACCTTTAGTGCCTATCAATTACTGTCAAATTGTTCCATTTTGTACTTAACCATAACCAATTTGACAATTAATTCATAGACAATATGATAGCCACTGTCATTTAAAAGATACGCAATAGCCCTGCTGCTATGCATTGTTCTTGAGCTAAATAAGTATGATATTAAATTCGAAAAAAAATCGTTATTATTTGCTGAGCATAGAATCAGTAGATGCTAAGATGGCGTTTCATTCATCACTTTCACTCTCATAAATTAACGATGTTTATTTGAAGATAATATTAACCAAATTCATAAAAAAAAATAAACAAAAATATAAGATAAAATATTGTTTTTGCTTACTTTTATTGTTTTATCTTTGGGGGACATTGACGTTCCTATTCTAATTTGCAACGCATTGTAAGTTGCGAAATGTGACGAACTGAGTTGATAAGTCTAAATTGAACATGAGAAAACCTTGTTTTTAAACGGTTTTATTTAGCTCACCCCGTTTGTTTTATTTATTATTCTTGGGTCAAATTTAGTAATTCAAATTTCACCCTTTTCCTGTCAACCGATTAATCTGAAATTTTGTATACACTTTGGATTTTGGTGACAATACAATTATGTTTATTCATTATCATTATAAATTCAAGATGGCCGCCGCTACAAAATGGCGGATAATTTATGTTTTATTAATCCCATCAATATGGGTATCAAATGAAAGGGCTCAACAAGCAGAATACAATATACTATAAAAAATTGAAATCCAAGATGGCAGCCGCTACAAAATGGCGGATAACGTAGGTTTTATCAATCCCATCAATATGGGTATCAAATGAAAGGGCTCAACAAGCAGAATACAATATACTATAAAAAATTGAAATACAAGATGGCGGCCGCTACAAAATGGCGGAAATAGAAAATTTTAATTATTTTTTTTTAACTACGTATAGAGGAGTTGGACTGCAATAAACTAACGGGCAAGAAACCTTGCAATAATGAAGCACTAAAAGAATTAAACAGAATGCGAAATAAAAACTAGAAAATAAAAATAGGTAAAAAAACTTTTTAAGTTTAACGGTTTTATGTTAAACATACATTGCAATGTTTAAGATAAATGTACTAAAAACCAAAAAATAATAAAATAGATACAGTCGTGGGAATTATAAACATATGCATAGACTAGACTAAAATAAAACCGTGGGGCACGTCAATTGTCTACAAATTATCGACTTAATGTGCGATAGAAGAATCGTTTAATTCGTCGTTAAAATAGGCAGTTGGCCCGCAGACGGTGAGGAAATTACTTACTATTTTCTTGCTCATGGAAATTCCAATAGTTATACACTCCATGTAAATAAAAGAGACGTGCCCCACGGTTTTATTTTAGTCTAGTCTATGCATATGTTTATAATTCCCACGACTGTATCTATTTTATTATTTTTTGGTTTTTAGTACATTTATCTTAAACATTGCAATGTATGTTTAACATAAAACCGTTTAACTTAAAAAGTTTTTTTACCTATTTTTATTAATTTAAAAGATACTAAAAAACCACAAAGTAATGTAAGTTTTTAGCATAATTACATATTTGCAGGAGTCTAAAGAAATGAAAGTTTACATGTACAGTCATAAACACCGCAAAGTGTACACCTAAGCCAACTTTAAAAGTATTTTTTTTTTTGGTAATAGTTACCAAAAAAAAAAATGACTTTAAAAAAAAAATAGGTTACTTCATCATCGTTATCCCACAAGAAAATACTTAGGTTTTGTATTTTCTAATGAGAATCCATTTATTTTCAGGCAACAAAACCTTAATATATGTACATACTAACATTTGTGTTAATCTAAGCAACTTAAAAATATATAAACACAAGCAAGCAACTTTAAACTATGATGCTACTTTACTAAGAGTATAATTATTCCTGCTCCTATACCCACTACACGAGCTTAGCAAAGCCAGCTTAAGACTTATAAACAAAGCAAAAGTAATTAAAACTAGACTTTTTAGTTTTGCGATTTTAATTAAAAGCCGTTGATGAGGTAAAGTTGGCGCAACTCACGCTTGGCCGGCTAACGAGGGCGCCGTTGATGCTGACAGGTGGGGGGAGGTAAAGTTTTAGACAGTAGAAGTAGACTTTGTTATGAAGAGCTGGAGAGATGAGCTGGAACGTCGTTGAACTGTGATGAATAAGCATGATGTTTGTTCGCGGTGTTACACTGAGTACTTAACATGTCATATGATGTGGTTGGATTTGTTTGTGTATTACAGTCGAAAATCAACAATATCGTCATCAAGAGTATTACAAAGTATCTGAGTTGGTGGCAGTGGCTCTTTGTAAAATATTTATATTTAACTGCATCCGGTTAGACTGGACGCCCCATCCCCAACAAAGTACAAAAAGGATAAGCAGATGCAGATGTGCCTAGCTAAAATTATGAGTTACATTCGTGATCATTATTTATTTAAGTTGATTATTATAATTATGATTACTTATGCATGTATGCGCATACATGCATCGCATATCAACAAAATATACCTCAATTAAAAACAAACTATAGAAGGACATCGAAGAACTCTTCAACGCTATCAGTTAATGCCAGTTTCCTTAAAACGTCTGTGGGTTTAACCTATATTTATGAACTAATTGACAGCAATTTGAGTTATGACAGGAAATAACTTCTCCAGGAACGAATTGTCTACTCTTTTCCAACATTTACACAGCTTCCGATTCGGGAAATAAAATTACCTTCCTCAGCAAATAACGACTACGATTCTAAGAGCAATCTACTTCAACTTATAACGAAGTTGTGCCAGCAAAAATGGCAAAGTTTATACCTATAATACTAACATTGAACGTTATTTCTTCCCACGCCAGTCTAGCTTTATTCGAGATATTGCAATAACTTCTAACAAAGTTTTTCAACAAGCAATATTGTTTCAGACGCAAGACAAAGAAGTTCTCGCCAAACTTGGACAACGCTCCTTCAGCCAAAATGACGATGCACACCGTGACCAGAACTGTCAGGAACAGCGATTTTGAGGTACCATCTTATTAATGTTGTAGGTATCTAAAACTCGATGCTGCTCAATATCTGGTTAAACTGGAAGCCGACCCAAACATAGCGTCACTGCACCTGCCAAATTCCATGTCCATTTTTTTTATATTTCGAACTTTTTACTAAACATATTCATATTTGTATCTCCTTTTCATTCTCGATGCTATAATCTTTTTTGTAAAATTTGTATTAGGAACGAGTTGAACTAAATAAAATACGTATGCATTGATAATTCCCAAAACCTGACAAAATCATATAATACGAGTATATGAAACATGTCAGCCGCAGTGACGATACTTAGATTTAAAAATTTAATTATTTTTTAATGTTATGTCAGATGTAGACCTAAATAAAAAACTTTGGGGTTACACAAATAATGTTTATGAAGCGAATAAACTTCATTTGTAATTCCAGATAGTAGAACTACTTTGCATGTTTATGAGATTCATTGTCTAATGTGCCATTTCGGCAATATCTCTGCTATTTCTTGTAAGACCCATGTACCCATTCCCGTAAATAGCTCATCAACATTCTCTTGCTCTTATGTCAATTCATTTGTGGTCGCCGCATCATATCTTCTTCTTCGATACTTATCTATTAGGTACTCGTCATCTTATTAGATATCTCTTTTGTAGCCATATCATCCCTTACACATCTTTGGTCTTACTCTACTCTTATATCCACTTGCATTTATATCCACTATATCCACTTATTCAAAATCCTCACGACATTTTCCTCATCATTTACCTCCTCATTATTTCCATGTACTTGCATCGACTCCACTTTAATTACAACGAATAATGATTTTTTAAGTCATTATATAATTAACTATTACCTCCCAAATATGTTTATCAAACTCATGTGTCCCATTATTTCTCAATCCTACAACGTTATAATCTTCTATAGGATATGCACATCAGTAGACAGACGGGACACACCCTCTAAGCCTAGAGTTGTCTAATTCGTAACTGAATTTTGTTTCAGGAAGGCGTAAGGAGACCGTTCGTCGCAGCTCACTTCCACGGCAACACGTCACATCTAAGCCCAGAGATACACGAACATTACAAAGGTAAGATTTACTTAGTTCTGATTTATAATCAGACAGTGAACAAAGTTAATGCAAGATTTCACTAACGCCCCGTCCACACCTCAGGCAATACGGCTTACGACACGTTTTGCGTCTCCCTTGTTTTGTTTGTAGCTTGTATGTCGCCCCCCCCCCCCCCAACACGCATGTTGCTAATTCTGTTATAGCCAAACAAAGCGCAAATATTTGAGTTACAATTCTCAGCTCAGTACCAAGATTTTGTGAAAACAATATGTAGAATTTTCGGTCTATACTTTTATCTTGGGATTATTTTACACGCACTACATACTTAATGATAATAAATTCCTGTTGTCCACGTCACCACAACGCAATTATGAATAATGACCTCGCGAAACGAAAAACATAATCATTCATTCATTGATTAAATTCATTCATGGTCCAAAAATAAATGCATATTTTTTAAATATTTATGAACCCAAATACCAAGAACACGTTTTATTAAAGAGCAGATTGTCGCATATTTTACTTCGAATTCGCTCTTTATGATTGACTATTATTCATAAACTACGCTAAATGTCGCATATTGCGCAGTGATGACATCATTTAAAAACCTAATTACTTTGCTAAATATTTATTTATAAAGAATATTAGCATCTCGTTTTAATAATTTGGCGCCTAGGTCTAGTTAGAATTTTATTAGGAAGAACTTAATGAAGATTACGAAAAAGCAAAATTCAGAATTTTGTATTGCGCGCGTATTATGTTAAAATTTTAAAATTTCAAAACCTAAAACGTTTGGTACATATTAATATTAGCATCTCATATTAATAATATGGCGTCTAGTTCTAGCTAGTATATCAATAAAAAGAACTTAACGAACTCGATGAAGACACTAAAAGCACTACTTCCGTATTTTATTTCCTGGACGACGGGCAAAAAAAAAATCAAACAACACTAAAAACTTATACATTCCTCGTGTTAATGATAAGAAAACCGTAGCTAAATGTATTTATTTGTTAAAACTTTACGCTCGTGTAAAAAGCCCAGACAATACAATCCCTCTTCCCATTTATGGTAAATATTAACTTTATTTAATTTACGCTCGTTATTTACCCACATTTTCGATATCGTTTTGAAAGCTTGACTTCTTCGCTCTCTAGAGGGACATTTTCGGGGACATTTTTTGGGGATTCATTTTATTTTCCTAAAATATTTTCTTTTCCTTTTTATTCTTCATTACCATTAAGGTACCGTAACATCAATGCAAAAAAAAAACTTTAATGAATACTCATAAAAGTCTTGAAAGCGGTTGGTTCAAGTAACTTCAATGGCTTCTGTAAGCTTCTTCGTTAAAATAATAAAACAAAGCATTTCTCATTAATCATACTCGGAAAGTAGGTCTGAAGTTGTATGGGGAGGAAGGTTGAAAGATTTTCAGCCCTAGGGAATATTTTTTCAACTAACAGCTGTCAAATTATAAAAAAAAAACTACCTAATTCTATTTTCACATTTCTATAGAACCATGTTCCAACTGTCTATATAGCCTCTCAATTACGGTGGCGTCACAGAGTACATAATAGTACCATGTAGTGGCGTGTAACATTGATACTGCGAGCATATGCAAATATATCCAACACGCTGCTACTGCACAAGTTTGCCTTCAGCTGTGGAACTGATGAGAGATGGAAATCAATTGAGCTTATGGTCGTTTCAAGACATAGTGAAACTTACTCAATTTGCAATGAATCAATTTTTACATGAAATGTTGTTGCTGACTGTACTCCCGTTTTCAAGTCTATTACAACGGATCTGTTTTTTGAATACAAGTGTATTGATTCACTGTTAATAAATTCACCAACTCTTCAACACAACAGTCCTTATTTGGCAAAACCTTTGCTGATTAGATGTGATTTCTTCCACTAGCAAGTTTTCAGGCAGTAGTAGCCCAAAGTTTTTGCGAAATACTCAAGAATCATCTGTTCACATTTTACCCGACTGCGGCGAAGCCCAAAAGGAGGGTTACGTGTTTGGCGTGTATGTTTGTATGTATGTATGTCCGTTTCTTTGTTCCCTCATAACTCCTAAAAGGATGAAGGGATTTGAATAAAATATACGTCGTTAGATTTGTCTTGATGGCGCGAGTGTCACTGGCTACATTAAAATTAAAAAAGAAAAGAAATTTGGGGATTTTGGGGGCCATATAGCGTATTTCAAAGAATAAAAAAAAACATTCTCATCGAGTAGGGTATCAAAATGAAGGGTTTTAAAAGGAGATTACAAAAATATATGACACTTATATGTTTAAAATAAATTCAAAGTCACAAATCATATAAACAAACACAAAATTTAAATCATCTGCGAAGAATTTATCGCGAATAACGAAAGAAACAACACAAAAGAACTAAAAAGTTGAAAATATTCATTAGAATATTAAATTATGAAAGGAAAATAGAATGGACCCCGCCTGCTTCCAAGTTTTGTTTAATTTAAAATGTGCTTGTTTTTTACTTTTCAGTTTTTTCAGTCGGGTTTTTAGTTTTTTATCTACTTTTTTTTTGGTTCTTCTGTTTTTTTCTGTTCCAGTTCAAGTTTATCGAACTTATTATTGCGCTTGCCGTTCGCTACGTGGGTTTTGCCCCGGTTGCGATACATTGCCTATGAGGAAATAAAGCATTTCAACTTATTGAATTCCCGTAACATTTCTGAAATAAATATTATTCTAACCGGTACCGGTCATCTAAGTAAGTCCCTTACTCCCTCTATACACCTATCGTCTCTGTCTCACAGTCCTGAGGTAACGCATCGTCATCATCACCATCAGCCTATGTTGCCCACTGCAGGGACTTAGGCTTCCTCTCTAGAAAAGGAATGAGCTATAATCCGACAGACGTCTTTTTTTTAATCCGGTTTCCTCACGATATTATCTTCACCGTTTTGAGAGCAGTGGGGATTCTATAAATAATACAAAGTAATGTGCCTGACTGGGTTCGAACTCACGACTCACTGTTCATAAGTCGGGGCCACACCTGGGCCACGGTTACGCAAGTTATAAACTGTCTATTTCTGTCTTCCACAGGTAACGGCCTAGTCCGTGTGTCTCACGGAGCAGCCCACGACGTGTGGTACCCAGCCCCGTGGACAGCGATGTCGCCGCACCCTCGCCCCACGCTCACTCGCACCGGTCACGTGCACGTCCACCACACTGGCGTGTATCTCGTCTATGTACAGGTATACATAAACTGATGACTTTTTAGAACGGTTTTTTTATGTGCTTTCAGGTAAAGGGTAAAACACTGGTTATTATGCATACATTAACATTTCATGGCACACGAAAAAAGCACCCTGTAAGGGCACTGCAAATTGTGGGATATAAAATTATTAGATTACAGTCATTATACAAGATTTTTCAGTCACCGTCCAAATTGTGATATATTAATCTTTGGCGAAAATCATTGAATACGCGTTTTTTCTTGTAGTATCACTCAATACAAGAATATTGAGATATCACATCACAAAGTCTTAACTTTTCATGGAGAACGGATAATTCTTTCGAGGAAATGATTAAATATGAAAATTTAACGTATTGATTTTTTTTAAATGGTGTTAGTGAATGATAGATGCCTAGAAAAATATGGACGGTGACTAAAAAATCATCTTGTATAATATTATTTTTTTCTTCTTAAAATGTTATACGCTTAAAACATTGAATTCGTTAAAAATAATCTAAAGAATACTTCAAAAAGAGTTCATTGTATCGACTTGGATTCGAACCATCGCATCGTCGTCGTCATACTCAATAGAGTTTGACTTAGAACAAGTCCGCGAGCCCGTATGCATTTCGACAAAATTATGTCACTTTAACTCTGCCTAATCAATACATGTTGTAATTTGAGGGAGCTGTGTGTACCTTACAAACTTCTTTTAGTTCGTCATTATTGGATGCCTATACAGGTACTAAATTGAGGAAAAATAACCATAGGGACACTGCACTACCGGTCGGGGCTGCAGGTTGTTCGAAAAAGATACCGCGGCCTCGGCACAAAGGGCTAAGAAGGAACATTGGTGGTTTTTAAGTCAGTAGAAGTCTGACATTCCCTACCGCTCTGCTCAGAGCTGGATTTGATGATTTACCACCCTCAAAAAAAAGGACACTACACACCAATCTTTCATCCGGCTCGAAGGACCAAAATAAAAGCCCCTGAGTTTGATTATAGCCCGCTCTAATCCTACAATCTCTAGCTACGCACACAAAAAAAAATAATTTACTTAGTTCATCTAACACTAGAACAAGTCTATCCCAATGAACGACACAACGAGTTCTAATCTCTCTTCGAGTCCACATCACAGATATATGTATATTTACCTAAATACTTATGCTGGAAACGATCGAGCTTACTGTCGAAGCAAGGTAATTTGTGATTATGACGTCACGTCATAGTAAAACTTGGAACGACAATTAATTAAATTACATTATTATTTACATTACATTAACTTGTTACATTATATTAAGTTCGAAGTTGCAACTTAATACTCGTATGTAACATCTTTTTAACACATGGATGCAATAAAGAATTGAGTTTGAGTTTATGTAGCCAAACAATGGCACGCTTAGTTTCCATACGTATTGTGATATTTGCGTTATCTAGGTATAACATAATATCTGTGGCCTACATATACTCGTAAGTATGATTCGTACACGTGCGGAGAAGCTTGAACTTTTGAAACGGTGAATTTGGCGTTTGTTTGGTTAAAGTCTAGACTTTTCGAAATTATATAAACAATAGATTAGGCCTATAAATTCCTTTGAACTTCTTATCTATACTAATATTATAAAGCTGAAGAGTTTTTTTGTTTGAACGCTATAAACTCCTGAACTACTGGTTGGAATTGAATAAATCTTTTTATGTTGGGTAGCCCATTTATCGAGGAAGGCTTTAGGCTATATAAAATCACGCTATAACCAATAGGAGCGGAGCATAAATGAAAAATGTTGCAAAAACGGGAAAGAGTTTATTTGTTTTGAGAACTTCCGTTGCGTGCGTTGCTTAAACGGTTTAAGTTACACAAATGTCTTATATAAAGCAATTGTTTTTCTTTAAATGTTCTACAAAAAAGTCCGTGACAACATATATATATCTATCTATTAAGATTGACTCACTGTAACCTTTTTTTACTATTGAAATCCCCGTAGAAGTCTGACTGGGAGTGTCAGACTTCTACTGACAACAAAAAAAAGGTTGGAAGATTTATAATCGTTAAGTTCGGCTTTGACTTACTTTATTTTACACTAACTATCTGCCTTGAGGAAATTCGTTGCTCTCAAATAAAGGGAGGCGCGTTGCTATAAAACCATTTATAAGTTGTTCTGTATTTTATTTTCTTTACAATACACTTCACAAAATCTGTTTGTAAAATACCTGTCAAAAATTGTTACGGACATGTTACGTTTTATTTGGGTTTGTTACTTTCAGTTGCATATAATTTTCTTTAAGATCTAAAAATACAGCTGTTTTAGTTGTAAACGATAAACGGAACCAGTACCACATCATGTTAACAAATGTTTTATACCTTGATGAAAACCCTCAATATGAAACCCCTTTTAGTGAATAAAGGAATAAAAAAAAAAAACTAATACTCTTTTGTTCTTCGCAGATCTACTATCTGGACAGCCATGACATCATCTCCTGGGTGCTTCACCGCACGAACGCCGAAATTGAGGGTCGGGAAACACTCCTCCAGTGTGCCCAGTCCAGCCACTCCACAGAACAGATCGACAAGCCCAACTCCTGTTTCTCAGCTGCCGCGCTGTTCCTCAAAGCTGGTGACAGACTTGCCGTCAGAAATACAGGAGGTGACAGGCATTCTCTGATGCAGCCTGAGAAGAGCTTCATCGGTCTTGTCAAGCTGGCTGATGCTGAGGATCCAGTCCAGGAGTTGTAGACTCTCTACCTCTATGTTCCGTTAGTCTTTAGTAACTTTGTCTTAAAGTTCTTCAAAGTTAATGGAAGTATGGTGTTTCCGAACATTTTTTAGTTCAGTGGTTGATTATTATCGAGTACCTACATTACATGATTGCGAGAAAGTCGGGAAAATCTCAAAAAAATGTTATTACCTATGCACACTTTTCTCAAATTATTAGGGATTTAGCTAGTTCAAACATCTAATTCTGATAAGTTACTATAAAACTTAAAATATTTTCTCCTAACTTGATGTTAGTATCGATTTTTTGTCTGAATATATTTGTAATAGAACTTTACAAATATATTGGAAAGTGATAATATTGTTATAATAGTCAAGAAGTGCCATTGTTATGGGTTTACGAAGCGGTAATCATAGGAACAAATTAATTAATTAGTCTTTTTAGAATTGGCATGTTTTTAGCATCTTCGCTGAAACAGATACTTCATGGAAACGACCTCGCCGAATTAAGGTACATATTTTTTTGTCCTTGCAACATTTTGTATGGTCTTGCCACATACTTTTGGCAAAAGAAAGGCAATGCAAATTTTTTGGTACATTTTTAAAAGTATTGTAAAAGTTATTAAACAAATATTTTCGTGTTTTTTTAATTGTTTTAAAATATATGTTTACGTGTATTTTAGTAATATATCGAGGAATCAATCGAAAGATCTGTTATACCATTGATATTATAAGTTACTAACGTTAAAACTTAAAATAATTTATTGTACGTACATAGGTATTTTTATTTAATACTTATAGAAGTTAAAATGCAACGATGCATTTTTGATATTCATGTTTTGTAAGTGAAAAAAATAAATTGTATGAAAAATATTAGAGGGTATTTTTATTTTGACACACCAGTATTACTTACGTCCGTTTACACGTTGTAATGTAAATACCGTAAAACGAGGTAATAGAAATACAGGGGTGAATGGAAACAACACGAGGATTTTAACGTTGAATTGTCGTTGTTGTAGCCATAAACCTAGGTATTTGAATTGTGAAATAAAATAAGCATAAAATAGAGTACTTGTTGGTAATGGTAACCTTTCAAATAAATTTAATGTTAAAGTCCCTTTCAAAATTTTGTCTCTACTCACTCCTGCGTTTCTATTTATCCCAATTTACCCGGTACTAAAAATAGCAGATCGCCTAAATCAGGAACATGGTCCGACCGGCCATTTGTCAACCCTTAAGTTCATGATAGAACTGTGAGGCATAAGATTAAGTGCCCACTGTGAGCCGAAAGCCGACCCATCACTTTTATTGACAACCAAACAAACTTCCTGAACCATTTCTCTTTGACCAACCACACGGAGAGAGCAAATCTACCATCCGAAGCAAGGCATAACAGGATCAAAATTCGACAAACACGGCAGTAGGTACCTCGCCCAATTTATAACTTTTTTGAACAAGATATTTTGTTATCCTATCCAGTATAAAAGGTATTATGTTGTCAAAAAGAATATACTGGAGAAAATAATGTCGATGGCAACGCAAGTTATAGTTCAATTTATTACATAGGACATTTGGCGGGAAATAACACGTTGTCCTGGGGAATATTGCTCATACAGGTAATTCCGTCGAAGATCGTACGTGATTCCCAGAGGGTCAGCGAAGGTTATAATCTTATTTGTTAGTGTCTTAGAGGAGGTTGAAACTACTTGGAAGGAGGTTTAGTACGAAAACAAATCTATTAATTTTTTTTTTCAACTCCACTTGCTCCTTACGATGTAGCAGGTTGTAAGAAAGAGATAGCGCGACACCGGACACGAAGCTGCAAGAACAAACATGGGTGGTTTTTAGTCAGTAGAAGTCCGACACTACCTTCCACTCTGCCCAGGGCGTAAGGAGTCATTTGATGACTTATCACTCTACAAAACAAAATGCATACGATATATTGTTAATTTATGTCAATTAAATTAATCGATTTGTATCTAAAATCCATTCATTTGCCTATAGTCCGACTATGTTGGGTTCGACTTCCAGTCTAGCCGAATGCAGCTGAATAGCAGGTTACATGGAGCGACTACCTATCTTTTTTTTTGTGTAGGAAATCATCAAATTACCCCCTCCCGCTCAGGGCAGAGCGAAAGGGAGTGTCCACAGGCCCGCATCTACGTCACGTGGCCCCTGACGCCCGGAGCGTCTCCCGCGGCGGCTGAGACAAGAGGTTCTCTCCCACTCACGTTCCGCCACCTCCTTTGCTAGCATCACTGCTTCGCAGAAGGAGGCGACGGCGTCCCATCCCATCTCGCCCCGAACCATGGCTTGCACCAGGGCCGGGCGCGAGAGGTCGCCGCCGCCGACTGCCGCTACGAGAGCACGACGGGTATCCACCCAAGTGGGGCTAACCTCCACGGTGTGCTCCACCCTGTCCTCCTGCCAAACCACACAGTGGTGACATTCGGGCGTTTCTACCCGCCTGATTCGGTGCAGGTACCTCCCGAAACAACCGTATCCGGTGAGGACCAGCGTCAAACGGAAGGTGAGGGCACCGTGGCGCCTCTCCAGCCACTCTTCAAAGAGGGGACTTACCGCCGCTATCGTGGCGTACCCTGCATGGGGTTGCGATAGTCGCTCTCTACCTATCTGAGTTAGTACTAACTAAATTATTATACGAGACCCCGATTTATACCTATATTAGTGATATATACCACATATTAGTGAAAATGGGTTTTCTTTACAAATGTTCTTTGCAATTTTTGTTGAACTAAGTTGGTTAGAAGACATCGTTCTGTTAATTTGGAGAATAGCCAATAAAACTGATAACCTGAATAAAAATAAAATAGGCCTTCGTAATTAATATAAGGATTTCCCGATTTAAATAACTTAGGTTAAAGCAAGAACACGAAACACACTGTCTTGGATACAAATACGTAGAGTGTAAAAGGCCCATCACATAGGTCTCATCAGCACATTCTGTACATAATATTAAATAAATACTATACGAGTAATTTACCAATATCTCGCTAATCAGAAGGTTATCAGATATAGTTCGTTCGGCACAAAAATGGTGGAGGTTCGCAGAATCGCGCCTGTTAATGGAAAATATTCTGGCTTCGCACAGTTGGACATTTATTTTTTAAACTTGTAATAAATCTAGCCTATGTTGGGTACTCAAGGATAACGTAGCATTCTAAAGGTCAAAGAATTTTCGGAATCGGTGCGGTCGTTTTAGGGATGATTCTTTATAAACAAACAGAAATACAAACATACAAAATCGTTCATATCACTAACATATTAACACAAAAACTACTGTACCGATTTTCATGTTGTTTTGAACTATGGATATAGTGGTTCACGAGGAAGGTTTTACTATATAATTTGACTGACATCCACACGGGTGGATCCGTGGGCATTAGCTAGTTTATAATCATTATTAGGGGAGACAAGGTACGGTTCAGAAAATAAGCGAATAGAATAACGCCAATAACAGTGTACCTGAGGCTATTTGTTGTACTACTAACGTACGTAGTAAACTATTTTTCTATTTTATTATAGGAAGGAAACATGGTCAGAGATGTGCTCTTAGCTCTTAACGACCTTTGGCGATAATTAGGCAGGGTAGCTACAGCTACTTGTGTTTCAAGTAAACCAGCAGGCTATTACGTATCTTTTAAATGACAGTGGCTAACCTATAGTGCCTATCAATTACTGTCAAATGGTTCAATTTTGTACTAAACCATAACCAATTTGACAGTTAATCCATAGACAATATGATAGCCAGGGGCGTGCGCCCTATATAGGCTCTTAGGCTTAGCCTACCTTACCAACTGAGCATTTCTTATAAGTACTTAATTAACGATGGAATAAAATAACACTATGTACAAATTAATCATAAAAAAAAGTTCAAACTCCTGTTAAAATACTTATAGCAATTTTTCGCGTCCCACTAAAACTCATTGACAAGTACTACGATTAGTACGAATCTTATAGACAAACACTCGACTTGTCTAAAACCCATTCATAATTGTATGCACACAGCGTCACATCGGTGCGTATGGCCGTGTCTATGAACCGCACACATACATAGATTTTCGCAATTTTAACGCAGCAGCTCCTACGAGCCTACGACTGTAGCTGAGTGGGCTGTGATTGGCTGCAACAATACAACCAAACTATAACCCGCGAAGTTCAAAACTTGCATTTTTTTGCAATTTGTATTCCAGTGCTAGGTTGTATGTTGAATAAAATATGACTACATACGTCTTAAAACCGGGAATCATATTTTAATGAACATACAACGGAGCACTGGCCTGCAAATTGCAAAAACGTATGGAAATTTTAATTTCGCGCTTCGCGAACTTCGGGGCTTCCGTGCATAGAGCGCAGCACCTGTTTAGTTCGATGTTCGTAATGTTGTCAACTTGTCACCATTGATGTTCGTCGTATAATCCCATCGATCACTAATAAAAAACTAGATACACAATCCCATACAAAAGTTCTCTAAAAACTGTCGCCAAATGTTTAGGCCTAATACTAGTTGAAATAAATATACATTAATGTAAATTCAACCTTAAACACATTGCCTAAAGTTGTATTCACAAAGCTACGTACAAAAAGCAATAAATTTTTACGACCGGTACTCGTTGGTCAACCAAATTCAACCTTACACGCATGTTTTAAGGTCAGAATTACAAAGTGTCAATAAAAAGCAATAAAAATTAACGACCGAGCCTCGTCGCTTGGACAAGGAATGAATGGAGTCGAACTGCCCTATATTTTTTGTTATTGAAATTGAAATTTTTAAATTTTGTTCGACTTGTTTTAAAAAATTGGTTTACATAATAAAACAAATTCTATTCTATTCTATGGTGTTTAGGTGTAATGGTTATAATTTACCTGAATGTAAATATGTTTTTGGATAGGGCACCTCATTCATTTAGTAATGAAAGTAATTTAAACAGTCATCATTATTTATTTATTCAAAAATTTAAAGATATTGCTTGACAAACAACCTAAATCTAAATTCAATAGTTGCTAAATATAAAAAGTAAGTAAAGAAAGATCGTGTAAAATCTAAGAAATTTATTAAAAATTAAATAAAACTTGAAATCAGACTATAAGGTCCATAATTTTGTTAGTATTTTGGTGTTAGTAACAATGGTGCTTAAATAGTTATGTTTGTATTGTTAGTTTTATTGTCCACATTTATTGACGTAATGTTCATACTAAAGAGATGTTACAAAAAAAAAAGAATAGGACTGAATTATTATGTTATTAATTGCCTTGAAATAAAATAAGTTTATTAAATAATCGTCTTTTCGATAGATTTTAATTTTTTTCCGTATCTTTTTTTGCTATGTAATGCAATCTTACTTTAAGGTACCGTTCAGTAATACATTTTATTTTAATAACTCTATGATTATTATCGTGACACTTGGATGAAAAAACAATCATAAATGAATAAAAAAAAAAAAACAATAGCGTCTCCAACAAATGGAACAGAATCAACACACTTAACTCGAACAATTTAAGTGGGCATGCGATAGTATGATTAAGTACGTTTAGTAAGGGTCTTTACAATTGAGATGCCTTATAACTCCTAATATGCAATACGACTTATTAAAATAAAATGTTTTAACAATGATTTCTTGATAAAATATCAGTATTTACAATACAGTGATAACAATTAAATAATGATAATATTAATACTTACCGAAAATATGAAATTCCATCCTTTTTTAGGGTCCTGGATGTGTGATTTTTACAATTTTTAAACGAGCACTGAGGCATGTTTACCGTCGGAGCGTTCAAATGCTACTAGACTAAAAGAGCACCCAAATGTTCGAGTGGGCGCTCATTCGGTGAGGACATTTTTTTGTCACCGATTGTGTATCTAGTTTTTTATTAGTGATCGATGTATAATCCTGCAAAAAATGTTGACCGCTGTTGTGAACAAACTCTATATGAAAATAATGCAATTTTAATTGCTAGTATTTTTCTATCGACAATAATAACCTAGAAATTATTTTTTACGTAAGAGGAAGCCATTACTGTTTCATTGTTATGACAAGCAATTTATAGCGCGATTTTGTTTTGAAACCGAAAACTTACAGTTAACATCATTAACAGTAGTGTAAATATAAATTTTGTCGTGAATAACCTTTTTTTGTTGTGTGTTTTGGTGTGTGACCTAACAAATAACAATGGTATTTACTTGTGAAGTTTGTGCTGATAATGTGGGTTGTTGGATATTAAAGGTAATAAGTTTTCTCAAGTACTTAGCGTAAGTTTCAAGTAGTATCTAAATGTAGATGTGTACCCGAATTACGAGAATTAATCCAAAAATATGGTAATTCATCGCGTACTCGTCATTTCAATCCTCATAATTATACAACATTTACCTGGCTGTGTGGCTGCATACACACAAATAAATTATTTCTTTTTCCGTGCATTTTGTTTAATACATCATTTTCATTCCTCGGCCAAAAAGCATGACCTATCAGAAAAACATAGAGGGTGTAAAAGGACCCTTAACGCAAACGAAGGGCACTTGTTCTCCCCACCATTGCGATCATTTTTTTGTTCTAGGCCATACCTGGGAACCCTCTAGTTACAGAGATATTGGGGGTCAAAGTTCCAAATTTTGCACAGCTGTTTTTGTAAATACTAGTTTTTCAGGTTATAACTTTACTTAAATTACCTCCATGCCCCTTTTACTATTCAAAGCATCCACTAGCACAATGTTTTAAGTGTGCTACTTTTGAATTGTAGGTACGTATAACTTTTGTTTTTACAGGCTTATTTTTAAATATTAAGTAGGTAAAGGTAAATGTGACTTTTTTTTTTCCTGTCAATTATTCGTAGCCTACCCATCGCGAGGGACCACTGCACGCCACTGATGATAGCCACTGTAATTTAAAAGATACGCAATAGCCCTGCAGGTTAGAGAAATAAGCCAGATGTACAGAATTCATACTTAAAATTTGCACTTTAAAGCTGAATATTTCACAAACGTAATTCAAAAAGTGTAAAGGAAACTCGGAATATTTTTTAAAGACCTATCCAACAACACCCACACAATAGACAGCGCGAGGAAAAACAATTATCCATACTTTAATGTGTACTAAAGAAACCCTAAAATAAAATAATTTTCAATATTTTACTTTAGCACTTTGCCGGCGTAACTTCATTTGTATATTCATGCAAAATTACAGCTGACATGTAGACATTCACTCCCTATTTACACCCCTTTTAATTTCCAAAATTCTTTCTTAATACCTTCGTTATATGCAAAATTGTATACTTCTAGAGCCAGGGTGTGCGATAGAAGATTAATATTCTATCCTCATACACGACAGCCCTGTCACCCCCACTCAAACTAAGCCCTACCCTCCAGTCTAGTCTATAAACCAGTCACAACTGATCCAATTAATACCGTCGATCGATACTGAAACGATTAGTCTCATACATAATAATGTTCGATTAGCTACTGATTCAATTACTCCGATTGACTTCTATGTATGCCCGTCATGGGAACTTTAGCAGATGACGGTTTGTTTTATTGGGGAGTATAGAGAGGAAAGTTCTGTTGCACATATTCTAATTTGTACATAACGTTGGATTATTTTTTTTATGTTTCTTAGTTTTTTTTTTTTTTAAACGTTGCCCCACACTAGGAATTTCTCCTGTATCGTGGGTGCGTTCACAAACATTTAAACTCACATACACAAATACCCAGACCCGAAACAACTATCTGTAGGCCATACAAATATTTGTTCCGTGCGGGGATCAAACCCGCGACACGTAGCGCAGCAGTCCATTGCCTGAGCCACTGTGCCAACCGTGTCGTCTATGTTCCTTTAGTTTAGTTAGTTTATGTTCCTTTATTTAACTTTATACATATAACTTATATTTTTAAATATTCCTATACAAAATAATATAAAAAACATTTCAAAATATAAAAAATAGTAGCCTATCGGAATCAGAAACAGGGTCCAAGCTACCGGCAGTCCAGAGAAAGGAACCTCCTAACAATGCGAGCCGTGTCCAGGAGTACCGGTCTCTGTATCAAGCCCCTGATCCAGCTGCCTAACGACAGCCTCTACAGATGTTGGTCGAGGCTCTTGGCAATTAAGCCATTGGCTGAAACGACTATCGGCACAATGATCGCTGAGTTCACACCACACATGTCGACAACCTCGCGAGCCAAGTCAAGATATTTGATTTGCTTATCTGTCTCAGCTTTCACGAGGTTCTCGTCATGCGGGACCGTTATGTCAATATTATATTATTATTAGCTAGTTTATTATTATTTTTTGTATTATGGTGTGGTTATTGCCTAATCTGGTGTCCTAGTTTTATGGTGCCGATGGACCTCATGCGCTTTACCTGCCGCCATGAAATATCTCTCAGACATGCTGATTACCTCACGATATTACCTTCACTGAAGCCAGTGTGCACATGAATGCGAAAAATCAGAGGTTCGAACTCGAGGTGACTCCACAATCTGACGGTCACACCACTAACCTAGCACTGCTGTACTACGCTGTGACTTCGACGATGCGGTTCAAGGATGAAGATGAGGAACACCAGCGCAGACTATGACTCATCTCCTTTCCTAAAAGCTGTAATGAAAGTGACCACCGGCGATGCCCTGGAATGGAAGTGGCAAAATACTGAAAAATCAGTATCATTGACACGAAGAACGTTCGTTATTCTACTTTAGCGGGGTTTGAACTTTTTTGTATGGAAGCTGACATATTACAAGTTATAATAATAATGTGGAATCTGTTCAGGCCCGTTTTGTTAGGTATTTATGTGTGAAAAACGGTATTCGTAAAGCTATACCTGATTACAATGACAGGTTAAGGCACTTTAAAATGATGAGCTTAAGGTGAAAGCGTCAGGATAGCCGCGAAATTCAAATTTTCTTACGTTTTTTGCAATTTGCAGGCCAGTGCTAGGTTGTATGTTGATTGAAATGTTGGACGCGAGTGTAAGACGTATGTAGTTACAGAATTATAATCATCAAAATCATCAATACAACCCTCCAAGTTCATATAATTCGAGGAATGACTTTGACCTCGAAAAAGAAAAGAAAGTTTGAATTTCGCGGCTATCCTGACGCTTTCACCTTAAATGAAAGACGTAGCCATTGCGACTTACTAATATTTCATAAAATTATTAATGGTTCCATAGATGCACATTTGGTAAACTATTTTAACTTTCGGTCCAGCCAACGTAGCAAGCGTCATCATCGTATATTTGAATTGCCTACATCCACATTAAATACCACATTTAATAGCCCCCTAACACGTATGGCAAGGCAATATAATGAACGATCTAAACAGATAGATTACCCCATTGATATTTTCTCCATGAGTTTCGCTTCATACAGACGCTCCGTATTTAAACAATGTGATGAGTTCATGTCTAAGTACATAGTTCAATTTGATTTGTTTTGTAGTGATCTAGATTAGGGCCTACTAGGCACACCTTTTATTGTTTTCCTTTGTCTCTAATGTTCATGTATCAATGTCATGCATACCTGTTATTTGCATAGTTACTGAAACGTCAATGTTTGTTGTTATGTAATTTGAATATTGTAAGTGATTGTGCTGTTGGTGTGCTTATAATAAATAAATAAATATCGACTCACCGCCATATGGATAGAAGACATATATATATAGACGAACAAAAATTTTTATGTAACATGGTACACAAAAAAGAGTAAATTTATATATAAATTTATATTAATAATATAATAATAATAATATTCCACAACTATCACAAAACGTCATCTAGTCCCAAGCTAAGCAGAGCTTGTGTTATGGGTACTAGACAACTGATAAACATACTTATATATTTCTAAATACATACATATTATAGATAAAATTACACCCAGACACAGAACAAATGATCGTGCTCATCACACAAACATTTGTCCTGGGTGGGAATCGAACCCACGACCTCCGGCATAGCAGTTAGGGTCACTAACCACTAGACCAACAGGCCAGTCAAAAGATGAAACATTAGATGTATCTGTCTAGCAATGCTGGTTTTTTTTTTATTATTCGCTCAATTAGTCCCTAATCGTTATTTTTTCCGTGTATATGCTGTAATCTCGACCGTTAAAGGGTTAAACTGAATTGAATAGATCAGATCGGCTGTCGTTCCATGTATAATATCATGGTATTCAGGTTCACAGTTATGCGGCGTCCTAATTGGCAACAGTCGTACGATCTAACGATTTTCAGCTGCTGCCTACGAGTGCCATACGCTCCAAAATATAAACAAACTCATTTAAAAATTCAGAGCATTTTCCGTTTTTACTTAAAAGGAATACGATTAAATTAAATTAAAACGTAAATTATGCGGAAACGTTTTTCCCCAATAGTTTCATTTAAATATTCAGTTGACCGCCTCACACTAATCAGTGGAGCCTTCAATCCTGAATCGTTATTCGATCGACGTGGTCGCTTTAATGTCGACCGTTGAAGGGTATCAGGGTCGACGCGGCGCTCGTCGACAATTTCATTAGATTGAGACGCGCCACCATTCCTGAGACAGGAATCTTATGTACAACCGCATACAACGATGTTATAGCCTACGTTTTAATTAAATTTCCTAAGCTAGAAGCAGTCCTCTGTTTATGATACTTTTACTTACGCAGTTTACGGAATATGTATCAACAATAAAGGGCCCTTAACGCAAACGAAGGGCTCTTGTTCTCCCCACCACTGCGATATTAGCCCTCTAGTTACGGAGATATTAGGGGTCAATGTTCCAAAATTTTTCACAGCTGTGTTTCAGGTCATAACATTACTTAAATTACCTCCATGACCCGTTTATTATTCAAAGCATCCACTAGCACAATGTTTTAAGACTGCTACTTTGAGTTTTACCGTAAAATGTGATTTTTGACCCTAAAAAAAAAGTCCCAGCAAACATTTTTGCGTAGGGTTACTTAATTTGATGTAAGTACAGAATGCTTGGCTGAAGGCTGTGTGATGTGTTGATTTACACCTTTTATAGCAACTGCAGTATCCTACATCTACAGTTATCTTATCACACCTGATCTGACGGAATATTAGATGCAAAATTAGGGTCCAAAATGACTATGAAGGAACTCTATAATAGTTCCCTATTCCAGTTTAATGGCTCTTCAAAGAACAAACACCATCATGCGAAAAATATAGTGGAAGAGATACGTATCACGTAAGTGTACTCCTTCACTTACAGGAGAACACAGCATGCACAATAAAATCTAAGCAAACAGAGATCTGCCTAGCCTTATTTTTCCCAACCTGGTTGGGGCCGGCTTCCTGTCTAACCAGATGAAGCTAAAGACCAGTATTTTAAATGGAGCGACTGCCTATCTGACCTTCACAACCCAGTTAATACTACGTAATACGATACTCTTTAGTAAGTCTGGATGTCAGAACTTCAGGTCACTGACTACCTGTAACGACTGCCAAAGATCTATATGTGGCAGCCAGGACCAACAGCTTAACGTCACCCATCCACAGACCGACCTAGGCAAGCACAGCTTTACCTAAAGATCGGCCCGAGTAAGCAAACAGAGATACAGTACGAATTAAAAAAGAAATAACAATAATTAAAATCAAAAATTTAAAGTCATAAAGTAAAAGAAATAGTGTAAAAATTAAAACTAAAAATCATCTCTTTAAACAGATACATATACGATTATAGAAGTCACTCCCAAAGACGAGGAGTAGTCCTTCACTTTCTTTATGCAGTACCTATGACCTTCACTAGGTCAATGGTAGAAGAGCATTGTACCCCAATTGAACATAATAAAACAATAACTTAATTAAGAATACATGGAAAGCTTATAAAAACAAGAGCCATAATACTTTTATAACTCAATTACGCTCATGATGAAAGCCTAACATGAAAATCGTGGTATACCTCCATTATTATTATTGTACTCGTAGGTATCATAGTACATCATTCAACTAGAAACTGAATAAAACCACCAAATTATCAGTAAGTATATGGGAACGTGCAATCGGTGCCCGGACTAGTCCACGGTTCCTTATAGCTCACGCTACGTTGACTAGTATGATATCACATTAAGAATCCGGTACATGAGGGGATCGGATTGGGTCAAAAAAACTTTTTAAGTTAAACGGTTTTATGTTAAACATACATTGCAATGTTTAAGATAAATGTACTAAAAACCAAAAAATAATAAAATAGACACAGTCGTGGGAATTATAAACATATGCATAGACTAGACTAAAATAAAACCGTGGGCACGTCTCTTTTATTTACATGGAGTGTATAACTATTGGAATTTCCATGAGCAAGAAAATAGTAAGTAATTTCCTCACCGTCTGCGGGCCAACTGCATATTTTAACGACGAATTAAACGATTCTTCTATCGCACATTAAGTCGATAATTTGTAGACAATTGACGTGCCCCACGGTTTTATTTTAGTCTAGTCTATGCATATGTTTATAATTCCCACGACTGTATCTATTTTATTATTTTTTGGTTTTTAGTACATTTATCTTAAACATTGCAATGTATGTTTAACATAAAACCGTTTAACTTAAAAAGTTTTTTTTACCTATTTTTATTTTCTAGTTTTTATTTCGCATTCTGTTTAATTCATTTATTGCTTCATTATTGCAAGGTTTCTTGCCCGTTAGTTTATTGCAGTCCAACTCCTCTATACGTAGTTAAAAAAAAATAATTATAATTTTCTATTTCCGCCATTTTGTAGCGGCCGCCATCTTGTATTTCAATTTTTTATAGTATATTGTATTCTGCTTGTTGAGCCCTTTCATTTAATACCCATATTGATGGGATTGATAAAACCTACGTTATCCGCCATTTTGTAGCGGCTGCCATCTTGGATTTCAATTTTTTATAGTATATTGTATTCTGCTTGTTGAGCCCTTTCATTTGATACCCATATTGATGGGATTAATAAAACATAAATTATCCGCCATTTTGTAGCGGCGGCCATCTTGAATTTATAATGATAATGAATAAACATAATTGTATTGTCACCAAAATCCAAAGTGTATACAAAATTTCAGATTAATCGGTTGACAGGAAGAGGGTGAAATTTGAATTACTAAATTTGACCCAAGAATAATAAATAAAACAAACGGGGTGAGCTAAATAAAACCGTTTAAAAAACCGTTTAATAAAACCGTTTAAAAATACGATTCTAATAAGTCCGTCAGATAGATTATCGAAAAATATTGTTGTTCCCTTAGCGGCGATCGGCGGCGGCGACCTCTCGCGCCCGGCCCTGGTGCTGGCCATGGTCCGGGGCGAGGAGGAATGTGACGCCGTCGCCTCCCTCTGCGAAGCAGTGATGCTGGCGAAGGAGATGGCGGAACGCGAGAGGGAGAGAACCTCTCGTCCCAGCCGCCGCGGGAAACGCTCCAGGCGTCGGGGGTCACGTGATGGCTTCCGGCCACTGTAGACGCGGGCCTGTGGACGGTGAGTGATGGGCTAGCTCGCCATCCGTCCGTCTTACGACGACGACAGGCCGTGTCGACGGCGCGTTCTTGTACCACGCGCGCCTCAAAGAGATGTCAGCAACATGGGGGGTTAGTTTCGTCTAGCCCGTCTCTATTTAAAAAATGCTGTTCCATAGATAAAACACGAAAACTGAAACAACATAAAAGTAGATCGTTCGTATCTCGTTTACTCGGTAACAATACGTTTTTTTACAAAACATGTATATTTTTAGGGTTCCGTTCCTCAAAATAAAAAAACGGATCCTTATCACTCGTGTGTTGTCTGTCTGTCCGTCTGTCACAGCCAATTTGCTTCAAATCTAATGGACCGATTGAGTTGAAATTTGGTATACATATGTATTTGAATGACCCAAACACGGAGGTATAACGAAAATAAAAGAATTTTGAATATGGGGATCACTTTTGGGGAGCTTTACAGTTTTTTGTTTCAAGTTTTGCAAACTGTTTCGAGTGATAATCAGGGCTAATTTTGAGGGTCTCAAATATATTTTTTTAATAATTTTAGGATAAACACAAAGAAAGAATTTTATGTATGTGTATTTACCAACCTGCACTGGGCCTGCGTGGTTGGATAGGAAAGGGGGCTTCGGGCGATGGTACGGAACCCTTCATGTGCAAGTCCGACTTGCACTTGGCCAGTTTTTCTAGATAAATTTATTAAAATAATGGCTCACCTAATCATACATTTTAGCACACTTACAAACTTAGCTTCAGGCACTGTTTTAATATTGTTGGCCATTTCTATATTCAGTTCTAACAAAATGTCTGCTTTCACAAACTTGTACACCGTTATTTCCCTTTTATAAATAAATATCTATTGTTTCTGTCTAAAGTTTAGCCTTCAAATAACTTCAAACTACGAAAATGAAACAATTATTTCTCGCTTTACCGAAAATTGGTAACAGTATTCTTGTTTTATTGATGTTTCTTAGTTATGAACTCTTTGTTATTGCAATCAATCAGTATTCTTCGTTTTATTTCAATTAATTTTATATTTTGTTTGTGTTATTTGACATAATTTATTTTTAATTCAATTTAATTTATTTGCATTTAATCATGTCCATTTTAATTAAGTCTAAATCAAGTTATTACAATTTTTAATTTTTAATGACTATTCATCGGGACTATTTACATTAACACAAAAATCGCACTAACTTAGTATTAAGATAATTTTGTTACTAACAAAAATATGGATTATGAGTCTGAAATAAACATATTTTTTTATTTTATTAAGTTCTGTTGCCGACTGTACAATATTGTAGAATATTTAAACAAGAGTACAAGACGATGATATTGATTCCTGTAATTTCTGAGACTTGTGTAGGTCCTACCTACTTACCTAAGGGTGTAAAAGTACCCTTAACGTAAACGAAAGGTACTTGTTCTCCCCACCACTGCGATATTTTTTTGTTCTAGACCATACCTGGGAACTCCCTAGTTACGGAGATATTGGAGGTCAAAGTTCCAAATTTTGCACAGCTGTTTTTGTAAATACTTACTAGTTTTTCAGGTTATAACTTTACTTAAATTACCTCCATGACCCTTTTACTATAAAAAGCATCCACCAGCACAATGTTTTAAGAGTGCTACATTGAGTTTTACCGTAAAATGTGATTTTTGACCCCAAAAAAAAAGTCGTTTCCCAGCAAAACTTTTTACGTAGTGGTACTCAGTTTGATGTACAGAATGCTTGGTGGAAATATATGTAATCTACACCCAGTATGTCATTTGAACCGTACTAATCTAGTTATCTAATAATAGCCTTGCTATATTCTGTGTATTTCACTGCCTGCAGCGTATACAGAGGTAGGTATTAGACGTCATGTTTATAACAGCTGTTTATTCGGTCCCTGGGGTTTACCGACAAATGTAAGATTTACTGGTATTCCACAGTACGTTGTCGGTTCAGGCATTTCATAGGACAGGTATAATCCTAAACTTAGAGGACATTACGTTTCATGCCCGAATATTAGTGCTGTACTTATCGAAAAAAAAAAATCTGAAGGCCTCATGAATAGTCGTAAATAGTGGTGAATAAATAAAAACATGGAACAGGATTTGTATGAAAGTATCTGCCAAGAGAGCGGTGGCCCAGTGGTGGCGGCCCCGACTTACGAACGGTCGTGGGTTCGAACCCGCCTGGGTTCAGGCACATTACTTTGTGTAATTTGTTTCATCACCGCTGCTCTCAAAAAGGTGAAGGAAAACATCGCGAGGAAACCGGCATAGCTTAGAACCAAACATACGAAGACATGTGACATCTACCAATCCGCACTGGGCCCGCGTGGTAGATTATAGCCCATTCTCTCTCAAAGACAGAGAAGGCCTGTGTCCCAGCAGTGGGAACATTAATAGGCTGTTGATGATGATGATCTGCCAAGTAAGTTTACGGGAACTTATGGTTGATGCGACAAGGTAGCCCGCGAAATTCGAATTTTCTTACGTTTCTTGCAATTTCCTGGTCAGTGTCAAGTCGTATGTTAAAAAAATGTAATAAAAATTAAAAAACACGAAAGCAAAAACTGAAAAGCTTAGAACAAGCATTTTTCAGTCGGGTTTTTAGTTTTTTAACTACTTTTTTTTTATTTCCAACTTTTTAGTTCTTTTGTGTTTGTTCTTTCGTTGGTCGCGTAAAATGTTTCCCAGATGATTTAACTTTTGTGTTTGTTTATAGGATTTGTACCTTTGAATTTATTTTAAACATATAAGTGTCATATATTTTTGAAATCTCCTTTTAAAACCCTTCATTTTGATGTCTTACTCGGTGGTAATAGATTTCTTTTTGTTTTCAAATCCGTTCTTTGTTTTTTTTTTTAATTTTAATGTAGTGACACTCGCGTCATTAAGACGAATCTAACGACGTATATTTTATTTAAATCCGTTTAGGAGTTATGAGGGAACAAAGAAACAGACATACATACATGCCAAACACAAAACCCTCCTTTTGGGCTTCGCCGGGTAATAAAATGGGATTCGCGGCAGTAACAAATGTCTATTTAATGAGAAATAATGATTAAAATCACCAATACAACCGTCTCAGTTCATATAAATCTCAAGAGTGATTATTTAGGCATTCTTTAGACTTATATGAATTCCGCGGGCTACCTTGTCGCCTTCACTTTAATCATAGGTCTTTACTCTCGAATAAGCTGGCACGCAATACTGAAACAAAAAAAAACTGAAATGGAAAGGAGAGTACTGAAAGAAATACCTAATACATTCAAAATAAATCTCAAAATATTACTTCAAAGTAGAAAATAGATTCACATAAACATGAGAATGCATAGAAAAGTGTAAGCACTTGAAAATACTCGGATCAATATCAAAGGAACCACACATTACAATACAAAATCTTCTCTTGTATAAGAAATAGAATAACATGCGACAATACAAGTAAACACAATATAAGCGTAGAAGCATCAATCCACAATAGCCAACACTTTTCTGTGTTGTAAAGCTAAACGCACAATACAGTCGTATCGGGTCGCAAAAAAAATTAGGCTGGTAGTCAGTTTTCTGCTTTTATCCGACTACCTGTAATCACTGTCAAACATCTACAAATGACTTCCGATACACGAGGGTCAAACTTGGAGTGGTCCAAACAAAAACGCACCTGGTCTAAAACCAGCTGTCGAAAAACTATAATGTAGGAATCATCAGTCATTATATCGATATAATGACATGAATGTCATTATATCGATTCCTACAATCGATTCAAATCCATTCAGAAAGCGCAGCGCAGTAGTGAAATCAAAGTGATTTTGATTCGAAATAACATTTTAATAGTTTATTGGCATATTCATAATAATAGCTAATAAAGATGTTTGTAATGCGTTGCTGCCCATCCAAATCTACGTCAGCCTTAACACAGAACTGAAACCCCAACAATAGTGGGATGGCTCTCTGTTGATACCGAAGCTGGTTTATTCGCTCGACGCGGATGCCTGGTTCAATACGGCTACCGATAAGGGCTGTCTGTCTGTCATTCGTGAAAGCACTTTATTCTCGCTAGCCTTTTTGAACACGGATTATTTTATGAAAGTTTAAAATGGGAATCGGAAATTGTAGTTGGAGTTTTTTGACTAACAAATAAACTGTTTCATATAAACTTCTAGATATTTTGTTAATTAAACTATATATATTTACGGTTTTCTGACCTTTTTCTTTTCATGCTAATATTGTCCCACTGTTGGGCAGAGGATTCATTTTCCCCTCTCCACCCAATTCCGTATTTTTGTGGTGCCTGCCAGTTCTTTCAGTAAGAGCAAACATTTGGAATATATATTTTTCGATGGAAAGCACTGAGTTGGCCACTATGACGTCATTCGGTGAAAATTATTGTACCAAACAACCCTTTTTTTTTTTGGCGGGTGATAAATCATCGAATAACCCCTCCCGCTCTTGGGCAGAGCGAAAGGGAGTGTCAGACTTCTACTGACTAAAAACCACCCATGTTCCTTCTTAGCCCTATAGGTCGAGGCCGCGGTAACTTGTGAACAACCCGCAGCCCCGCCTCGACCCGCAGCCCCGACGGGTACCAAACATCCCTTAGAACAACATTTAGTAATGCTAGCTTTTAGTCGTCTCAAGACAAAACAAAAGCTTATCCCGCAAGGCTTCACTGAAATATTTTCAATATCTACATTTTGTCCTACATAGTTTTATAATATAGGACTTCTCTTTGACCTACACCCTCAGGAGCTAGTTCTATTTATCCAAAATTCTTATTCTTAATGGACTTAGGGCCGATTTTTCAATCCCCAGATAAACAGTTAGATAGTACTTATTCGACAGATAACAAAATATTGCATTTTTCAATCGTCAGATTGGCTCTATCTGGTCGTTAACAGCCCTAACTGACGAATAAATCTATCTGCTTCTTTGACGGCCAGATAAACGTTTATTCAATAGATACAACTAGATCCATTGACGTTTAGTATGAGGTTATTTCTTCTTTTCTCAAAGTAATATCAAAATTATGGAAATTTTCGATACGATTGACGATATGGCAATTGAAGAAGAGGCTATAATGAATATTTAAATACTGAAAGGAATAAAGAGTAATCAGACCAAGGCCCGACCAGTTTGCTATGTGGGATTCAAAAGACTCCTTTTCAAGAACCAAATACACCAGCTCAGAGTCTGTACAATGAGTCACAAATACGAACACGTCGTAATGTAATAGAGAGATGCTTTGGTGTGTGGAAACGACGCTTCCCAGTTTTAAGCATTGGTTTAAGATGTAAGCTACCACTAGCACAAGATGTAATTGTAGCCTGTTCAGTATTACACAGCTTGGCAAGAAGGAAAAATGAAGAGGAACCACCAGAGGATCCAGAAGTAAATATTCCACCACAGCCAATCTTTGCACCCATTATAGTCAATCCCACTGGTGGAGAAAGGCACATGACTAGAAACATTGTGCTAGAATATTTCAGTTCCTTGATTATTTAAATTAAAATAATATAATAAAATATTCAAAATAGTGAGCAGCGGTGGCTCAGTGGTGGCAGCCCCGACTTACGAACAGTAGGTCGTGGGTTCGAACCCAGGCTGGCACATTACTTTGAGTAGTTTATTTCATTACTGCTGCTCTCAAAACAGTGAAAGAAAACGTCGTGAGGAAACCGGCATGTCTTAGAACCTAAAATTCAAAGATATGTGACATCTACCAATCTGCACTGGGCCCGCATGGTGGATTATAGCCCATTCCCTCTCAAAGAGAGGAGGCCTGTGTCCCAGCAGTGGGAACATTAATAGGCCGTTGATGATGATGATTCAAAATTAAAGAAATTTTACTTTCAACAAATCTTTATTTTCTTTTACATATATGTATTCCCGTTGAAAACAGGTCCTGGTTTCTTAATTTTTCTAAAATCAAATCCTGAATCTGTTGTTTTCTTGCCTCATCATTAGCAAGATATTTCATTTTTAATTTGTGTTCTTCTTCTATAAACTGATGTTATTTTAGTGTTGTGTCCATTTGCACCGGTACCAGTTCTAATCGGGCTGCTCTTAATTTGTCTAGTCTACCAGTAACACTTGTTTTTGTAGTGTCTGGTTTAAACACTGCTGACACCTTTGTTTTAAGGGCCTTTGGATGCCATTTTACCCATTAATTTTCTGAAACATAAATTCAAATAAACAAACAATATTAGTATCACACCTATTATTTTCCTTCCCATAGACTCTACAAAGTTACAAATGGTGGTTTACAACCCCGGTGTTAATAAATTTGCGACTCGCTACTACTTCCAATATTTATATTGCAAAAGTAGAATAGTACATTTTTGAGATTCATTATCTTCTTCATTTATCTCAAGGATAAGTGATACGTTCATATCTAACATAATAAAATTGATTTAATAACAACATCAAAATTAAAATGTTAAAAAATGTTATTAAATTGACGTTTGCACCTTTTATAAATTGGCTATTACAGCTGTTGTAAGGTGTGTTCCAACAATGTGAATAGGATGGACTACCTATGTGTTTGTGAGTAATATAAGAAAAAAACAGAATACAGACCTGGTATTTTAATATCAGTATGGGTATTGCTCTGTACATCATTTTGATCTGCAGAATTTATCTCCAACACAGAGTTCACGTCAATTGCATTCAGCACTATGTTGTCATGGTTAGAAATTGTTGGTACTGGAAATCAATATAAAGTAATATTAATTTGACTTGACCGTTATTCGAAGCTTATTTAATTGAGATAGGCACTGCGTTTCCCGCTCTTTGTATTTCTATATATCTGTCTCTTTTTGGTACGTCACTTCCGCTTGGCAGTGGCAGGGAGGCTCGTAAAGCGAGACGTGCCATTTTGATTTCATTGGCGTCTTGTTTCCCGCCGTGAACGGTCGTGTCCTACCGACACTTAGCTACCCTTTATTATAATTTAAAAGTGCACGAGTCCTAACGGTTCTAACCGAATTAAAAAGTGATTAAAGTTTAATCTTTCGATATTTAGTATGGAAAATTCGTGTGATACCGCCGATAGGGCGATTAGTGATGTGTTTCCAGGACCTTCTTCACCGGAGAAGCGAGCTCGGTCAAGTAGGTCCAGTAACTCGAGTTCTAATAGCTCGAGTTCCAGTAATAGCTTCGTCTAGGGGAGGTAAACACAAGCGGCGTTCTAAACTTAAGGTTCAAAAATTTACCAAGAGGTACGTAGCCTTTGAATGGTTTGCAAAGGCACCGGTCAACACGTGAGTACTGATTTGGATTATAATAGTATCTCACTATTGTCGGTGTTAGTGAAAATCATTAGGAACAAAATAAAGCTTGATGTTGAACCTGATAATGTTAGTGCACGTGGTAATCAAGAATTTACCTTAACTTCAGAAACTATAAATCTTAAGGAGCCTACGGTGCCTAAGATTTCCGAGAACTATTTGAAGTTGCTGTGTGATTTGCAACAATTAGATAAAAGTGAATGACCTTTTTTCCACAGGGGTCCATAATAAGTGTTCTTCAGTATTATTACAGATTGTTTGTGGCCATTGAGCTGAGATTCTACAAATGAGGAGAGATTGTGTCATTACACAAGCAAAGGACCCTTTTATGAAGGCCAGCTTAAAGACAATTCCACCGACATGTACCAACCTGTTCAATGCTGACAAGTTTATTTTTGGCTATTGCAAAAGGCTCATACGACTTCTACCGCGCAGGTGGATGCAAAAAGTTTTGTGGCCCATCGCATGGGTCAAAACCTTACAATAAGTCCTCGCAGGGCTTTGCTCTTATAGCTCAAGCTTGCCAACACATTAATGCACATTCGCAATGTGCTAGCAGTAACCCACCTACGCAAGGTGGTTTGTACCAACCTGTTCAATGCTGACAAGTTTATTTTTGGCTATTGCAAAAGGCTCATACGACTTCTACCGCGCAGGTGGATGCAAAAAGTTTTGTGGCCCATCGCATGGGTCAAAACCTTACAATAAGTCCTCGCAGGGCTTTGCTCTTATAGCTCAAGCTTGCCAACACATTAATGCACATTCGCAATGTGCTAGCAGTAACCCACCTACGCAAGGTGGTTGCAGCAGCGGTAATCTACCTCCCCAAGGTAGCTATATCGCTCATGGCCATGTTCAATACAATTCGGTCGCACCGACGAATGGCAATAGCTTTTGAGGTCGATCGAATGCTCGGCAAAATTATCAACCAAGGCACGGGCGAAGACGCGCGTCGTCGCCTCCCCAGCACAATAATGACAACAAACGACGTAAGTAGACTCGTTCAGAGCAGGCCGTCTCCTTCAGTTTCGAGGCCAATGGGAAAAAGATGAATGCACCAAATTACATTCTAAAAATAATAACAGGGTATCGCATACTCTTTTGCCGGAAACCACCGCTTTTAAATCTAAGCGAAGTCAGAACCAACCTAAGCGTTCCAAAATCTGCCGTAATGACATCGTCATAAACAAAATGATAGAACAGCAGGGCTATTGCGTATCTTTTAAATGACAAAAATGGAACCATTTGACAGTTAATCAAAGCACACAGAGCCATGATAATCAATAAATCTGTCAACAGAGATACCTACGCAATAGCCCTGAAAAATCGACCTCTCGCAGGCGTATTTTCATTCACTTGTGGCTCGCAGCCACAGAAGGTTAATTAATCGCTAATTTATCGCAACGAATTGCTTGAAATGACCTGCTTACCTTTTGGCTTGAGCACAGCGCCCAACCCTTTTGCTGCGCTTACAAATTGCTTAGACACTCGTGCAACGAGGTTTAGTTTAGTTTAACTGGGTTTTATCCGCACTTAGCCTCTCGATTGGGCCATTGTGCGCGATGTTCAAAGAATACCTACTCCAACCAACAAAGTTTTTGCCCGGTGATCTCGCGCTCCTGCACTCCAGGAGTACGTGCCGTGGCGTTCCCTCCGCCTCCATGCATCCTCTGCACAGTGGGCTGTCTGTTACACCTATGTTATGTAGATGTTTGTTTAAGGAACAGTGACCTGTTACAATTCCTATGATTTTACGGATTTTGTCCCTTTTAAGTTTTATGAGATTGCGAGTAAACTTCATTGATGCCGCCAGAACTGCATCTTTTGTTTGCCTGCATCCTTCACTGTTTCTCCATTCGGTGAGTTGTTTTTCTGTGGTTCTTGAACGCAGCTATGTTTTTATTTGGGCTTGAGGTATGGGCAGTAGTGGTTCCGGTCCAAATACTGTATCGCTTAAGCCTCTCTTGGCCAGCTCATCTGCTGCGTCGTTACCTAGCGAGTTGCTGTGTACTTATATCCGTTGCAGGGTTACACTATTCGTGGTTTGCTTGCACTATTAATGGATTGGAGTGCATTGTGGCATTCCAGTATTAGGACAGAGGTAATTGTGTTGTTTTTTAGGGCTTGAAGCACCGATACACTGTCTGAGATGATCTTTATTTTGGCAACGAGGTGTCAGGATAGTAGTTTTTCTCGACAATTTCTTGATCGCTCACCAGAACAAAGACCAACTTCGGAGTCATGTGAAAATTGTGCTCACAGACACTCTAAAAAATTCGGTTCGCTGATCAATTACAAAAACTCAATAATGACACCGACGAAAAACAGTGTTCCTAGGAATTCATTGGGATCTATGGACGAATCAGAAGCGCCTTCCCGAAGAGAAGATTCCAGGTCTTTCAGACAAAATCGATCATTTATTGTGGAAGTAGCGCACGACGCTCAAGGAACTCCAGAGCCTAGTTGGTCTACTCAATTTTGCCAGCTTTGTAGTTCCGAAAGGACTAAACACCTTACCTCGTGCTGCCATAGACGTGGATCACTTGTCGAGGTTTTTCTGTAACTGCAGAATGCACGAACAAAATATTCTCCAAATGGGGAGTTACACTGATCGACTTATTTGCGTCCAACCGACAAATTACGTGTCCTTAGACCAAAACGACGACCAAGCCTGTTTTGCGACGCGTTCTCCCAGATGTGAAATTACAACCTAGGGTGGGTGTTCCCTATACCCTTTCTGGTTCCCAAAGTGCTAGGTTATCTCAATCAAGCACAGGGAACGTACTGCCAGTAGTTCCACGATGGGAGCGAGTATTTTGGCAACCCGACATCAAATTGCGTGCTCTAGCAGCCACATTTACGCTATATCATCTAGAGAAAGTCCTAGTCGAAACGACAATAGGACCACCACCGAACGTCCACGACATGACTGTGACGATGGAAGTGTGGAAATGTGGGGGTAGTCAGGGATGCTAATACACTGGAATAGTAGTCAATTAGAACTTCTTGAGTCCCTCAACACGTACAGTTAAAAGGAAGGGAAGAGATGGCTAGTTTGGTGCGAAACGCACCAAGTTAACCCCTCAACACCGGTTTTTTTATCTGATCTCCATTCAACTAATAACTTATCGTACAATTCGATTTTGTTACACAAATCTGTGGTCGCAACCCTTTGCAAACCCAGAATCATCAGGCCAGTTAAGCTCTAATGTCCTTATGAAACATGTTCTAAAATCTATCGCGTTACTTATACCGATCACGTGCCGGTCGCCCATGTCAAACGCTCCTTTTGGAACATAAACGACCTTGCTAATTTCTTAGACGCATTGATAAAAACAAAATTTTTCAAGTGCAGAGACATGTAGCTGCTCTACTTCTGTTATGTTCCGGGAGAAGAATCCATGATTTAACTTTGCTCAACATTGATTCTAATAATATTATTGTAATCAAAATGATGCTTAAGTATTTGGGGTCAATTTTAGGATCAAAAACTGATTCTGCAGATTACAGACAATCTAGTTGGAGATTTATTTCAAATGAAGATAACAAAAACTTAGACCCGGTCTACTGGGCCAAGCATAAGATGTCGCTTCTTGAGAATCGTAGAAATGCTGCAAATTGTAGTAATTTGTTCATTAAAGGTTAAAGGTGAACCTAAACCTGCATAGCAAACCCTGATTGCTGGCTGGATCAAGTCCTTATTAGTAGAAGCCAGTAACAAGGCAACTCCTTGGAGTTTTAGGTCAGATGTGGCCTGATAAATTGGGTAGATATTATCCCCTTAAAAAGATTTTGCTAGAGGTAACTGGCAATCACAAAATACGTCTTGCAAATTTTATAGACGTGAGGTTAGACCCACTAACCGCTTTATTTAATCCAGTTAATTTGAAATAATGTCTTGGTAATTAAAGACCTAATTTTACTAGAATTACTACCTAAGAGGTCTATAAATTAAACTGTCTTTATTTTAAATAAATAAATGTGTACAAATCTCTGTATGCATTTTAGATACATGTAACTGTTTTTACAAAATCATATATTATATCTACAGTACTATTTTTATTAATAGTAGCTCACATTGGCGTCTTCGTCACTTCCACCAGGCGATAACAAACACGTCTCAATTAAATAAGCTTCGAATAACGGTCAAGTCAAATTAATAGAAGCGTTTTACCTCACAATAAAACGCATATTAATTTACTTACCTTATTCGAAGCTTATGTTCAAGCTCTGCCTGGTAATTGGACTCAATGAAATCAAAATGGCACGTCTCGCTTTACGAGCCTCCCTGCCACTGCCAAGCGGAAGTGACGTACCAAAAAGAGACAGATATACAGGGTGTTTGGAAGGGAGCTGTACATACGCCTAGGGTAGAAACTAGGGATAGTCTGCTACCTACCCCCGCCCATTATATTGACCTTGGCCTCAAGGTTTTTTTTTAATTTAAAATTATTTCTTTACCTTACTACGGTACTTCAGGCCCCATAACTTTTCTTCTCCACAATTTTCTGGTGTAAAATAATTTTTTGCAGGACCCTAAGACTCTAACGATTAAAACAAGACCATTAGCCGACCGGTCCCATGGATAGATTTTGAGCTACAGGTAGTTTTAGTCAAAAAATCAAATAAAAAATAATAATAAATTAAAAAAAAACCTTGAGGCCAAGGTCAATATAATGGGCGGGGGTAGGTAGCAGACTATCCCTAGTTTCTACCCTAGGCGTATGTACAGCTCCCTACCAAACACCCTGTATAGAAATACAAAGAGCGGGAAACGCAGTGCCTATCTCAATTAAATAAGCTTCGAATAAGGTAAGTAAATTAATATGCGTTTTATTGTGAGGTAAAACGCTTCTATTAAAAATTTGAAGTTTTATGTAAACAGATAATAAGAAACTAGGACGTATTTTAAATGTTTTTCAAGATAATAAAATGAATATTTACATGTAATAATATCACTGTCGTGACGCGCTTCCAGTCCTGTGAGCAAATGCTCAGCACCTTTTCTTCAACTTCATTGAAGTCTGGAGCATTTGAAGGTCCTCCTCCAGTTCTATACATCTCCTGCCTTTGCACAGAGGACTTCTTTTTGGTACTCTTTTTGATACCTTCATACTTTAACTTTAATGTCTTCCATGTACGAATACTAGTTGATATTCCACATGAGTTAAAAGAACTCTCAATTTTATTCCAAGCCGCATCTTTATCCTTATTTGTGACCGCATCAATCTTCTTATTTTCCACAATATGTTTGTGCTTGTCGACTAGACTAACAAGCAATTCTACTTCAGCAGTAAGTATTGAAATTGGCAGAGCGCTCTCTTTTCTTCGATTCCATTATTATTAAAATGATAACAAGTCACTGACAATAAACCAAACTACGAAAAACACCACACAACACACACGAAAAAGTGAAATAAAAGATGCACTACGGAATATTTAGAGGTTATAGTTTAACTTCAAATAAACGAATGTCAAAGCATTTGCTATCCTCTTCTAACTCACTTTACACCGTATGCGAGTTTCACGCTCCCACAACAGTTAAGTGAAGTTGGCAACAAAAACCTACAAATAACTATTCGCTTGCTATCTGGCCATTGAAAAATGCAACAAGTTTATTTGTCCATTTATCAGTCAGTTAAGTTAATTCGCTAGTTAGTTATTTGTTGAGTTATTCGATGATTGAAAAATCGGCCCTTATACATATACATAATTATATGAACGTGAACAAGGCAGAAGGAGTAGGTAAAGATCGCAGCAGATGGCGTCCTGTCGTTCTGTCCTGCCTACCCACATGGGAAAAAGGCGTGTGTTTATGTATTTAAGTACCTAGTTAAGGACATGTCTTACTCTTTGATCCTGGTAATACAAACGGAAATATACTGATCAACACGCAAGCCGCGGACAGAAGCTAATATTCAACACAGCAACACATTCTCTATACTGTAAACATAATCCTACGCCGACAGGATACAGTTTCCTTTCATAAAATATACTTCTCTTTCATGCATTTCCTGAATACCTTTCGTATTCCGTCTAGTTGGGACGAGTGCCAATACCAATGGTATTCAGACCTTACTCAGTGAAGTGTTTGCATCAGCGTTCTGTACTTAGCTGCATGGCCACAAACTACAGGCTTGCGCGACATGCGTGCTGCGGCAACGACTGAGGAGAAAAAAAAACGCCGGTCCTAATATCTGAAGTCATCGTAACTAGATTGTACTCAAGCTAAAGAACTGTCGGGGCCGCGGGTAGTCCAACGGTTATCGCGGCCTCGACATAGAGGGCGAAGAAGGAACATGGGTGGTTTTTAGTCAGTAGAAGTCTGACACTCCCTTTCGCTCTGCCCAAGAGCGGGAGGGGTTATTCGATGATTTTACACCAACTGTTTCGTCGTAATTTCTGCATTTAAAACACATTTTTTTTGCATGCAATGTAGTTTTATTTAAGTTAGGTATAAGTCTGTGACATTCTATCATATGTTTTTTTTCTAACAAATATAGATACCTCGCCCAAATCGTAACGTAGCTGGTTTCAGGGCATAGTCAGCTTGTTGTGTATAAGAAACACGCTCTTTGGCTTGTCGTAATTCGCATCTACGGAGGTCCTGAAAGGGAGCAATTTGAAATGTAATGTTCTGTCCTACATAGTGTAGGTACATAATATTGCATTAAAGGACTTCTCTATAAATTCCAAGCTTTGACCTACACCCACCGACCACAGGATCTAGTTCACTCGCAAAGGAATATAAGTTCTACTTCATGCATCTACTGAATATCTTTAGTTTTCAGTCCACTTATGTCGAGAGCTTCCCACGCGAATGCCGATGGTAATCAGTCCGACTAGGGTTACCATTTTGAAATGTAGAAAGTGCTAAGAACATTTCTGACATTCTCAAATGAGTATATCAGTTTACAATATAATATATTAAATTGTGCTAATGTGTTGTTGGAAATGTATTTGGAAATTAATTGTTATTATAAGTATGTGTTTTTGTGATTGAATTTTTGTAACCTTACTAACATAGTTTCTAAGTTCCAATTGTTACTAACCATTGTGGATCTCTGTAATCTGACATAGAAATTAAATTAAATTAATATTTTAGTGCGTAATTTTTTTGTCACAAGTCATTTCAGTATTACTTAAACTAGTCTAGTGGTTGCATGACTGCTGAACATGAGGTCTTCGGTTCGATTCCTTGGTCAGACAGAGTGTTATTATTGAGTTTTCAAGAAGTCACAATATTATACTGGATTTGTGCAGGGTTGATTACATAACTAAATGAAGGTGTACAATTAAGTACACCTCGGCCTAATCAATACAGGCATCATGTTATACTGACTCTAAAAATAGACAGTAAAAAGTTGTAAATGTCTGAATAATATCTGCTCGTATGGTAACCCTAGGCTTGGCTGTAGGATGTGATTACATCAGCAATCTGTACCTTAGGGTCTCTTACTTTGGTAATGAAAAACATGTAAGAAGGGCGTAGGTTTGCGACGTCGGAAGCTTCTTAACAGTCTCAAAATAAACGTAGAAGTCTATGAAGATCTGAATATAGTAACTAATCAGATGATGTGACCTACACATAAACAGCTGTACACAAAATTGGTTATCTTTTTATGTGTCTCTGGGCGCTTTTGACTTGCAAGTACGTCGTTCTCACATATACTTAACCAAGGTTTTGTAACAATACACAAGGTTTTTCTTCTAAAGTTCATATTCACAAAGTGAACACAAACTTTAGAAGAAAAATCAGTTTCAGTTCATTCAGTTTAATTTTTTGTTGAAATCGGTTTTATTTTTTATAAAAAAGTTTTTATTTTTTATTTTTTAGCCATGTGCTTACTTTACCCGCAACAACAACTGAGTAATACACTTTAATTAACCCTTCACACAGCCGTCAACCAAGCATTCTGTACATCAAACTAAGTACCTCTACGCATTTTTTTTTGCTGGAATTCAACTTTTTTTTTGGAAGCATACAAATATTTATCCCGTGCGGGGATCGAATCTGCGACACGCAACGCAGCAGTCCAGCCACTGCGCCAACCGTGCCGTCTGTATTGAAATTTTTACTAATAAATGGTGTAAAAGTACCCTTGACGCAAACGAAGGGCACGAAGGGAACGAAGGGTGGGGGTTGTTCTCCCCACCACTGCGATTTTTTTTTGTTCTAGACCATACCTGGGAACCTCCTAGTTAAGGAAATATTGGGGGTCAAAGTTCCAAATTTTTCACAGCTATTTTTGTAAATATGTATGTACTTGTTTTTCAGGTTATAACTTTACTTAAATTACCTTCATGAGACGTTTATTATTCAAAAAATCCGTTGGCACAATGTTTTAAGAGTGCTACATTGAGTTTTACAATAAAATGTGATTTTTGACCCCAAAAAAAAAGTCGTTCCCCAGCAAAAATTTTTGCTTAGGGGTACTTAGTTTGATGTACAGAATGCTTGGTTTACGTATGTCTGAAGGGTTCATTTACACCCTGCTTAATTCGTAAAATGTTTTTGAAGCAAATGTTACTTATAGTCACGCAAAACAAACAATTGGCATGACTGTTTAGTAGATTCATCAAAATAGTATATAGTGCATTTTACATCTCTATGACCGGTTGTGCGAATGTCACTTCAAATCAAATTCCTGACGCATAATTTCGTAAAAAATATGCAAAAAAATTACCATAACATTTTGATCTTGAACCATAAGACTTCTTGGTTTCTTAGTACTGCATAAAAAAATCTTACTTAATAAAAAAATCCAACGAATCGCAAACCTCCTCCTTTTTGCAGTCGGTTAAAAACAAGATGGTTAGTTGTGCCGATGACGTCACTAAAATAACACCATGGTCTACTATTATAGTCCGTATATTCTTAACACAACATACCCAACTGTCATTCTTCTACATATAACATGGATATAACACGGTAAGGTTGTCAATTTGCTTAACGATTCATTTCCATAATGGTGACCTCATCATTAATTCCAAATTCGAACCGCTCTCGACTAGTGATTTGCTGAGTGCGCTTTCAGTATGGTGTGACATCATTTTGAGTGAATTACTTTACGGTCCACTGAAAGCTTCGAATATTTTATGACAGATTGCTATTTGAGAGATGATATGGCTGGATTACTGCTGCTGCTGTAGTGCGTCTGCGGTGTTTGCACACGCGCATACAGACGGCTTCCACACTGTGCTGCGGCGTCGCATCGCTTCGTTGATGTTTCGTACGCGTGGGAGCCCCAACACCATCCTGAACGTGCTTAGTCACAAGCTGGACAGCCCCCTTTTGGGGCACTGGGTTCAAATACAAGTGCGTGTGCCCGGAGCCCCAGCGCAGGGCAAATACTTAAATTAATATTAATTGAACATAATTTAATTTAATTTTTTAAATGCAATTTTATAATAAAATATCTTAGATTTATGTAATAATGTAATTTATGAATTTAATGTCCAGTTTTAATTTTTGTAATTTTATCTCCTAATTTTTAATGTAACATACTTTATAAGTCTCTACTAACTCATAAATTATGGAACAAAATGTCTGAAATAAAAAGTTTTTTTTTTAATTTTATTATTTATTTTATAGAGAGGTATGGAAAAAGACTGGCTACTCTGACCCAAAATGAAGCAGGAGAATGCTAATTACCATCTTTCAGCGCTATTTTAATGATTAGAACATGATTTGAACCATTCACGGTTTATAACCAAACTGATACTGTCACTTACGGGATAACACTCGAGACATCCCGCGGTCATGGTGCTGGCAACAATGCACGCCGAAATATTGGAAATATATCAATCACGGGATAAATAATAAATAAATAATAATAAATAATCACAGGAGATGTCCCGTAAGATGACAGTATAAGTTTAAAGGTAAGAATCGTTAGTACCTACTTGAATTCTGTAATAAATTCTTAGATACTTGTAAGATAGTACCAACGCAACGTAGAAGACGCCTAATAAATCTAACTCCTATACAAAACAGTACTTACCACTTTATACAATTTAAACACCGTCTACGCTAAATTTCTCGTGACGCATGTGGCTGGAAACCTTTGATATATTACAGTAACTGCCAGGCAGGAAACGTGCCAGTCTGAACTACCCATGAGCTTACAGAGAGTAATTATGAAGCAGTTCATACGTTACTGTCTCTGTTTATAACGCAAATGTTGACTAATCTGAGTTGTATCCGCTTTAGGCATGGTCTAGCTAGTGAGATTATTTTCTTAGTTTAAAATACATAGAATATCACAGAAACCCATATATTATTTAATCTCCTTAGATCTACGTTCTATATCCTAATCCTGTAATCTCCGAGGTGTATAGTCACCTGCAAAATTGCATGTATACTTTAGTGTGTATTTTCCTGTGAACGTTTATGGTCGATAACTAGTTTACGTCAGGTGGCGTCATTTCTCGCTTCACACGATTTTAGTTCTGAATTGTCCATGCATTTTTGAAGGTCACTGTACCTAATAGTATACTTATATTTCGCCAGTGAAGTTTAAGTCTCATGTATTAAGGAGAGCCTATTGCAATGAACCGGGCACAAATCCAGACTCCGAAACACTTCGTCCAATCTGGGTATCGAATTACGCTTGCGAATACTAGACGAACGAGGCAGTCAAACTCTTCATTTGCGCACTATTTTTCGGATGTTATCCGTGCAGTAGTTTTTGCGTGAAGAAGTAACAAACATACACACTCACACACTCACAAACTTTCGCCTTTATAATATTAGTGTGATTAGTGTGATGGGCATCTGACAACCATATTATACACATACAACAACTACACATGGCAATGTCTAGAAATACGACATCTTGCTTATGAATATATGTTCTCTAAGTGAGTGGAAACTAATATTTTCAAAGCTCATCCTTCGATGTTACCAAGGCCGCAAGGGGACAAAAGTTTGTTTGTTTGCCTATTGGAAACACCGCCGGTATTATATATACTTTTTTATGTGTTCTTTAAATATCAACCATTTATCTATCATTTATGTACGTACCTAATACCTACTGCTGTCACATAGCAAGTTATTTTTGTGTATCTCTAATTGATTACATTTTATGTATATTACTCGTATTCAAATAAAAGTAACACATTTTGGAGTGGTTTCAGATTAGATAATAATGTAGCGCTTTTAAACTCGTACCAGCTTAAACGCTACAAAAAATCATACACACTCATTAATACGCGCGTATTCACCTGGAGTAAACGGGTGCACCGTGCGGTTCACACGTATACGAGCATATAAGCGCGTTGACGCTCGTATGAGTCCCGTCAAGTGCCGTCGTGTAAAACAAAAGGAGAAAAAATACGCGCTTCGAAAAACTATGCCTGTCGCAAATATGCTGATCTGAAACCTATAAAGTTGGGAAACTATTAAAAGCTGTTTATCCTCTATTTTACCGGACGTAAAGGTGATGAAAATAAATAATTTACCGAAAACTGGATGGTAACCAATTACATAATTACGAATGTCGGATTTAAAGCAGCATTCATATTTATAACACAAATATCCCTTGTGACAAGGGGTGAATTATTTCCGTCACGTAAATTCAGCTCAAAGGGGTTTTCCGGTGTGAATCATGTAGGTAACGTATTTACTTGTCACTGTCTCCGGGGCTACCCGGGTTTAGCTACGGTCATGTGAGGTACGGTATTGTCGACATATCTGTACCCTGTCGGGGTTTAGCTGGGTTATATGGGGTAAGCCCCAGACATGTTACCGGCTAGACAAAGCAATGACAAGGTTAAGGTTTCAGGGGCTGAAACGAAATTTTGGTTTGGATTTTGTTTTGGGGATTTGGTTTATCTTTATCCAAACCTACCTACCTACCTACCTTACCTAATATAAGGAATTGACATAAAATTACACTTTTATTCATTTATTTTCTCAGTTCCAAGTCTTGCTATGTGTTTAACGATTCTCTGCGGGAAATGGATGTTGCGCGTAATTTTATACTTAATTATAGACATTGAACCTGCTCCCTCGTTGCACAGGACGAAACCATTCGCTCGAATCTTACCGAGATTCAGATTAAAATGATCGGGAAACAGCAAAGCCGGCAGTGATTTCCACAGACTGGTATTTCGCACAGTGAATGTTGAAGCATAGCGGCTAGTCTGGATGTAATAGAGTACCTTACCATCTTCAGGGAAAATGTAAAAATAACTTTTCCTCCTTTCCCCTCTCGTCTGTAACCTATCTATAAAGCAGTACGGCACCCCTTACTAAATTAAGAAACTTTTGCTTCAAGTGCTTTATTTTATACTACTTTGCCATGTATACAGTGTGTTATGCGGCCGCCACACTATGCTCCTTGCGCTTTTCATCGCTATGCTCCTCGCGCTGCCTCTATTTGCCGCGATGTTGCCCGCTCTGCCCACACTGCTCTACTCGCGCAATTAATCGCGACGCTCGCGCTCCTACGAAAACAAAAACCGAAAAATAGGGAGCGATGGGCAGGACGAGGAGCATGACGTGCGACATGACGAGTAAAGTGACCCCACTATGTCTATGCCTCCTTTCCTCGCTACTTCCCATGCCACTCGTCGAGTGTGTGGCGGCCGCATTAGGTTAAACGAGGGACATATTGAAGGAACCGTATTCAATATTCGATTCTGGTCCCAAATATGTAAGAAAACTATACACTTTATTTGTGACGTAATTGTGCCATGGTCGCCTGCGCGCTCTCCAGAGCTCACTTTATTAGACGTTTCTTTTACGCTATTGTCCTACGCCAGTTTTAAAATATAAAGGAAAATTGATTATACGCTAAAAGTCATTGACCCTCACACATTTTCAGTGATAACCGCAAGGGTTGAGTGACTTTTTCTAAATATTTAATATGCTTGGTTCTATCTGTTATATATCAGTGTTTTTTTTGCTCCTATTTTATTAGTGTTGGAGTTGTAGTTTAAACGAGGGTCGTTTAAACTAACATATTGTATAGTCTTAGTTGAACAATAAATCTGTATTTTATTTATCTACTAGATATAGTAACGTATTTATACAACTCAGCAACCTGACTAAATATTGACAGGCACTGTGGCACGTTATATCAACAAAACGTTTGTTCAACCCAACCTGATAAATGGAAGACGGCTTGAGAAAATAGACGACATTTTCTTTGCACACTCGGTGCTTACGTCCTAATAAAACATTTAATTAGACCATTACTGTATCTGAGAGTCTGTTAAAAGTTTTACAGCACTTTTAAGTTGAGGTTATTGGATACAGCCTCCTTGGTACTCCATGAAAAGCAGCCTTAAAGCCTCAAATATTACAATACCGCAAACTATGTAGTTCTAAATACTTGAGAAAATCATCGAATTAAATATTTTATTAAAATCAAAGAGAATCTAGAACAGATAAAAGAAAGAGAATTTTAAACTAAGTAAAAGCTTTTCCAACTACATTCCAGTACAGTTTTACTCAAATATTTAAAAGAGTACTTCAATAAATATTAGATATTGGTTCAAGACAAAACAACAGATTTCCCCGATTTGATCGTTTTCAGAAAATTGCAAGGCTTCGTCAAAATCGGGACTATATATCCGAAACCAACGACTCATGGAAATAATGAAGAAGAGTCATGAGTCTTCTGACATTATCATTATTCATTATTATAATTAAATGAGATTACCCGTCAATCTCATTATGTCATAAAATAAAATATACCTACACTAATTATCTACAAAATTCAGAGGTACGTACAGATAATAAGATCTATATAAAATGCAAAGCGATTTTCTCACGACATAACTAACGGGTTTTATTTAAAGATAAAATTTAGGCGAAAAAGTTAAACATTAATCAATACAATATGAGAAAATCACGTTAAAACTAGTTTTTTGTATACTTACTTATTAATGCCCGTGAATGTACCTACTTGAGTAGGTACAGTCCGACCATTTTCATTTACAGCCAAAAAAACATGTTTTGTCATAGGTTTTCGCAAAAAAAAAAAATAACAAATGACGCCGAATACCGTGTTCATTTTCAGGCCGTAAAAATACTATTTCTGGACTAACTCTATAGTTGCCTTGGTAACATAAATAAATCCTGTTATTACTGCTGAAAGCTCAGCAATGCTTGAATTAGTTCCTAGAGAAAACTATTAGTATCTTATTAGTTTAGTTGAGCACAATATTAAATGGAAATCTACAAAACAGATTGATCTTTGAGCTGGAACGGAAACAAAACAAATTCTAGTTTAAATAAATGGTTAGGACGTACTCGAGGTTACCAACCGAAAAATGTTGTGAGCAAAACGTTGGGTATGAATGTAGATGTGTCTGTGTACTGTACCTACACAAATTAAATCCGTAAGTCACGTTGTACTAATATTCTTTTTACTCAGCTTCGGCCATTAGGTAGAAGGTAGGACATTCAGAATCAAGTTACAAGGCCAAATGGCTTTCCCTTACATTCGGGCAATGCGCCAAATTACCCAATACAGCCGACCGAAACCGATCTCAATGCTAAATAAACTTCGGCCCTCGGATAATTAAAAAAAATCTACCCAAATTTCACCGGAATTTAAGGAATATTACCGCAACCATGTGTTGCGATAATATTCCTTAAACCAAAATTACCTAAAATACTAATTAAGCTTGCCGAATACCGAGGAGTTTATTAATGGTGTTGCCAAATTAACTTGTACGAAATTAACTAATTTATTTAGTGAAGCTCGATTTATTATTCTATCTTATATTACATAGTATAATATATTGCTGTAATGTATTACCATTCTTGGGTAATTGTGTGTACAGTCACTAAGTATAGGTACACATAGGAAGATTCAAGAATGATTTTCTAGCGAAATTGCAAATTTGTTAAAAGATCTTTTTCTTAATTGGGGTACCAAAATAGTATGTTCGTAAGTCGTAACTTCATCAAATTGCAACAAAGAGGTTATAAGAAAATCAATTTTAAAGTCTACGTGTATAGATTTATATTAATGCATGTGAACCCTTTTTTGTTTTTGACGGGTGGAAAATCATCAAATAACCTCTCCCTCTCTTGGGCAGAGCGAAAGGGAGTGTAGACGTAGTGTGCATACTTCTACTGACTAAAAACCACCCATGTTCCTTCTTAGCCCTATATGTCGAAGCCGCGGTAAGTATCTCTTACAACATCCCGCAGCCCCGACGGGCGTCGGCCCTTGCTGACAACTTTATGAGGCGCGCGTGGAACACGAACGCGCCGTCGACACGGCCCGTCGTCGTCATATGACGGACGGATGGCGAGCTAGCCCATTACTACCACCCTTACACCGTCCACAGGCCCGCGTCTACGCTGGCCGGAAGCCGTCACGTGCCCCCCGACGCCCGAAGCGTCTCCCACGGCGGCCGGGACGAAAGGTTCTCTCCCTCTCACGTTCCGCCACCTCCTTCGCTAGCATCACTGCTTGGCGGAAGGAGGCGGCGGCCCATTCGATCTCGCCCCGGACCATGGCATGCACCAGGACCGCCACGGTGTGCCCCACCGTGTCCCCCGGCCGATCCTCACAGTTGAGACATCCGGGCGTTTTCTCATTCCTTTTAAAGAGTATGGTCCCTGTTCTCCCTCCGCCTACACGCTGCCCCAACAGTCACGTCTGATGAGCAAACGCGAACCAGAGAGCAGCAAGTAGGGTTACTTCCTTCGAAAAGCACACCGCCCGAGAACCCGAACACTGTTCTCGTCTCCGGGCGGTGTGCCCCTCGCGTGTCCCTCTTTGTCTGGTCTCTCACACTTGGACCTTTCCGGCATGAGTATATCTACCGGCAGAGCTCCAAGGATCATTGAGACACAGAAGCCCCACCACGACGGCAACGTGGGAACACTTCGGTGGGGATGCATGTGAAGCCTGGGTACAAGATACCTGATGAAATTCGCTACGCTTCTAAGTTAAACACTCAAACATCTTTAAAGGGTTTATTAAGGCAACGTATAGGCTAAGCTGACACTCTTAAACGATGAAAATGAATGAACCCGGTTGCTGTTCGCTATGCACTTAACTCGCGAGGCACTTAGTGCGCACGTGTCGTATCGCTAAGTAAGTTAAACGTGGTCGATTGCAATTATTGCGTCGAGGAGTACATGAGTGTGTGTGTGTGTTTAGCGTTTAATGAATTTGTTTATTTATAAAGTACTTTATTGGCACCAGAAAAGAGATGCCTATCTATACCTAGCACATGGTGAGTGATATGTATGATGATGATGAATAGTTTACTTTAGATTCACAAAATTACGTCCCACAACAGCGCTATCATTTTGGTTAAAGTGAACAAATAACGATTGCCAATCTACCTACAAAGAGTGATGGTTAATAATGCCAATTTTCCTGATGATATGCTTGCGATAAACTTAATCAAAGCCATAGATTACTTTCATAATGTTCGGTTTCATTCATGTATGTAGCGGTTTACCCTAACCGACTAACGTGTATTTTAATACTGAATTCAGTAAACGGTAAGTTTAAGTAGTACTAATGTGTTTTAAGGAAACATTTGATGGCTTTGAACACATTTTCCAGAGAGTAAATATTATTTTTCACAGGTTCTACATGAGCATATACAATAAGTAAGTAGTCAGTAGGTTGGTGCACGTATCCAAATCATCGTTTTCGACATGACATTGTACGAGAGAACCAACTCTACATACTATGTTCATGCTGTAGCAAACAAACCTAATTTTCTCTTTTTCACTAGCCCGACAAACACGCAATAAATCAACCATATTTAATTGTTTCATTAACGCGCCGCCATTAGGCGCAATAATATAATCCATGAAAAATATTAAATGCTCTGTCATCATGTCAGACATACTACGTTTCATGAAATTGAAAAGAATATTGCTTTTGCGGTATGAACGTTATTAAAAGCTTCTCGACATACCAGAATTATTAAAAATAATATTGTTTTGTGTTCGTAAAAATTGGTCCTTCGAGCCGGATTATGAAAAAAAATTGTAATTCCAGAGATAGGCGATTATCATAAACTGCTACACTGCTTGGATGGATGAAGGCCAAGGCCAAAGGGGTGTATTTGTCGCTTTCGACACGCTAGACTAAATTTAGCTAATCCACAAGACCAAGCCTAAAACAGTCCTCAGAGAATTTGAGTTTCCAAATCTTCTTCATCATTACGATTCGCCATAATATAAACAAAGAAGAGCAACAGTCGAAAACTTTGGATGTTGTCATCCCTTTCTTTTTTGGCGGGTGGGAAATCATCAAATAACCCCTCCCGTTCTTGGGCAGAGCGAAAGAGAGTGTCGGACTTCTACTGACTAAAACCACCCATGTTCTTTCTTAGCCCTTTATGTCGAGGCCGCGGTATCTCTTGCGAACAACCCGCAGACCCCACGCGATGGGATGTTGTCATCCCTTACTTGGGATACGGCGATGACAACATCGATATTCCTGCTCTCTATCTTGCTCTCATACCTACAAAAGATTCACAAAATAACGTGTAGGTAGGTACCAGTTGGTGGTATTAATTTTAATTGTACAGAACGTCTCATTTACCGTGCAACTCGTTTTAATAGTTTAACCGTCAAAAGAAAGGAAGCCTTATCACCTTTTGTTAAACCCCGTCAATAGAGAGAGGTCCGTTTTGGCTTCGGTAGAGAGTACGGTATGTAGGTACTCCGTAGCCGTCCGTAGGTTTATCAAAGGCTGATGGAATTAAAAATGCTTTATGAGAGCGATATCGCCAATCGCCATAAACAGTTTTTTTTTTAATGGCGTTCCGTATTTAGACACAATGTAGCAAACATTAGGTAAATACTGCAAAAAGATATAAAAAAAAAAAAACAATTAAAATCAAAGGAAATCTTTTCAACTGAGCTTTTCCGACCATTTTGTACACCCATTAAACAAATAACCTATACAACGTAGCAAGTGCAACAACTAACAAAGCGTGTCATTTAAAACTGAAGCTGTAACAAACGGCGCAATAAAACAAAGAGTATCACCCACCGATGTATAGTTCGCCGATAAAAAGGAAAAATGGTTGTGCTCGCGCCCTACGTTCCCGCCGCCCCCCGGTATCGATCGGGCTGCGTTATATAACCCTTCCCCGCGCGCCCGCCGCGCCCCGACTAACACAAGATACCTTTCGCAGGGTATATCATTCATAAGTCAGGGTCCACAGCCGACGGTCCGCGCTCGCTGTTTCCCGAAGCCTAGACCCTGTCTCTGCGCATCCTGTCGGCGCAAGTTGGCAACACTGAGTCTCAGTTGTTTCCTAAGCCTCCGGAGTGTACGAACGCTTTGCACGACTTTCAGCTGTGTTTTGTTGTGGACAATCGCGATAAATGGTCTAAGGTAAGTGTCTTGCAAAATTATGTGTTTGTTTTTCAGCCATTTTTCCTTGTGTGTGCCGCCAATTGTACCGCGCCGGGTCATTTTGTTAGCTCGTTTTATGGGGCTATAAAAAAGTAATTAATCAGGTCAGGTCAGAATGCGGCGCCCGGGTAATTGTTAGTTAAATTAGCTGTTATATTATTAAGGTACAATTGATGTGTGTCATGCAAATGGACAGCTATAATTGACATCCTAATTAGTTATATCAACGGTGATTAGTGATTCCTGCAAAGTGGGGTTAACATTTAGAAGCGGTAATACTCTGCTAAATAATTATAACTGTTTCTAGTTTTCATAAATTAATAGCTATTTTCGGCGGTTTTCCTGATGAGTCGCGTCATTTACACTTTCCCGATCGTCTACTGTTTTCAGCGGCCGTCGCCGATGATCCAAATATTTACATAGATGTCAATTAGGTATTAGATATTTCGGCAACGTTTATTATTTAATGTTAAATATTGACAGTGGGGATCTTCTGGAATCTAAACATTACAAGCGTAATTTGTTGTTGTATTGGTAAACGGAATATTTAGGTTTAGCTAAAAAGTTTATAGTTTTTTTTGTCGACCACGTGAAAGCGGAACCTTATTACTGTTTGAATATTTTAAAACCATAACAACACGCATCTTATTCCAGAAGGGTTAGGCAGAGGGATACCCATCTGTAGACTCATAGTTGAGTTATGTTTGAGTCCCATATTATAGGGAGCGAGTGCCTATTGACATCAACCAGCCACGAATCCAAACTCAATAAATATTTCAAGTTAAGCATACAAAAGTTTTAACCACGTGCAACAGTATCTATAGCTCTAAGCTTTTATAACTTCGCAATTACACACATTACCAATTACACACATTGAAAACATTTTATGTTTCTTTGAATAAAAAAATTATAATACCGCACCAAGCAGGACCTTATATAGGTACCCTATAAAGTAAACAGCGTAATAATTTTCTATACAAACCAGCCAAGCTTTCAAAACTAAAATGAAAAACAGAACCATATTGTTTATAGTTTGTATTTGCATTTTAAACGAGTTGCAAGTTGTTCTACTACTTATTCGACATATATTTACGTTCCTTGTTTAGTTATTTATTTGTATCGAGGCTTTCCGACTGTTTTATAGGACCTATACGGGCATAAAATTCATGTTTTTATTTCATTTAGTAACGACACGCAATGATTCAAACTTCTTTTCGAATTTTTTATGGATTTTTAGTACCGATTGTGGCGATCCGAGGCGATCTTGACTTACCGAGTTTCCTCTGTGCCTCGGAAGCCGTCGGTCCCGGCTATTATTCAAGATATTTGGCAGTCAATACAGGTTGTCACGGGCCCAAAAATTCTGAAAACCAGTCTTACTAAGGTGAATTACTATAGGTACTATCTGGGTTGTGGAAGGTCAGATAGGTAGCTCAGTCAGTCATAGGCAGCTGCATCTGGTTAGACTGGAGGAAGGCTAGACTGATAATGGTACAGAAACTTCTACGATACTTAAAGAGCGTCTTAAGCCGAAGGTCCCTGCTGTCATTTAGATAGGCAGTCCATACACTTAGTGAAAAGCTAGGAAAGCATTATCAGGAATGTATTTCCTAGTGGGAAACTTGGCTTTGAAGCTCAGAGAGGCAATCGCTCCACTAGTATTCAGCTATAATCGTTTAAATTGGAAGCCTACTCGAACATAGATGGACGAAGACTGTCCAGATGATGACAGTCTTTTGGTTTAAGGATCCAAAGTCTTTCAGTCTTTCGTTATAAGGCATTACAACCTTATTTAATCGAATATGACCCCACTGTTAAGCCGTCTTAATCAACTTCAGTAGATTTAAAGGATTATAGGACCGTTTGTCTTTATCCAGGGAGGGGAGGGGTTTAACTGGAACAGTGGTCACAAATTGAAACTCTTAGAACTAGCTTATTTCAAGGTCAACTTTGCCTGACGGTCAATTAAAGCTGAGGGTTACTCGTGCGTGCGTACTAATGATACGAATACGATTATAATATAATCTCACGCCTGTATTCCTGAAAGGTTAGGTAGAAGTCTAATTATAGTACCTACTCTCAAATTTTACCAGTTTTGTTTAAGTTCCACCGAGGAGAGCCTATTGCTAAAAAAAGATAAATTCCGATTCGGAGCTACTACTGAGAAATCCTATAAATGTGAAACTTTGTGCACCGCAAGCAAAAACTACTGAACCGATGTGGATGAAATTTAGAACACAGATAGTTTATATCTTGGATTAACACAAAGGATACTTTTTGTCCAGGTAGTATGATCCCGAGGGGGGATATTTATCAAAATCCAAGCGGGCGAAGCCGCTGGCACAAGCGAGTTAACCTAATAACACTTTGCACAACTTCGGAATCAAAACATACGCCGAGGAAGCGCTTCTGTCAACTGTACTTACCAGCAGGACTACCAAAAAAATCTAATTAGTCCGTCTGTTAGATTACCGAAAAATATTGGATACGTGTTATTTGTTTTATCAAAATGACGAAAATAAAACGTGCCAAAGATCTTGAGAGAAGAAAAAACGTACTGTATCTGTGACGTCACACGACTTGATACGACTATGAGAAGCACTGTATCGTCTTCATCTTTTATTAGTAACAATGCAAAATTTTTACTTACGCTGACGACACGGCGATAATAGTACATGGACCTACTTGGGATAGCGTCAAAACAGCAGCAGAGTCTGCATTAAGTACCATAATGACATGGCTAAACTCGAATCTACTTACACTCAATCTACTAAAATCCACCTACATGCCATTTGCTATAAGACGTAATAACTCACCACCAGACACGTTCTCGATTACTGCTCACGCATGCCAGGTCCCTTCTAGTACGCTCATATCATGCAACTGTCCTAAACTTACCAGAACAATCAGCGTTAAATAGGTATCTAGGTGTACAAATAGATAGTGAACTAAGATGGGATAAACAAATTGAGGCTCACCACCAGAACCCTCCGTCTCTTACATATTTTTAAGTCTTTGAGAGAATCTGCTAATCTCGACACTTTAAAAATGGTGTACTTTGGCCTGTGTCAATCGGTACTAGGATATTGTATTACGGTGTGGGGAGGGGCATGTAAAACACTGCTCCTCATACCAGAGAGAGCACAGAGAGCTATACTTAAAGTAATGATCAGAAAACCCTACAAATACCCAACAGCTCAACTGTATTCCGACTGTAAAGTTATTATCATTCCTTTATTTAACTTTATACATATAAATTATATTTTTAAATATTCCTATACAAAATAATATAAAAAACATTTAGAAATTATATAAAAAATAGTAGCCCACCGGTATCGGGAACAGGGTCCAAGCTACCGGCAGTCAGGGCTCCAGAGAAAGGAAATTATTATAAATTATTATCATTATTATTATATTATTATTTACGTGAAAAAGGAAAAAATCTGTGGCCATTATTTTTTGGAAATCTACGGGGTAATTAGATTTTTTTGTTGTGAATTATACCCTATTCTATTATATTATAATGGAGCATTATAATTGTTTTAAATCATGGAAAATCCTTGTTTCAAGCGAAACCACCTGTAGGTACCTAATCTAAGAAAGTTACACTTGTTATATTTTCGGAAACAAAGGGTACCTACCTAATATGAAATCCATTATATTTTATTTCAGCTAGCTAAATGACTAAATAGTAACAGCACTCGGGTTGGGTTGGTATTCAAGTTAAACCGCGCTTGCCTAGGTTGGTCCGTGGGTGGGTGGCCACCCGTTACACACCCGTTTATTATAAAAAAATAAATAAGCCTTTATTACCGTTAACTGTTACTGTTTACAATCTGATTCTTACATGCTATACTAATTACTACTTTTAATAGTACAATTAATTGTATTCGGTATAGTACATACAACATCGGTAATCGGTTTGGGTATCTTTATTATTTATTTATTTACAACTGCCAACCCCAATGCGATAAATGCACCTTAAGGTGAAAGCGTCAGGATAGCAGCGAAATTCAAATTTTCTTTTGAATTGACTTTTTCGAGGTCAAAGTCATTCCTCGAATTATATGAACTTGGAGGGTTGTATTGATGATTTTGATGATTATAATTCTGTAACTACATACGTCTTACACTCGCGTCCAACATTTCAATCAACATACAACCTAGCACTGGCCTGCAAATTGCAAAAAACGTAAGAAAATTTGAATTTCGCGGCTATCCTGACGCTTTCACCTTAATGACTCAATTCTAACTTAATAACTACGTAAAATCTATAACTAGTGACAAATAAAGCATTCCTTGTGCTTTTCATCTTATGATCCAGTAGGTACTAACTGGGTTAAATTGTGAACGGCATACAGGCAGTCGCTCCGTGTAAAATATACAATAGTACCTACCGGGGAGTCGTATATGGCTGGGATAAGGTTAGACAAATGATGAAAAGCAGTTCTTTATCTACAAAAAAAAAAAATAGCCTCTAAGTCAAGTCTTAAAGCCTCAGACAAGCTAGTCCCAGAACTAATTAAATAAGAGTACCAAACACAAATTACAAGGACAGAGTACGTCCTTCCCTTAATTAAAGTAATAGACTCAAATATTTTACCTACTTCGTGTCCTCATTCCTGGCGAAAAGGAATAGGAATGGCTGGTTAGTACTTAGTGGCAACACTGTAAGACATCACACTATAATCACACTAATATTATAAAAGCGAAAGTTTGTGAGTGTGTGAGTGTGTATGTTTGTTACTTCTTCACGTCTAAACGGCTGGAGCGATTTTAATAAAATTTGGTGTGGAGTTAGCTAATACTTTTGATTAACATATAGGTAGTTTTTATTTCGATTTTATCTTCCCGTGGAATAATTTTCGAATTGTAGCGGGCAAAGCCGCTGACAAGAACTAGTTACATAAATTAGGTTTGAAATTCATTATGAAGAAAGAAAAGAAGAAGAAAGAAAGAAAAAAGATCAAAAGTCTCATAAAAACATAGTCCATGTTTTTTATGAGACTTTTGATCTTTTATGTTTTACTAGCTGTTGCTCACGTACGATTTTATTAAAAAAATAAAATAAAAAATGTAATAAATATTTTTTTATTGAATTCTTCGCGGATGAAATCACGCGAGGGGCAGCAGTAGTAGAGCCGGCCATATAAGGGCCCTGCACACAGCGTATTGTAAACGCGCAGACGAAGCGCGGAAGAGGGGCGAATACGCGCTTCAAATGAGATTTGATGCTACCTTGTAACCTAAGCACACGGCGCGCGGCGATTGTGAAACGCGTCTACTTCGCTTACACACATATACAGCGATCCCAATCAAACCCTTTGTACGCGCTTCAAACGAGTTTCAAAAGCGGTTTCCACGCGTTTGAACCTATAAAAACGCAAAAATCGCGTCCCAGAAACGCGCGTCGTCTGCGTGTTTAAAATACGTCGTGTGCAAGGGGCCAAAACACTCATACCTTTTTTCCAGAAAGATAGGCAGAAACTATAATAGGATAAGGTTTTGCTTGTTCCAAGTTCACACAATGACATCTGGTCATACACGCACGCTGGTTTAGAGTAGGTACTACCTACCTGACCTTTCTGATGAGGACACAACACGACTCTTTTTTTTTTTTGGGGGTGGGAAATCATCAAATAACCCCTCCTGCTCTTGGGCAGAGCGAGAGGGAGTGTCAGACTTTTACTGACTAAAAACCACCCATGTTCCTTCTTAGCCCTATAATTATGTCGAGGCCGCGGTATCTCTTACAACACCACAACACGACCCTTGTGTGACTTTCTAGGGCGTCTCTTACCAGAGTTTCCACGAACTTGGCTGTATAGTTATTTGGGATGTCAGCATAACAATTCAAGCTGAGTGCATTTCAAGGAATTAATCTTACTAGGAACACCACGTAGGGCAGCAGTTCTTATTTATAAACCTCACTGAAAAACAATATCGTGTGCTGACACAATTAGCCCTGTTTTATAATCCCGATTGTGTTGCAGACACGAAACATAGGGTTTTAAGTACATTTGTTTTTTTTTTAAATATCGCACCTTAAATATGATATTTTTTTTCTTTATTACATAATAAACTTGCTGTTATTACGACTTCGTCCGTGTAAAATGTAATTAATATATTTGTTGAATAAGTCAACTTCAAGCTTATTTATTAAACATAATAAATAAGTGAAAACAGCTTTCTTATATTACCAACAGGTGTTTTCGCGTAAAAAAGGAATCTTCATTATTTAACCTTTCGTGTTAGAATAAACGTAGATCCACGCGAGACACAATAGCTTTTTAATTGTGTCTTTACACTCGGCATACGATGAGTTAAACCAATTATTACACTCCATTACGGTAAACTACAGTAAAAGTAGCCTGATATCACCTAAAAAACGGTCCAGCCATTTCGGAGAACGATCGTAACAGACAGACAAAATTTTTACATTCATTCAGTAAAAAGCTGTTAAAGTGTTTTTAGGTACTAAAAACACTTCAATTTTGTGTATTCACCTTATTCTTAGAAGATTCGAAGGATTTTCGTGCGGTCTTCACCATTAACAAAATTATAACACAATAAAATAAAGTATTAAATTGTACATATAATAAATAAATCTCGATGTTTTGCAAGGAGTAAAAATCATAGGGAGCAGACGGGATGCAACGGTAGATACGCTAGTTGTTTAGTTGTTTATAAAAAGAGTTAAAAGTAATCAAAACCATTTCACTAAGAATAGAAGAAAAAAATACAAATTACTCTATTCAGCACGTATGACAAAACATTGTACTACATAATGTAGATTTCGTAATCGTAAAAAAAAAACAAAGATTCAACCATTTTGTGAGCTAAGCGAGCCATTAAAAAGGATAATAGGATTTCCAAATTATTCGGTCCAATTGGCCGGAAAATTCGTATCAAAAAGTTTAAATAGAATCGTCAAATAAATCTCTTTTCTAACACAAGTTTGGGTTCAGGTTCTGTGAGATCTAAATACCTAGAAATGTGATTACATACTTGGGATACCTGTCGGATTGGAAAAGGGTTTAAGGGTATCTTCGGATCGGATTTCTGTTTAAATTTAGGCTTTATATTTTCCAGCTGGCAGTCCATGGTAACAAATATAGGATAGGCTTTTGTCGTTAGATCTAACATAACATCTGTAATCCCACAAGCGTTAGATAGAGATGTATCCTACGTACATCCACATCGAGTTACTTCAAGTTCAACAAAGCTGAACCTAGGATACATTATGTAGGTATTTATGTACGAAAATAATGTTCTTGATTCGAAAATTCGACCACCACCGGTTAAAGGAAGTATGTCTTTATATCGCAACTGTTGGCCGACGCCGGCGGTTCCGCTGTCCTCGATTTCATGTTTTCATTTTGAAAAATCAAACACGTGCTGAATATAGGTTGGGGTTACATTTTGTATTTTAATTATCGCACCTTCTGCGTGTCCATATTCAGGTGACCGGGAAATTAAAATTGCATCCAAACTGGTCACAAGAATTGTGCGGAGTTATACGCGTAATACACTTAGCACACACATGCTTTACACTCTATACTTAGGTCTCTTCAGAGTGCTTTTTATAGAACTTAGGAAAGGCACGTTCAGCATGGCTATTGCGTATCTTTTAAATGTGTGTCCATCAATTAACTGTCAAATGGTTTCATTTTGTACACCATAACCAAATTGACAGTTAATCGATGAACACTATGATAGCCACTGACATTTAAAAAGATACGCAATAGCCCTGCTGTAGTGTTTAATATCAATAGGTGCTGCTTTTCGACGAATTTCAATTCCTTCTTTTTTTTTCTTTACTTTCCTTCCTTTTCAACTTTTCTTTGCTTTTCATTTTATTTTATTTTCTTTTCTCAAGTGCGGCAAAAGCAATCAATCTTAGTGTGCAAAACTTACTACTTTAATAACATTAACTTACTTCTTTAAGTTAACATTTAATTAACAAAAAAACGGTATTTTTTGCCAGAATTTTCCCCTGCTTTTATAAATTTAGTCGTTCGGAAATAAGACATGGAAGTGGCGGTTTTATACCTATCATATTACGACCGTAAAGTATGTCCACGATGTGAAGAAAGCGTTTTAGGACATTACGAGTAAATGTTTCGAATTTGTATTTATCACAAACGTCGTGTGTGTATATGACCAGCAGGGCTATTGCGTATCAAATGGCAGTGGCTATCTTAGTGTCCATGGATTAACCACCCACCATTTGACAGTTAATTGATGGACACTATGTGATAGCCACTGTTATTTGAAAGATACGCAATAGCCCTGCAAGTTTCGTTCTGTGGTTTCTGCCTACCCCTATGGGAAAAAGGGTTGATTTTGTGTATGTTGTTCAACTGTTTTAGTTTTATACAAAAGGCGTTTATAAAAGGTATAGGAATATTAACTGGAAGCTGCTCAAAATACATTTTTAATAGTTTAAGTGAGTTAGAATACATTTTAACGATGCCTCCCGCCATTAAACATGCAAAGTAGCAAGCAGCCTTTTCCATAAAAAATATTTTCGAAAAAAATAGAAGATTATAGAGAGAAAAAGACGTTACTGAAAATAAAACAAGATAAAAACAGTTTGTGTTCGCGAAAACCGTTTGATATTTAAATACTGACACGGAGCCTAACAAAATAAGGAAAGAATAAATACTGAAGGAAATAAGAAAAAGAAAGATAGAACAAAACATTCCCCTTTCATGTTTTAGTTCGTTACTTTCAGAGTTTTTCAGGTTAAAAGTAGCTTTGCTTAATAAGTAGGTACACAAAGAATCTGTTATTCCATTTGTAAGGCTTTTTCATATTTAATTCAAGCTTTCAACTTTTGATTTACTCAACACAATTTTGCTTTAAGATTTATTTTATTCAAGTCGGTTTACTTTTAATTCTCTTTATACCACAAAGTCTAATCCAATTGGCATTTTGTATTCAACAACTAGCTGTTTTTTTTTGTATCTAATTACTGACAGACTCTCTGGTGATAGTTATGGTTACTTTTTATATTTTTTAAGCATTTTAAGTGAGGCAACTCTAAGGTACTAGTATTAAATTATTAGAACCATCTACCTAAACAGTAAACATATCTTATTTATTCTTGGCTTAGTGTCTAACCAGCAGGGCTATTCCGTATCTTTTAAATGTCAGTGGCTATCATATTGTCCATGGATTAACTGTCAAATTGGTTAGGGTTTAGTACAAAATGGAACCATTTGACAGTTAATTGATGGACACTTTATGATAGCCACTGTCATTTAAAAGATACGCAATAGCCTTGCAGGTGTGAGAGTTTTCATGCCGTCTTTGGTGTCTGACTTTGCTTTGCATACCGTCAAGAAATATCTCTCAGGCTAGTTTCCTCACGATGTCTGAGATCAGAGGTGTCTATGAGCCCGTCGGGGTTGTTCGTAAGCGATATCTCGTCCTCGATATAAAGGGCTAAGAAGGAACATGGGTGGGTTTTAGTCAGTAAAAGTCTGACACTCCCTTTTGCTCGGCCCAAGAGCGAGAGGGGTTATTTGATGATTTTCCACAACCAAAAAAAAAAAGGGAGCATGTCTATTGATTTGTACTGAGTAGACTGGCTATATCTCATTAGTTCTACCTTTCCAACTACAAGAAATCACAAAAAATCATAGATTTTAGCATTTCATTATCATAAATACATAAAATTTTACATAGAGCAACTGATCTATTTCTGTTCATGTTTATTTCCTGCGAAACATCATTTCAGGTCCAGTTGGGCTGCGGGGTGTTCACAAGTTACCGCGGTCTCGACATATAGGGCTAAGAAGGAACATTCCCACTAGCCAAAAAAAAATAAGGTCCAGTTGAAAACCAGCGTCGGGCACTAGCTGCTCGGCATTTTTACTTAACTGGTCCTATTTGGCGCAGGCGTGAGATACACACTCTTTTTCGTGTTTATTCTTAGTTTTTTTATTTTGTTTTGTGCACTTGTGGCATGTGCCAAATAAAAAATAATGTTTTCTTTCTTTCTTTATTTCTTTCTTAAACATATTTCTTTGCCAACAAGAAGTGTATTTCCCCAACCCCGCGTTTTCCGGAATACGACTCACACAATACACATAGATAAACATGAAACACGGTTCCGTGAAAACTGAATTTGACAGCTTCATTTATAAGCCGTCAAGAAACTCCTGCTTCCCTTTTAGTATTCAAACACATTTTCAAGTTTACATCAGTAGGAATGTGTTTGAGTAATACATATGTATTCTGATAGATGAAAATAGTTCTTTATTTGAACAAGTTAAGGTTTAGTTTAGTGAGAGGTTTCGCACTTTTCGCCGGCGTAATTTATTTTATTATATAGTTTTGTCATTTGGTATTACTTTTAAACATTCAATTTATACATATTATGTTTGTTACCCGTACATCGTTTGATACCCTTCAAATTATGATACACCACTCGGTCAATTTAGAAGAAAAATGTGTTTAAACTGTGTGTAATTTTTAACTGCCTCGTTGGTCTAGTGGTCGCAAGCGCGACTGCTGTGCATGAGGTCCTGGGTTCGATTCCCGGGTCGGACAAAAAGTGCTATTGGGTTTTTCATTAGAAATTTCCCAGTAGTAGCCCGGAGTTTGGAAGTTGGCGGTATTATACCCCCGTGCCTCGGAAAGCACGTTAAGCCGTTGGTCCTGCGCCTGATCTCTCTTCGGTCGTGTCGGATTGCCGTCCCATCGGAATATGAGAGAAAAAGGAACAGAGAGTGCACTTGTGCCTGCGCACACACTTGTGCACTATAATATCTCCCGCGCCGATGGCTAATCTCCACTTAGATTGGCCGCCGTGACCGGAAACGGTCAGGAGGACTATTATTATTAATATATAATACACTAGCGGACGTCACGCGGTTTCATCCGCGTAGTTCCCGTTCCCGTGGGAATACAGGGACAAAAAGCCTATGTCACCCGGGAATAGTGTAGCTTCTCAACAGTGAAAGAATTTTTACAAATCGGTCCAATAGTTTCGGAGCCTATTCGTAACAAACAAATCTTTCCTCTTTTTAATATTAGTGTAGAAGTGTAGATGACACTCAAACACATTCCATCCTTGTTAATATATTAATATATTCTGTTTTAAAACACCGCTTACAAAAATACCGGAGAATATAAATTGAATTCCACAATATAATTAAAATTGTTAAAAGATAAATGGAGTATCGTGATTCTGAAAAAGCCCTGAAAAGTCGTAGTACATAATAATATTCGCTTTGTTGAAAACATGATGTATTACCGTGGTATGTAACATGTAGTTAATCATAGTACCTACATAGAAGCATGATTGATGATACTATGACACTTATTAGTATCTCACATTATTTATTACGAAAGCTCGAGTTTTCTAGCACATCCCTTTGTCAAACGTCGGGGCTTTAACTTCAGGTTACTTTTGGTATCTGGTTTTGGAAAGGTTAGAAGTACCTAGATATATATTTTAACCGACTTCCAAAAAGGAAGAGGTTCTCAATTCGTCTGCATGATAATATATATTTTTGTATGTTTGGTATCGGATATTTCCGTCATTAATCAGCCGGTTTTCAAAATTATTTTTGTATTCCCTAAAGTATACTCCCGAGGTGGTCCCAAGTCAGGATCTGATGGTGGGATCCTAGGGAAATCGAGGGCAACTCTCAAATTTTATAGGCACTTGTTACGTTTTCCATACATTTTTTAAAGCTGTTCATGTATTTGCGTCTGATAATAATAATGTCATATGGATGCGCTTATGATGGAAGGTCCAACTCCTCAACGGTTAGGAGTTAAGACAAAGTTTGTTCAAAATTATACGTACTTAAGTATTTATGGACCGATAGTTGTATTCAGGCTATTATGTTAACCTGATGATGATGGCATCCCAGAGAAATGTAGGGTAACCCTCTAATTTTATAGGCACATATTTCGTATACTATGGGGACGTACATAAAATGGTTATATTCTTTCAGGTTATCTATGTGAGCTGAGTTAGAAGTCGAAAGCAATATTAAGAGAATCTTGAAAGTTGAGTTTTTTTTAAAGGGGTAGCCAATTTGGAGTAAGTGGGTGGTGCAAGTAAGTGATATGTTAGATTCGGCCGTTTGAACTGACGGCAAAAATTTCTCTCTCCTGAATATTTCTACGGGAAAAAACTTTGAGAGATTTGTAGTTATATTATACAGGTTCGAATTTCTTAGCCTTACCAATGAGAGGAAGCACTCCTAATAATGGAGATTGCAAATTTTACTCCAAACATTTCTTTATTCTTATTAAAGAACAAATCTACCTTCAAAGATTTTCGAAAATTCGCTTGCCGCTCTAGAGAATCAAACCGATTGAAATAGAAAAAAATATCACCATGAAATTTTATGGTATTTTATCGATAAGGATCAAAGCTCTCGATGAAACATCACAAATTAATCATCCGTTTTCATTTTCGAGTGGCAAGCGATTTTTCGAAAATCTTTGAATGTTACTTTCTATCACAGCGAGGAAAAAAAATCAATAGTATAGAGTTGATACTTCTGGAAAAAGAAAATTGCTAAAAATCTACGAGTTCATAGATTTATTATGAAAACAGATATACAAATAATTAGTTTAAAAGCATTAAAACTTCATGGTGCCTTCAAAACAGCCGAAATCTGGAATTTTATTGTATTATATTAGTAATTCAAGGAATCTGATTGATTAAAAACCATTAAAAAATACATAAACATACGCGTATGACGCTGGAACCCCTAACACTATAGTTTTGAAAATACAGTTTGCGGATAATTTGGACATTTTAAGGACAATATTACTAGTTACATTGTGACATAATCAAAAATATTAATAACAACTAGGTTGTTCCAAAACGTATTAAAATACAAACAAGTAATTTATTATTCTTGGCCTACCCATTTTTTCAGTAAGCTTATAATTCTTTTCCTTGCTTCCTTTATGTTTTCGGTATCACTTGGATATGGATCCCAATCATGGCAGTGAGAAGAGCCCTCGATGTATATAGCTGTACTATCAGCTGACAGATCTTGCAGTATACCTAGTCTATGCCACGGATCCATGTCTCCATTTACAAACACCACATTCGTCACATTTGGAGTGAGTCCTCCATACAGTCGGTTAGTGTTCATGACACCCTTGTTAACTCTATCCTCATTGAATTCTTCTCCATAGAGCAGCCTGCACATTTTGTAATAGTAATCTGCAGGGATAGCATTTCCGAACATTTGTTTGTTCGAAAAACAAGTTTGGAAATAACCAAGTTCTGTACACGTCTGATAAATCCAGGACCACATAGGACCATTACGGTAACTATTGATTTCCTGACTAAAATCATAGTCATTACACTGTTCGTTGTCACTCCAAGATTTAGAAAATCTATTGTCTAGTTGAAATACTTTAAAATCCTCACAAATTGAAACAATTTCACTAGGAGTACCATACTGCGCTGCTATGCCAAATCTCTCTACTTCATCCACCAAAAACAATTGCTGATTTTCTGGAACCGTCATATCGGCATTTTGACAAATGTTATTTTCTTTTTTAAGTTTATCAATCCCCTCAGAACTTTGGAACAATTCATGAAACGTATTAAATCTATCAGTTATTTTATTAACACATTCTTGTGAACCGTATTTTCTGAATGTATCGGTGACTGTTTCATAACATTCGCTGAAATCTTTTTTCGCTAGTACAGGGGCACTGCTAGCAAGTACTGCATCGATCAGCTGCGGATACAGTACCTTCATCCATGCTGCTAAATTTCCCGCGTACGAACAGCCGACGACTATAACTTTTGTGTTTTTGAATTCTGGAGATTCCTTTAATTTTGTCACGAAATGGGCTGCGTCGGCCAGAGCTTGTCTCGAAGTTAAATAAGCCATGTTTTCAGTGGTTGTTGGATCTAATGGCTGGCTAGCCCCATAATATCTGTGCTCCAGAATAAAATAAGCAGCGCCTGTTTCTTTAGCTAATTTAGGTATAAGTGGGTAGTCCTCACCGTCGTAGTCCTTTGAAGACGTCATTGTCTCATCACTTAGTGCCAAAGATGATTCACCATATAATTGTAATAGAATCGCTCCTTCTGGCTTCCAAGTATCCATTATTTTATAATACTTCTGCTTCCAGTTACGAAGATCACTTATGTTGAAATGATCGACTGGTTGCTCAATCCAATCTTCAGTATAACTTCGGAGAACAGAACCATCGAAATTTAAAAATTGTTTATTTTTAAGTAGAAAATCTTCATGTGAAACATGAAAAAAGCCTTGGATATGGCTTATTTTATACAATAGGAACACAGTTTGCACTTGTAAATAGTACATTGTTGTCGCTGATACAATGCGTAAATGGGTTTTTGAGAACCATAATTATATATTACTTTAACAGTAATTAAGCATTTTCAAAATTTGCAAAGGTTAATAAAATAAATGTTGTTTGTTACATTTTTAGTTTTACGATACATTTGTAGGCAATAAATAAGGTGCTGCCATAAAAATATTATCTACTCGGCATTCCTTCCCATGTAATTATTAGTGTTTTCGTCTATCTATGTATGTGGAAAACCAAACAATATATTCCTTTAAAACAAAAAACGAAATACATTTTTTTTAACTTTGCCCCACACTAGGAATTTCTCCTGTATCGTGTGCGCGTTGACAGATATTTAAACTCACATACACAAATACCCAGATCGGGGATCGAACACGCGACACTTGACTGCTTGAGCCACTGCGCCAACCGTGTCGTTATACTCGTATGTACATATTTTATACTAGCCGTTGCCCGCGACTTCGTTCACGTGGTAATGTGTATGTGTAAAACTGCCTCGTTGGTTGAGTAGTCGCGCGACTAAGCATGAGGTCCTGGTTTCGAGTCCCGAGTCGAGCTTTATTGGGTTATTCAAACAATATTTTTTTTTGTTGATGGCAATAGGTGCACCCCCTACTCATAGGAATTACACCGAACTAGCAAAGTGTCACCTCTGCTAACCCTTTTTTTTTGGGGGGGGGGGGGAAATCATCTAATAACCCCTCCCGCTCTTAGGCAGAGCGAAAGGGAGTGTCAGAATTCTACTGACTAAAAACCACCCATGTTCCTTCTTAGCCCTATATGTCGAGGCCGCGGTCTGATCGCGTAAGTTTCGGATACTTGAAACACTTGAACAAACAACGTATGACCGTGTGAAAAGCATTGCCTGCAACTCTTAAGGTTTGACCCTGGGATTTGTTGGTTGATCGTTAATGTAAAAAAAATCGACTTCAAAAACACAAATATAAAAAAAACACATAACGAAATCAAACAAACAAAAATGTCACCGACTTCAGAAGCTGATTTTTCTTCTAAAGATAATTTTTATTTTTTTTGTGTTTTTGAAGTCAGTTTTTTTTATAGCAAAAAAGTTTCATTTACATAAGGAGACCCTTTACAATAGTATATTGCCTTGTGGGTTGAGAGCAAGTGGTCCTGCGTTCGACTCCTACGTCGGGCATAGTGTTATATGTATATAGGCGTTTTCCATCAGGTGCCTAACCCTTCGGGGACAACAGGAGTTATGTTATGATATAATTTAACAAGAAGTTCGTAACAAACTTAAATCTTATTTATTAGGCTTCTAGTTCTGAAACTGTGAAACGATATTAAAATTCCCAGTTGTGTTTTGTTTACTTTTTCGTCAAGAGTTTAATAGTAAAGTAATGTAACAAATTATAACATTACCTTGAATTTTGGAATCATTGCTAAAATTAAGACAAACAAGTGCGAGTTGTACTTGCGCACCGAGGGTTCCATATCAACTTGTAGGGATTTTGTTATTAAACTTCATATTTCCAGTTTTTTTTATTGGTTCCTTTTCATGTGCTGTAAAACAGGAGAAGTACCCTTACTACCCTTGATTCTCATAAGAGTGTCGAAATACAGTTTTTTTTATTGCAGCATTATCAGTTGTGCCTTTTATTTACGTAAGCTTAGAAGTTTGATTTTTTCAGAGCACCAAGGGACCGTAAACCTAAGTATAAGGTTGTAATTTCAACGCGATACATCCGTATCACGCGTCAACTCGATACTGTATCCGTATCGATTTGACGCGTGGCGACTAGTTCCCAAGATAAAGGGTCTTGACGAACCGTATGTCGAGAGCGTGATGTTAATTCTTTTGTTACTTTTCTTTGTGAATGCTTTATTCATTTTTAGTTAATAATAGGGAGTTTTCTCGAACTCCTTCTGTGTGTTTGGGTATAAAAGGACCGCCAGAGGTCGGAGCGAGTCGAGACAACGAAAGGAAGCTTCACTTTTCCACTTAACAAAACTATACATGCGACGCCACGTAATCTATGGTGCATTCATACTGCAAATTACGTGACGCCACAAGTTCTTGCTAGTATGTCAACGAAAAGATGTGGAGGTATCTAAAAACAAACCTTATCAGTATGAAAGAAAGTAACCTTTAAAAAGAGAATGGAGCGGGGGAAGCTATAGTGGCAAAAATTATGAAAATGGAAGCAAAACAACAAAGGTAATAAATTACATTATCGAGTAATTTATTTCCAGTAACTTTTTTTTACATTTCTTGGCCTACATCATCTTCTTCCTGTCCTATGCGGTCGGTGCAACAAATTTTCTCCTTCCATTTCTTGTTCTACATACGTAAAAAATACAAATTCTTGCACTAAGCTGGCTTACTACAGCCCGTTCCCGAGGCCTGTGTGCCAATAATTTTAACATTTTAAAGGCTAATTTATGCTTATGTTGTCTCACAACTGAACAAAAGTCTTCCGCATAACTTTCCTCTTTTTCAGAAACAAATAATACTTATTTAAATAATAAGGGATCGGACAAAAAAAAAATAATTCGTCCGTCAGATAGATTTCTAAAAATTATTGAACAAATATTTTTACTGTGCTTTGAAAACTCGTGAACTCCTCGAAAACGTCACATGTTAGTACATTTTTTACCTACAGATGACGGCACCACCCCTCACTCATGATGTTTGACGCGTTTTATCTTCGTCAATTTTTATTAATTTGATAAAACAAATAACACGTATCCAATATTTTTTGATAATCTAACTGACGGACTAAGTAGAATCATATTTTTTCGACCAAGTCCAATCCTCTATTCACGATCCTAACTAAAATGATATCCTAGGTTAGCAACACCAACTAAATTACTATTTGTTATCATAATCACAGCTTAGGTAAATACCCAAAGACTCAAACATTATCCATTATTCAAACAACTTTATGACGACAATATTGCCTAAAGCCGATGACATCATGAATTGAACCGTAGGAGTTTGGCAGTAGAGCGCAATTCATCACGTCCCCCATGTAATATTCATGAGGCCTCTATATCTTCGAGGACTTAGGTAGGCTGGCCGTAATATAAAGGACATTCTCCACGTTCCTAAGAGTCGAATGGCTGGCTGGGATAGAACGTCTGCTGAATATCATTTTCATTATTGATGTGTCTTTGAATACCTAAATGAGTATGAATTTGTATAGCCGTAGTAATGGCGGTACTTTCATACAAGCCTACAAGGTTGGCTGGCCCTTTTAATCTAGTATTGTTCATGATGGGATTCTTCAGGTTTCTGAAAATTCTGGTTTTACAAAACGGCACTTCACTGCTTTTCATGCAGGTTTAATATTTCAATATAGGACCAGATTTATTGATCCTTAGATACATTTTACATTACAGTAGAAGTCCTCTAAAAACTGTTATAAATATAAATAGCATATAGTCTGTTAATTTTTAATATAATAATAATAATAATAATATTCCACAACTATCACACAACGCCATCTAGTTCCAAGCTAAGCAGAGCTTGTGTTATGGGTACTAGACAACTGATAAACATACTTATATATTTCTAAATACATACATATTATAGATAAATTACACCCAGACACAGAACAAATGATCGTGCTCATCACACAAACATTTGTCCTGGGTGGGAATCGAACCCACGACCTCCGGCATAGCAGTTAGGGTCACTAACCACTAGACCAACAGGCCAGTCAAATAATAAAAATATGAACACCAATAACATGAGATAGTTGTAATAATGATAATTTCCTGAAACAAACAACCATCTCTAGACATAAAAGACATTGACTCGATCGATACAAGGAAAACTTTGTTGAAGAATCCGGGAGTTTTTAACTAAAAGAAATATTCATGCGGATACGCTGTTACAAAATACTCTAGCTACTTTAAAAAGCTTCACAACGCGACAGGCGGGACTGACAATGTGTTAATGATCTATTATTGTACTGTACGTGTAGAGACATATACTTAGACGAATATTTCAGTAAATTATCTATGTGTAGTTCGTAATCTGTCAGAGATCGCAATTTGTCGGAACTGGCTTAACTGAATCTTTACTCAACCCGTAATGAAAGTCCAATATTGGACCTATACACATATCTATATTATATGTAATATAGATGATTGGAACTATATTTAAATGATAGGCACCGCCATAATACCACCCACAGAGCTACGTGTCCGGGGCAGGATATTGCGGACATTATGTGTTGATTGAGCCGCGTCGTATTCCGTATAATGAGAGGAATTTAGATTGGATTCGGACCTTAGGTTATCTAATGCTTTGTTTGTTTTTAATGGTCTTAAGGCTGGTAGCTGTTTTCCGAGCTGCGGGTTGTTTGAAAGAGATACCGCGGCACCGGCCACAAAGGGCTAAGAGTGAACATCGGTGGTTTTTAGTCAGTAGAAGTCTGAAACTACCCTCCGTTTGATGATTCCGCACCATTAAAAAAAACAAAAAGGGTTGTTAGATTTTCCATTAACAATTTGTTGTCCTGCTGACGTCTGTACCTATAGACGTCAGCACATAAACCTTCAACAATCTGTCAAATTATTTGGTTCAAAAATGATTGGGATAATTTGACGGATTTGGGTAACATGTGTGTCTACTGTCTGGATAGGCAAATTAAATTACTTATTAACTCGGAACACTACGTAATTAAAGCCGCACCCTGCCACTCTCAATCTCCTATTCACTCTAAAAATTGTGACAAATAGAAAGAAAAGCATCAACAACTGAAAATATTGGAATATTAACACCGTAAAACGAAATAAATAAATCTGAAGGTTATATTAGGCACCGTCGGGGCCGCGGGTTGTCCACAGGTTATCGCAGCCTCGACATAGAGGGCGAAGAAGGAACATGGGTGGTTTTTAGTCAGTTGAATTCTGACACTCCCATTCGCTCTGCCCAAGAGCGAAAGGGGTTATTCGATGATTTTACACACGTCAAAAAAAAAAAAGGTTATATTAGGCAAATAACATCAAAGTCGGTAAACCCTCTTTAATGTATTTGCTCAAAATGTAAAAGTCTGTTTTACACTTAACTTCCAAGTATTTCTTCCGAACATTTTTTTCTTCCATTTTTCAATAATTTTGTTTTTTATTTATGGAATTATTAAATACCTTTTAGGTTGTGTGCAACAACATCGGTTGCAGTTTATGAAGAGTTTGCAGAAATAATATGCAACACATTTATTGTATAGGGCTAAAAACCAAAAATACAATTATTGACTAAAGTTACTAAAGTTTTAACAAAATTAACTTACAACTGCTTCGATGAAAATTCGTATTCGTTACTAATGTTCAAACTAAAATGTCTTTTCTTTTACCCATTTTTCAGAAGCCGCATCACCTACAATGAGCCTAACATGGCTAGTTTTGGCGGCGTGCACGCTGAACTGCGCGTGCGCCGACCGCGGCGGATCCTCGCTGCGAGGAGCGCTTGAAGCGCTGCAGCGTCGCCAGCGCGGCCGCATGCATGGACCTCTCCTGCCACAACCCGACTACGAATCGTTGTACGAGTTCGTACCACCACAAGGATACCCTGGTAGGTTATAAAAGAAGATCTTCTTTTGTCATTTCAAGAGTAAATATTATTTTTTACGTTACTGACGGTTCTTGCCACTTACATCGGATAAATCATTTACGAGTCTTTGATCGTATTTTACCTGTAGTCTCAATTTAGCAACAGCCGTGTGGCTAAATGAGATAAAGCACCGATAACATACCTAACGATTTTAACGGGACTTTATCTATTTTAATGTTTGCGATTCACTTTGCCATTTAAGTTTAAAATGCTAATATACATACAAAAACTCACGACCTATTCCCATAGGGGTAGCCAGACGCTAATTTTTCAATGATTTTTATGGTTTTTTTAATCTTCGCATTTCAGAACCCGATTATGCCGTTGATGTTGAAGATATTGAAGATGAACCAAATCAAAAATATATCGTCAAATTACTAGACAACGATGAAAGGCCACCTGAAGCCTACGAGTACAAATTAATCAAGAAAAAGAATACGGCTACTGCAGCTGCTAAGAAGGAATCAGCTTTTCGTGAGAGGAGTCACCACTCTGACAATGATAGGCTACGAGAGTTGTTCATGGATAAAAACGAAGTTGAGGAGAAGAAGGAACTTGAAGAGGTACCTGACAATGATGCTGAATACGCACTGCTTCTTGGACAACTTTGGTCAAAGTACAAGTATAACAAGGAACACGCCAACAATGTCGAGTCTGCTCCCCAAGGCGTTGTAAAACTTTACAAAGAGAAAATCGTTAAGAAACGATACCCAGATAATTGGGGTCCTATTGCTTTCAAAAGGAAGCGAAGTTCCGACACCGAATCCGATCGACCAATCTTGTTCGATTATGAGAACAGGAAGAGCCAGATTCCAGGCCCAGTGGACCCCAATAATTTCAATACTTATGATGTTTCCGATGATGATAAAGATGATCTTCGTGAAGAGTACGCTATCGCGTTCCAACCACTCGATGATGATAGCATCTCTGATTTATCAGATGAAGATCAATACACTTACGATGCAGTTGAAAAACGCTTTCCTGTCACTAAACGCAGTAGTGGTTCTTATAGCTATAATTCCCAGAAGAAATGGTTTGCCGTAAATCAAAACAAACGCGATACAGCGAAATCGTTCCGAAGCAGTGCTGGTACTGATCCGAAGCTAATCAAAGATCTATCAAAAATATTTGGAGATTCTGAGATTGAAATCATTAAAAATCCTGTGAAACGAAACACTGATCATGAAGAGCACGAGCATGAAGTAAAACCGCCAATGTTAACACCAGTTCACAATCTCACCCATGAACACAACACTTCAGCTGTGCATGAGGATGATAGCCACGAACACCACGGTCATAACATTCATCATCCAGGCATTTCCGGAAAAGAAGTCGGAATCGAACATGAGCATACCCATGACAGTCACTCACATGATCATGACCATACACACGCTCATGACCATCACGCCAAGGATCACGACCACAGCGATAAAGACAAGCCCATTGTTGTAAGGAAGAAGTCAATTGATTGGTCTGATTACTTCGGAATTGATAAACGCACAAACAAACAGGTTTCATTTGTAAATGGTTTAACTCAAGACAGACTGAGGAAACAATACTTTGACACCTTCAACAAGGAAGTTATATATCCTTTAAATTCGTTTCGTAAACACAGCAATGTTAAAAGGAACTACGTTGAAACGAAGCAGCCCAACGAAGAAACTGAAATTCAAATAGACAGAGCTCATCTTGCAGTTCAGAATGAAGACAAGAGAAGTTCAGCTAGTGACAACGATTCTAAACTTGACAATATTGACAAGAAACTAAGAAGCATGGAAGGACTGATTGTTGATGAAGCACTGCATTACTCAAACGTAGGAGAACAACTTGATTCTAAAGAAGAACAGGAAATGAAAGAAAAACTGCTGTCACGCTTAGCAGCCGCTTACAGCTTGGAAAAAATGAGGAAGGCTTTGAAAGAGTTTAAACAAAGCCTGCAAATTCAAAAGACAAAGCCGAATACCCAACCTGGTCCTATTTCCACTGATGAGGTCAAAGCCAAACGTGTTGCCGTGAAGAAGGAGAAAGTGGAAATTCTGAGTAACAATATTCCTGGATATGAAAAGGGAGATGAGAGTAACAATGACTTCGAAGATGAACAAGGAGCCGGCCACTACTTGAATGGAAAAACTGAGGAGCAATTCTCTGAAGGTTACATGGGTGGCAGTGGCCGACACCGCACTCCCGCAATGAATACAGGTAATTAATCAAGTGAAAGCCGCCAAGATCACTTCGTAGGTCATTATTAACAAAGATAATATTTACCAAATGCATTTTGTAGTAGGTGCGTCAGGTGCCTGCCCGGTACTCGCGAAGATTGTGCAGCGCTGCCGAGGAGTAGACTTGCTGGCTGGTGACCGCGGACAGCTGTTCCTACCGCTTTGTAGCTTGCATCAGATCTGCTATCTTTGCGTAAGAAGTTATTTTCATTCATGGTATGCTATTGTTAAGATGTTTTCTGGAGATCTAATATTTGTCTTTATTTATAGGGAGAAGCCCCACCAACGACCTGCGACCTGGTATTCCTTTCTGAAGCTGATACGACTTGCGAAGGTGATATGAGTTGTCAACGGGCTGCTCGCTCTGCGCTGATGGCACTTCGAGAGCTTCACGACAACCTGGCTGACGAGCTCGACGGAGAATGTGAAGCCAGCCCTTGTCTCCCTGCCACGCTCAAGCTCAACCTTGGCTGGCAGCGAGCCTTCCAGCGATAGACTAGCAATACACGCATGCGACATTACTCAAACGAGAATCACTTCAGCCATGTCACATTTAATGGACTAAGGCTTTCTCTACATGTCTCTCGGCGACCTGTACTCGTGACCGACCCGATGGTATTAATCTACTTTCTTTTAAATCGTCACATAAAGGTATATCGTTTCACCATTAGTATTATCTAGTAAAAACTTTGTTATTGTATTCGTACGAGTCTAACCAGCCATAGACCCGTAGGGATATAGCGTTAAGGTTCACACAAAGTTGATCTCAATAGGTACGTCAGCTAGCTGTTACTTATGCGATAATTCTACGCTTTCATTGTTAAATGTAATTTGAAATTATTATTATTATATTATATTGAACGTTGTATGGACTTTTGCTAGATATTTTTTTGCGATTGTATTTCAAGTATAGACTCGTCTAATAATATATAACGCGGAACTCGGGGCAGGATTAGATGTGAGGTTCTCAAGAAATCGATGTGTTTATGAATGTATTGAAATGGTAACTTTATTGTTGTTAAGTACTTACTTACGTATATTTGTATTTAAGTGTGTCCAAATATTGAAACTAATCAAAATACTAAATGTATAATAAATGTAATTCCAAAATATGAGACTACTATAAATGGAAGTATATTCCAATGTATTGAGAAATATCATATATTACATAGATGATTTATTATATTTTACATAGATGTGTACCTTTATTTATATCTATATTTTCTATTCGTTTAATTAAAAAGATATTTAGGAATAAAGAAGAATTGGAAAAGTGAGTCATAAACGGTATTGCTTTGTCAGATCGCCCCACAGTTAAACATCAGGCCTGAGATTGAGAGCGCATACTGCATTAGCCTAGCGCGCCACTTTAGACTATACTAGGACAATAATCGTTTCGTTAGCACGTGTGGCGTCGACTTCGGTCTGACGTCACAAAGTGTCTTTAAGAGAGTGGATATTGCACTCGCCCTCTAAGTCTTCCGATCAAAATTTGGCTTCAAATGTGTCCTTTATACCGAATCTGACCGCGTCGTTTACAACTCCGTATGCGAAATTTACAATGTTTTATCTTGGCATTTACAATAAATGTTAGTCGGAATGATGAGAATTAGATAGAATATATGAATGTAATTTATTAAAATACTGTACGGTATGAACCGGTCATTTTAACGACTTGAATGTTATCACTTTGTTCAAGTACTTATTACTAACACCCAAATATAAATGGTTTTCAATAAAATTGTTTCAATCATATCTTTATTTTTCTACATCCTGTATTTCCCCTATTTGTAATCGTGCTGAAATGAATACTAGAAACGAAAGGGAAAATCAATATTTCCAAAAAGATCATTAGGTATTTGCAAAAAGACAAATAAACTGAAGACGATTGTTTGTGTTTTAAAAGAGTAAATTAGAAAAGTACTAAAACAATAATTCCAGGACGTAACAATCATCAAAAATATCGCAGCTCCTAAGGAAAACACACACAAACGCATTCTTACACACATGATTACTGTTGATGTAATTAACGTGCCAATCGCGGTACAACATATCGATGTCTAGGCACTCGATAATATCGCTGAGATATGTTTTATTGATAAGTCGATAACGACGAGTAAAAACTTGCCGATAACACAGTTTGACCACGCAGTGACAACAAATAACATATACCTGTACAAAGTGAAGCGATTTGTGAAAAATTGTGCGAAAACGAAGTTATTTCAAATATGGGGGACGTTGGAGGTACAGAATTAAGAAGAGACGTTAGAGGGATTGATAATCGTGGAGCAACTGAAGGTAAATACGTTAATTATGGTGTAAATTATGAAATAGATAAGGAGTCTAATGATTGTGAGTCCGAACACAAAATGCCTGTTGAAACAAAGAGTGATTAAGATTATTTACAACGTCATGTATCGAGGAGATAAATTAAGTTTAAGCTATTTTTTGTTATAGACGTAAAGTGTGAATTGGATTTTACAAGCAAAAGGCATAGAGTTATCCTGGATGGTGTATGTGCTGTAGTTTTTCATGTGTGTAGATGATTTGCTGAAGCTTGGCGTGTCGATGGCAATGTAAATTGTGTTGGCCTAGACTGAGCTACTAGTGTGACGCGTTCGGTAGAGTACTTCAGTTCCTGTAGTGAACAAACGGGCAGGACACACAGGAGTCAATAATAAGTAGTTTGTTGAACAGCACCATGCTTAAGTCATCACCAAGTTTTTAATATTTTACACACTTAAAAAAAGAGTTAGTTTTATTCTCATCCTTGAACTTGAATTATTTATCTCGGATTGATTTGAAGATGATATTCTTTTTGCAGACGATGGAACGCCTGTGAGACCAGATTTAGTTATTAGTGTGCAGCCTACAAATGGTAAGTGAGAAAAGCGTTTTGTAAAGATTAAAATCAAATTGATGAGAAAAGTACAAGATTATAATATAGGTTAGGTGACCACATATTTAAACCATTATTTTTTTATGAAATTGACTAGAATAGAATGCATTTATTTGTCAGAATATTGTACAAAGCTGGAAGGTGTTTTATACAATAATTATGATCAGAATGTTCTGCCGTTTCCGGCGTACAAATATATTTAGTTTTGGATCATCATTACATTAAAATTACGAGTAAGTTATCAATCAATAGAAATTACAAATAATATAAATGAATTGAATAAAAGTTATAAAACAGATAAATTAGGTACTAAAGTCAGAATTCAATGATGTCATACGGATAAAATATGATTTATAGGTAAATAATGTGCGTATTCGAGTGAATTTATCATCCATAAAATCTTAATGAGAATAATAACATTTGTATAAGAAAGTTAAATAATTTACATTTAATGAATGATGAATGATGTGTCTATGAAATTACCGACGGCGACAGCCTATATTTTTTTAAACTAGTATGCAGATGTAGAAGCCCGTAGTTTTTCAATATAACTCTCGTCTTGAGTCAATTCCTCGTGCAAAACTTTATGAATAACAGAACTGAACCTGAACCTACACTGGTTTACCTTTAGAAAACAATCGAGCCCAACTACCAGTGTCCACATTGGATTGGAGCACAAATACCAGAGGGCAGTTCATTCCGGTGCATGGACTGGACTTCCTCATTGGAGTCTCTAGCCTTCTGATTCAGCAAACTGTGGAGTTGACTGATCGTAAGTATATTCACTTAATACCTACATCAACTTATACGGCTACCAGACATAAAACTTTATTTTTTTATCAGAGCCGCTTTACGTGTCTGTGTGACCGTTCAGTTCTTCTGCACTACTTACAGAAATAATTGTAACAAAACATTTTCGATATTTTGCCATAACCCAAAAACTTGTCGAAGTATGGTCGCTGGTACCGAATGAAACGGAGGTTGAAATTAGATTCCATAGGAGTACTATACAGAGTTTAATCCGTGTAGTTAAGTTGCACCACATTGTTCAGCAACATGTTATGTGTTGCGAATGACAAGTTGCTAGCCATAATTATGTAGTGTTAGGTGGACTCAAAACGGTCTCTTTTATTGCACTGTTTATATCGCCATTTGCACAGAACGCTGCTGATACTGATACAAGGATGTATTGACGCCCGAAAGGCGTTAACAGAGAAGCATCTCTAATAGACTGTACCGGACTGTACGGAACCAAATTGGGAACATGTTTTGTATTTAAAAAAAACAGAGGTAGTAGTTCTGAATGCCATGCGACGAAAGATCCTTGTTCAGCAGCTGTACTTTCGTATTTATGATAAACAACAGAATATCTCGCAACTTCAAATGTTGCCGTAAACAAAAACAATGTTGCGCGATTGTTGTTCAAAATATTTTTCGGTCTACATTTTATTTATAGCTAAAATAAAAATTACAGTACAAATCTACGGTTGTTGTACCTTGTTTCTGGCTCGGTATTGATTGGTTCAACATCAATTGCTGGTATTTGCTTGCGTAGGTGATATTCATTCGTCTTTGTCATCAAAGGAATTTCGTTTATCTTGCTAAAAATGTTCAAAATAACTCACACAAATGACTCATGAGCGTTGACGTTTCATTCTTCAACAATCGATTGCATATAGAAGACGCTGTTTATTTTATTTTCGTTAACTAATGATGGAATTAAGTACTCGTTTATCCGTCTTTAACTATTTTGATTAAATATGACAAACAGGTAAACTACGGCCAGAATTAGGACTTGTATAATTTTCGACCAAAATGCCGAGGAAACTGGTCACAGCCGTGAGCAATAGCTTGTTAAAAGGATCTCTCCATCTTAAAAAGAAAGTCTTTACATGGCTTATAAGTTTTTAACAATGTTATCATCTCATCACAGTTACACTTGCAGCTTTATGCACACGACACAATCGAACACTTGTAAACAAAAGGATCAGAGTAGATAAGCCTCAATAGCTGATAACACTAATCAACGTATAGCAAATATTTCGGAATATTATAATTAAGTATGCCCGAAAGCCTGAAATAAAACAAGAGGCTCTAAAATATTTCATAACAATAACTCATGACTGACTGACCTAGTTCCAACAATATGAAACGAAACCATCCAAAGATGCAAAGGAGAAGCCACAGTTTAAACGATTTCATCGTAATTTTTCATTCTGCATGGCATCTCACAGGTAAACCTAGACGCCGACCTAGGCTTCTGATTACACGGACTGTCCTCTGGGTGCCTGGAGTGTAAGACCTCCTGCCAGTACACAATTTTCAACTTCTAAAGTACTGCTTGTGTAGTTTGGTCACCTAATGGGCTCTTCACACCAAAGCCGACATCAACGAATTGCGTTATGCACTCAGATATCCGGTGACACTCAACTTTGTGTGTAAAAATAGTTCATCCCTTTGCAACAACTAATTCACCGACATAATGTCAGCAGGTATGTCTGTGGAATCCTTAACATTTGCAGTTGCATGTACGTCTGATAGGACTGAAAGAAACATAAAACCCTTTGTGCAAACTTAAAAAATAAAACATTAACAAAATTTCAGTGACATCAAAAATTGAGTCAGAAAACCGATACATAGTGAGGGTACCAAACGGCGAAGCTCTATACATCGCGAGTGAAACCTCCAGCTCCACCCAGCGATGCCTGTGTGGGCCTGGTCGAGCGTTCAGCATGCATCTCCATGACAACACCAGACAAGAGGCCATGGTATTCACGAGGAGACTCGCAGCTGCGTCTTGCTGTTTTCCTTGTAGATTGCAGGTCAGAGTTTTCCATTGGAACAAGTGCCAGTTAATATAAATAAATAAATAAATAAATAAATAACAAGTAGTAGTTGTTAATATACACAATTATTTGTTGATCCCAACCAACAAAGAATGTTAAATAGTGTTCCTGACCGTTTTCGGTCATGACGACAAATTTTTAATTTACGAAGATTAGCCATCGGACCGGGAGATATTATAGAGCACAAGTGTGTGGGCAGGCACAGATGCACTCTCTGTTACTTTACTCTCTTAGTTCGATGGAATGGCAATCCGACACAATCGGAGAGAGATAAGAGGCAGGACGAACGGTTTGACGTGCTTTCCGAGGCATGGTTATCATACCGACAACCAACTTCCAAAGGCTACTTCTGAGAAAGTAGCGCATTATCTGCCGCATGGAAATAGAATATTGATGAATTGGTTTTCTTAATTATTTAGAGGAGTCAGCATTTGCTAGACCTAATACACAATTTCATAAAATCTGACAACCAAGTGTTGGTAAATTTCTCAGTCCTATAAAAGATCAACCAGATGAGTTAAAAGCATTATAAAATTAGCTTTTTTCGATTTCCAGGAGATACAAGTAGTAACTCCGCCTGGTGACTACGTGGGTCGAGTCCAGCAGCAGTGCACCTGGATGGTGCCCTTCTTCCTGGTCAGGGACGCCAATGATCAGGTGCTGTTCGTCGTGGAAGGACCTGCCGTGTTGCAGAAGAGTGCACTACTACTCTCCGAATTTAAAGTGAGGGTTTGGATTTGGATGTTGAGTCTAGTGTTAAATAATATAGAGATGAGAATAAAACAAACTTGGAGCAATTTCTTCCTTCAGACAGAAGATTTAGTTTATTGTTTTTTTTTTTATTGTTTGTTGTATTAATCATTTTAATTATTATTAATTGTATTGCGGTGGCGAGTCATATAACACTGAAAAAAAAATCCCAACACTGATCGCTAAATTGCAAAACACATAAGATTTTAATTTCTCGGACGACCCTGACGCTTCCACCTTTCTATTACACTTGAATCAACGATACTTTTGGAACACTCGCCCATTGCCACATCTATTAAAAATACTATAAATAATTATCTTTCTTCAACAGATAATGACAGGCGACTCCCTCCGCGTGGTGGGTAAGATAGCCCACGGATGGGACAGGGAGCTGAACAGCTTCACAACCACGATACAAGTACCTGCGCCCGCCGTGCAACCGAAACATAAAGCCCTGATATTGGCTGCTGCCTTCCTACTGGTAAGAATTTGATTGGACTTTATATTAGGCCCCGAGAGATCCGAAGACGGTCGGAAGTAGTTTTCACTTTTTAGAGTTCCGTACCTAAAACAGGAAAACCCAGAACCCTTATAGTATCATTTTGTTGTCTGTCAAGACCCTTTTTCTCAGAAAGGCGTGGAGGTATAAAGCAAAAAAATTGACATCAAATACATTTCAAACTTCTAAGCCAAAGCAATCAAAACATAAAGCCGTTTATGTTGCAAATGGGTACTTCCCGTGAACTCAGAATCTTGAAATTTGGTACGATGCAACGTCATAGTGATATGATCGTCTGAGTAATAAATAATAAAAATATGCTTAATCATTTTAAACTTTGTTTGTACGGAATCGGTGCGCGAGTCCGTCTCGCACTTGGCCCATTTTTAACTCCGAGTGGCCACCGAGAAATTACAAAGGCAAAATTCAATTGCACTTAGCCGGACCGATAGAGGAATCGACCTCTGGACCTCGAAGTCACGCGAGCAACCACGCGGCCGTATCAGATTCTTTTACGAGTACTACCCAGTGTCTGCCCAGGCTATGCGATATACTCTTACGAAAATCCATTACATGGCGCGGAATTCTTATACGTGTACTTTCAAATTATAAACTATCAGAGCTTGTATTTTTTCTACTATATTGTTTCAGGAATACACTTACTTTGAGAGCGCAAAATCGGGTTGTTGCAAATCTTGTTGTTAAGAAGAGATCAGTCTAACCTTTTCCCAACTATGTTGGTGTCGACTTCCATTCTTACCGGATGCAGCTGAATACCAGAAGATCATGTTGTTTTAAGAAGAGATAACGCAAGAAAAACTTATGATGCATTTGTCGCCGAAGGGATGGACAGAAGTGTTATAAAGGGTGTAAAAGTATCCTTAACGCAAACGAAGGGCACTTGTTCTCCCCAACACTGCGATGTTTGTTCTAGACTATACCTGGGAACCCCCTAGTTACGTAGATATTGGGGGTCAAAGTTTAAATTTTTTTACAGCTGTTTTTGTAAATACTAGTATGTTAGGTTATAACTTTACTTAAATTGCCTCCATGACCCGTTTACTATTCAAAGCATCCACTAGCATAATGTTTTAAGAGTGCAGTACACTGAGTTTTATCGTAAAATGTGATTTTGTACCCAAAAAAAAAAGTCGTTTCCCAGCAAAAAATTCAGCGTAGGGATACTTAGTTTGATGTACAGATGCTTGGTTGACGGCCGTGTGAAGGGTTAATTTACACCCTGTATAGTAGCTAGCCCACTGTGTTGGGCGAGCCTAATACGTAGGTACCCTAATACTCCTCGGAGTAGTAAAACGTAATACATATGAAGATTACGGTAACTTCAACATTTATAGAGCTTTTAATATGTATAAGTAGATACTAAGCTTATGATATTTATCCTATTAATGTTTTATAGCGAAAGTTTGTAAGTATGGATGTTTGTTACTATTTCACGTAAAAACTACTGAACGGATTTCGATAAAACAGATTGTTTATAACCTGATTTCACACATAGGATAGTTTTTATACCGATTTTATCTTCCCGTGGGATATTTTTCGAGTTGTAGCGGGCAATACCGCTGGCAACAGCTAGTTGAACAGAAAAGTTTAAATAAATTGTTTTATTTTACATTTATGGAGTTTTACTATGATAAAAATTATGAGGTACTGAAGCCTCTTTTAAAATTTGAATAACTCTCCTTTACCCAAGAACTCTTTTTGATCTACTTGACACAAGACATGGCCAACTGTCAAAACTATCGTTTATATTTGATAACCAGCCCTATTTTCCTTTTGGTAGTCTCACAGAGTTCTTTTATTACTTATATTTGGATAAGTAATATTTTTTTGTAAAAAACACATTTCGATCAATTTACACCAAACTGGTATTATTTTTATTAAACAAAGTGATCTCATGACGACTTGCAATAAACCTTGCAATCCGCCGAAGACCAATGTCGACAAGAGATGGCCTTATGTGGAGTACTATCTCGGGGAGAGAGATGAGGAAAATAGGAAGAGAGGAAAGGGGAGACATCACTGGAGTGGACCTGAGGTACTCATAACTCATCAATAGGGTATTTCACCAAAAAAAACCTAATTAGGCCGTCAGATAGATTTCCAAAAATTAATGGACACATATTTTTTCTTGTTTCACTTAGACAATAGATGATGATGATACAGTGCTGCGAAAAGTCGCGTCAAGTCGTGTGACGTAACGAGGTTAGTACATTTTTACCCACAAAGTGACGTCAAAAACCCCCACTCATGATCTTTGACACGTTTTATTTTCGTATTTTTTTATTAATTTGATAAAACAAAAAACACGTGTCCAATATTTTTCCATAATCTAACAGACGGACTAATTAGATTTTTTTGGTGAATTACCCTATTTTATGCTACAACACAAGTGCGTACACGGATTTGTTTTTTTCTCACATATGTGTAAGATCGCAGCATTTAGGCTAGCTAAAGTAGACTCCCCCACATTGTTCAACTGAATGAGACGCAATTAAAATCTTGTATAAACCGCACACTGTGTAGGCAAGCATATTATAAGTTAGGGGATTAAATTGATGATAAAAATGCTTGGCTTAATGCTGGGCCTGCTCCACAACCATTGATTACCTATCATGAGAAGTTATTGTAGAGGCTGCAGAAGATTGTAAGAATATCTTTGCATTGTATAGATTCAATATCTTAATATTATATAATTGCATGGCACATGTGTGAGTACTATGTACTATAAAGCCACTTTTTACATTTAGTTATTTTTTAGTGACGTTGCCCTGGTGTCTGAGAGTGTGTCATGCTCACTTAAATGTCTCGCTGATGGTGGCGCATGTGTCGGATCATTAAATTCCCTTCAAAATGGTTGAGTTGAATGGTGCTGATCCAGGCGTCATGTTCGTGAACGGGCGCTGTCAGTGGAGACTGGTCATCTCTTAGTTGCCATGGTTTATTTATTTATTTTTATTTATTATATGTTTTTACTCTGGACGCTCTTAACTTGCACGTCTTGCTACATAGTTCTCACATAATATACCATCTCAACATGAATGATGTAATGTACCAAGATTTTGTAATAATATTCTGATTGAAAAGAGTGTCCATGGAGTTTCTTGCCCTTTCTTCTCCATAGAGATCTACGCTAGGGAATGGGCAACTACAGTACTTTCACAAGTTATTATGCCTTGTGTCTGTGACTGTAGCTTTAGACTTAGAGTGCAATGCGTCGTTCCGGGGGTTACTGCGTCGAGTTGCGCGGCGCCGGATGTTTGCGGCGGCGAGTGCTGCGGGTGCGGGGGCGTGCGGCGGCGTGTGCCGTGGCGGCGGTTGCGCGGGGCTCCGGGTTGCGGGGCGACGGTTGCGCATTGCATTCGTTGTTCCGTGATTCGGGGTCTCGTGCATTCGTTGTAGCGGTGTGCGTCGTTGCGTGCTTTCGTGCTCGCGGTGCTCGTTGTTGCTGGCATTCGGCGGCGTGTGATTCGGCGTGGTGGCTTTCGGAATGACGTATTGCACTCGTAGATTTGTTTTTATGAATTGTTCTTCTGACATTCAAAAGTGCCTATAAAGGTTTAATTGAAATAAATGCTTTGAGTTTGAGTTTGAGTTTGAGTTTTGCATCGTCAAAAGTGACGAGTTTCTTTTAGAAACTCAGTGAAAAACTAGTGGTATTATAAAAATCAGTTATATAATTTTACCGAGAAAACTAAAGAAAGAAAGAAAGAAAAAGTATTTATTGGTTTCACACAGGACAGAACAAATGACATTATGACATTACACAAACACACAAATGAAATTATGATTTATGACATTATGTAGTCATGTAGTGGGAGGTAAACATACAAATACATGAACTCACGCCCTTGTCCCATGGGGGTAGGCAGAAACCACCTTTTACGATTCTTACATACTTACTCTTTTTGCCTTGTCCACATTCATACATCTGGTCATACACGCACGCCGGTTACGAGTACTAGGCACCTGTCCTTTCTGAAGATCGTCACCAATACGATCAGTGTATGTCTTTCTAGGGCGTCCCCTCCCAGCTTACCACACACATCTGCCTTGTAAATAAATACCTTTCATTAATCGACTAAAAAATAAATTGAGGTAAAATGCCTTCAAATTCACCAATATATCCAATGTTACAGTCCCTAGAGTGGTATACTGGATTGAGGTAAAATGCCTTCAAATTCACCAATATATCCAATGTTACAGTCCCTAGAGTGGTATACTGGGTACATGTTCCACGACACGATGCATGGTGACGGAGAGTACCGCTGGCGATACCTCGGAGCTGACCATCTTGACACCACCTACGAGGGCTGGTTCTACAACAACAGCATGCATGGCTACGGCTTGATGTCCTATCCTGATGGACGGGTGTTCAATGTTAGTGGACGTGGTTTATTAAACCATTCAGCGAGTTTTGAACTGTATTTTCAAACACAATAGGGAAGTTAACAAAAAAAATCTAATTAGTCCGTCAGATAGATTTCCAAAAAATATTGGACATTTTTTTTTCTTTTTTCACGTAAACAAACAATGAAGACGATACAGTGCTTTGAAAACTCGTGTGACGTCATATTCTAAGACAGTAATATGGCATTTTTTACCGGTCAGTGACGTCACAACCACTCAAATCTTTGACGCGTTTTATCTTCGTCAATTTTTACTGATTTGATAAAACAAAAAATACGCATCTAATATTTTTCAATAATCCAACGAACGGACTAATTAGAATCACATTTTTTTAGTCAGTAGACATCCATAATTGACTCTATAGAAATCTAGCCTCAACTAGAATTGGCAACTGTAAACCGCCTGGTCCCATTGGTCCCGTTCCCCTTGGTCATTAAATCATTATCATCAGCCTATTACAATCCACTGCTGGATAATAGGCCTCTTTAATTTTGCGCCACTCAACTCGATTTTCGGCAACTCTCATCGAGTTGCTACCAGCCACTTTGCGAAGATCATTCGTCCCATCTTATGCTTGCCGATCCGCGGTCTCCACTTAAGAACACTACTACTCCAACGGTCATCGGTTCTACGGCTAATATGGCCGGCCCACTGCCACTTCAGCTTTCTTATTCTGCGAGCTATGTCGACAGCTCTGGTCCTCTGTCGGATCATCTCATTTCGGACGCGATCCCTGAGAGAGACTTCTAGCTTAACTCGCTCCATAACTCGCTGAGTGACCTTAAATTTATGGTCCAACCGTACCGTGAGTGTCCACGTTTCAGCCCCGTATGTCATAACAGGCAGGACGCACTGGTTGAAGACCATGGTCTTTAGGGTCATTAAATGCGAAAGCAAAATTCTAAAGCTCGCTTACAATTAAAATCGACACTCTACACCTACAGGCACAGGCTTGACGAAGCAAGAGGGCAATAGTTTCTTCAAATACCCAATTTTCTACCCTGTTAACATCCTCTGCATTTGATCAAATCAGGGTCTATATTACAAGAACTTTCGCTGGGGTCCTGGAGTGGAGAGCGACACGTGTCTTAGAGAAAACGTGGGTCTCTGGTATGGGCATCAGCTCATCCGACTAACATGGCGGCCGACTGTGCCCAGCGTGGCCATTGACTTCGTGTTGAACCCAATCGGAGTTAACACGGTCACGCGTCATCGCATTCTGCTGAAGACGAAATTTAAGACAGTTAGTAATATTTTCTATTATGATTTTAGTTGTTTAAGGCCTAGCTGTTACGATGGTAGGCCACTCTTACCACACACTCCACTAGGTGGACCGAAGACCTAGTGAAGCTTGCGGAGATTCGCTGGATGCGAGACACACGGGACGGGGTAGGCCTATATCTAGCAGTGGACGTTTTTCAGCTGAAATGATGATAATGACGATGAAGGCCTGTTTGTGACCTGGTCCGTGGCTGGGTACCCATTACATATCAAATTATGTTTAAGTTCCATGTAACAGGGGGCGAGATTACCTAGCTCTTGGGCAGAGCGAAAGGGAATGTCAGACTTGTACTGACTAAAAACCACCCATGTTCCTTCTTAGCCCTATATGTCAAGGCCGCGGTATCTCGTACAACAGCCCGCAGTGCAGATTACCTAGCCTAGCGAAGCAACCGGGCAGTAATGCAGTCTCCGTGCGACCACTAGACCAACAATGCAGTCAATTTAACAGTAGTACAAGTAGTAGACAAATATTATACAAGCTCATATGATTAGGACCTCCATCTTTACGCAGATCGGCGAAGTAAACTCAGCAATAGAACTGCTAAAACAATCCGGTTGCGAGCCACTAGCAGCTGCAGAGAAGTGGCCGAAGCTGTACGCGAAGAATTGCACCGACCTGTCTAGCCAGATGTGCCATGTGCAGGCGTTCGACAGGGCTTACTATAAGAACGGAATCAATACGCTCACTGAGGTTACACAGGCTCCCGGCAAGGTATCTATTATTTTGAGTCAACACTATAAATAACCAACGGAAAATGTTAAAACCTATTGAAACCTGTGTTACTTCTGTATACAGTTGATATGACATGATATGACAGTTGTTGTCTACCTAGTATAGTGCACGGACGTACGATCGCGCGCGCGAGCTCTTTCGCGAGAGTTTTCTGCTGACGGATCACAACAACGTCGCGTCGCGGCGTACCTACGTCAATATATCGGGGTCAGTGTCATGACCTAGTTACAAGTGCGGAAATCATGAAGTGTTTACAATAACTTATTGTATAGGTGTTAAACTCGCCTTACAACTTAATAATGGCTACAAAAAAGTCTATTACTATTAAAACTGACCTAGAAAGGCAGTTATATGACTGTTATCTCCAAGAGAAAACAGATAGAGAAAACCTGCAAGTCATGGTACGTAAATTGAATGTACAAATTGATGCCCTGCAGGAACAAGTTCAGACACTTCAAGGAGAATTGAACTGCATTAAAGAAACAAAAGGGACTACAGAACCTGCTCAGACTACAAAAAATGACGTGGAATACTGTACAGACGAGGATGACCTTGCTAAAGAGACTGAGTGGATTAGGGCCAAGAGCAGGAAGAAAAGGAAGCTTAACACCTCCCTCTCTCCAAAACAACAACCCGGAAGCGCCCAACAAGACAATCACCAAAAAAATGAGAAAGTGACTTCGGTCAAAAAAGTGCCCTTACCACCGCCAATCATAATAGACGGAATCAAGAACTATCAAACGTTCTACGATTCGTTAATTGAAAGCCAACCAGCGGAATCATTTACAGCAAAAATGATGAATGGGGATTGTGTGAAGGTTAACGCCAAATCAGAAGACTCATATAGAGTAATTGCCAGGTTCTTGTCTGAAAAAGACTACCACTGGCATTCATACGAAAACAAGCAGGCTAGACCAATTAGAGTTGTGGTAAAGAAACTACACTCTTCTTGCCAACCAGATCGAATTAAGGAAGATTTAACAACCCAAGGCCTAAAAATAGAAAAGGTAGATAGTAAATTGAGCTGGAAGACCAAAGAACCACTCAACATGTTCGTTTTATCATTTTATAACGATGAAGATGTCAACAAAATCTACGGCATTAAGTACATATTAGGGTGTAAAATTGAAATACATCCACTCAAAAATCCAGCACTCATCCCCCAATGCAAGAGATGCCAAGCTTATGGGCATACACATAAATATTGTCAAAAAGAGCCAAGGTGTGTGAAATGCACTGGCAAGCATCTTACAGCCAATTGTACCAAATCTCCGCAAGAGAAACCAAAATGTATCCACTGCGGCCTACCTCACCCTGCCAATTATAGAGGGTGTGAAGTAGCCAAACAGATGCAAATTATGAAAAATAAAGTTTTAAAAAAGAAACCTACGGTGCCTAATACCCAACAGTTTCCTCCTATAACACACCCTGGTAAACAGGCGCAGAAAGCAAGTGTCCAGTCAACTGCAAAACAACCAGCCATGCAAGTAACCAACATCGGTACTTACGCACAAGCTGCAAAACAAGGATCTCAACCTCTGAACTTAGAGGATAAGATTAACCAGATCTTGAAGTGCATTACCTCATTTGATAAGAGATTAGAGAAGCTAGAATCCAGCACTAAAACAGCTGTCTTGAATAATCAAAAATGAATAACACACTTAAAATAATGGCGTGGAACTCCAATGGACTACTCAAACATCAGCATGAGTTGCAGGCGGTCCTAGATACAGAAAATATAGACGTGTGTTTAATCTCCGAAACGCATTTCACAAAGCAATCTTTTATCAAATTTAGAGGATACATGATATATAATTCCCTCCACCCTAGCAACTCTGCCAGGGGGGGTAGTGCGGTTATAATTAAAGAAAACATTAGTCACTACGTGCAGTGTAAATATGAAGAAGAAGACATTCAAGCAGTGGCAGTATCTGTTAAAACTAAGTTTTGTCAAGTGTCCATTGCAGCCATATACTCGCCTCCTAGGCACGTGATAAGAAAAGAGCGATACTTACATCTTTTTGAATTATTAGGCCAGCGATTTATCCTAGGCGGCGATTTTAATGCTAAGCATACGCATTGGGGTTCAAGACTTACTACAACTAAAGGAAGACAGCTCTTAAGTGCAGTTAAAGAAACACATTGTGAAGTAATGAGTACAGGCAAACCTACATACTGGCCCACTGACCACCAGAAAATACCGGATCTTATAGATTTTTTCATCTGCAAAAATATATCCACCAATTACATCAGTTTGGAGGAAAGTTTTACTATGGACTCTGACCATTCTCCGATTATACTAATGCTAAGTCAAAAAATCCTATTAAAAGAAAGCCACTTAACCTTGGTTAATAAGTCCACAGATTGGGACAGTTTTGCTCTTGATCTAGATAATATTATCGACCTTAAAACTCCGATAAAAACGCAAGATCAGCTTGACTCAGAAGTAAACAAATTTATTATTAATATTCAACAATGTGCGTGGAGCAATACACCTCAGCTAAAACGCAAATATAAGGGATTTATCTATCCTAAAGAAATTGTGGATTTACTATCAGAGAAAAGAAAACAAAGTTGTGGCAGCAAACAAGGTTCCCGCGTCATAAAACAACACTAAATAACCTAACTAAACGACTAAAGAGAAAAATTCTACAATTTGAGGATGAATCTCTGAATACCAACCTTCTTCAGCTTACCAATGACAAATCAACGGATTACTCACTTTGGAAAGCGACGAGAAATCTAAAAAGGCAGATTATACAAATACCGCCCATCAGAGATAGCAACGGAAAATGGGCAATAAGCAATGACCAAAAGGCGTTCCGATTTGCTCAACATTTAGAAGAAACCTTTCAACCCAACGAAAGCTCTGTAGAAATACATGAGAGTGTAAATTTATCACAAAACCAAAGAATCAAGCTTGTGACTCCTAAGGAAGTAATGAGAGAAATTCAAAACAACATTAGCTCAAAAAAGTCTCCCGGTTACGACCTCATCACAGGGGAAATTCTAAAACGCCTCCCACGCAAAGCCATAGTAAAGCTGACCAAACTAATAAATGCTTCATTTATCTTAAAATATGTACCTGAGCCATGGAAGGTTGCTGAAGTCATTATGATTGCGAAGCCTGGGAAACCTCCCCACGAAGCATCATCATACAGACCCATTTCTCTGTTACCCGTACTATCAAAGTTATTTGAAAAACTGTTACTAAAACGGATAAAACCAGTAATAGAAGATAAAAACCTAGTTCCAGATCACCAGTTTGGCTTCAGAGAAAAACACTCAACGTTAGACCAGGTACATAGAATAACTAATGTTATTGAAAAAACGCTAGAAAATAAAGAAGTCTGTGCTACCGTGTTCTTAGACGTCGCGCAAGCTTTTGACAAAGTTTGGCATGAGGGTCTCATATTTAAGCTCAGACGCATGCTACCAGAATTTGTAGATATCCTAGAGTCGTATTTAACTAAAAGAATGTTTAGAATACGCCAAGAGGACGCATATTCCGGGCTAAAAACCATAAAAGCTGGGGTGCCTCAAGGAAGTGTGCTTGGCCCAATTTTGTACTTGTTATACACTTGTGACATCCCAGAGCTGGAAAACAGCACCATAGCGACCTTTGCAGATGATACTGCTATTATGGCCACCGGATCAAGCCACAGAGAAGCAGTAGAGAAAGTTCAACTAGCTGTGAACAAAGTTTACGACTGGACACAAAAGTGGAAGATCAATCTGAATGAGTCAAAATCAGTTCACATTAACTTCACAAACAAACACAGTGACTACCACCCACTCTACATAAATGGTATGCAAATACCTTATGCTAATACAGCCAAATACCTTGGCATAACTCTCGACGCCAAGCTGCGTTGGAAAGCCCATATCAAAAAGAAAAAACAGGAACTCGATATTCGTTATAAACGTTTGTATTGGTTACTGGGAAGGAAATCCTGTTTATCAATACGTAATAAGTTGATAATATACAAGCATATTCTGATGCCAATTTGGACGTATGGTATCCAACTTTGGGGCTGTACTAAGCCAACCAACGTCAAAATAATTCAACAGTTCCAAAATAAAGTACTCAGGGCTGCTGTAAATGCACCCTGGTACATAAGAAACGATGACCTCCACCGTGACCTCGACATGGAATTCGTCACCACCATCATACAAAAATTTGCTGAAGCCCACGAACACAGACTCCATCGACACGTGAATGTTGAGGCAATCCAGCTGTTAGACAACACAGACATAGTGCGTAGACTAAAGAGAACTAAACCATTTGAATTAGTGTAGTGTAAGTGAATCAATAATAGTAACAATGTTGTGCTATTTATATAACACATGAACAAAGTGTTTTATCAATTTTACCAGACTCTAAGGAAGTGTTACGAACGTGTGTAAAAGTGCATACCTAATTATGGACACTATTCTTAGCATTAACATAATTTATAACGTAGCATAATAAGTTAGATTTAAATTGTTTATTAGTCTTCTTAGGCTAGATTGCAATTAACTAGTAAGAACTTGGTTCTTACTAACAAGGAAAAAAAAAAAAAAAAAAAAAAAAACTTCTGTATGCAGGGTGGAAAAGATGCCAACCGAGCTTTCGGTACCTACATCAAGCTCAGTAACTCTACGTAAAAAATATTATTCGGAAACGACTTCTTTTTTTGGATGAAAAGCAACGTTTTTCGGTTTTCTTGTCTCAAACTTTGAACCTCAATGTCTCTGTATCAATGCTGCTCTGTCGCCGGTCACTATCACACTAATAACTTTGTGTTTCCCAAATACCGACCGAACGGGCAAAAGCTTATCAATTACTTACTCATATATGTAATTGACGCTAATATGTAATTAAACGCCAAAAATATGGACGTTGTTTTTAGAAGATTTCCAAATATGGGCTAGCGTGGAATAAAAAACATATAATATCGCAATGACGGGGAGTAGAAGTTCCTTTCGGCTTCTTTAACCGATTCAATGCCCATGATGCGCCAGGCGCGTCATAAGCATACATCACGGAAGGCCCATGACGCACCTGCCGCGTCAAATCGATTTTTTTTTCTTTTATAGAAAAATACGCATAAACATCACAGGGCGGCAATGAGTCGGGGTACTTTTACACCCACTATAAACAAATATTACTTAACTTTGTAGAATACTGAGCAGGTTTTAGAATGACTAGTAGTAATAGTACTGTTGATGTCTATATTCATAGATTACTATTACTCTCTTTTGCATTGCAAACTGAACCCTAACATGTAGATGGTGAAGTATTTTTTGAGATGCATATTTATTGGTTCACTGATCGCTAGTCTGTCCTGCAGGGCTATTGCGTATCTTTTAAATAACAGTGGTTATCATATTGTCCATGGATTAACTGTCAAATATCGATTTTTTTCCAAAATGGTGTACGTGAAACTTATGCCTAGAAAAAATTTGGACGGTGGCAAACAAATCTTCTTGTACGTATTTGTGTGTTTATGCTGTTCCATATTAAACTGCTAAAGCAGTTTTCATTCAAGTTTCAACACAAAGCTGTTTCAGTTTAAACTGTATTCTCGTCGATGAGTTTAGTTTTTACTCTGGTTCTTATTTCCAGGATAGCAGCCTAGACGACATTAAAAATGACACTGGCAGAACAATATACTACGCGTGGAACAATAACAAGACGATTATCCAAATGATGAAACACTGCTTTACTCACGAAGAGCAGAGAAACGAACAAAAGCTTAACATTGGGGACATCCTCTCTGGAATTAGGAATAGCTTCAAAAAACCAGCTAAACATGAAATGGATTGTAGGTTCGTAGCAATCAACCTCTGGGTGTTACACTTCAGTGCCAAAAAATAATTGTACCGAGCAATTTATTTAACCTCTTGAGGTTGATAGCAATAGGCGCAATGTGTGTATTATTGAGTACACCTCTGCCTAACCCTTCGTGGATTACGGGCGTGATGATACGTTATGTAACCTCTTGATTTTTGGTTCACTTCATTTACAATTTTCGATGTCCTTTATGGTAAAATGCTCATTGAACCTATTTTCAGAAGTTTAATAATGGCAAGCTATTTGGGATTAATCTCAAATGTTGCCACGCTTATAAATGAATGCGACGTTAATCCCAACGTCACGGATGTACAAGGAAACTCAACTGTAATGTACGCAGCTGTAAGTATGAGTCAAGTAAATAAGTGTAGACCCACTTTACTTATTAGTTCCGAAAAGGCCTACACTTCGGCAGACGCGATACTCCCTGAAGCAAAACGATGGTCAGGTTTAATTTTAGGATACATGCTTCTGTCAGGTTCAAAACTTTAATCAGAAATCAGATGGCGTTAAGTGAGAAATTTCTAATAAAAACTAATCTTTTAATCGCCAGTGCGGTGATCAACTAGATACAATTAATTTCCTGGTCGAAGCCGGAGCTGAAATAGACGCCTCTAATGATGCTTGCTGTACTCCTCTGGCCATTACCTTGTTGAGATATGTCTTGGAGAAACGCGGTGTGGCATGCAATGCAATGCTTCAGGCGTTGCTACCACCCCCCAGTTCTCCACAGCAGCCACGTAAGTTTAATATACTCTTTGAAAGAAACTTGCAATCTTTTTTAGTTGTTCTTTTAGCGTAACCTCATGGTAACCTAGCAGATCTTTATCAAAGCGAGCTCGATTCGGAAAGTACTACCACAATTTTATGCAGCACCAAGTCCTTGTTTCCAAATACCAAATTTTCAGATTTATAAAATGTTGGCCAAATTTCAGCAACGCCAGATGGAAATATACTTGAATGGCAAATTAAGCGAGAGAGCCGAGATACTGCGAACGGTTTGTTGAAACAACCCAGCAAATTTAAAGTGAATGTGGTTAAAAGTAAATCGTCTTTTGGTAGGATAAGGAAAACGATGTCCAAAATAGACTATACAAAACCCGCTGATAAGGAAAAGACTGCGATTACTGATCCGTTGGCTCAAGATAAGCAACTGTATGAAACGATTAATGCCCAATATTTGATAAAAGTGGGTGAAGCGTTCTCAGAGCCTAGTGATGTTAATCCAATACCATACATATTTGAAGTAAGTGACATGTGTAAAGACGGAGAAGCACATTTTGAAGAGGAAGCAAAAAAACTACTTGCAAAACCTTCTAAGAAATTAATCCCAGTCAAACAATTGGGGTTGAATAAACCTAGTAGAGACGAAATGTTTCAGGAAAAGGAGGAAAAATCAGACGAATTCCTCGATTCGTGGAAACAAGAAAAGTGAGTAATTATTGCGTTATTATTAGTAGCTCAAAGACTATTTAGATGAGATTGTTTGGGAAAATATTAAGCTTCAAAGTGCTAATTTTTGTTAGACTCAAGTATAGCAGTCTAACGGTTGTGTTTAGGTATGTGAAAAAAATCATGGTAATAGTATACATAAAGAAATTAGAAGGAAAACTATCACAGCTAGGCACTTTTGTACTTGTATCAAATATGTATGTGGGAGCACAGGTTTTAAAACCGCAAATGTAAGTTTGTTTTTATTATTCCACTAAAAATAGTCGTTCGTAGGCAGGGAGGTTAATCATTTAGTAAATCCATATACTGTGATGGACAACTACGAGCTACGGTACCCTACAATGTGCGTGGACCGACATGCACTTAGCAGGATTTGTTATATCCTTCATTTAATGCAATATCTATTTGCAAGAGCCAACTGTTTGCTTTTGGTACAAGCGTAGCGTAACGTATCAAACATACCAATTTCGCAATTTTTTTTTCTAAGTGGAATCACTGACATTTGGTATCACATTTTTTATGTACCAATTTTTTTCTAAAAGCCTGTGTAAAGTTCCTGGACTATTTTAAATCTCTGTGACCTAGTACTACACATCCTATTAAATACGTATTTCAGGCTGGCTCGGATAATGTTGACTATCCTACAGCTGTTGTCGCAAGGCGCGGACCCGCGCAAAGTGCGGTGTCCACAACCAGCCCTGTTCATTGCTGTAGTGTCTGGTAGTGCAGAACTGATACAGCACTTAGTCAGACATGGAGCCGATGTGAATGAAGTTTACCCAGAAGTAATTTGTTGTTTCTTTATTAAGTTTGCTGTCTGAGGTCTGTTAGGAAGTATTGGGATTATGATGATGATAATGAAGTTTTCTGTTTGAGGTCAGGGAGTTGAGGGGTAATGGGTTAAGACTTGGGTAGTCACTTCTTATTTGCGTAGTAGCGGTGTTAACATCCATCCATACCTTCGTTGCGACGTCCCTGTTCATGACCCCGGACACTTGCTCGGGCCAGCCCACGATGCTGAGCCAGTAGTTTTAAATCAGCCTCTAAATAATTATCTCACTCAGATCCAGCCTGTAGTTTTGCTGCCACTCCCCTGTGTCGCCCTAAGCCGAGGTTCATGCCTACCCAAAGGCGACAGCGCTCTAAGGGCACCCTGCGTAACCACTAATGTGCCCACATTAGTGGTTACGCAGGGTGCCCTTAGAGCGCTGTCACATTAGTGTAAGTTTTTTGCCGCTGCCTGGAGATTTTACACTCAAGTCACTAACAGGATATCCGGTTAAGCAGCAGCCAGTCTGGACCTGCAAGATGCCATTTAAAAAAAGAAAGTATCCCGTATATGAACCTTCTTAAAAGAGTTTTCTGGGTTGACTGACTGCCAGATATCTAACTGTAGTAAATAATCGGGGACACAGCGGGAGTGAAGGACTATTGTTAGGTACCAATTCTGTTTATTTTATTGTTTTGTTCTGCATTTAATTACCAATTAACTCTCATCATTCTCAATTTTACATTTCATGATTTTATGCAAAGTAGTGAAAGTTCGTCGTTTCTTGGCAGTTCTACATTACGAGGATATTTGGCAAATTCTAACATGACCCCGACGTTCGATTATAATACCTAACCATACCTACTGATGTTTTCCCAGGTGTTTGGATATTCCATTTTAGACGTGGCAGTGAGCGGGCCGATGACAAACGACACTTTAGAAGTCATCCATGAATTGCTAAAAAGTGGAGCGAATCCTGACCACCGGCTGAAGATGCCTGAACGACCAGATACTACGTCGGAAGTCGAAGTCCTGGGACCAACATTGCTGCATGTGGTGTTAACAAGAAAGTTAAAAGATGGGGATACTCATGCCGCTAATGTAAGAAAATAAGTGTAGTTTTTTACCTTTAAATTTTCCCATCTTGGAATCGGTTACCTCTGCAAAATGATAGAATGAATGACATGATGAGTGAGCGAATTTTTAAGATCTTGCAATTAATTATTTGTTTAATAACAGATTTTAAAAAAAAATGGTAAATTACGTATACTTCTGTTTGTTTCATAGAATTTTTAGCCATATTTATATGTTATATATTTTTATGTATGGATCAGAATGTTGGGCCACAAAAGGGATTATAAATGAAAGGCAATTGCATGTGGCTGAGATGAGAATGCTAAGGGGAATGTGTGGTGTGACGCGAATGGATAAAATAAGGAATGAGTACATAAGAGGAAGTCTGAAAGTGGCGCCGTTGAATGAAAAGTTGTGTGGTAATCGATTGGCGTGGTATGGACATGTGATGCGAAGGAATGAAGATAGTGTTGTGAGGAAAATGTTGAGTATGAATGTAGATGGGATTTGACGACACGGTTGGCGCAGTGGTTGAGCGATTGACTGCTGCGCAGCATGTCGCGGGTTCGATTCCCGCACGGAACAAATATTTGTACGACCTACAAGTATTTGTTCCGAGTCTGGGTGTTTTTCTATCTATAATATGTATGTATTTACAAAAAAAAAATGTATATAAGTAGTTTATCAGCTATCTCGTTACCATAACACAAGCATTAGGTTGCTTAGCTTGGGACTAGATGGCGTTGTGTGAAATGTCCAAGGATATTTATTTATTTATTTATTTATTTATTTATGGGTTTAAGAGTAGAGGAAGACCAAAGAAACGATGGATGGACTGTGTGAAGGATGATATGGCTAGGAAGGAGGTGACTACTGACATGACGAGAAATAGAGAAGTATGGAAGAAAAAGACATGTTGCGCCGACCCCAAATAAATTGGGATAAGGGCAGGAGAATGATGATTTATATTTGCTAAAAAGTTTTGAGTTTACTCTTTTTAGTTGTGGTACCTCTGAGCTAGCTGGGAAGAAGATGGATGAAAAAAGATTGGACGTAGCGGAGATGAGAATGTTGAGGTGAATGTGTGGTGTGACAAGAATGGATAAAATGAAGAAGGAGTGCCCTAATAGAGGAAGTTTAAAAGTTGTGCCAGTTACAGAAAACTTAAAAGGGAATCTACTGTCGTGGTGGAAAACGTACCTACATAGGCGCACCGTCGACACGAAAAAGACTAGTTTTATTAAAATAAATCCAAAAAAAATTGAGTTTGTTCCACATTTTCATTTATGGATTCACTTTTTGTTTTAGGTTTGTAACCGACTTTTGGAGTTGCTACTTCAATATGGCTGCAACCCGATAACCCAATTTAAAGGTCAATCAGCAGTAGATATGGCCCTGAATAGAGGTTTGGATTTTTTCGACATTTTTCTAAGATGTCCTCGGACTGATCTCAATGCGGTTATCAATAACTCTAATCAGACTATATTGGTGAAAGTGTTTTGTTTCCCCTTTTGCTCGACTCTCCGTCTCCCGGTTAGATTACAAATGGTACGTTTTGGAATCGTATAACCTAAACCATATACTTAGATACTAAACTAACTTTATAATAGCGATAGTAGATAACAGAGTCATTGGTCTAGTGGTCGCAAAAGCCACTGCTGAGCATGAGAACCTGGGTTCGAGTCCTGGGTCGGGCAAATTGTTATTGTGTTTTTCTAACAGGAATTTCTAAGTAGTAGTAGTAGCGTAGCGAGCTGGCGTTACAGACGTGATAACTAGGTGATAGTAGATAACTCTGTGTTCACAACAGATTATAGATCGGCTATAATCTGTTGTTTTTTGGTACCATTTGGCACCATAAGGGATTTGTATGTTGGTACTCGAATACCGGATAGACAATGACCTAAATTAGGAGTGTTTATGTACTTCGTTATTTGCATGATGCGCTGACCCGCTTCTTTGTCCCAGATAATTACTGCCACGGCAAAGAGCATATTAAGCTCTTTGCTGTATCTACTCGTACCTTCCTGTTGCACTGTTGCGCGAGAAAAGCCTTCAGTAGTAATTCGCCCTCAGGCTGTAAATTCTTATCCAGCGAACGAGTTGTTTGCGGATGAATGGAAGATTTTTTTGGCATGGCAGAAGTAGGTACTTACTGTACTATACCTTTGGAGTTTCTTGCCGGTTCTTCTCCATAGGAATCGACTAATGCACCGAACCGAGCACCTTTTTGTCGACGTTTTACAAGTGACCATGTAGACCTAATTATGCGAAATAAAATATTTTGATTTTGAATGTGAGAAAGATTAACCGATTCAAGAAAAAAAATATGTAAATTCTCGTCAAATAATTTCCTACTCCCAGGCAGAGGGGCATACCACGGGCAGTTAAGGCACTTTATTATAAAGATCATTATAATAATGTGCTCTTTCATTTAACATTTTCAGCTAACGAATCTACTGCTGTTTGGTGCAGATCCTTTGATAAAATGTAGAAATGGACAGGACGAGTATGGAAACCTGTTCGTTTTTGTAAAAAACGTTCTAAGTATCAAGCAGGCACCCAGCACTGTTAAAGCTACTAATCCCGCGGCACATGGGTCAAGTAGGTACTAATGTAGGACTAAGTGAGAAAGTTGTGTAGATGTAAGTATAGGATGTCTGAATATATGTTACTCTTTAGCACACAGATAGTTAGTCCAGTTTTTAGTTTTTATAACACCCTTATTTTATAAGCTAATTTTATGTAGTTGCGCAAATATTGAATCGCTTCCAAGTTATTTATACACGACTGCCCCAAAAAAAGAGTGTGTTTTTAGCGTTCATGTATGTATGTATGTTTGTGAGTTTCTTTATTCCACCATAACTTCTAAATGCCGGAACCGATTATGATGTATGTGGTATCGTTAGATTCTTTGCGTTATCCCGGGTGACTAGCTTAGCGAAAAAAACAAAAAACATAATAGTGTGGCCATGGTTTAGAAATAAAAATAACTTTTAATTTGTTTCTAATGAGATTTCAATCAAAAAATGATCATCGTCTAGAACTTGTTATGTAGATTACAAAAATATACCACATTAGTATTCAATATCTATTGCTTACTAGTAATAATAATAATAATAATAATAATAATAATAATAAAAACGGACATCCAGCAAATAGAGAGAACAACACGCACGACACTAACTAAACATAATAACCTTCACCCTAAATCTGCAGTAGAAAGGCTAACTATAAAACGGCAACACGGAGGGAGAGGCCTAATAGATGTCCAGCACCTTTGGCAAAAACAAATAAGTAGATTAAAATCATTCTTTCACAATAAATCTAACACAAGCAACATACATAAAGCTATAGTGATGAATGACCTCAACTACACACCACTCCACTTAAACGAACGAATAAACACACAACACGCGAACAATGATAACCCACAGAAGAAAAAGATAGAAGATTGGAAAAAGAAAGTGTTGCACGGTAGACATCCCCAAGATTTAGAACAGTCTCACATAGATACAGTCGCATCAAATAAATGGCTAATGATAGGTAGTTTATTTCCGGAAACCGAAGGATTTATCATTGCCATACAAGATCAAATTATAAACACTAGAAACTACAGGAAATATATTATTAAGGACTCCACAATAATCAACGATAAGTGCCGCAAATGCCACAGGCAACCGGAGACCATCCAGCACATCACAGGGGCATGCACAACACTCACACAAACAGACTACACTCATAGACACAATCAGGTAGCAAATGTCATTCACCAAAATCTAGCTCTCAAACATAAACTGATACAAAATACTACTCCTTACTACAAATACACACCAGCAATATCTCTTGAGAACACTACACACAAACTCTTCTACGACCGCGGTATTATGACCGACAGGACCATTCATAACAATAGACCGGATATTATACTTCAGGATAAAATTAATAAAGTCACTTACCTCATAGACATAGCAGTTCCTAATACACATAACTTGCAAAAAACAATAGGTGAAAAAATCAGTAAATATGTGGAACTAAAAGAAGAGGTAACCAGAATATGGGAACAGGAAAAGGTGTACGTAGTTCCCATAGTAGTCTCCACTACGGGTGTTATACCCAATCACCTCCACCACAGCCTCAAATTAATAGACCTCAAGGATTCAATCTACATTACACTCCAAAAAGCTGCAATTCTAAACACCTGCAGAATAGTAAGGAAGTTCATGCAAATCGAGGAAAATGAAATTTCCCCCCACGACTCACACACACACACGCTACGTTAACTTGGTCTAGGCCCGTTAACGTAGCTAAAACTAGCTAAGCTAAGCTATGAAACAATATAGGTTTGTCAAAATAATAATAATAATAGTAATAATACTCAACAAATGATATGGTGACATTAACCCGGGATTCGATATACGAATAAGCTACATATCAATAGATTCCTTGTGATGAAACAAATAAAACTGGCTAGGGCCTAGGTTACAATTCCCAAATTAAGGCAGGATGGCAATTAAAATGTTTTGAAGATTGTATAAAAATGCGTTATGCAATTTACCTACTTGAAACTTGGTAAGAATACTTAATAATGAAAATATTTCAAGTAGTATTCAATATCCATTCGTTCATCCATTTTATTATTGTATAATTCGTTTACTAATTACACATAAAAGTATGAAATAAAAAACAAATAATTAAAAAACACGCCTGCCATGACAAAAACTAAACTAAAAAAAGTGAACTAAAAAATAAAAAAAAACAAGTCAACCAAAATTTTTAGTGCAGTCGGGGGCAGCTGTTCCATGGATCAGTTCTTTGCAGGACCCCAGAGACCTTTAATGATTACCTTAAGCCATCACTTAGTAAAGATTTTGACAGTTTAGTGAAGGTTCTGTAATTTGTATGTCAAATCTTTACTAAGTGACGGCTTAAGTAATCGTTAAATATCTCTGAGTACGGTAGTTAGTCGCCTTTTTAAGATTTTTGTCACTTCGAATATAATAAGCCAATATAGGTACTTAAAATACATTTAGTTTATGTTAATCCCAAAGGCAAAAAAGAGGTGTATAAGAATTTCTAATTATAGAAGCTCCAAAAAAACCTGAGAAAAACAACGAAGTAAAGCCAAAGAAAGCTCTCGATGCCGTTTCAAGGATGAAAACAACCGAAGACAGTCCTGGAGATTACCGACAGGCCCTCGATCTGGTGGTGGAGTGCGCAAGACTTATGTACATTAGATGGTTGCAGGCCCAGTTGATGAAGGAGCTCATTGAAATTGTAAACAAGTAAGTAGACGGTCGAAGAAAGAGGAAAAGGCAGGCCTCTACCGAGATTCTGATTTGAATTGAGAATGATATTGTAATGTGCATGGTTCTGGCTAGTAGACTTACACTCAAGGCATCCATAGGATCCCGTCGGGGCTGCGGGTTATTCGAAAGAGATACCGCGGCCTCCGAGGTCAAAGGGCTAAGAAGGAACATGGGTGGTTTTTAGTCAGTAGAAGTCTGACACTCCCTGCCGCTCTGCCCAGAGCGGGAGGAGTCATTTAATGATTTCCCACCCACAAAAAAAGGACACTGCACACCAATCCTTCATCCGGCTCGATGGACCACCTCCAAATGCAATGCCTCCAATTGAAAACACAACCCGCTCTTATCCTACAATCTCAAGGCTCATAGATTGCCCTGCGACGTTCCATACAGAAAAAAAAAATTGTAATGTACAATCAGTGCAATCAGGGCGTCTAAAATGGCCACTTTAGCAGATCATAATATGAATTGCGTAGAAAGCGTATACGGGACCTTTCAAAATAGTAACTGCGTCTGCGAGTGTGACCATTTAGGAAAATAGATCATAATATGAAAATAATATGAATTGTGTTAAAATTCGGAATGCCCGTATAAAAGATTAGATTATTTTGGTGCCTTCACTAAAATCTGCCCTTTGTCTGTACCTATATGTTTTAACTTGTGTTTGTGCGACTGATTTCGTCCCGTTAAACACTTGGATAGACAATTCAAAATACTCCTCGTCGTACCTGTAAACTATGTTTCTTTTCATAGATACAAACAACGGCATTGGACCATGATACTTAAAGAACATAATAATAAGAAGTGTATAAGTCTCTGGTTGAATGTGAATCGCGGTCTGGAAATTTGGGATGCCTTAAAAACGACCAAGAAAAAAATATATAACGATCAAAAGATTTTAAAACAAGTGCTATGTATGATTCATTATTATTTTATGAGGACAAGAATCCCTAAATTAAATCATCTAAATCCCTCTGACACAAAAACTTGGTACAGTACCCGGATTTCGTTCCAAGAGAAAGAATTTATTGAAAATTATGTAGCGAGCTTCATACGTGAACATAAACTACATACAATGTCAGACCCTATCTTGATGCCACTTACACGACAGTATGTAACACCGGAACTGACGGTCAAAGAGGTAGATACTTATTTTTTTATACAAGTAAGTATCTATTTGTTCGTGAGTACAGCTGTAGCAGCTGCTTTGAAGATAAAGATAATCGCGAAATTCAAACACCCAGCAGTAGTGCATATTGATAATCAATTCAAATGTCATCGATTTATGTCGTGTTTTGTTGTAAGTAGGTAATAGGCAGCCAAATACCTACTAGTTAATTATTCATTAAACATAGTGTGAAAATGTAAAGGAGAAAAACCGAATAATTTGGTAGGCGTAGATGCGAGAAAATTATTAGAATCAATTAAGTAGGTAGTCTGATTCTATTTTCCAGTTTTAAGCGTATCCTTCATGTAGTTTTTTATAAGAGCTGCTGCTTGGAGTTGAATGTTTTAATTTTAAACTTTCAGGTAGAAAAGTTCAACGTGTGTTTTGATTGTATCATGCCACTCGAAGCTGAAAACATCCTTTGTGACTCATGCAAATTAGTCAGTTTTTGCTCGTTTGACTGTATGGAAACGAACATTAATAGAATAAACTGTCATCCTTGCAGTAACTATCTCCACGAAAAATATTTCCCAACTCCTGAAGAGTAAACTAAATTCTGAAAAATTGCTACCGCATAATTAATATTTTTTTTCATGATACTTTTATACTTGCTTGTACATATTTAAACGTGTGGTTTGGTGTATTTTTCTAGGCATGCAGGAGTAATATTATTCTTAGTGATCAGTTTAAAAAAGTCATGTGAGTACTTGGCTAGGTAAATAAAACATTTTCAAAATCATACACGATTTCATTCTCCACAAACGCAATAATAGCACAACAAAAAGATGAGCATGCACGATTTTTGCGCGAAATGAAATGTCTCCTAATAACCATCATGCTGTCATCCATCCGGCTCCCGCCCGGCTCATACTGACATTTTTTAATTTTTAATCTGTATCATTCAATTTTGCTTTGGTATGGCGAATTTGTGGGTTTTTATAAAATAAAAATTGTATTAAAGCTATATGAGATTTCCCTTTACAACATCACGAACTCTTGCAATACAAATGGCATCTGCATCGAAAAAGCCTAAGCTTTCAACAGTAGCTTCATTAGAAAGCAAAAACAATGGAATTGCTTCCAATTCTAATATTGAAGAATTTATGAAGAAGTTGCAGGCTAAACGCGATGATACGGCTAAGTCAATTCTAGAGTATAAGTTCAATAAAAAACGTGTTAGGATCGTGTCTCAGGAGCAGATGGTGCCTGATAATTGCGAAGGGGTGGTGTACTGGATGTCCCGGGACAGCCGGGTTCAGGATAACTGGGCTTTTCTGTTCGCACAGAAACTCGCGCTGAAAAACAAAGTGCCACTCCACGTGTGCTTTTGTTTGATTGCCAAGTATCTAGACGCCTCTGTCAGACAATTTGATTTTCTTTGTAAAGGTAAATAAACTTCACTTATTTACAATACCTATAATATTTAGAAAATGAATTAGATCTCCACATTGTACAGTTCTATGTTCATAAAAAAAAAACACTCTTTTATCATAATTTCAGGTTTGGAGAAAGTGGCAGCTGACTGCAAGAAGCTCAACGTATCATTTCACCTGCTGGAAGGGAGCGGGGCAGAGGTGTTACCACAGTGGGTTGTGAAACATAACATAGGGGCTGTAGTCTGTGACTTTAATCCTTTGCGAGTGCCTTTGGGGTGGCTAGAAGGCTGTAAGAAGAAACTAAAGAAAGATGTCCCACTTATACAGGTAAAAAGTAGTCAATTATATTAAATACTAGCTGAACCCGGCAGGCCTTGCAATGTCCTTTTTCCTACCAACTACCTGCCTACTACGTACCTACTACCTACTACCTACCTACCTACCTACTGCCTACCTAAATACTACCTACCTACGTACCTACTACCTATCTACCTACCTACAACCTAACTAAAAAAAAACTATCCTATGTCCATCTCCTGGTTTAAAGCTACCTCCCCACCAATTTCCAGCCAAATCAGTTCAGCCGTTCTTGACTTATAAATAGTGTAACTAACATGACTTTCTTTTATATTTATAGATAGATAATGGTCCAATTGTTTTTTTAAATACCACAAGGTTGAAATAATTAAAACACTAAAAAAAAAAATGAAGTTGTAAATGCCCTTTCACTAAGTTCTTATAACTTTGGTAGATGAAGAAAATATAGTAATGCAACTAATTCTTCAGCAAAACAAATCTGTTAAAACCTCTGCATCACCTCTAACATCTACACTTGTATATTTTTATCAGGTGGATGCCCACAATGTAGTACCCTGCTGGGTGGCCTCAGAAAAACAGGAATACTCAGCAAGAACAATCAGGAACAAAATAAACTCTAAACTTGAGGAATATCTGACTGAGTTCCCTCCAGTTATCAAACATCCTTACAGTGCCAAGTTTGATCCAGAGGTAAATGGAATAATTTGTAATTCTATTTGTTTTTCACCAATCATGAACAACAAATCAAAAAAAAATCTAGCTTTTTAATTAGTTAATTTCGCAACTAGCGGACGTCACGCGGTTTCACCCACGTAGTTCCCATTCCCGTGGGAAAACAGGGATAAAAAGTAGCCTATGTCACCCGGGGATACTGTAGTTTATTAATTAGGTATGAATTCATTGTAATTCATAAGACAGACCGGGCGGCCCTTGTCAGACAATTTTTTTTTTCATTATTTTGTCAAGAAAAAACATCCTTTTGTTAATTATATCCTTGGATTCGTCACAGTTAGATAATTTTACTATTTTATGGCCTTAAAAATACTGATGAGAAGTAATAACACTGCTTCTTATAAAAGTATAATATAGTTGTATACAAATTTTCTCTAAAAAATTTCAGCCAATAGATTGGGATGAAGCAATAGTATCAAGAGAGGCAGATAAGAATGTTGGCCCTGTAGAATGGGCCCGGCCAGGCTATGATAATGCCCTAAAAATGTTGAAGAGCTTCCTTGAACAAAGGCTAAAGGTGTTTGCTACAAAAAGGAATGATCCTACTAAAGATGGTCTGAGTAACTTATCACCTTGGTTTCATTTTGGTAAGAAAAACTTTAATTTTGTTAAATTACCTCCTCATCCTTGCATTGTTTTTCCTCAATGCTTAGGGTTGTGGCTCCTTTGGATCACTTTCTCTCGGACTGTCTTGCCCCAGCTTACTGCCCTCGGCAGCATGGAAGGCATTGCAAACAGAGGTGTTTAGAGCAGAGCAGAACTGGCCTGACAAGCGCATTAGGCTTCTGCCTCTGGGCCTTCTCCTGCCCACTTTGTCCATTATCAACAGCTTTTCTAAGTTCTCGCCTCTCTGTCTGGCAAAGTAACCAAAGAACTCAAAGATTCTTCTCCAGCATATGGTGCTGCGCCTCATTTTAGGAACACAGATAGCTTGAGCTTGGTAAGAATAGAATCATTAGTTTGGTGTTCTGTCTAATAAATTTCGAGCATTTGCCTTCAGCACCACATCTTAAACGCGTCAATGCGCTGGCTTTTAGCCTTCCTGAGCGTCCAGCTCTCTGCGCCATAAAGGAATATGGAAAAAAACGAGGGTGGTAATGAGCTGCATTACAAAGAAAAATAAAAATGTGAAAACTATATAATCCTGTTGTCTAAAGCTATTCAATATTTGATATTTGGAGAGTCTAGTATGGTAACCATCCTGGAAAAACTATTATTAATACTGAAGGCGGAATATGTAGAATGTTTACTTTAAAAACTCATCACCACCCACAATTCACCACCACCATGTCGGTTTAAAAACTTACATCCTGGAAATATGTTGTTTGTGGTGTACCAATTAATATAAACAAAAAAACAACACCATATTATCTACCTACTTCCATAGTAAAGATATTCATTCAATGCCTATTGAGAAAATACTTTTCATTACATACTCATCATCTGCCTAATCTTTTCCCAACTATGTTGGGTCAACTTCCAAGATGAGCTGAATGGATAGTGTGAGGAATGATATGAAAGAGAAAGGAGTAAATGCCACCGTGTCGTATAATATAGAAGAACTAGCTGACCCCAGCATGCCTTGCAAGGCCCTTTTTCCTACCTACTACCTACCTACAATTTTTTATTTTTTTTCTGTCTTACGAACCTTCTCTTGACAAACACATCAAAAAAAAATTGTGAAATCGGTCCAGCCTTTCACGCGTGATGGCGTGACCAAGGGATATATGGATTCATTTTTATCTAAATAGATGGTAAAAGAAAACTTGTTTCGCCAACCCCAAATAAAATAGGATAAGGGCAAGAAGAAGAAGAAGTTGGGGTCGACTTCCAGCCTAACTGGGTATCATGAATACCACTATTTTGCGCGGAGCGACTGTCTATTTGATCTCTATAAACAAATTAGTTTAAGGTACCTACATCTTGGTTACAACTGGTTTTCAGACTCTCGGGCCAGTGAGTACCTGTGATGACTGTCAAAGGTCTACAAATGATCCAGGACCAACAGCTTTAAATGCTTTTAACCTAGCCTAAACCCCACGACCCGAACGGCTATTATTATTAGCCAAAAGCTCCTTACTTATTATTACATACTGCTTATTTTAACCCTCATTTCCAGGTCAAATATCAGTCCAGAGAGTAGCCCTGTGTGTTCAGGAGCAAAAAGCGAAGCACACAGAATCGGTGAATGCATTCCTCGAGGAGGCTATTGTACGTCGCGAGCTGGCTGACAACTTCTGCTTCTATTGCGAACATTACGACAGCATCAAAGGTGCCAGTAACTGGGCGCAGAAGACACTTGATGATCACAGGTAATAGGGTAGTTAGCAAAAATAATCTAATTAGTCCGTCAGATAGATTTCCAAAAAATATTGGACACGTATTTTTTTTCTGTTTTTACGTAAAAAAACAATGAAGACGATACAGTGCTTTGAAAAGTCGTGTGACGTCATATTCTAAGACATTAGTTTGGCATTTTTACCTGTCAGTGACGTCACAACCAACTCAAATCTTTGACGCGTTTTATCTTCGTCATTACATAAAAAATACATAAATCCAATATTTTTTGATAATCTATCAGGCGGACTAATTAGAATCCCATTTTTTTATCAGTAAACATCCCTATTCAAATTACTAATATAGCATATAACCACACCACCTGTAACCCCTGAAGGTTTAGGCAGAGGTGAACCCTGACATTTCGCTAGTAATCCCATGTAATAGAGGACGAGCCTCTGCCTATTGCCATCAACCAGGCTCAAATCCAGACTCCGTGTCGTCTACTGAGAAATTCCTAATGGATAACCCAATAATACTTTACCCGATCCGGGACAAATCGATCCCGGGACCTCATGCTCAGCCGACGCGCTGATGACCACTAAACTATCACGAGGCAGTCTAGTTTAGTGATCTGTCACAATATGTGGTTTAGTCAGGACCGGACGGATCTTGGCAGTCCGGCAGCGGAAGTGGGAGTCGCGACCAATGTGCGTGATATTTCTAATGAGCGTAAGGGTCCACTTAGATCCCGTCGGGGCTGCGGGTTGTTCGTAAGATACCGCGGCCTCGGCACAAGGGCTAAGAAGGGACATGGGTGGTTTTTAGTCAGTAGAAGTCTGACACTCCCTAGCGCTCTGCCCAGAGCGGGAGGGGTTATTTGATGATTTCCCACACCCCAATAAAAAAGGCTCCGCTTAGATAGACCACGTGCACTCCTGCACAGCAGTCTTGACTCACTGTATGACGGTGGTTGTTGAATAGTAGAATTAGACTTATTAATGCCTAGGGCAAATTAACCCATGTGAGGATGCCAGAGGAACAATATAGTATTTTACCAAAAAAATCTAATTAGTCCGTCTGTCAGATTATTGTTTTTTGTTTTATCAAATTAATACAAATTTACGAAAATAAAACGTGTCAAAGATCATGAGTGGGGGCTTTGACGTCACTTTGTGGGTAAAAAAGTACTAACCTTGTGACGTCACACGACTTGACGCGACTTTTAAAAGCACTGTATCGTCTTCACCTTTTGTTTAAGTGAAAAAAGAAAAAATACGTGTCCATTAGTTTTTGAAAATCTATCCGGCAGACTGATTAGATTATTTTGGTGAATAACCTATTACGAATTTTGCTTTCTGTTCAATTTAACACCCTATGAAGCTGACGAAGTTTATCATTCAATTTTATTATAAAACTTTTAGTCTAATCTAGGTTGACCTTATTGATTTTCTGGGTTGTTCTGTAGCGATAATCACAATTTACAAATAGCTTCTTTTAGCACACATCATCCCTCTGGTAGGTAAAGGCCTCCTCCAGTACCACCTAAGTTTATACATATGGAATGCAATAAAGTATTGAGTATTGAGTATTAAATAATGACAAGTCTAGATAGGAAGGGAATATTAACAATTTCGGTTCCAAGCACTCACCATATGGGTGGAGCAATAATTCGTATGTGTTCCCTCACCCCGCCCCCGAGTCGTCGCCATACGTAGCTATAGACGACCTGTGCTTACATGGCATACAAATGAACTTTCTGACTTACAGGAAAGACAAAAGATCCTACATCTACACACTGGAGCAACTAGCCAAGTCTGAGACGCATGACGACCTGTGGAACTCTGCACAGATCCAGCTGGTAAAGGAAGGCAAGATGCACGGCTTTCTGCGCATGTACTGGGCCAAGAAGATTCTGGAATGGACCCCGTCGCCTGAGGACGCGCTCAAATACGCGATATACTTAAATGATCACTTCAGTATTGATGGACGAGACCCTAATGGATATGTTGGTAAGTTATTGCCATATAGGTTCACCCCTGACTGACTCCTCGGGGATTACAGGCGTGATTAGGTATATGTTAATTGTTATGTATGTTATTGCCATAGTTAATGTTCAAAGGAACCATGAGCTCAATTGAGGAAAAAAAACAGTTTTGAGGCTCCTTCTACCTGATAGAAAAGGGGAATAAATATCTGCTAACACAAAGATAAATATTGCACCTAACTGCCCATTTTGATAACCCTGCGGAGCAATTTCCCCTCTTTGTCAGCTTACTCAGAAATGAAAATATATTTTGTATCTCTCAAAAATATTATGAACAATATCAAGCTTCCATCATTAGCATCATCAGCCTATAATGTTCCCACTACAGGGACTCCGGCCTTCTATCTAGGAGAGGGATAGGCTATAATCCACCACGCGGCCTCAGTGCGGGTTGGTAGATGTCACATGTCTTCGAATTGTTTGGTTTTAAGACATGCTGGTTTCCTCACGATGTTTTGCTTCACTGTTTTGAGAGCAGTGGTGATGGAATAAAAATTACACAAAGTAATGCGCTTGCCTGGGTTGGAACCCACGACTTACTGTTTGTAAGGCGGGGCCGTCACTACTGTGGGCCACCACTGTTTTCATTCTCTAAAGTAAACAATTTCGTGTACTCATGTAATTATCTTTCTGTCTTAAAGGTTGTATGTGGTCAGTATGCGGTATACATGACCAAGGCTGGGCCGAGCGAGCAATATTCGGCAAGATTCGGTTCATGAACTATGACGGATGCAAGCGCAAGTTTGATATCAAAGCCTTCATAGCAAGATACGGTGGGAAACAACACAAGTATGTACCGAAGAAATAAGAATCTGTTTTACACTCGTAAATTTAGAGAAGGATCTGTTACACAAAGGATCTGAATATTAGAAGTAAGTTTTTGGTATTATCTAATTTTACATTTGGATTTGTTAATAATTAATATTGGTAGTTTTTACTGATTATTCCCGATGATCCCAGCTTCCATCGCTGATGGACGTTGACAATTTTTTTTGGTGGACATCGAGAAGCTTCAATTTTTACTAACTCACTGCACCATATTTTTAGTTTTCTAATCCCGCGTTTGTTTTGCAGGTTGTAGTACTTGTTTTCGAGTCTGGTAAAAATGTCAAAAAAATTACATGTATAATGCATGATTAATATTGTTTCAAACATGCTATTGTTAACTATTTTGTTCTGATGTTTAGTCTTAAAACAGTTGTGTTATAATTTTGTGTAGCCGCGGGATAACGGGTACATCTATTGCCGAAGCAGGCACTCTTAAAAGTAAATCTCAGTACTTAATATTAATGTAAGTACCTAATTATAGTGCTAAGTATGCAAATATATTCAAACAAAGAGTACAAATTGTCAGGGAAAACGGTATATAATACCTACATTATTTTTTATTTATTGTTTTGTATAATATGAATTATTTTATTATTATATTCTCATTGGTAACAGAAATTTATTATAAAAAAAATTATTCATATTATTATGTATCTCCATTTTCTCTAGTTCGAATTATCGTTTTATTTTTATGAAAACTTATCTTATATTTTAATGTTGATTTAATCTCCTCCGCATACTACCTCATGTAGGCTAAGTTTTAGCTCTTAATGAACACTTTTGTAAACAATAAATAAAACTAAAATAAAACATCCATTTTTGCTTATAAATATTTTTATTTAAGAATGTGAGTTCTTGTAGTTACACTTTTCTCATATATTTCGATAATAATCTTCATAAAATTAGAAATAGAAAAATAATATCAAAGAGCTATTTTCTTCATTGGAACTTTTCGGTGAGTCAGGTTTTATTGCATTTGATTAGAATTTCATCACGTTTGGGCAACTAGTCAAAGGCTGAATGCTTGTGGGTAACCCAAGCTAAAGTGAAAAGCATTCAAATTAACATTGTATTTCTCACAATATCTTAAAAAAGCAAAATTTATTGAATTTCATGTCAAATTGTCTTAAGAAACACAAAACCATTACGATTTCTATTATATGTCTCAAATTATTATTATTATATAGGTAAATATAAGTCTCTACAAAGGAAAATAATAGGAAAACATGATTTCACCACACAACGACATATTAATACAAACTGAAACAAATCTATGTGACATTGACCGATTCATATTATTATGGTTATTGAAATTTATTATGATTCAATATAGGCATATGAATACCTGAGTTAACTGCTTCAACTATGAACACAAATCGTGGCTCGCTTCTATTAACATATTCCACTAATACACATTACAGCACAAGGGTTATTACACCTTTACTTTCAACATACAAACATTAGCTTATAATAAGGCTCTCAATTAAATTTCATAGAAAACCCGAGATAAACATGTCGTGACGGGTAAAAAGTATCGAGATCATAACCAAATTCTCAGTCGTGTCAGGTTAACTCAAAAGGAATGTGCTAATTCCAAGCTCTTGCAGGTTAAGGCAGAATTCGGTTACAACCCCCCAACGAAACGAGAAATAAAGAAAATAGTCGTCAAAAAGAGGCGACACTAGAATAAAAAACTAATTGATTGTTGTCTATGCTCCCCTGTGTCAGTGTGTGTGTGAAAGCAGAGCTACATTCGCTGTTACGGGCGCAGGACGGTTTCCCACGGACGCTACTGCACGCAGCAGTTGGGCCCCTTGTGCCCGTTCTTCTTCAGCCGCGACTTCGGGCGATACTTCTCTAAGTACGACAGTTGCTTCGCGTTGATGGCGCCGCGTCGCTGACTGGAATTGAGAGGGTACACTTAGAACATGATAGAGGAACGACCTACGCAGTTTACTTTACTGCATAGTTCTTTGGGGAGGCTACAATGACATTGTTAAGAAAGTGCTGTTGGTAGTCACTTAGTTTTTTTTTTTTATCTTAACTGGACTATGCCTGGAAACCTAATTACGTAGATATTGAGGGTAAAGTTCCAACGTTTTCACAAAAGTTTTTTTTTAATACAAGCTTTTAATGTCATAACTTTACCCCCACAGCACAATGTTTTGAGTGTGTTACTTTCGAGTCCTACCGTAAAAGGCAATTATTTTTGCTTACTGCCGTACTCAGAGATACTTAATGATTACTTAAGCCGCCACTTAGTATAGGTTTGACATATTTTTGTATGACAAAACTGTCAAAACCATTACTAAGTGATGGCCTAAGCTCTCTGAGTGCGGCAGTTAGTTACTAAGTTTGATGCAGAGAATCCTTGGTTGCTGACTTCGTGCAGGATTCGTTTACTTTCTTGTATTTGTGAAATACTTTGTGGAAATTGCATTGAACATCAATTCATGCCATTACTTCTATAGCTACGCGCATATACGCAGCACCAGTACCAGACCATATTAGGTAAGGCAACTCTCTATTCCACACCTCGATCTAAACATGTGCATAAATATCTACTCAACGCGTTACTCGTTCAATTATCAATTAATTGACATGTGCGTCACGAACCTTTGCATCCTGCGTACCGCGTAGAAGGCGTTATAACGTGCAGGCACTTTTATATGCACAGGTATTATTGGACTTCGGCGAATAATCGTGAAGCTTTGATTAGCACGGCGAAAAGAAGTATCAAATAAAAATTTACATCAAATACGTAGATCAAATTACAAAACAGAAGGTCAAATTACAGACTGTTTTGTTTTTTTTTTTTAAACTACACTAGGAATTTATCCTGTGTTGTGGGTGTGTTTACAAACATTTAAACTCACAAATCTAACAGACCCGAAAATACTATATGTAGGTTTACAAATATTTATTCCGTACAGGGATCGAACCCGCGACATGCAACGCAGCGTCAGTCAATCGTTCAGCCACTGCACCAACCGTACCTTGTCACTATGCCTGCAGTTTTAGACAACGATCGTCAAATTATTTCTCACATTCCAATTTCTTGCAAGTCTGTCTGTTATGAGAGAGTTAAAAACATGGCCTGCGTCGCTGATCGCTTTGGCGCACATCAGTGGCATGACTACAAACACGCACAACAACCTTATCAGTTTTATCGATATGATGCGGCAAATAGTTTCACTCCGAAAACAGTCTGCGCACAGTGGCCTTCACATCCACACTACAAGTACACTAAGTACAACACTAATGATTTGGTGAATCAGCAGCCATTTAAAAATTTTTAGTCACGATGATTCAAAAATCTCAAAACGGCTGCTTTGTTTCCATACGAAAAAGACATAACACTATACATTTTGCGTATCTCCGTCCCTGTTTCGCGTCGGTACAGTGAGCATCAGAAGTAGATTAACACTACTCAAACTTTCAAAGCAGGTTTTTTTATTAAAAACTTGTTAGATATTATTTAAAGTTATTATAGAGAAAGGAATATTTTAAAGAACAATCTTCTGAAACATTAAAAAAATAACTGGAGTACTGTACATCAAATAATTAAAATTCCGAAACGTTAAGATACATCAGAATCTGATGCAGACCGTACAAAAACAAGGAGGTTTGACCAACTAGGCTTCATGAATCAACATTTTCTGAACGGCAAAACTGCATTGGACCGTCAACCCTATACTTATCACAGTCTCCTGTATAGCTGGGCAAAAAGAGTGTCAGAATAGACTCCCCAAATTGACATTGTACTTCCCTAACATGGCAACTAGTGCCCCTACCATGACCATGGGTACCATGATCTTAAAACAGTCTTGTTTCATTCATATTCCAGTGTGAAAAAGAGATGGCGCTAGATACCCTATACAGTGTGAGTCTTTATAATGTGCACATATCAAAATGAGGGAATCTATGCTTAATTTTATCTATGGAAAAAATATTTAAAAAAATCTAAATATTTTTTAATATTTTTTATGGAATTTTCAAAAATGTTGTCCGCTGTTGTGACCCCAATGTAAACAAAACGGTGTAACTTTTAAACTAAATTATCTACCCTCAATTGAAAATAAACACGTTTTTTGATCAAAAAAACTTTTTTTTTTCATAACTTTTTACAATAATCGTAAAATTTCTCAATAAGACGCCCCCATTACCTACCTTTTTTATTACTTTAACGTATTTTTCATCGTATTAGCTACCCAATACTAAAAATGGCATGTTTATAACTCAAACATAACATTTTCTATCAAATGTTAAAAGATGGCACTCTGAAAGCGCCATTTATTATTCTCTTAAGGATGGTTTATTTGGAATGTTAATTAATAAATAAATAAATATCCTTGGACATTTCACACAACGCCATCTAGTCCCAAGCTAAGCAACCTAATGCTTGTGTTATGGTAACGAGATGGCTGATAAACTACTTATATACATTTTTTTTTTTGTAAATACATACATATTATAGATAGAAAAACACCCAGACTCGGAACAAATACTTGTAGGTCGTACAAATATTTGTTCCGTGCGGGAATCGAACCCGCGACATGCTGCGCAGCAGTCAATCGCTTAACCACTGCGCCAACCGTGTCGTCAATACAAAAGAGTTCAATTAAAACCATTTATTATTTTATACAAAATTTAATGCATCAGGTTCTCAAAATATTAAAAAAAATATATAAATATTATAAAATTGACGGCACGGTTAGCGCAGTTGTTCAAGCAATGGACTGCTGCGCTGCGTGTCGCGGGTTCGATTCCCGCACGGAACAAATATTTGTATGACCTGCAGATAGTTGTTCCGGGTCTGGGTATTTGTGTATGTGAGTTTAAATGTTTGTGAACGCACCCACGATACAGGAGAAATTCCTAGTGTGGGGCAACGTTTTAAAAAAAAAAAAAAAAAAAACAAAAAAAAAAATGTCCACCTCGTTGTTGTAGGCTCAAAGCCGCGCGAATTAAAATTTGTTGTGTCGCTCTCCTAATCATTTCGGGATCATTGCGAATATCATTCGCACAGTTAATTATGCGGTCACGCAAATCGGCCTCACTGTTGATGGGTGTGCTGTAGATGCGTTGCTTCATGGTCCCCCATAGAAAGTAATCAAGGGGCGTCAAATCGGGTGAACGCGCAGGCCACGCTACAGGTCCTTGCCGGCCGATCCATTTATCACGATAATTATCGTTTAAAAAATGATCTAACATTTGCAGCATAATGAGCAGGGCATCCGTCCATCTGCAGAAACATCCTTCGTCGCAAAGTCAGTGGTACATCCTCCAATAATTCAGGTAGATCATTAGTCAATAGACTTAAAAATCTTGCACCGGTCAACGTTCTCGGCAATATGACTGGTCCAATGAACATGTCATCGATAAGACCAGCCCAAACATTTACTGAAAATCTTATTTGAAAAGTTGATGAACGTTTCAATCTCGGGTTTTCACCAGCACGACACCATCTGTGTAAATTTCTTTAAGTTGGGATTGAGTTAAAAACATGCAATTTTTACCATTACGTGGCTAATGCGATAAAGAATAACTTAAAGTAATAAAAAAGGTAGGTAATGGGGGCGTCTTATTGAGAAATTTTACGATTATTGTAAAAAGTTATGAAAAAAAAAAGTTTTTTTGATCAAAAAACGTGTTTATTTTCAATTGAGGGTAGTTTTTTTTCCACAATTTTCATTTTACGAGGACGCCTAATTTGTTTCATCGCGATAGATAATTTAGTTTAAAAGTTACACCATTTTGTTTACATTGGGGTCACAACAGCGGACAACATTTTTGAAAATTCCATAAAAAAAATTTAGATTTTTTAAAATATTTTTTCCATCGATAAAATTAAGCATAGATTCCCTCATTTTGATATGTGCACATTATAAAGACTCACACTGTATAGCTCGATCGCTTTTCCACTTGGTCATAAAAGAGCGTATATACTCACTCTCGAATAGTCTCGACGGCTTCCTCGTACTTCATGCCGAGCTCGATGAGTGCGATGGCCACCATGACAGGCGCGCGGCCCAGTCCGGCCACACAGTGCACTGCCACCGCCGCCTCAGGCTTGTTCTGCGCTCTGGGGAGTTTTCGAAGACAGATTTAGAAGAATATTCTGCAGATCTCAATAACAAGGTAACAAGGTTGTGGAGGGCAGATAGGCCGGCGCTCCATGTCATATACTGCATCTAGCAGACTGGAAGCCGACCCCAAAAAAGTGGGAAAAGATGTTAAGTGTGTTAATGCCAGTTGGGGATGCGCGCGAATATAAGTGGCCCCGATTCATTCGGCAGGAATAAGAATAGTGGTAGAGTCGGACGAAGTTCGACTTAAACCTCATCATCCTAAATGAGAATGCATATTATACATAATAACAACTGAATGTTGATTGGTAGAAGCTGGCAGCAGGTGCTGAACAAATGTGTTTAGCTTTTTATGGTTACTTGGACATTGTCAACTTCATTTTAACATTTGAAACTCATATAATGTATCTCCAAGAACTTGTCAAAATTATGGCGTTGTCTGTGTTTAAATAACAGCCAACAAACAAGAGGAACGCGATACTGCGGTCGCAACACCAAACACAACACAATTTACATAAGCTAAATACCCCGACATAATATACCAATTTAAATGGCTTTAAATGAACCGGCGAATCCGAAATATATATCATACATGTGTCGATAATCAGTACGTCAGACCGCAGTTATGTAATGATAAATTTGAATATGCGTCACGCAATAATAAATAGCATTTACTATAATAATTGAACAACTTATTTCGTGACGCTCACATATTATTACGGCAGATTTTCGATATTTGCATCAGAATAGCCAATGTGAACAAAGGAATATGACGTCTGCAAAATACGTCAACCTTGGAATGTATGGAAAGGCAGGCAAAAAGCCTGTCAAAATGATTATTATTTTTAGGACCCAGAGAAACCTTCAAAATGGCAAGAAATTTCAGACTTTTACTAATCTAGTACACAAAGTCAAAGAAACAATTCCAGACGCCCAGATATCTTGTCCCAACTCCCTTGGAGTCAGCTTCCGGTCCATGCAAAAAATACTTCTGAATATATTCGTATTTTACACGGAAACAGTCCAGGTACCTTAGGAAAACACCGTCAGATCGTATCAAAAGGATTGTTTGTATGCAAAGGGATATTCACTTTTCGCGCAGAATCTCAAACCAGTCGTCGACAACGTTGGCTGGCGGGAAGGTACCGTCGTCGTAAGCCAGGTCACGCACCTCGATGCTCTCGGCCTTCAGTGGGCCTGTGTCGTAGCTGGGCTCACACACGCGAACCACCGTGCACACGTTGTGCTTCCTCAGTTCCTGTACCAAGAATAAATTCCATATTATATTTTGAGCTGAATGAAAATCTTGCGAATTTCCCAACCAAGTCGATCAATGCTGGAAAAATCTACCCAAAAGGAAAAACGAAGGGTTTTCATATTTAAAGAAAAGATACACCTACAAAATGGCAGTCGAGATTGACAGACGAAGTTCGCAAAACAAGGTTTTGCAATAAACAGCTGCACCTACTGCTATACTCAATTTATGGCTATCGACAGCACAGTTTCATCGTGATAATATTATTTTGTCCAAGAATCAGGTTCCAAGAGGTTGGGTATTATTACGGAATTACAGAGCACCGCAACGGGTGAAACCGGTATTGCTGGGTTAGGCATTATCGTTTATTGACTTTTCAACATAAATTGTTAGTGTTATCTTCTTTATGAGCAATGAGGCTTTTCCTTTATATTACTTGCGAATTAGTAATCCTGCAACCAGACAAACTTTCAATTTGCATTTTTGCGGACAAAATTAAATTGCAAGTTTTCTCAGTAGTACTTATTCTAATGGTTCGAAATATTAGTAATGCCATAATTATTTTAATCTAGAATGATACTACAATTATAATTTATATTGACACTTAAGTTGACTAGACATTGCCAGCAGTGACCTAGCCTAAATTAACAAGCTAATTTACTATATTTTTTAATATTTTTGGCCACCTGATGTATCTAAACTTTAAATAACTCACATTCAAAGATCAGAGATAAAAGTAAGAAGTTATAACTCTAAAGACATTTTAAATCTTGAAAACTCGCAAATCTTCGAAAGATTTTGAATCGAAAGAAAGATTCATTGAAAGTTGAGAAAGACAAACTTTTCATTTTATTATTCATATTTATCGACAAAGTTTTAGCCAGAAGCTGGATTTAATAACCTTATAAAGATAATTTCAAACAAGAAGAAGTTCGAAGATTTCGGAGGGAGACAACTTGTATAAGAAAGCTTGTTAGTTCTCTAAATCACATTTTTATAAATAAGTTATAAGAAAAAAAAGCAATAAAATTTTGTCATTCTCTCAGTCATTGGTTCCCAAGTTTGTATATGGCTTACTTTATTGCCTTCGAAGCTACTCGCGTATTTCAAAATAAATTAGGTACAATATAATAACTTAACGTTGAAGTGCCATTTGCGTTAAGCTAATGATAAATTGTGCAAATAAAATAGATATTTACCTGAAGATAGGACTGAATGGTGACGTCGGACGGGCGGTCGGTGATGAGGAACCGCATGTTCTTGTACTCGATTAGCGAGGGCGCCGGCCTGATGTCCTTCTGCTTCATGGTGATAGACTTTCTGCTCTTCGGTCTCACAAGATACGCACCCTACGGCTGGGACTCACGTCACACGCGTCAGAGAAAGATGTCACGGTCCGTCACAGTCTAACAGACAAACTGTCACTCTATTTCCACACAACACACGACAGTTTCGTTACTTTTCTTTAGAAAGGGTCCAATTATATAATGAGAACCACCCGCATGGATGTCGCTTTCAACCACTTGATCGCATTCGGAGACGAACAAACAAAAGTTCAGAATGTGGAATGGAACTAAAAGAAATTATGCGAAAAACATAAGTTTTGTTATCACACGAACTTCGGCAACTGAATGATATGCTCCAATTTATTGCGGCTCCCGAATTTAAGGTAACTGAAACAAAAATAAGAGTTTTGTTAAAGTCAGTGATCCAGCCGGCACCGCGCTCAGATTTACGACGAATATCATTTTAAAGTGTATTTGCGTCAAAGCCGAGCAACGACTGAAGTGGAATAAAAAATGGCTTCTAAAAATAGTGTTTGGTATACAGCGAAGTTTCGGTCATGTGGATGTGCGATGTTCTGAACGCCTGTCTGTCCATCGACATTGGTATTTCCGAGCTGATCTAGAGCCAACATCGCGTCAATTGTGGACGTGCCTGATACGGCTCAGCACTCGCATGCAGCACACAACACAACACTATGATAACACGATATGTAAACACTGCGCCATCTAAACAACATTGCTGTTATTTTATTTTGATAAATACCTGCTCAACTAGTGCACCTATATTATTATAGTGATGTAATGCGTTAAGTAAACGGATTCGGTTACAGTATTATCACCGGTATCGCGTTCTTGTCTTGGTCAGGAGCAGATAACAACTGATAGTTCGGCCGTGGGACGCCGGCTTCGGTTCACCCCACTCTGATTTCAATATGGCGGTTGATAGGAGTTAGCGAAAGCTATAGAATAGTTACCTGTGGGTGGGTGTACGTGGTACAGCGCTTGGGGTGCGTAGTGTCGGCTCCCAGCAGCATGGGTCCAGCGGTGGCACGCTCCGCTCCCTCGTCGCACAAAACGCCCTGCAGTTTATTTGTGTTGGGCCTGGCAGTACTCCGCGCTGTCCAAGCGGAACTCCATCAATGTCGCCACAGAAGGGATCTCCAGCTGCGACAAAGAAATAACATCAATTAACAAAATGCCGCAGTGTTTTACTGGTGACTCAGTGCTGTTGTTTACACAATGATTGTGGTTCTTGGAACTCTCATTTTAATAGCTGCAATGGACAATGTAAAACTTCAAATGGTTCGGTTAAATATATTATAATCGATGGCAAAAAAACATGCAAGGTAAATAAAACAATTTGTTCAATATTTGTCTTGGGTATTAACGATACCTATAGATCCTTCGTGATACACGAATGATATTCACACTTGAACGAATAAAGATTATTCACGTATAGCTATGCTATGGAACACATGCTATATTAACTTCAATAGTTCAAACACTTATTAACACATTCCTAAACAACTGGAAATCACGAAATTTATTCAACAAATGCGGCAAAACAGAGAACAGCGCTGTTAGCACGATATAAATGATATCGTTTGCCCTCAAAATATCTGGCATCTTACGCGTGACGGGTCTCACTAAGCACTTCAATGTGAAAATAAAATTTTCGTCACAATTAGCACAAAACAATAAAGACGACGAATTACAGAGGCGGTACGGGCGCGACTCTTGAAACAGCGGCGTACGAGATGTTGGCAGCTACTGTCCCGGCGTGGGATTTACATATACACGTCACATGTTTACATTTAAATTTACAATCGTGTATGTATAATGTTGATGCAAAACATTGGCCGCAATCGAAATTACTCTCCTCCCTCACTCAATACCTAGATGCGAAAATCTCCACGAATATTTTGAAGTGTTTTGCTTTATTTATTTCCTTCAGATTTTATCAAGGAGACGGCGCAGATTTGGGACCACGCCAAAAGGAACAGTGGCTCGTGCGGACGCGAGCAAACATATCTCACTTGGGGAATTTAATTTTCTCAAAATAATTCAAATAGATGCCTGATCCTACACAATGAGTTTCTAATCTTCATGATAGAGAAACGATTCAATTAGCTTGGTTTTATTAGCAGTCATTTCGCTGCACGAGATAATTGCCCATTCAATCTATTCTAGATGGAGCGGTCAACTGTGGATAAAAATAAGAGTGACGTTGTCACCGAAATAGCACGTTATCTGCTACGCGCTACTGATTTATGAAATTGCGAACTCCTCCGCAGTAATTTCTATTATATTATACATTCTTGTATACTATGGAACAAGAACATGTAGAGTTAATAACAAAATAAATTTAATGAGTTCATATGAACGAGGTTACATTGTTGAAATTGTTTTATGTTCCACGTGGCCTACAAGTTTCTCCGTTAAACTCGTTTTAATACTTCTAAACATCGATAAAGATAAAGGTACCCTGAATCGTGTGAAAGGAACAAAAAGTGAGCAATAAAACACTTGTGAGACAAAGGTAACAGTCCACAGTCGCTGCCGAAGAGAAGATTGTCCGAACTAGACGCTACGGTCGATAAACCCAAGCCAGACTGCACACATGTGCAACAAAGCAGGCGGTTCAGACTAACATCTGTAATGTCTGAACCCGGGAGAACGTCTAGCCGAGATAAGTTGGACCACGAACTGATAGTTTCTACTTGAAAATCTTTACGCAAACCCACTTGGAACCAACAATTTGTTGGACAAAAATACAGCAGAACTGAAACATCGGAACAGCTCTATATATTTGAACAGGGAGGTACCGGCGATCGCGAAGAATTACTGAAACTAAATAACATTATCAAGAATCTTCACTTTTATATAATTTTAGAAAAGACTAAGCTTCTCTAAATATGCACTGATTCTGATTCCGAACCGGTTATTTATTAACCACAAGCAATCAATCCAATGCTATGCGTACAATTCAATCGGTGTTCAGGTCATTAGTGTGCTCATAACAACACGCTAATGTATTAGATTGTTCCGTTGCTAATAAATTCGGTGTGAACAGTATTTTGACACAATGCACAATTCACCGATGCAAGGGCACGAGGATGCGGATGTTATTAGTTATTAATCTATCAATAGCACTGGCAATCTAGCTATGGAATTCAATGTACGAAGACTAGCAAAACATAAGCATGAATTTATAGCGTCGACACGTGGCAAACAACGCCATGTTGAACTTCTAACATAGTACTTGAGCGGTTGCAAACAATTATTGGAAACAATGTACTTCATTGTGTTGGTCAAAGTCACGCACAAGTATTAACTATTAAAGTGTAGGTATATAATGTTTAAAAAGTACTGTCAGCCCGTTGAAACATGTAAATTATTAGAGGACTTGGATCTGAGACCGAGTTGCTCCCCAATTTACGACTGCTGTATGTTTATTATTTATAATTGAAATCATTCAGTCACAGCTCACTAGGCAACAACTAGTTAGACTACGAAGCAGACAGAAAACAAAGAAGCATTCCCCGAAGGGTAGATTTTCCAGTGCATCAAGTATCGCAGTAATGGCGGAAACAAGGCGAGGTCGACGCCCGACAATATCTATGCAACTAGTTGCTCGTTTAGCTTCATTGCTGGTAATTCCAGGAAATAGTCGTTACATACCTTGAAGTTGTTTACCCCAAGTCAAATTAAAACGCAATTTCTTCCACAACAACTGTTGGCGGTTACAAGAGTTTTTCCATTTGTGTAAAAATCCAATTTACTTTCACAACGCAGATGTTTCGGGAAACTTGGATACAATAAGCTAGTAAACGACACGGCATTATCAGACGACTGCAGTTAAATAAAGTCTATTGTGCAGTCCCCGGCCAAGAATAGAACAGCCCACTTCTTCCCGATGTCGTAACAGACAATTGAGGGCTAATATCACACAACATCTTTCATGTAGAGGCGGAAAGTGGTTAAAACGACCTCCTCGCTAAACTAGCTTCTCGATGTGAATCTGACGTCGACGTATGCTTGCTAATCAGTGCACAACCGACTCTTTCAAGAAAAGCTGGTTTGTGTCTGACAATAAGTCCGGAAAACGACAAGATGGAGACTTGACTACTTACTTGTAATTCAACAAGTTCTACCATCAAGGATAATACGCTTGTCTAGAGCAGGAAATGCAGGCACTAACATTTTTTTGGCGACAATTCAGTTTTCACAAGCCAAGCAGTTTTCTATTTACGACTTTATATGGAAAACTTAAAAAACAGCAGATGGGAAGATTTATAGCTGCCATTGCATTGAGTGCTCATTCATATATTGGTAATGGAAAACAGATCAGACTGATACCGATATCCGCCTATCTCGCGGGATTATTATAAACTGATGGAACAATAGCGATAGCTTATGATTTAGTCACGAAGCAACTCCGTATCTGAAGGCCACTAATACTCACACATACACACTCATAAATTTTTGTTGGTCGTTTGGTACTTCGTAAAGAAACCTGAACAAAGTATGTTGAGGTTACCATGCTTGTTCATTGCATAATGCATCCTCTATTAACTTGAACAAAGCAGTACTTATCTGTTACCCATCCATATAAATGACGATACATCATAATAGCAACGTGCACATTCAAAGCGATTTGACTTTGAATTGCTCCAACGCACCTCGTTTGCTACTTATTAGAGTGCGGCTCATACATACATGACATCATGCTTGTAAATTGTAATCCCAAATGGAGTAACTAGATTTACTATTAGAAATATAAATCTAGCTAGAAACTTAGTTTGAGGATGACCTAACTAGGCAAATAGTGAGAACGCCAGGGAGGACAAGTGTAGGACGTTAAGAGGATAAGTCCATTTGCCCTTGTTAGTAGTACAAAAAGCAGTAAAGCTGCTTTTAATAATTTATCCAGCGCAAAACATTTCGTAGTTGACTCATTCTGTTTTTCATTTTCATTAACTAGCAGGCCAGGGAATTGCGACTCATTTCACAAGAAAAATAAAGCGTAAAATAAATTCCCCAATAAAAACCAAACTGCGTCAACACTTCCATCAGCCCGTTGTGAAATGTTTACTACATGAGCTAGGTTACGAGTGAATCACAAATAAAACTGAAAACATGCAAATATTTACGAAAATATATCATCAGGAATGTTATTAGTATTTATCTCGAGAGTTATAAGTTTAATAATTTATGTGTAATCGTCCGAATGAAGTCATATCCGCTACCATTATCTTGAAATAGGAACAACTCAAGCAACATCTTCGAGATAAAATAATATTTTTGATTAATCCCAAAATCAATTAAACTTCAGAAGGTTCCAGTATTTTTATAATAATAATAATAATAATATTCCACAACTATCACACAACGCCATCTAGTCCCAAGCTAAGCAGAGCTTGTGTTATGGGTACTAGACAACTGATAAACATACTTATATATTTCTAAATACATACATATTATAGATAAATAAGTTTATAGAGTTTAAGACTCATATGGTTTCTTCCCTACATTTATATCCCAATCACGTAACGTAAAAGAAGGCCAAAGCAAAATAAACTTCCCTTTTCCTTATAACTTTCATACCTCAATTTATTTTACTTTCACCTATTTTTTTTTCTTATTACAGGGAGTTTCGTGACCTTTACGCCGCAGCGCTGGCACGTTTTCCCTGTGACCTCGAAGACTGGGAAGGGCTTCAAATATAAAGTGAAAAGAGGAATATAAACGGTTTACCTGCAACCTGACTTGAATAAAGATTTCAAGTGGCATTCATCATAATTTATTGTAAACACCACATCGTCCACATATTAAAAGGAGGTATGAAGTTACAAGATAGATATAGAACTTATGAATATGCATAAAGATACTCGACGTCAATTTACAGGGAGCAGAACCATGAATACATTAACGATAAATAACCATTACAAATTACTGATCGATTACTTGCTAGATAATTGAATGGAATCTCAGTCGTCTAAATTGCTGTGTTTATCTACAACTTTTTTGCATTTACAAAAAAGTTGTAGATAAACACAGCAATTTAGACGGCTGAGATTGTTTTGCTGAGATTAACAATTCAATTAAATGTAAATGTTCCTTATAGATCAAGAACAATAAGAGAACAACGGACCGCATTCAAGGTAAACCGATTAGTAAAAAGTAGCCAAGCAAGACCATTAGTGAAGAAGACGATAAACATCCACTAATAACAAACAAAGGAGATGTTACTTATTATATCGTAATTGACCGTGACATTGGTAGCCCACGTAATATGATCAAAGAAATCTGATATAATGAGGAAACAAGATAATAAATAATAATGGAAACTGAACATGTTTTCCCGGTAAAGGATATTAATAACGCAATTAACCTTGCTTATGGTTGAAGTACCTGTTAGAAATTATAACTCCTATTAGAGCCATTTAGGTAGTAGCCGCACCCACGAAGAACGACTAAAGTGGTACCTATTAAATTAACACAAAACATAGATCATTAAGCAAATGTGTATTTCCATTTCCACAACACACCCTGTTACAATTTACTACTTTTTATAAAAGGGCAGATTGTATCATGATTGAGTACTTTTTGGATTTAAATTCGAATGAATTTGATTCATTAGTCTTAAGTGAACCACATTCAAAACCGTTTAATTCTTTTCTAGACTTCCTTAAGACTGTTAAGACTAACAAATTGATTTTGATGTAGATACCATTTCTTAACGCCCAGAATGTATAAGTTTGCATTCGTTTGAATCAAATTCAAGCAAGTCTAACGACTTCAGTAAGTAAAGTAGGCCTTAGATCACGACGTCAGTTGATACAAACCTACTTTCTGTGTGATTGTGATCACAGCAAAAAAACAACTCCATCAGTCATAAAAACAATAACATAGAACGAGACAACTGTTTTTTACGCTACTTCTAAAAGGCGAGGCGTGACCACGCTTTTAAGTTTAACCTGTTGATTCAAGAAGTCTGTAAAAATGTTTGAAGTTCAAACTCTACTCTAATGATTGAAGCTTTATATTATGCATCACTAGAAAAGTAAATATCATGGTGCAGTATCAAAAAATTACCTGGTCACTTATTTTGACCATATCCAACAGACCAGGATCGAATGGCGTAAGTTCCCAGACTGTCTTACTTTGGTCACGCTCGCACGACTCTTGAGGATTCGTTCAAAACGCGTCAGTAATGCGGGACACCGACGTAAATGATGACACAAAAACTTCACTTACATGGATCCGGCGCGGCGGATGATAAAACAGTTATTTTAACACAAAAATTAAGTTATTAAACTGATGAGTAAATTAACTGAAACTATCGTGCACACGCAACTGAGGCTGTCGTTGTAGACAGATTAGAAGGTTACGCGTTTACATCGCAACGGTTCGACACTGTCGGTGCCGCGGTTGTGCAGAGACTGCCGACACTGGCGCGCCACCCAGCGCCGGTCGCGAGCACGTCACGGCGCCGGCGGAGCTGGCGGGGGCGTTGGCGTCACTCGGCAGACGTCTTCCGCGCCGCACAAGTTTTCAAACTTTTCACAAGTTATGTCTCCATAATATGAATGAAACAATGACTGTTTGACAGATATCATTTTCGAACAATCTGAAGTTATGTATCAGGTTACAAATACTTATTAAGAGGCGAGACTAAACAGTATCAGTGGAGGTGTTAAATAAGGAGTCAAACAAACACTTGATCCAATGAACGATACAGTTTTATAATTGATACCAACTGATCTCAGGGTTTTCTCTGGTGATGTAACAGTTCCTATTAGTGAGTTAAACAATAAATCGACATCAATAAGACTGAACCAATTGCATTGAAAGCGACGCATCTGTGACCGAGAAGATTCGATTAGTAACCGCAACACCGCCCGCCGGTCACATTCTAATAATAGCGAGAAAAACGAGAAAGAATTCGTATTAAGAAACCCACGCGGGGCTATCTGTATACACACGCAATAAAACACGATTTAGGGGAGTCCTCGTGTCATAGAAAAGTCACTTTAAGGATTCATTTGAATTTAAAAAAAAAACCCTTTTACTGAAACAGTTTTACAATTAATTCGTAAAATAAATTTGTTGAAGTTCTCTTCATCGCCCCCGAGAAAGATTAAGCGTGTGGTAGCTACAATGGCACCGTTGCAATCCTGAAATGTGGAATTAAGGTTATCGCTAAAGTGACCTCATTTGCTCTTACCGTCTAGCGGCTCGGCACGTAGATCTTAATGTCTCAAGTCTTTCAACAGACATTTTAGCGAATTCAGAATATAATCACTACGTGCACAGAGTTGGTATCCTCCTACGTCTAAATGGGAAAACAGGCTTTGTGATACAGCTGCCGCTATTGTCGAAGCCTGCCCACTATCACCCGCCTTGTATAAATTTAGCTCCACCCACGGCTAGAGGAAATTTTCTAGTCCATTGAGAATAATGGTATACCTATCTAGTTTAGAGACTGAGCAAAATGACTGTTTATCATAATGTAGGTAGGTTTATGTTGACGTAAATCCAAAAACAAGGATACTGTATCAATGTATCATCCAAATATTTATTGTAAGCCTGTCGGTAGTAATGTTGATATTGCAAGTTCAATCATTTGGGTAATGGCATTATGATCACTATTTAATCAATGCAAACATTTCCAATGATTTCACATTATCCCAATTTTGATAAGAAAGTTCAAATTAACTGTTTCTGAACTATTGAATGTTTGGTTGCTTACCAACTACCGAAGTTCTAGATCATCTGCCCTTATCCCAATGATTGGGGGTCGGCGTTGCATCTTCTTCCATACTTCTCTATTTCTCGTCATCTCAGCAGTCACTTCCTTCCTAACCATGTAATCCTTTACACAATCCATCCGCTGTTTCTTTCGTAGTACTCAGTTTCGTAGTATATAATCTACATTCACTAGTTATTTTATACAATTCATGGGGTCTATGAAGAAATATTAGAAAATGATGAACATGGCCACAAAATTTGGGACAAACCAAACCAACGATAGATGGATAATGTGAAAGATGTTATGTTTGGGAAGGGGATTACCATTGGGAGGACGATAGAAGTTTGTTTTTTTTTTAAATAAAGGCATGAGGAATGAGGATGATATACCTAATTCCTTAATCACCGATCAATTTATATCCTTGTAGTATGTATTTTTTTGTACTTCCTCAATTTATCAGAACCGCTAAAATGTGCAATGCAGTAAATTCACTTGGAGGTCATCTATGGTGTTGTTAGCGAAAAGTGATTCATTTATTGGCAATGGGGGAATGAAGGCTTCATTCCCCCATTGCCAATAAATGAATCACGTGCATTTCGTAATAGTTCCACGAAGTTTTTAAGTTTCAACGTCCTTAAAGAATTCCAGTAAACTAGGCGTTAATAAATAGAAACTCATTTACTGTAGAAGTGGGGCTTGCTCCAACGTGTTCTACCCACGTGAATCCAGCACGTGGCACTAGCCCCAACGTGTGTTTCTTGGAAAAAGAAAAGAAAATAGAAACATTCTATTGGATTTAAACAAACATTTATGCATTTGTGCCTATTAAACATCAATATAGATATTTAATCAATTTCACCCATTTTCCGACTGGAATTGCCGTCAATTTCGATATGCACGGTCTGCGGAATATAATCCTTGCAGATTAAAATCAGTTCACACTAACTCGTTTCGCATCGCACTAATTAGAGATTTGATAAGAGCTTATCAGATAAAATATGTTTTTAAAGCGCAGTTATCTTAATGAAACGCGGTGGAGTTTGCCGCAGTGATATCATTAACAACAAAACAGGTAAGTAAGTTAAGTACGAGTGCTGGTATGTTTTGCGGATTACCCTGTATTATTGCAACTGCAATGCGAAAAAAATCTTAAAGATGGTTCCCATCACTCAGCAAAAACGGAGAAGATGTCTCTAGAATTCTATTCATTTATCTACCATAAAGAAAAACGTCTGCACTCTAAGGCGCCAAAATCTTCATGATGTAATATTAAAGCAGTCTGAAGGTCAAATCCATTCGCGTCGACATGGCAACGGACGTAGTAGATTATTTTGGGATAGGTACTTGCACTGACAGACGATTTTTCATAAAAATTGATTTCTAGAATCACCGACAACGGCTTTTAGATAATACAAGAATGAGTACGCGATTATATAGATAAAACAACGTCAGAATGATATATACCGACCAGAATTTTTCTTATTCCGATAAGGCAAAAACGAACGAGATTGTAAATTGAGCTAACATGTTTAAGGAAAACTCCGTTCTATTTTGGGATTCTATTTTACGATTCGGGACGTTTGGAGCAACCTTGCGCAGTTCCTTGAAATATGAAATAGGTCTTCTAACAAAGACTAGCATTCCAGTAGTGAAAAGTGAACGCTCCATGCACTTATAAGCGACAGGGAGGGGAATACGCGGTGCAAATCAACTTTCACAACACTGATACTTACTTACCCAAGCAATGGGCCAATCACAGCGATTTATCGCCTCGACGTAGGTGCCTTCAGCAGTTTATTCACACAAACGAACCCGGCCAAGGAAAGCGTTCCATCGATACCCGACCTCATTATCTGACATGAATTATTCAGACTTTCTCTTTACAGCAGAATTTCCATTTAAAGCCAACTTACGGAAAGGTTATAAGTTGAAAAAGAGGATACGAATCTTCATTTCGTAGTCACCAGGAGAGGTTTCCAGCTCGGTGTTTGCTGAAGAATTAACCAAAATTTTGCAGGATAGCTGGGCAATAACTCGGTACCGGTTACCGCGAAACACGGAATTGACGTGACTGACATTTAGCAACTCGGGTACTAAATGTCCGAAGGCCACGCACCACATCGACCGTCCTGTGCAACGCTCATAAAATAAACGTGTACTGAACGTGCAATATACATATTTATGTCTTTCATTTCTGTAAATACATTCATAGTTATATATTGTACCTCGACCATATAACTGGGATGGAATGACAAAGTCTATGAATAGAAAGTTTATACGGCATCGAGCCATGGCAACATAAGCAGCATTAATAAGTCAAATATTGGGAGAGCTGAACTGATTTTTCAGTTTTCCTCATGATCAGAATAATAGAGTTTAAAATTATTGAAAGAAAAGGAGAAAATTCACAGACACTGTCCCTTTTACAAATATCTGGAGAACTTCCACGCGTAGACGAACGCGTATCCCTACTCACATGAACCTAACGCCATGTTGTGTCGAGATGACCGTTGCATCGCTTCCCCTAAGTGTATTGCAACGGAAAACAGGTCGCGACCCACTTCGTCGGGATCAATACTCGGTCATCGACTCCGCCGCGCCTTTAGCCCCATCATGTCTGTTACAGACCAGACACGGATTTCAACTTAGGTTTTGCCTCGTAGCTTGACCATTGAGAATTCTTCTCAGGCGTGGGAGGCCATTCAGAAATAGTCGCTCTTTTTCTGAAGTATTTGCTCACAATTTTCTTTATTCTTGATGGATAAATTGCACTCTGGCACAATATTTCAATATGAATTATTATTTGGATGCTTTTGCGAGATATTTTTAATGCAATAATGCGTAAACATTTCTAAATGCTTGATGAAGGAAAGGGTCATAAATCTGTGACGTTTTATTGAGTTATCAACGTGCAGATGTTCGGTTGATGAACAGCATGTTATCATCATGTGGTTGCATGATAACGGGTGAACCGTATTCGTATGAACTTTGCATCAAACGTCGTAAACTATAATAGGTACAAGATCACCAGTTTACACAGAAGTTCTGTCTCAAATCAGGTGATTTTTGTATTCAGTGTTTCCGACTAATTCCAGCAGATTACTGCATGGTGCGGCGGGTGATTATCTCCTCCAAATTCCACATTATGTCTATAAATTGTAACAGTCTGACCGGGTAGCGTTATATGCAGATTTGTAGTTTTAACGGCCTGTGGCCTTCTGTTTTCATTTGTCACCGTGTGATTCTAGCTTGATGAGACTTCTTCTGTTCTTGTTCACGTTCACGCACGTATCACGTTCTGAATTTGTGAATTTTTGGTCTAGCGTCAATCTTTTAACGAGACTTATGCCCGATTAATGTAATAGAAGCACCATTCATAATCATTGCTTATTTGGGAGTATAAATATATGTATAGTAAAAAGTTGACAATCACTATGAATGACTTCGGCACAGCTAACGGTATCCTGTCGTATGGTAATTCAATCGAACCCGAAATTCATAGCCATGGTAATTCAATCGGATCCAAAATTTATAAAATGCTTGTAATTGTACATTCATGCATCAATTCATGAGTTCATAACAAATGAAATTAGGGATTGAACACCAAAACGCAAAGATACTTCATTGGTCACATACCAACTAGTATTTCAAGGTCTCAAGATTATAATAATAATTTATTTATTAAACAGACTACAGAGGTCCACTGTGTTAGTAACAATATAACTTTGATTATGATGATATACATATTTATCTGTTTAAATAGATAAGTACGTTTTGTATGCGATAATTTCGGTTTTTTTGTGATTTGGAAATTTTGGTTTTACCTAATTACGAAAGACAAATCATTATCTGATTTTTATCTAATTTACAGTGTAATATGATAAACCTTAGTACAAACAGGAGCAGAATGTACTGGATGGCAGGTCGAGAGAGGGCGTGACGTATTATCTGTGACGTACTGCGCATGACGTCACGCGCAGTGGCCGATGGGCTATATTTAGGGCACTAGTTATACCAGAACCCAGTCTACCAACTATTTATAACATCCCTGGAACACAACAAGGATTATTTTACTCATTCAGTAACGGTAAATAGTTTTGTGATTTTAGGTCACCTTCGAAATCTGTTTTTGTCACGTAAGCAAATAAAAAGAGCACAAAAACAAATCCGTTAACCGATTATGAGCTCATAAAACGGTTGTCTGACTATTTTTGTAGACAGGTTATGGATTTTCGATTAGCACTCTATTTATGATGACAAAGACAACAGATGGAATAAATTCTGGGCTACTACATAAGACTTGATCTCTATTCTATTTTAACAAGACATAGAAGGAGCATCGTCCTGACCGTGATGGTAGTAGGTACATCGACGCGACCTGGCTCAGTGACCCGGATCCGCCCGCGCGGCCTGCGCCGCGTCTCTGACCCCCTTTACCTGCACTTACACGATCATGAATAGGCCATGCCTATACATAGAGCGCGCAATACAGCTTTAATTACAAATTCTGACAATAAGACTAGACGGTTTGCTTGAATATATGCTAAACGATTTGAGAACCATTTGCGGAAGAAAGAAGGGTTTTGGAAACGAAAGAGTCGCACCTATTTCACTATTTTAATCTGTTTCATGATTTTGTAGACGAAGGCGTAGAGAGGGTGTATTATTTATGTAGGTATAGATGCTGCGAAATACGACAAAGTTGCACAGTTTGGCAATCAAACTTCAGAAGTTTCAGCAAATGTTTTATTTTTATGTGAGCGCTTGCCGCTCGTTATCGATAAATGTATTTTCGTTCATGACCTAGAAATAATGTTTTAACTTCGAAAACCAATTAAATAAATACAGGTTTCGGTTAAAAACCCGATCAATCATGCTAATAATGTGCGTGTTGTCTAAAGGACGAGGTTGGGTGCGTCGCCCTGCGGTTCGAAAGCCCGTCTATGCAAGGAGCGCGGAGCAACGACCTTAGCCCTTGCTGAATAGCAGCCCGAGTTTTTCTATATACCTACGTAGTACCTACGTAGATATCGCTCGTCAAGCGGCCCTCTTCTCCCCCGAGGCGGGCGACGCCTAATGGCCACGCCATTTAACAGCTTAAAGCCGAGTCTGAGTGGCGCTTTCCGGAAATTCCATAAATGTTTGCGGTACCTCCATGATACAAATACATCAGCAATTTTAATAATAGCGATATTCCTAGTTGTTCCAATCAATTCAATTAGGTACTAGTAGGTATTTACTGACGTAGGATGATGGGCGTAGAAGCGTCTGTTAATTTGTTTGTTTAGTCGTTAACGTCTCTCGACAGATATTAATAAAATGAACGGTTTTTACGGTCGCTAACTAATCACGCTATTTGCAAGTACTGATAGGTACCTTTTCTAGTAATTCTGGTAGGTACAAGGATAATATCTGGGAAAAATCGCGTATAGAGAAATAGTACTGATAATATTAGCTTCCGAGAAATAGGACGTGCGTTTATACACAAAGCTAATTTATGGATGAAACGTTTGTGTGAACCATGAACTGGGAAAACAACACGTACCTACTTGTTGAAGAATGTTAACATTCGCACCCAACTTACTAATACATCATCTATTACCTACCTACTTCAATTTTTTTAAAGAATCGCGTTCCGTGGCCAGAATAATCGTCCATTACGAATGGTGACGTCAATAAAACTATCATTGTCAGCCAAAAACGGCGATAGAAGAAATGAGTTGAAAACGGTGGGCCTCACTCGCTCTGCGAGTAGTCAGGCGGGATCGTGCGTGGTCGGGGTAACGGACCAGCGCTTGCGCAGGGTCAACAGACGCTAGCCAAGGTCGGGTCGACGCTCTATCCAGGGAGTCCTGACAGTTTATGCCGGTGCATTCAACTCCCGTCGGTGTACAGTCCAGTTCCCAGTACTGATATTAAACATAGAGCAGTTTCATAGGTACACCGTGTGCGGTCTTCAAAAGGATCACATTGCATGCAAGGTCTTAATCGCATACAGACACACACATCCATGCTTATCTCGCCATGTGTAAACGTTTGGGCAGCTGTGCGCAAATATCAGCGCAAAGCAACCAGTTGGAGTTAAGTCGTATAGCATGCAGATTTGAAGACTTTACACGTGCATAAAATGCGATATTAAACAATGAGTTTAAGTCATGTTTCACAACTTATCGATACGCCGCATTATACAACCCTGACGTAACAAATTACCTTCTAACATTGCAGTTACGTTTTGCAGTCTAGGAAACTTGTGGACAAGTGTTGGAATCACGTAGGTAGGTTCCTTAGTGACGTCAACGCAACGACGCTTGTTATTTGAATTAAAAGTACGCCGTGTTTTCTATCTGGAATGATCTTTAATATCTCATGATGTGTGCTATGCTATCTAATATTGATTGGAAATGGTTATCATTCAGAATAGTCTATACAAAAGCATAAAATAGCATAACTACCTACTAAAGTGCATAAATCTAATAAAATCATTGTAATCTGTATGAAAAAGTCACACAAAAAGTTATTCCATTCATTTATTTATACTAACAAAAAACAAAACCCAGAAGGTGAGTTAACATTTGTAAAAAAAACTAAAAAAAACATTCCAATGTGTGTCAGGTAAAATTCCTTAGCACAGGAAGGGAACTTTTGTTTGTAAACAAGTATTTTGTCAGCCACCATTTTGAAAAGGTTGAAATAGAGAATGTAAGTTAGACAGTTATATTTAAAATTGAGAAAATATTTTGAGTATTTTTTTAGAGCAAAAAATATGCCATACAGCGCAACCACAAACAGAGGTTTGTGGTTGCGCTGTATGGCCCTCTAGAGAGAGCATAAACAAATAATAAATATATTATGCTGAATTAGTACACAATTAGCAAGAAAGCAATTAATTATTTATACCAAAGAGTTGAAGGAGGAAGGTATGAAGGAGTCCCAACTGCATAAACTTTCTAAGAGCAAGATACAAAACAAAGATCCTTCTCCGAATAATAATAAACTTCCTATGCATTAATAAGTACGGTACACATTTTAAACCAATCAAGCCAAAAGTACATACAAATCATTTATAGGGAACACTGAATAGGTACTTCTGACAACTTAGCATGGACAAAGACAAATTAAAGTGTATTATTATTTGAATAATACAGTCGCAGCTTGGTTTATAAATGAATGCTTTAACAATCAAACTCTTTAATAAACAATTAAGTTTTAATAAAATAATTGATATTATACTAACAGGTTTAAAATGATGCTACATGAACTTTATATTGTGTTTTAAAACATTATCAGATTTGACATTTTCAACCCGGATTGCATAATAATTACAGGTCATGGTATTTAAACATGCTATATTTGGTTGTAAGTGTATGATTCAGATTTCAAAGGGTTCTAATAATTGTATGTAACAGTTTTAAATACTAAAAACTTCATCAGCTTACACCCAATTGAATTAATATTTCAACAAGTTACAGCTACATTTGGACAGCTAAATATAAACTGTGCAGCAAGCTGCAAATGATTCATAAAAACAATGGTTTGTTGTGAGTTGAAAGTTTCAATAATATTGCAACAACTTCACTTTCCAATTATATAAATAGATAGCTAGAACCCGTAGTACCTACATGAAGTACCTACCCAGCTAGATTAGGTTGCAAAGTTGCTGTTTCTAACATTATAACTTTTTAAAGTCAACAATAATGCGTGACTCATTCGACAATACGACATCAGTATATCGACCGGCGATTTCGTCGGCATTATTAGGATACGAACAATGAATTTGAGACCACGAGTAAGACAAAAACGGTGGCGGGTACTAAAACTCCACCATGGGGCGGGACCACATAAATTTCGATTAACCTATCCTAACTAACTAACGCGAGATACGTGGATAATGGCATAGAAGTTAGTAACAACAGGATAATGTAAATTGTATTAAAATTTAAATAGTTTCGTGACGCCTGCTGACGTTTGTCGCTCATCGAGGGCACGACCTTTCGAGTGATTTTGTTACAAATGATGACTGTTAGCAAAATTAACATATAGAAACAATGTAACTTACCTTCACAGCCATACACATTGAATAGAAATTGAACGGTTGCAGCCGTGAGCAGCCAAGGAAATTCACTACACACGCAGGAAACGTATGCACAGCACAAATAACTCGCTAAGACTAAAAGTTTGGTGTTGCCTTTTCCGGAATTCAATAATTTTCCAATTGTGTGTTGCAATAGTAGAATTTCGATGTGTTTAACATCGAAATTCTACTAAGATAAATTACAGATATAATATTACTAGCCACTTTAACAAATATGGCAAATGGGTAAAAACCTCGGAACCACTGCACACAATAATAAGTGTATCGGAGTCAAATTATGTACATCCATTTCTTTCTAAAATATTAGTATCACTTACATGGATGAAAACTGTGTAAGAAATATAAAAGAAATCCAAGCTTAAGGTGGAAGCTCACATCTGGCCCGCGAAATTCTAATTTTCTTACGTTTTTGGCAATTTGCAGGCCAGTGCTTGGTTGTATGTTTATGAAAATTTGATTTGCGACTGTAAGACGTATGAAGTTACCGAATTATAACCATCAAAATTACTAACTACTAAATAATAATAATAATAATAATTTTATTTATTTCAGACACAGTCCATAAATGATACACAAATTAAAATGGCAAACAACTCAAACGTCACAAAATAATCAATAAAAAATTACACATACACATTAGAATTATATAATCAATGTCGAGCAATTAATAAAAATAAAATTACACAAACACATTAAATTTACACAAAACCAATGTCAAGCAAATTAAATTCAATCAAATAAAAATAAAAATTAAACACACACAATCAAAATGTCAAAACAAGCGAGGAAATGCGCTAGCATGAAGCTGCATCCACTTTTTTATTAATGACAAGTCCCACCGCTCGGACAAAACCCTCAGGAGACTGTTCGAGCTGCTTCGTAGGCGACCCAATAGCGAAGCGCTGCGCTTCCTTACGATCGCGAAAAAATCATCGGTCCGCGCCTCAGCAAACATAGTCGAAGCACTACAAAATCGTGGAAGCCCTACCAGTATCCGGAAAGCATTGTTGTACTGCACGCGCAGTGCGCTGTACGCCCGCTGCGTGAAGTTGGTCCACAGGCTGCACGTGTAAAACGACTGGCAATATGCCTTAAATAAAGTCATCTTCACTGGTGTAGTACACCGAGCAAACCTGCGAGCCAACATATTACACCGGACAGACAGCGCCCTGCGCTCCCTCTCAATGTCCATATTGTCACACAAGTCGTCGGAGACCCAGTGGCCCAGGTACTTGAAATGCTGCACCCTTTTTAAAGGAATGCCGCAAAAAGCGACAGGTGGTACAGATGAGTATGATTTGTTACCGGCTTTAAAGATCATGAATTCACTCTTTTTAGCATTGTAACTGAGCCCATGGGCCTCCGAGTAGGACTCACAAATACGTAAAAGCTTGCGCAACGCACCAATCGATGGGCTCAGCAACACCATATCATCCGCGTAACTAATGTTGTTAATACACACACCGTCAATGGAACATCCGATATTAGTGCTGCTGAGCTCACCGATCAGCTTGTTCATGTACAGGTTAAAGAGGCGAGGCGAGGACAATCCCCCTTGCCTCACTCCGCATTCCAACCCATACACGTCCGACTGTGCACCCGCCCATCTAACGGTATTCTGCTGCTTACTGTACCAATACCGGAACAGAGATACAATCTCACGTGGCACATCCGTTTCACATTGTAGCTTCTGCCATAGCTTGTCATAACACACCAGATCAAACGCTTTGGAAAGGTCTAAAAAACATGCATATACTGGTGTGTTTCTGTCCGTATAGTACTGGACAGTCTGCTTGAACTAAAGAACGACGACTAAATTACTAAAGAATGACTTTTACATGCAAAAATCAATCTTGACATGAAAATGAACTTGGAGGGTTGTATTGATAATTTTGATGGTTATATAATTCGGTAACTTCATACGTCTTACAGTCGCAAATCAAATTTTCATAAACATACAACCAAGCACTGGCCTGCAAATTGCCAAAAACGTAAGAAAATTAGAACTTCGCGGGCCAGATGTGAGCTTCCACCTTAAATCAAATATTGAACGTAAAGTAAATTTTAAAATGAGCATAAAATTCTGCAGCAGTGCTGTTGACGTGAAAAATATAAACGTTTGTTTTTCGCGTCGAATAGTTACCACGACCAAGGATTCACTAATATAACTACTATCTATTTCTAAATGGTAGTAATTTTTACCTTGTAACGTGTTACCTAGAAGCGCCAGGGTACCCGGCAAATTTAAATTTTCATAAGTTAATTTGCTTTTAGTTAGTATTAGTATTCACATAAATCAAGTCCAATGAAGGGTCTTGGCGAGTACATCACAAATATGTATATTAAATAATAATATTCCACAACTTAAGTAAACCTATACGTTTATTATAGATTGCGGTCAAACAGTTCTTTAAAGTATGTGCACCAATGCACCAATGAATATGATTGGTGGATATCAAACGCATCCATAGCAACGTAACATAGCACATCTCTGGTGGAGAAAGCACCCTAAGCCACATGTAATAGTGGGCGAGTCTATCACCATCAATACCGGGCACAAATTCTGACTCCATGGTTGCTATTAGGAAATTTTAGATGAAAAAACCAAATAAATAATGAACAATATGCGTAAAAACAAAGTCTCCAGTATTTCCAAATTAACTTTATTCATAATGATGTGGACAAAAGCAAAGACAGAACTATTTCAGAGGCTACATGAACATGTTGTCGTTGAAGCCGGGGGGTGGCAGATGGTCTGCATCCGGCGGGGCTGGCCGGCGACCTGGCATGGGGCCACCGGGAGGTCCGAACGGGTCGAAACGAGCTCCGGGCGGCACTCCGCCTCTGTGAAACCAAGAAGATTGTTTATAATAAAAGTAGAAATAAAGAACTTACTTATCTACTTGGACAGTCGTGTAGGTCTAGTGGTTGCAAAAACGACTGCTGTACATGAGGTCTTTTTTTTTGTGTTGGATAAAAAACCACCTATGTTCCAGCTTAGCCCTTTATGTCGAGGCCGCGGTATCTCTTGCGAACAACCCGCAGCCCCAACGGGGGACAGTCACCCCTTAAGTATGCTCTAGTGTGTTTTGCACAACTCACAGCAATATCATTCTAAATTTTGTTCAAGGTTGAAGCAACAACACAATTGATATGTGCATGTGTGTTATGTCCGCGGAAACGCACACAAATCCACTTGTTTACGTGTGTGCCCACGAGTCATACATTCGTTTTTTTTTTTTTTTGCAGGCTTGCGGCTGCAGAGGTTCTAAGCCTATTGACTGTATGTGTTAGTTAGTCAAACTCGCGTCGATTAAAAATTAAAAACAAGAAAGCAAATAATTGACAAGACCTCGGTAATCCTCCAGGTATGCCAAGGCCAGGGTTCTCAAGATCTCGGCGAGGTTCGAACGGGTTGAACAGCATTCCACCGCCGCCGGGTGCGAAGGGGTCTAGGTCAGAACTGCCGATGTTCGGCAGACGGGGTGGTGGCATTCCCCTGGAAATTATACATATTCTAACTGTAATAACAGAAATATGAGATCATACTAGGTAAAGCTTTACTGAGAGGGCAGTTCATGCTTTGGAAACCTTCTAAAAAAATTAGCATCCAATAGTCTCACAATTGGATGGCATTGTTTTTTTTTCTAGCGTACTTGGTTGGGACCAAGTACGCTAGAAAAAAAAACAATGCCGGGCAAAGGCCTTCCTTCGTTGCACCCACTTTTGTCAGTGTAACGTCTCTTTTCGCCAATAGATACCCTATTGGCGAGAAGATGGGTAGATAGATGGCTTTCTCGATAATACGGTATTTCACCAAAAAATTCTAATTAGTCCGTTTTTACCCACAAAGTGAAGTCAAAAGCCCCAAAAACTTATGATCTTTGACACGTTTTGTTTTTATTAATTTGATGAAACAAAAAACACGTATCCATAATTTTCGTCAATCTATCAGACGGACTAATTAGATTTTTTTGGTGAAATACCGTATTATCGAGAAAGCCATCTAAAGCGTCTCACCATCTTCTTCTCAGTCTACCGCACCGCCACTTCACCGTCTAGTTGTATAAAGGCTACAGTTTTTAGATATGCACCTGGCAAACATGAACTGCCCAGTTCCATTTTAGCTTGGCAGCTTTGTGACCTACGTCAGCAGTTTGAGTTCTGCAGGGCTAATGCGTATCTTTTTAAATGTCAGTGGCTATCATAATGTTCATCAATTAAAATAAATTGATGAACATTATGATAGCCACTGACAATTTCAAAAATTAAAATAAATGGTTCCATTTTGTACTATACCATAACCAATTTGACAGTATCGATGGACACTATGATAGCCACTGACATCTTAAAAGATACGCAATAGCTCTGCTGGAAAGCAGTGTGATGTTCCTTATTTTATCGGTAAATATGCAGCGCCGTTTGGCCGTTAGCAGACCGTGAGTTCGGACTTCTGGATATTAGAATTATTTTTTTATTAGTTTGTTGCTGGACAAAGGCCTCCCCAATTCCTTCCATTGCCCTTTTCTCGTGCCGCTGCGAACCAGCCCCAGCGGCGACGTCGATCTTCCGGCAACCACTGTGTGAAGACTTTTGCCCAACGGTCACCGTGCATGCGGCTGACGTGACATAAATTAAAGTTTAAATAAAAACAATGCCATGTTAACGGGCTTTACTTAGAGATACCATAGATCTGGGGTGTCGGGGTTCACACCCGGCATTGGTCGGGGTGCTACCCTCAGGGGATCCTCTTGTGGCCTCCTTGTACTCGAGTCACCTGAAACAAATTATGGTTTCACATTTTACGAGGGCTGTGATAGTCGTTACGGGTAAAAGGCTAGACAGATGATGATGGTTTTAGAGGGGTTTTGTAGTCTAGCAAATGTACTTATCTTTGATTGAGCTGAATCATGGTTTAATCTTAATCTATCTACTTTAATACTAGACTTTAAGGAACCTGTCTGAAGCTACCACCAACACTGTCAATGTGGCTGAGTTCTTTTCAAAACAAATTGAATTGAACTTAAAAAAAACTGGCCAAGTGCAAGTCGGACTTGCACGTAAAGGGTTCCGTGTCATCGTAGTAGGGAAGCCCCCTTTAATTTGTATTATTTCTTGTTAAAGCGGCAACAGAAAAATATATTTTGTGATAAGTTTTTTTTTCATAGTGTTTGTATGAATGACAAAGTTATATTTGCGGTTTTTTAAATGTGCCCTATCTCCAAAACTTTTGACTGTTAATCGCTCAAACCAATTTTGGTTAAAGGTTAATGTTGCGTTCTACAGCACACCTATTGTTTTTAGATTTTTCACTCTCGTAGTTTAAAAGTTAAAGGGGAGGGGGGGTGACAAATAATGAGAAAATTGGTTTTAGGTACCTCAATGTAATTTTAAAGACCTGTCTATAGACACCCCACACGTATAGGTTAGATGAAAAATGTTTTTTTTAGTGTATGTAGGTATATGTTTATGAAAATCGTAAAGCGGTTCACACTGTTCACAGACTACATCTACCTACCAAGTTACCAAGCACGCCATGCAATTCTTAAATGTTCAAATAACCTACAAACTGAACTAGACCTGAACAAGACAACATAGAGGAGATCTTAAATTTGTTTAAAAACAAAATAGAAATATTGGAAATCTTTCAAACGGCTTCTTACCAGTGACACTGAGGGTAAACAGAACCCCAAGTGTGACCAAAACTAGCACATCACTCAGGGACAACATTCTTCCAGGTAAGGTCACAACTAAGTAAAAATATTGACAGATTGCAATGCCGTATTATTTATGAGCATTTCAATAACCTGTTTTCCTTAGTTGACTCATACTACTTGAATAACAAACGAGAAGAACCTGATACGGCTGTGTTTGAATGACTGATATGTTTCTGTTATTTTCCATTCAGAAACTGACCTCCAGATAAGTAAATATAATTAATTAGAAAAGGTGAAAGCCATCAAAACATATCACTCGCTTGTTATTATTTCTACTTTCAAGCTACATCATTGATTATCATTTGAAACATAAACACCCATCATGCTCTGACAAGCATCATATTGTCATTTAAAATCTAATAACTTTTAAGTGAAAAATATCAACTTAACAGGAAGTTGAAAACACTGCTAAATTATACCTAGTTATTTAAAAAAACTTTGTAAAAAAAACGTTGCCTTACACTAGGAATTTCTACTGTATCGTGGGTGCGTTCACAAACATTTAAACTCACATACACAAATACCCAGACCCGAAACAACTATCTGTAGGTCATACAAATATTTGTTCCGTGCGGGAATCGTACCCGCGACACGCAGCGCAGCAGTCCATTGCTTGAGCCACTGCGCCAACGGTGCGTCAATGTAAATAATGGTATAATACCCCATTAATCAAACCTAACCGTCAAACCAAGATAATGGTATAATACCCCATTAATTAATATATACTCATTTCACTTTTATATTTTATAGTGTAGCCTTAATTAAAGCCTGCCACGGCATGCATTTAATATAAGACTAGGAAATGCAGTAACGGAACAAATTTAACTTCTATAGAACTTAAAAAAAAAGTAAAGATTTTTTAGCTTCCCGCTTGATAGAATGATTAGTTTTTTTTTTATAAGATGATACCCCACACTAGGAATTTCTCTTGTATTGTGGGGAAATCTCAAACATTTAAACTCACATACACAAATACCCAGACCTGGATCAATTGTCTGTAGGCCTACAAATATTTGTTACGTGTGGGAATTCAACCCGCGACATGCAGCACAGCAGTCTAATCGGTCAGCCACTGCGCCAACCGTGCCGTACCAGATCTCAGGAACCAGTCTCAATAAAGATTGTTGACCCTAATACGTTAAACTACACTTGACACAGATTTTTTATAGTTTCTGTTGGCCATAAATAAGTTGTAAGTATAAATATATTACTTACTTCTCCCAGTTTGTGTCTCAGTTGTAACCATAACCCTCTCAGTGACTACGTCAATAAGGTCCCTTTTCAAATTGTATATCAATTCTTTGTGGTTGGGCATCATCTTATCAATAGGTCCAGTTAGGAACTTCACTGTATCATCAATCTTTACTGCTATGTTGGACACCGCCAAGTCTTCTGATCTCTGAAATGATGAGGTGGTTATGTAGTAATATGACAAGGTTCTTACTGTCAAGTCAATGGTTGTAAATAGTATGAAATTATGTTAATAACGAAATGTTTACTTTTTTATATAAAAAGAAAACATTTTTATCACAGTTTGCTTTTATGACACAATGACAGAATCAGTAAGTTCACAGATAACAAAAGTATGAAGCATCAAAGGAGACTAAACCATTAAGGCCGAATTTTGGTTTGTTGTTCAATCACAGGTGTTAAAGGGTTACAGGTATAATGCCAACAGCAACCATTTATGCTGCTTAGTCACACTGACAGATTGCAGTGACCTAACTGGTTTCTATGCAGTTTGCTGTTGCATTAACATTTCAAAGTATAGTTGATAAAACAAATTATCATACAATAAATTCAGGCTATGTCAAGTCCATTTGATAACTCAATTAAATTATACTTACCATGAGATTAACAATGAGATTGCCATCAGTATTCAGTCCGTGTAGAATGAAGAGTTTGTTATCAAGAATATATCGGAGTGCATAATTGTCCTTGTCATTCCAGCCGGTTGGCAACAACTCAGTTTTTTCTTCATCACCTGACAAGGTCCTCTGAAATAATAAAGTATTTGAATATGAATGTTATAATTAGGGACCGACCGAAATTAATGTAACACTTAATAGATGTGTGAAGATACCTGTGATGTTTGATTCAAACATTTACTATACTTGTTTTTAATGCACCCTTATTCGAACCACCCCATAATTCCAGTACACAACTACCTCCGGTGATTTAACTATTACCGAGAATGACCTCCAGTACTATTAGTCATATCAATTTTTTTCGGTTTAATACGCGAGGTGCTTAGATTGGTTTTTTTTTTAAATTAAATAAAAACAAATAAGTATGAAAGTTAAAAATTTTGTGCTTATTTTAGAAAAAGTTTGACAAATATGTTGATTGTTTTCTTTTTTAAATTCTTATTTTTACAAATAAAGAATTTTTTTTCGTTGCATACTTTAATTGTTGCATTTTATTTTATTATACATGTTATCTGTCTAATAAATGCGTAAGAATTCAATAAATTTAACAGCCTATAAAAATTCAAATAAGTTTCGGTTTCAGCCGAAATCGGCACCAACACCGAAGGTTTGGTTTTGGTCTGGCTGAAAATCCTGTTTCAGTCGGATACTAGTTATAATAGATATCTGAATACTGGAATAGAAAAACGTTTTGCAGAAATTTGAAGCCAACTCATCTTATAGTTGGGAAACGGCTTGGCTGATGTTGATAAACTGTATTTCTAATGCAGTCCACATGCAACATCATTGCATATTTCACGGAAAAAGTTAAAGTTATGGCCAGGTAAAAAACAATTGGCTTAACAGGTCAAATACTGAGGTTACAAGTCAATATTCGAAATAAAGTTATTGCTTTGTATGTGTTTAAATGTTAATAACTTAGATTAGGGATATCAAATCGTAAATGATTACACTGTGTAGGTAGTTGTGAAACAGTGCAGGATTAGTCAAATAAAATACAAGCCTCACCTCATCTCCTATTCCAATACTCCTAAATCCTCTCTTCGTTAGGTTCCAATGAATAAATGCAATAATAACATCAGATTTTCGTTTGATATCTCTCTCCACAGTTTTAAAAGTTAAGTCCCAGCCAAATAGTGCATCGGAAGCCATATCGATGTGCGCGTGTTGTATTTTGTTCTGAGACAAGTATTTTACGTATTTTTACGCGATCTCTTTTCTGGATTTTGCTTGCGAAATTACCTACTTGTTTTTTTTTATATTCCTGAGAAATATTGAAAAAGACTCGTCATGTTTTGCTGCGGCTGTCAAAATTTGACATCTAGATCTAGGACCGGCTGGATGTCATGTCACAATGAGCTACGTTTCATTACGCATGCGACTAACTCTATTCGACTATTTTAATTAATTTTACTTAATCATTTAAATACGATCAAAGAACTTTTCTAATATTTAATTTATTAAAATAATGAACTGTTAAAATTTGATAGTATTTTTGGTTTCAGTTTGAATAAAAACAGTAAATATTTTGATTTTGTAACATTGGTGAACGGGGCTCATAGTGTTGTACTAATATATAATTTACTCGATTAAAAAAATCGATTAACAAGAATTTAACTGAGAAAATTACAATGGCAGCTTCCATAATTATGTAGGTAACGTGAAATCACTCACTTCACGTGCCCAGCTTATAATATTTTTTGTTCCAAAACTTAAGTATTTTATTATGCTTATTTTAGGGTTACGGAAGTAATGTAGTTATATTTCCACTTTAGCTCAGTGTGCTCTGAATTTGAATAATAAGTGACAAAAGCGATAGCTTTTGCGTTGACTTGGAAAAGGCGTTCCAAAGTTCCAACGCAAGGTCTTCCCGTTCGCGGTCACCACTTCAGAACTTTTCAGCCCCATCGGCTATTCATTTTACGAGCAATGCATGCTACGTCCGTAACCTTGATTCTCTTGTGGATGTCAATGTGTTCACTTCTGATGTAATCCCGCAAGGAAAGGTTGTGGGTTAGTAAAAAAATATTAATTGTACTGCCATACAGATCACAGCCCAAACTAGCCAAACGTGTATTGAATTATTTTCTAAATTACATGACTAACAAGTCGAAGACATATTAGACGTTTTTTGTTAAAGCTTTAGAATAAAGGTTAAGGTTCAACATTTTTGTCATTCGATTATTACGTTCATTGAATAGGAATCGATTAAATATTTCATTGTTTTTAATAACTGCAAAAGAAGACACGTCAAGCACTATCGAACGTACTAAAAACAACATGGCGGACAGTGTCAATCCGGGAACGTCGTGATCGTAACGTGAAATAATGAATTTTGTTTTTTTAGAATATGGGTGAAATATGTGCAATAATTTACTAAACAATTGTGTGCAAAGTGTTGTGTTTTAATTGTATTTGTGTAATTTGAGTGTGAAAATGGCCACGGATAAGATTAAAGTAGCCGTTCGGGTTCGTCCTTTTAACAGGCGAGGTAAGCTGGTTTCATTTTGCTAATAAATAAAGAAATCGCTATCGCTCAGGTGACTACGTTGTTTCAGTTTATCTGTGTACTTTGTGCATAAAATACACAAGATAAATTAAGTGATGGCTATACGCATTTCTGTGCACTACAATAAAAGGGAATTGATATATTTTGTTAAAAGACTTTTAGTATTAAATTCTATTTGATAACTTGATAACTGAAAGACTGATTGTTTTTCCGATTCCAAGATAAATTTTAATTTGTGGAGGTGTGAAACATAAAAAATCGTTTTGCAATCTCTCCTATTGTTTATTTACAACTGCTTTTAGGGGCCTTTGTTCCTAAATATTCAAAATTCATTCTGTGGCTTGATTTTATTCTACAGAGAATAATATTTATTCGCCTAGGATGTTCTTTATTTTTGTACATATCACCGTATCCCTACTTTATGCAAGTTCGAATTTTAGGAGACAAACTGGAGATAAATTATTAGTTATTACCTTTTGTATGGCTTTAATGAGTACAGTCTTGTTGATGATGATTTTATTTTTTTCAATAATTATATATATTTATGCATAGGTCCCTCCCGAAAGCACCAAGTTTTTGGAGTCATTGTTATTTTTACACTGATTAACATCTATCCCATTACACATACATTCTTTAAGTTTTTAGGTAGTTCCATAGTAGGATTGAGTTCTTATGGAGGATACCTAATTACTGAAAGATTTTGCTGTTAAACAAATTGGTTTTGTTCAGTAGTAAAATAAAACAAGCCATAGAACTGGACAGACTTCTAAAAAGGAATTAAAACGAAGAAACTACAAATGAAGATAAGATGCAACTCGACTCGGTATCTTGATAGCGCCACAGATAGTATTCCTACTATACATTACATAATTACGTTCTATCAAGAAATACTTACCTAATCTAATAGACTCACCATGTTCTCTGAATTATTATTTTAAATGTACTATGTTACTCATGTTTCAAAATAAGTATAGCCTTGCCAGTGTAATGAATCACTCTTACATTTATGCTGTTGCCTCATTTTAGTATTAGTGTGTTAATTAAGTAAAAAGGAATTCTTTGTTGAGGTAACATCTCACTGAAGTTTCAACGTCAGCAGTGATCAGTGCTTGTGCAGTATTTAGGTTAGGTTGCCTGCTATATAAGTAATTCTTTTCTTCCTAAACAGGGTGGAATTGACACGGACACGAAAAACCGTTCCAACATACTTAATACATCATTATAAACAGCTGTTTCCTGCAATAGTCCTACACAGTTAAAATGTATGAAACTGTTTCTTTTTAAATTACCATTTTAACTTCCATGTGTGGAGGTTTAAAATAATGTACTGAATGCATGATAATATATTAGTGCATTGGTATTCCTATTTTTCATGATTTCCTTTACATAGCTTGCTTAACCTATTCTATTCCCTCTGCTGGGAAATATGAGATCCTCATCTATGCCGATTCAACATGGTTTTATTTGTGTAGCATTTGCCTTCAACCCGCCCTCTCTTTGTAAGAGGCTTTTGTTGAATCAAGTAAATTTTTCTTTTGTATTGCCTTCGCTTCATACATCCTACTCCTACGAAACATACACCTCTGGCTGTGGAGTTGCAGATACAAGACTATTATTATGCAATGCAATCACTTCATACACCATTTTGTTGCTTTAATAAGACTAGGACAAGCATGATGACTGCTAGACTATCAGTATTCAAACAATTAATTTGCAAATTGTACCTGTTGTTTTTTTCTTTTGTTCACACAATAAAATAAAAATAACTTCTTTACAAGCATTTCTTTGAATCTGAGTAAATATTCAGCATAGTGTTTTCCTCTATATAATAATAATTTGTAGAAACAGGATATTTAATTGACTTGTTTGTACTTCTCATTGAATATAATAACCTTGCGCCAAATTGGAGGTGTAATTATTTTAATTGTAAATGGTTTTGTTTAGAAATTATTTTGCTACTGATATAGGGCGTGTTCAACACACACGTTTTTTTTTTCATTTTTTATTCTTGCATTTTTGCAAGTACATTTTCAAAAAGACATGCAATGCGATAAAAAGTGCAATGTTAGTCACCAAATTAACAGCTTGTGATACACAGTTAAAAACAAATTATGCGACGACTCATAATTTAACTGACTTATCAAAGTCGTCACTTTGACGAACCGCATCCGATATCGATAAATACAAATTGCAAGCTCAATGACGAAGTAGCTCTATCCCCCTTTGTCCCCGATTAATAGGAATGAATACAATTCTCGAATAACTTATACTTGTAACTCGGGAAGTCTGAAAGAGAATTTACTCTGACACCTGTTTCGGCTGTACAATGAAAATGCATGAACTGTATCACCATTATGACGCTGTGAAACAAACAGCTGGCTGACCTACATATCTATCATGACATGAGCCCTATTGTGATTTCCATCGGTATTTATAATTCTCGACTTGGTCGGCAGACCGCACCGTGTATGGAGAATACAATAATGCTGCGGAAAATTCGCAATTTTTCCTGAGAGTCGCCAGCGAATCAAGTGAACATAAACTGTAAAATTTTCTCATTCGAATTAGAACTTAACCATCAATATTTTATGATTTAAAATCATTTGGAGCAATTAGATAGTTTGTGAAAACTTGATGCGCGGGCGACTGTACTTACACTACCTCCTACCTACGAAAGAACAAATCTTTTCATTCAACCTTTGAAAGCCTGATTAAGTAAGTGGTGTTTCTGGACATAGCTCGTATTGTTTAGAGGTTTGTCTTTCTGGAGCCTTGAACCCTGTTCTTACCGGTGGGCATTATTAATACAATAATTTTCTTTTCAATATTAAAAAAAATATGTGTAAGTACGTTTTGATTTTTGAATTGTATCTCGTAAGTCAATCTAAGCGGTCGCTGAATTAAAACATAAATATGCGTACAAACTTGTAAAGTAAGTAGGTATGCATCTACTGATAATTATGTGTGTTGAAGTCAAAGAAAACACGAAGAACCTCAGAAAAAAAGGTTGTTTTCCGAGATATTTTTTTTTAATGTTGGCTGTGGCGTGTGAAAAACTTAAACCTTGTTTACGAAGATAATCGCTGAAGCTTTTATGGCTTCTTTTGGTTATTTGACTTGCTAATGCTAATACACTCACTAGACTGACTAAATTGTATAGGTATCTACTTACTGGTAAGTCTAGTAACTAACAGGTATTCGAAATTGATACGTTTTGTGATAACACGATGATAAACAGGCGAATTATGAATCGATTTCCGTTCACTACACAGATCAGTGAGGGATTGAATATCAATTCAAGTCATTTAACCTTGACAAAGACGTCTGAATGACTTTGTTAGTAAATAGTTGTGTAAACCCAGAGATTTTAGTACAAGAATGCACGCTCACTTGCATTCGTCATGGTAAATAAACTCGGTGGAAATCCTCGATGTGATTGCCGCTGCTCCACTTTCAGCGAAACGTCTTTACGTAATTTGTCAAATCGATTCTAGACTGGACTGTTCGTTGCGACACGCAGCGCCTCGATGAGCACTATTTCTTTTTTTTTACCACAGGAATTCGGTGTCTTTAAGTGTCTCACGATATCGAATAAAATATCGCTTAATCGTATCTGCATTACCAGAAATTGCAAGCCGAGAAGTATTATTGTGAAAATTGATGTTTCTCTTCCGATGATATTGACATCAGAGAATCGAATAAATACATACTAAACAACTTTAGAGCTATATTTGGCTCTTGCATGATCTCATGATACGCCGTTTCATTCAAGTTTTGGTTTAACTTTGGTATTGAAATTTAAAACATGAATAAAACGCATACCTACTATGTAAGCGTGGATATTATAAGTCGGAAGTCTACTAGGTAGGTATATCCTTGTCTATATCGTTGATAAAAATGCTTGGCTCAATATGCTGGTTCTGCTACACAAATAAGAGAGAAGAGCTTAGATTTTTAAGGTTGATGTACCGCTAGGCCGTCCATACATTTTTCTTACGATAAATACGCTACACATAGACACTCTTTGTTTAAAACGAATCATTTTATCACTTTTCTACAACGATATGTGGCCGCGATCAACGTTTTTAGGAAATAACTTACATTATTTACTGAGAAAAACTATCGTGAAATCCAGGCAAAATTTGACATTTGCGTACTAGTGTGCGTGAGTTTTGACAAGCAAGTAGTTTGCTTGTGCAGCGCCATTATTGCGATTGTTTAGAAATTAGAACGCTAGATGGCGGGCAAGCGTTATTATAATTCTGTTCGATCACTTGTTTTTCGTTTTCATGATTACTTAATAACTGATTGGCAATCCACTGACTGGCCATTCTTCTCTATGAGATCTACGATTTCGGAAAGAACAACTACAGTTCATTCACAGGTACCTATTATGCTTGTGGCTGGACTTTAGCTTATTTGACTAGGCTAAAAAGCACGGGTCTATTTCAATAGTTTCGTTGAGTTTGAGTTGAGTATCGGAAACTAGTGATTAAAAACTATATTCAAAAGGTTTTTTAATGTGTAATTCCGCCTTCGTTTGAAGTCTTCATACACCAGTCTCCTCCAACGTCTAGCCAAGTTAATACCGTTTGCTTTACATAAGCCTAGCGTACATGAAATGGTCTAGTAAAACCGGATTTGAAAGAGCATCGCCACGGACGTACGGCCCGACCTCGGTTTGACTCACTACTGGCGTACTTACTATTTAAATAAGTATATTATGTACCTACCTGTATATTATACAGCGTATAATGTATTATGTTAGAGGTTTTCTCCTAACGTATAATTATAACCTAATAACTGACACTATTCTACCCAATCGGAAGACGTCCTAACTAAACCGGTGACTTGTCCTACACAACGATGAACGAACATGCTATCGGAACTTTTCGTGCATTTGTGCCAGAAAAATGTCCTACAGAAGTTCAACCAACTCTTCGAGCCTCTGAACCGTCGACGGCTATAGAATATGAGGCGATATAAAAACACCTGGATGTAATGTAATATCCATAGAATTTGAGGTAGCAGGCAAAGCAATTTCAAAAGAAACCCATAAAAGATGGAATGCCATTTGATATTTAATTTAAGACTGATAGGATAGAAATTTGGTAATAAATTGAAGGTCGCGCAGGCTAGACACTGCTTAGGGTCAATGAAAAATACTATGAGGGTCAATACATGCGGCAATAGAAATAATATATTACTAACTAATTAGAACAGTAAGCTTGAGATGTAATTATTTAGCCAGGTGGGTCCCAGTTTAGCTATGCTTGCCGTGATCGGTCACTGGATGGGTGATCAATTAACCATCCCTATATCGAGAATGCGAGACCCCTCCGTGTCACGGTAACCCGTTGATCATGCCTGCCATTTGTAGATCCCTGATAGTCGTTGCCGGGTTGTCAAACCCTGACATTCCGACAACAAATCTTTTTCTAAGAAGTACCTATGTAACCAGTAATTGGGGTGTGAAGGTCAGATATATAGTTATTCAACGTGAAAAAGTATTCAGGATCTGGTTAGACTGGATGTCTAAGCAGATGAAGACGTTTTTAAATTCTGTACACGACGAACGTAACGTATTGGGTTCACACGAGAATATTAACAGTACAGTAAATAATACTAGTAATAACTGCTTGCACAAATATCACTCGAGCAATAATAGCATCGTATTTTCCTGTTATTTATAATCCCAATACTATGTCTAAACAACAACGACACTATGTATAGTACAAGATTTATCTTATCACACAAACCACTTACTATAAAACTGTGTTTGTTACTAATCTAACACATACACCAATAACAATTGATTAGCAACAGGGCTGAATACTAAATAGTCTGTTATTAGTCTCCTAGGTTTACCATTACCCTTACACGAAATAATTAAAGGTGATTAACATTCTAGTAGGCGCTGTTCTGTAGCGGCATTAAATTCGGTACGATTACATTCTGTTATCTTTTCGTGACTTTGCTGAAGGTATGGTCACAGGTATGGTGGGGTAGAGGTTAGGAGACCAAGTAAATACATATTATATAAGTATTACATTTATTTTCAGAAAACTGCCTGGAAAAAACCCGTGAACCTATGGCTATTACTCGTAATTTACAAAAGGTAGATCTAGATGTACTTTTTTGACAAATTCGTTTTCGAAAGATTAATTCGTTCATGAGCTATTAGAAAATGACAGTTTAACATCGTAAACAGCGTTGATTTCTCACAATCAGCAGTTTATGGTGGAGAGGTAGAAATTTTCCAAAAAACTTACGAAGTTCGATTTCTCCAAAACGACCCAGTTTATCGGGTCGAAATTTCTGCAAATCGGGTCTAGCATCACCCAATTAAAGAAATGCACCCAACTACCAATCACCCTGAATTAATTATTACTCGCTATTTTTTCTTTACATGCCGTTCAGTGATGTCCGCAATTAGCTGCTAGAGAACTATAAATGATTTAAGTTAAAAATTTACAATGCTCGTATAATTCGACCCTCAAACTTTTAAATAACATGAAAGTTTAAAACATTAGGAAAATGGAATCATCATTTACGACTATTATAATTATCAGTGTACTTCTAGATATATTTTTTCATAAAGAAATGTTTGAAATGAATTGTCAATACTTCACTGAAGACTCCGACCACATGTTTTGCATCTCCAAGTCCGTACACAGTGTCATGGTTTTTTCTTACAAAACAAGCTATTGGTCCTTTAGTTTTAGCCTTCAAATGAGTCACAGATGTGTGTTGGTCAAAGGGTTTCGTGCAGAAACTTTGTAATTATTCAGTCATACTAACATCACGCTTGAAATCCCCACAGGGTTAACCACATTTCGCCGGTTATGTTTCAAGTCCCATATAATAGGGGGCGACCCTATTGCCATCAACCGGGCATGACTCCAGACTCCTTGGCTGCTACTGAGAAATATCTGATGTAAAAACCCAATTGCACCTTGCCCGATCCGGGAATCGAAACCAGGACCTCTCCGGCTAGCTGTCCCACTTGCGACCATTCGACCAACGAGGCAGGCATTCCGAAGCAATTATTAATTGCCTAAAATCAATAAGCTATGTTGGCCTTACACCATTGGGTCAAAAGGTTATAGAACCAACGTATTACCGGGCTAACTGACGGTCGCCCACTTTTCAACCTTATTACGTAGGGCATAAGACTGAAAAGTGGTCGTCCGTCAGTGTAGCACGTCGTAGCACCTCACTGCGTTCGTCAACCTTTGTTTTATCGTCATTATTTTAGTACTGATCAACATTGGGTTACCTTTTTTTTTTGGCGGGTGGAAAATTATCAAATAACCCCTCCCGCTCTTGGGCAGAGCGAAAGGGAGTGTCAGACTTCTACTGACTAAAAACTACCCATGTTCCTTCTTAGCCCTAAAAGTCGAGGCCGCGGTATCTCTTGCTTAGAGATCTCTTGGCTTTGAGGTCAGTTTCCATTCTAAACGTATGCAGCTGAATATCAGTATTTTGCATGAAGCGACTGATCTTACCTCTTCAACTTGAAAACTTGGTAATAGATTGAATTTCGTCTTCTGATTCGTGACGCGCGACTGTCAAAGGAACAGAGAATTGAGTTACCTAGAGTAAGTGATCAATATCTTACCTTCCATTTTTTTTTTTAAGTTAAAAAATGTTTCTTCTTTTTTCCAGAACTCGAACTGGGTACACAATGTGTGGTGGAAATGGAGAGTATGCAGACAGTTCTGCAGGTTCCTCAGTCGAACCACGAAAAAGAAAGGTACGGTTAGCAAATAATCTGTGAGAAGTTTTACAGTTTTCTGCTTATTACCATAACGGATATTAACTTGCATAAAACACAGATCAGATACTCCTTTTTATGTTTGAATTTTTTATTAGAGCGTTAAATCTTTTCTGAACAGAAAATAATATCAGGTTCGTTAATGGTTAATGCTTTTTGTGTGTAACGAAAGGTCTAAGAAAACTTTGAATTCTCCTATGAAATGTGTAGTTTACCTTTAAAAAGGCTTTGAAACACCCAAATGACCAAACGACCTCCATTTGCTTAGAAGTTTTTGACTTGCTTTTCGGTTTCCGATAGGGTCAACAGTTTGCACATGTATAGTTCCGATGATAATGTTTAGCTAAGTCATAACATTCTAAATTCAAAATGACAGACTCCCAGAGATGGCAGACTATTCGATCCAGGCTAGTTATTTTTTATGCATTCCCTGCATGCCTTTATTTTTTGCGGGTGGGAAATCATCGAAAAATTCTTTGGCAGTGAGTGCAGTGACAGACTAGTACTGACTAAAAACCATCCATGTTCCTTCTTTGCACCCATGTTTCTTCCCGCAGCCTTCCGTGCATGCCTGACATGGGTATCACATAAAAAGATTTACTGAAAAAAATACGAGAAAAATAAATTGGCGTCATTCCAAAGCGTGATTTTGGGTTCTACTACTACAATAATTTTATTATTGAGGCTGGCAAAATAGTAAAGTGGTTAATTATTGTTATTTTTGGCGGTGAAAATTATTTATAAGGCCTGACAGTTCAAGAAGTATTTTCGCTGTAAATATTCAATATTATTGTTTAAATGAAGTATGTAGTCTAGTAGCTTCGTGTTGCAAGAATGTATTTCCGTATCGACCTCACAAATCATCCTTGCCCTACATGGAAGGCGAACACTAGCTTAGCGATATAGGAAGACTGAATGAAGGTCGAATGCGCTCTTCAATCTAGTGTCTTGAAGTTACCGGATTCTTTTTGTTATTAATATACATTGGTCTATGAAGATTAAATAAAGGGCTGATATTTAGCCGAGGATAACATTTCGGTCGTGCTTCAGAAAGGTCAGATGTGGAGTCTCGCAAGTAGCGTGCGCGCTAGATATATGAACGTGGACGTAGCGAAAGGAGTATGTAAACATCAGCAGGTAGCTGATGGTTTTCGGAAGAGATGCGGTATCTCTCGCCCCGTAACACAAAGAGCTAAGATGGAAGGTGGTTTTTAATAAGTAGAAGTCTGACACTCCTTACCGCTCCGTCCAGAGCTCAAGGAGTCATTTGATGATTTCCCAACGACAAAAAAACAAAAAAAAAGGATCAGCAGGTGGCACGTTTTCTGCCTTTACTTTTGGGAAGATGGTGTGTGTTTATGTGTGTATTTACACACAGCATCGTTTCATCTGTTAGCCTGTTCAGCCTTATCGTTTCATCTGTTCATTAAAGAAGTTGCGCAGAATTGACGTGCTTTTTCCTCTAAAATACGCTGAAATCGTAACAGAATTGCGTAGCCAAATTTGCGGTAACATGAAATACATAGGTACCTGGCGAATCGAGATGCTCTGATTGGCGCGTTACTGCCGCAGCTCGCAGGTTGTGTTACGCAAGTGGCGCTTGCACATGCAGTAAAAACAAGCAAATGTGAACATTAGCGGAAATGTGTTTTGTAAGGGTAATAATGATGACTTGAGAGATTGGGTAGCGGTAATGACCTTTAGCTGAATAGCCAAGACACAAAACCGCCAAAAGTGGACATATTTGGAAGAGACCTGAGTGTTCAGGATTGGGTGCTGATAATGATGCCATCTAGCCGATTTCAGCTACAGCGACTGCATTCGATGGCTTTTTAGGATGGTTGTCAAGAGCTTTGATGTGCTGCCCTTTCATGTGCTCTTAAGTGGCTAGCAAATCAACGTAGGCTGAAAAACTACGAGCACAAAGAGGACATTTCAGAATATCATCGACGAAATTGTAGGATAAAGATGTAGGCCTAGCTTTAAGATTATCACGCTTTAGATCTAACTGCGGCCTTCCTCTTTCTTCAAAGGGGTTAGGTATCTAAACGTTGAAAAAGAGTGAGAGAAAGTGATCTTTTTAGTCAAAGATATTCTATGGAAAGAAAAATATAATACGCTGGACACGTTTCAGTAGAATTCATTTGAAACGAAAGACATTCCTGATTTTAATGACGACGTTAAAAAAGCTGCCTGCAAATTAACATAAAAATATAATTAAATTATTTGCCGAAAATTTCGCTAAAACAGCCTAAGGGTTGCTCAGTTTAGCACTGTAATTAATTACGAAAAATGTTTGAGGGGAAAATAAAATTTGAAGTAAACAAAAGCGTTTGCGGGTGAAGCTTATCGCGGTTTTGTTGGCCCACCCTTAATTACTAGTGCCTGTCCGACCTTGAGAGTTGTGCTTTCTAGGTATAAACTTGAATTACTGATTTTGGAACTTGAATAGGGGATCGGACTGGGCCAAAAAATATGATTCTAATTAGTCCGTCAGTTAGATTATCGAAAAATAGAGGAAAAACGTGTTTTTACCCGACTGCGGCGAAGCCCAAAAGGAGGGTTATGTGTTTGGCGTGTAAGTATTTATGTATGTATGTCCGTTTCTTTGTTCCCTCATAACTCCTAAACGGATGAATGGATTTAAATAAAATATACGTCGTTAGATTCGTCTTGATGGCGCGAGTGTCAATGGTTACATTAAAATTAAAAAAGAAAAGAAATTTGGAGACAGGGAGTCTAGATTTGTTCTCGGTTGATGTTAAGACTGGCCCCAATTAGACTACACATCTGCCTATTCCGTAGGAAATTACGGGCGTGATGTTATATTTTTTCATCATGACATTGGAAAGCATTTTCTCGCTCAATATTATTACCTGTCTTATTTTTAAACGACTCAAAGATCAAACTTGTTTCTCGATTTTTTTTGTTTACGTAAACTTAACCTACACGTGTTTTGTATAATATAATTTTTCATTGGTAGTAAAACTAGGGCACTATTTTACTCTATAACAAAAAATATATGCTAACTTACTGTAATTAAATCAGACATCTTCGTTAATGTTTCTAGGTCATGATTCATAATAAATATAAAAAATTAACCCACAGAAGCCGCTATATGCAAATAATTATATCCTCCACTGAACTCGGAAAGCGTAAAGATTTTAAACAAAACTTAGGTGAAGGAAATTAAGTAATCTAATTATAATAATTGAAGGTGTTGATGCCTATATACGCAACACAATACATACGTATCTGCTTATATATCCGGAAAGGGGAAATAAATACATTACCAATAAAATTGCAGGTATGATTTATGAATTTTGATTGTTGATGAATAAATAACTAAGGAACAATTGAATCATTGATAAGTGTAGAGATTTTCTGAGCTAGCAAACGCTATCTCGGTCACCGTGTCGTTGGAAGTAGATACTTGAGACTTTTAGTAAATATTGCAGAAAAGAACAATGTTATTGTAGACTTTACTCAAGTTCTCATACTTTGATAATGAACACAGAATAAATTCTTAATGATATTTGAACTTCCACCGGGTTTTAGCTCCAAAAGAATAAAGAAGCTAAGCTAAACTTTCATACAATGGCCAGTTGCACATAAATCAATGCAGGCAGTTTGAAATTTAAATTTTCACTAACCCCTTGTTTTAAATCCGCCCACGCGGCCACGGTTGCTCGGAAAACGTTCCGAAAGGTCAGCTTTACATTTCATTTCACGCGATTATTTTGTGAAACTCTCTTTGCTTTTGAAAATACAATTTTATTATACCTATATCCACAGCCTTCAAAGCCTTTGTAGACCAAAAGCTTAGGACAGGTGAGAGATTTCTCGCAAAAACCGGTAAAGCCGCCAAAATTGAGGACGAAGAAACAATGGTTTTAAGTTAGAAATTTTTGAATATAAGTTGGTTATAATAGGTATACGTTCTGTACTTTCCACAACCTGTCGACAGTTTATCGACAAGCGTGGGAAATATTGCATTTTATATAAAGCAAGGCCATAGAAATTAGCTACTTTTTCATTGAAAAAATAAAAATGTTGCTTTCGAACTACATTGCAGCAAAAAATTTCAGTGGCGGTTTCCGTATGACGTGTATCACCCATTTCCCAGATGGCGTTGTTATAATATCTGGGTGGTCCAGACAACTGGAATCCCTGTGAGTTCCCACAATAGAGCTTGTCCCATTTGGAACTCCGCAAGTCTGAGACCATTTTGTGCTCAATTCTTTTGAAAGCCGTTTTGCACGACTATTTTTGGCCTCCGCGCTTTCAATTTCATCCTACGTTCACGAGCCCTGTTTTACATGACATTTGAATTTCAATTAAATCGCTTTTATTTGCATATTACGTATTACTAGTTACTGCACCGTTTAATATGAAAATCAATTGTGTTTCTCCCTCACCCTTTTTTTTTTGGCGGGTGGAAAATCATCGAATAACCCCTCCCGCTCTTGGGCAGAGCGAAAGGGAGTGTCAGACTTCTACTGACTAAAAACCACCCATGTTCCTTCTTCGCCCTCTATGTCGAGGCCGCGATAACTAGTGTACAACCCGCGGCCCGTGTTACTAAAGCCATAATACCTAAAGGTTGTTTGCAAAAAAAATAACACCGTGCTCTTCCCCTCCATGTTCATTAAAATAAGTTTAATCCGCATATCTCAAATGTCTGTTGGAGCATAATCTAATTAGCCAGCTCATTACTTTGATTGGGCCGTTAATAATAATATAACATACTTTCATATATTATGTAATGTTTTTTGCTAAGAGCATAAAAATACGACTTCATATTTTTGCCTCGCGCTGCAAGCACAGGTGCTACTTAGTGAAACTTTTTCCAACTCACATTGTGGTTCATGAATTATATTATTGTCCATGCATTTTATCCACTAAATAAAACATGGAATGGGGGCTATAAAACGCAGTACAACTGCATTATGCAAATCGTTGGTGGCGAGTTTGCTGCAAAATTAGTTTCTTACGTCACTTACTTTTTTAAAACCATACCACTAACTGTGTTTTGTGGTTTAAAAATGACGTAAATTGTACCGTAGTTATGTAAAGCGAATAATAAATCTAATTGTTGTAATTGGGTCTCGGTCTTTGCATCGTTGAGTTTTGTATAGAATCTAGACATTAGTACCGTTACTCAGGTATTAATCTTAGTTCTTATTTCGCAACATGAATCGGAGGTTCGTGACCGCGGCTTTTTTGTTTGTTTGATAATTCTGAAATGAATTGTCTGCATTTATCTCATTCACAACAAAGATTACTTATCTGCTCCTTTCTGAAGTGTAACAACATCGTGCGAGGCAAAGAATCTCAGGTCATTGATCTATTTGCGAAGCTTTACAGCCAACAATTTTTTATTACATCTCTCAATTTTGTTACTACATAAAACGTTTATGTGGCCACCAATAGTTCCTGTTGCGGAATTTGTTATGAAAGTGTTTATTTTGTTCGTAAGCTGTTCATGGTCGTGAGAGCGACGTCCTCTAAACTCGAAACAGCAGTACCTAATAATTGTTAGTAATTTAATAAAGTTTCATGAAAACAAGTTATGTTTCAATCTTGTTTGACCTTCTGATTTTTGATAGTAAATCTTGCCCTTGATACATGCAAAAATTATTATGCATGATTAATAATAACTGTGCATTTGCTGTTTGTTTGATATTTTGCAGTTTTGCACTTAGATTTTCCTGGCTAAAAATTAAAAGTGGTGGAGTGGCCGGTAGTTTTCTTCCTTCCAAAGTAGCTCCTCAGCCTTGTGTAATAGACAGTTATTGGTTTAATAATGATTAGTTAAAGAGGAAGTGCGTGTCCTACGATCCGACACGCGACTAGTCGTTTGTCGTATCGATTGACCCAAATGTGCTTATTGTCGTACCTAAGCGTGTTCTTATTGGCGAGTCGACGCTCAATAGCCACTAATAATAGGATTTTTAATAAAGCTTAAGTATTATAGCGTCAAAGTTTCCGAGGATTTGACACTGCAATAAATTTAGGTTTTGCTTTGACATTGCGGAGTCTCACAGTCTGTATAGTTTAATTAAGAATAAGTAGTGGTATTATTCTCTGTTGATCATTATCTTCAGCTTTCAGCAGTCTTTGCGGGACATTCACGCACGCCTCTTCAAGAACACGCTTTTGAAAACCATCTTCGGCAACACTCACCAACCTGTCTCTAGCCTGCTCTACTATAATTGGAAAGGGCTACATTATAATAAAGAATAATAACTAACTGACTGCCGTACTCAGAGATATTTAATGAATACTACAGACGTCACTTAGTAAAGGATTGACATATTTTTGTATGACAAAACTGTCAAAACCATAACTAAGTGATGGCCTAAGTAATCATTAAAGCTCTCTGAGTGCGACAGTGAGAATATTAAGTATAATGAAATGGTAAAATTTGCTGGTTACCAAATTATAACGATCAAAATATTCGTCGCCGAAGGGCGAATTAATTTAACAGTCGCATGCATGATAAATGTTTGCAAAAACAATTATTATTTGGTAATACCATATTTATTATGCTCACGATTTCAGTAAATGACCAATGAGCTTTCTGCTTTTACTAAGTTGAACAATTTTAATTTAAACTTTGCTCGAATTAGAATTGTCCATGCGTCATCATTTGCACAAAAATAATTGATATAAAACTTGTCAATCGTCGTAATAAAATATCCAAGATCATTCGAACTTCTTTATTATCGATAACAAGAACATAAACGTAGCATTTTTATTAGTTAATTAAACATTTCAACGTGATACAGCGGCTTTTATTTTAAAATATGCCTCATCATCACTTCAGCTTAATGGCGTCTACTGCTGGACCTAGGCCACATTGACCGGAACCATGCATCTCACATCCAGCGGAATCCCCGCAACCTTCACTTTCCTTATGCATGCCTGGCCTGAAATATTCAAAACAATCAGCTGTAAGCCTCTTACGGGCTTAACGTTTCGATATAAAACATACCCATCCCTGGTTCTTAAATGGATATTTATCAAAGGGAAACAATAACCTTTTACCTAATCCATTAACTTTCCAAGGTCCTGAACTGCTGCTAGGTACATTATGTTTCGCCCTGACATGGCTCGCTTGAAGCATTTTCGAATTACCTATTCGTGACCTAACGCATTATTTTTTAACGCAACAGTTTTCCGCAAATATTAAAATGTTCAAGTTCTATACAATATTTTTGTTTTACATAAACGAGTTCAAGCAGGAAAATCCTCGGCGAATTCTTTTCAAGAAAGAATATTTTACAGCTTTTGAACGACCGATTTAGGCAGAAATTGACTCTTTTTTCTTCATTGACCTTTTTGGAGAGTTTGAACACGGTTAATAAAAATAATTCGTGTTTTATAATATTGCCTTTTCTTTGTTAGGTTATCTAGTTTATGTACGAACATAAACCAGATGAACAAAAGGATACAGTCCTACGTTTTTTCGGGCGGCCCTTATCCGAAGCCTTTTGCGCAGGAATGGAGGCCACATATTTTTTTATTCCACCTTTTTCTTTTACGTACAAAATATTTCACTTAAGGTTTAATATTTAGAAAAGAGATAGTTTTCCAGTTCTACTTTGAAATTTCAAATGGCACACTTTACAAATAGTTGTTTGGCTTGCCTTACCCTACCGCAGCAATCTTACGTTTTTTCTCCAAGAGCTCGGCTTAGACGCCATACCGTTCGTGATTTCCCGAGGACCCCTAACAATCTCTTTGTGCACGACCTCATTTTGTGTTGAATACTCGCTTTTAATAGAACCACCAAGTCGCTGTCGGATAAACATCTACACTTACAGATGGTGCCTATGTTTGCCTTTGAATATTTTTAGTCGTGTTTCAATTTTCGAGTTCGCATTACTTGCCATCATTATGGGGGTATTCAGGACGAATGCGAATTTAGCGAAGATTTATGTTTGTCTCCGATATGTTATTCTGGCTCGAATAACTCAACCAGTCACAACTATAAAATAAATAAAACGGAAACAAAGTCCACTACAAATATATTATTCTGCTGCTTTGCAGCTCTTATTAGCTACTTGTCTCAAATTCCAAGTGATAAAAGCCAGTTTTCCATTTAATGCAAGTAGCTAATACTACTTGTATTCCAAATCATCGTTAGTTACACGACCCACCTTTAAAAATACAAGTAATTAGATGGAGTTAGTGACCTAGTCGAGTCAAGGTCGCCAAAATTCTTTTCACAAAAGACGAAAGTAATTCTTTCAATTTGAAGTTCCTCGAGAGAAAAGAAAGACTAATTACATTACGTAAAGTAGCAAACTGTAACAGTTTACTGCCTTTGCGCTACTTACAAAACTTGTTCCGAGAACAAACGAGATTAGTATGCCATTTATACGCAATTTTCTATTTCACTTTTTTAGGGCTTTAAAAATTCAGGACCCGTTTTAATGGTCCGAGACTGTAACAATGTTCGAAAAATGTTTTAGGTATATCAGGAATCTCTAGATTTCTCATCATCTCTACATTTTAAGGACCATAATGATGCGAATAAATTTTAGTAAGGGACGTTTCCTACTGCATAAGCGATAAAAGTCATATGTTACCTCTTCCCACTACATATTTACTCACACAACTCACATGGAATTCAAATAGGGTGAAACTACCCGAATAAATTCTCCATGGTACAGGCGCCTCAACTGGTGCTCTTCAAATTAATTACTATGGAGATAGTAAAGAGTACGTGAGGGCAATTTGGCAGCGTCTTCAGCCCCAGTTTGCTGTCACGATAACGTCAGATGGATGGTTTGAGGAACCCGATAGGGCAGCATTACAATTTAAGAGTCAAAAACAGTCCCGTCAGGGCTGCGGGTTGTTCGAACGATATACCGCGGCCTCGCCACAAAGGGCTGAGAAGGAATATGGGTGGTTTTTAGTCAGTAGAAGTCTGACACTCCCCTACCGCTCTGCACAGAGCGAGCGGAGTCATTAGATGATTCTCACCCTTAAAAAAAAAGGGTTAAAATTTGTCTATTTTATTTCGGTATACCTGTTGTGGAAAAAATATCGGTTTAATCCACTCACAAATCAAAGTGACAATTTTCAGTGAAAGGAACTGAAAAAATATGCCAATGTTTGTATAAAAATAATCCATCAGTTGGACATCCAATATTTCTTTATGCTTCAGTTCGTCAAAACCATTTTTTTTTTCAAACGGCCCGGTGCAGTGATTAATCAATTCAATGATCTATTCACTGGCTGTTAGTTTATACAATGCACTATTCTAATGAAATAACGTGCTCTATTTCGTTGGACTTTAATGTCTTGAATGCTAAGTTTAAATAATAAATATTAATGACAATCGTCTTAAAATAATGCCGCGTAAAATATAGACACGGATTAGTTCTGTTGTTCTCTTTAGGCTCTAAATAATAAATAATCCTATCGATAGCAAAACTACGCAGTTTTGCTTCGATACCTGGCAATAAATCGCCTAATACAGCGAGCCCATTAAATAGGAAACCCATTTCAAACGATTAGAGACTTGCGAAACGCCGAAATGGCTTCGGCGGATACTTTGGCTGCAAATCTCGATTACAGAACAATAAATCGACTATGTAATCTCATTAATACTAGACCCTTGTTCATTCCCGTGGTAACGCGTTAGATCTCTCGAAGATTCCGGTGTTAAGGCGATAATCCCGAGGAGTTTGAAGACGATTATCATTTGATTTCCTTTGACGTCATTTGGGGGACAATTTACATATATCGAGACGCTAATGGCCTCCATTTACCTTTGTTGGGTTACAACACCCGTTCTTTTCCATTTCCAACGTAACAATTCGCAACTGAATAAAAACTTTTTTTGGTTCTACGAGTATAACCAAAAGCATCCTTGGCTTTCTTAAGTAAATGATATTTGGGTCCTATTTTTCTATTTTATTTTAAAATAAACTGGGTTTATTAAGCGCCCTGTTAAGTAGCAAAGTAAAGTACATCTTAACAATTCTAACCTTATCGTTAGAATTTCTTAAAATGACATTTTTGCCATAGAAAAAGTACTCAAACGATACTAAACCCAATCATCAATACGTGCTTTAAAAAAATGACCCCAACTCTATTCTTTTTCAGATTTTTCCTTCGGATTACAAAATCCAATATCGTTTGCGCTTAATACGTCGTTCAGCGTATTTTGCAACAAGGCTGGTACAGGCCATTATTGTTAAAATTGCCGTTACCTTTGTATTCGAAGTTCCTTTTTGTGGGAAAATAGACCTAATTGCATTACTCGAGCCTTAGGGGCTGAGTGGGTCGTGTCGAGGATTTAGGGATATACCGAACTATAGTGCTGTCGTGTTGGTTGGGAGTATTCGCGAAGGGAAATAAAATATATCGGCTGTATTTCTTGATGGATTGGGGAGTGACTTACGAAGGCTTCGTGTGTGAGTGACTTGCCATTTTATGGGAAAGACGTGAGCAGTATAGCTACCGATATTACAGCTGTCGTAAATCTGAGACGAATTATTTGAAAGCTTTCGCGAGGTTTGTTCTGATTATATCTGTGCTAATTTCTTTCCTTATTGAACAATAGTGCCATCATTTTGGGGTTTATTTTCGCTTCTCCAGAGAACAAGACAGAAGAAGGCAGAAGGACATTTTAATTTTATTTTTATGTTCGTTCCAGAACGTGATGTTGAATCCGAACACAAACGTACAAAATCCCAGTACTTTTAAAGCTTCATCCGAATATCGGACATAGGTTGGTAACTTTGATTTATGTTGTGGTATCAGCTGTACCAACCTACGCTTGTTACAATATTTAACGAGGCAACCGGGTTACTTTGAGGTATTTGTAGGTGGTCAGCAACCTGACATTATTTATGCACGTTGTAAACGTCAAGTCTAATCAGTTTTCTGTATTGGGTGGCTCTTTGTATCATTGGATATCCGTATTGATTGGAGTTCTATTTGTGGTCTTAGTACGTAGTTACATATTGTTTGTATGTTTTCACGGTCTATTACCTTTTCGAATACAAGAGTTCCATAGACATATTACAAAGATTTTGGCGAGAACATTTACAGAATAATTGTTCCTCTACCGAATTATCATGTTAAACAAATAAATTAAACCCAAATGGGAAGACGTATCATTTGTAGGTAAATGTATCTAATTCAGATAAAGCTGAGCTTAAACTATTCATTAGGTCGCTTCGGCCCAGGCTCGCGGTCCAGCGGAATTATTTATAAGGAGACCCGGATAGGGTGTCCATTATTCTCTCCCGCTACGATTGTTTCATTTTACTAAGTGAATACAGGGTGGCCGGAACATTGACGTCCAAAAATAAAATTTCGGTCCCTCGTATCGTGGGGTATTCGAATCACCCCCATGTATGTTCCGCGACTTTTCATAGTTTTCGAGTTATGAATTTTTTTCTGAATGTTTGAAAATTTTCGACCTGACCAACCTAAAAAAATTCTAAAAAAAAAAGTAGAGGGTTTTATCGAGTTTCTTTTTTTGCAACTGAATTTTCATAAGTAGTACTTTTATGCATAAAATAATCAGCTTCGTAACTGTGATGAAAGTTATGAAAATGTTGATCTAAAGTGAAAAATTTACGGTAAATTATGACTCAAATTTTCAACTTTAAATTAAAAATCTTAACAGGTGACTTCATAATTCCTAAGTAGGCTTCAAGAATGCGCCAGACTCTCAGCTTTCATAATCATAAAAAAATGAAGTACTTAATAGGGCTACTTTGTTTAAAATCGGCCTTCAAAGACAGCGAGGTGGAAAAATTCTTAAAATTACCCATCTGAGTAATTATTTTTTTTTGGCTATTTTCTCGTTCCTAAGGTTAATTAATGATAAGAATACTGAAAACTAACCAACAAATAGTTTCAGAGTTGGGTAAGAAAAGTTTTACGTAAAAAGTGGTTTTGAATAAAACACAGATGATAATGTGAAAAAAGTACTTAAATTATTTTTAACATTTACAAAAGGTTTTCAAAGTGGCCTCCACCAGCAGCAATACACATTCTACACCTACGTAAGAAATTGTCTGGCAATCGTCTAAAAGCGTCTCTGTTCTCTCTCACAACACGTTCAGCTTCTGCAATCAACTGCCTCAGCTCTTGTTCACTTGAACAGTCTCGGGCGTATGCTATTTCCTTGTAATAGCCCCAAATAAAGAAATCGATGGGGTTGAGATCAGGTGAGCGTGGAGGCCACCTAATTGGTCCGCTGCGTCCGATCCATCTGTTGGGGTATGTTTCATCTAAGTAATTTCGGACCTGGGTTGCATAGTGACACGGGGCGCCGTCATTTTGCAACACCATGGTTCGTCTGAGTTCGAGATTCACATCTGCCAGCAACAATGGAAGTTCATTTTCCAAAAAGTTTTTGTATGTTTCTCCATCAAGTCTGAACGGCAGTTCAAACGGACCAATTAGTTCGCCATTGAGGATACCAGACCACAAGTTAACGCTGAAGCGATGTTGAAATGTCGAAGCTCTCACTTCGAGTGGATTTTCATTCGCCCACGTGTGGTAATTATGAATATTGAATATTCCGGATCGCTCAAATCGTGACTCATCTGACCATAAAACTTTATTGAAAAATCCAGGATCCTCTTGCTCTTTTCGTAACATGGTTTGGCAAAAATCAACGCGCAATTGGTGATCTGTAGGCAGTAAAGCTTGGACTCGTCGGATGTGGAACGCGTGGTATTCTTCATCGTGAAGAATGTCTTGGATAGAAGTCCTTGGGATGTTCAGAGCACGAGCCATACTTCTCGTACTCGTAGACGGATTTCGCTGAACTTCTTCCAGCACCATTTCTCTGCGATCCGGGTTAGCTCTAGGGATTCCTTCATGACTGCCGCGTCGACCAGGAATGCGGCCTGCCATCAAAGTGTTGTGCGTGTTAATAAAAACACGATGGTCGGGATATCGCTCAGGTTGCGGCCCACCACGACGTTGAAGTTGTTCGCGATACAGTCGCGCTGCTTCATGGCCGTTTCCTTGTGCATTCTTTTTTTGCAACTGAATTTTCATAAGTAGTACTTTTATGCATAAAATAATCAGCTTCGTAACTGTGATGAAAGTTATGAAAATGTTGATCTAAAGTGAAAAATTTACGTTCGGTAAATTATGACTTAAATTTTCAACTTCAAATTAAAAATCTAAACAGGTGACTTCATGGTTCTCAAGTAGGCTTCAAGAATGCGCCAGACTCTCAGCTTTCATAATCATTAAAAAACGTAGGACTTAATGGGGCTAACTTTGGCCTTAATCGGCCTTCAAAGACTGCGAGGTGGAAAATTCTTAAAATTAGCTATCTGATTAATAATTTTTTTTTTCCATTTTCTCGCTCCTAAGGTTATTTAAATTTGCTAACCAAAAATGACTGCAGGAAAGCTAAGATTTAAACACGGAGATTTTTTTAAATGTTAGTTTAATGAATTTTGCGCGATCCGTTCTCGTGGACTATGGGTTGTAAACGAGGGTGCAACTCTTTTACCTGCAATAACAATGGACCGAGAGGAAAAGAGACCGAATTATTGCTATCTCTCTCACGCAAGGCGCGCAACAAGCCAACGCGAAACAAGTACCTCAGTCGTACTCACATTGTGTTTACTGCTATACGCGTGTCGCCATTTTGTCTTTACCACACTCGCTTTGCCCACGGACTCCGCTGCCTACTTGTTTGACTACTTTGCTCGTTTATTGGACTGTGTTTTGCATTCTGATTTGGACTTTTTTTACGTGGAAGTGTAAAAAATGAATTACACGTTAAGTGAATATGCAGAAATGCATTATTTTTATGGAGTAACTCGATAAAACCCTCTACTTTTTTTTTTAGAATTTTTTTAGGTTGGTCAGGTCGAAAATTTTCAAACATTCAGAAAAAAATTCATAACTCGAAAACTATGAAAAGTCGCGGAACATACATGGGGGTGATTCGAATACCCCACGATACGAGGGACCGAAATTTTATTTTTGGACGTCAATGTTCCGGCCACCCTGTATAGCTCACATGGGAATTGTTAGGTACTATACAATACAATAGTATGCCCTGAACATAAATCAAAACTAATTGCAGATGGCTATTTATGGTCCAAATTATATGTTAGAACTGGTTCTGTGCATGACATAACGATGTTTTTATTCTATCTCACGTGAGCTCGTTTTTTTGCGTTACTTTTTTGCGTGTCGAATTACTATGAACATGCCATTGATCTACTTGTAGGTACTTAATCTTTATATCATTAGTATTATACTAAGTTTTGTTGTTTCGCAAATTCAATGTCAGTCAAAAAGTGTTATGGCATATTAGGTAACGGCAAACATTTAGGCTGAATCGAACACGTCCCGTAGAGATGAACAATTCTGGTAACCCTAGTTGCGGACTATTTCTCCTCATCAACATGAGTGCTGAGCTTAAGGTCCGTCCCAATGCGTGGTTATGTGACTCCGCCATTACCCTTTATGACATCTGTGAAAATTTACGCCTTCCCGACCAAGTGAAACATCCTAATGTCGTTTTATATCGACTACCCACAAAAACACGACAAGACAGATTTCACGTAATTTTTATGAGGTTGTATTTTTAGGCTGCGGATTTGAGATTTTATTGTGTTGTAAAAGAAACTTTTCGTATGAGATAAAAACTGGGATAGTACGAAATTTTAGGACAGCCTATGCTATATCTTGTTTTGATTGAAGAAATCATAAATTTATATGTAATTCTGTAAGGATAAGAAATTACCTTAAATTATAGAATACCGGCTATTGGCAATATAATTGTGTCATTAGCTGAGTTCGTTCAACATCAAAAGCACGAAGCTGCCGTCCAGACAGACAGGGCGCGTGCCATCGAACCTGTTATGCTGGTCTCGTCTCGACACGACAATTTACTATTCCTGTTTAGAATTTACAAATTAAATTGCCATGCCCTTACCATTAAATAACCATAAAACAACCTGGAACCGAATACTGATCGACATGGGTCTACTCACTTCATACATTGACCGAAACTTCTTTTTATTCGGTGATTTACAGTCAATTACAGTAGATTTTTTTAAGTTGACAAAAATACGCTGCATTTTCATATCGTAACGCCTGTCACTGACATCAAAAAGATTTTAGTGAAGATTTACAATATTCTGTTTGATTGATACGACTTCGCAGAGTCGACCTTGCTTCCAAATTACATAATATTCGCAAACAAACTAATTTGGTTCGTCTGACAGACTATATTTGTGTCTACAGTCATTTTACCTGCGTGACGTAAACCCTTATGACAACGCGAATATAGGTCAAAATCGGTTGCAAAATAACAACAAAAAAGCACGTACCTATAGCATCTGTGTCTCATCCATCACACAAAGGATCCTCAACATGTAGGTTTCACGCAAAAACAGCTAGGCCTAGCTGAAACAATGGCAGGGTATCGGCGCGTTTCTTGCGTGACTGCCCGTTAGTTGCACCCAGACGAACCGTAGACTTAACGACGTGATTACACACTGCTGGCTGTTAATAGCAGACGGTAGCGTCTAGATCGCTTACTGTCGGTTTTAGTACATCGGGGGCAATAAACGTTAAACTTGAACATTGTTTGTTAGAAGTGGGGCTTTTAAGGATTGGAAGTCATTAAATGCAGAAGAGAGTGAGCAGAAGGGAGTGTCAGATTCTTACTGACTAAAACCATCCGTGTTCCTCCTTTGTGTTCCAGGACCGCTGCGACTCTTGAACAAATTCCACAAACCTGGCAGACACTGGCCCTAGCGGGCCCCGGTTAGAAGTGGAATAGAGAGTAGCTGTCTCAATCTAGGGGTCTACATCTATTTTAAATCATATTTGACCAGTTTCATTATTCAGAGTATTGTTTAAAAAGTGTACACTTAGTTGAATTTAAATACATTTCCTGAAAGTAACAAATGTATTGTTCGAATTTTCTACTATCATCAGCAAGACTTGAGTCACGTTTTCACGTTTTTTTTCCTTATACGTAATATTGCCGTGACATAAAGATGTGCTGATACGCCACGAGGTCAATTGGTGCAAGGACTTATTATTGCCCACTACTGTGTTCCAAGTTCGAACAGTGACAGATTGGAGGATTGTTACATGTACGACACGGTGACCCATTTACGTTGAATCCCTGATTAATGAGCGGTTGATACACGACGTACTGATATTTTGACGTTTGATTTACCGAAATGATGCGGTGGAATGTTACTGGGAGTGTATTTTGGAAATGTGTACACCGAATTTCAGGGAACAATCATTACTTGGGTCAACATTTGGGAGTGGAGATAAAAATTGTAGTAAAATTAATTTTTAAATGAAGCTTTTATTACAAACTAGCGGACCTGGCAGACGTCGTTCTGCCCGGACAGTAGCGCCACCTACAAGGTCCAATTGAGAATCTAAACCATTCTCGAATCCACTTGAACACACACAAAATGATCCGCCATTTATTGAATTCATTTGTTACAAAAAATGTGATAAATGAAGAACCGCTCGACCGATTTTGTGCAAACTTCACATAAACCATCTACTAAATAATCCGAACAAAGCCTAAACATTTGGTTTGGATAGGTGAGCCTGTTCTTGAGTTATAAAATTACAACGAAAAGAGGCATTGATTTTTAATTTTTTAATATACATTATATAAGTTTCAATACCAGATCAAATTAAGTGAACTCCAGTTTTTTTAAATCCACATTTTTTCGTTTTTGTCACAAGTTTTATAACTCCTTCATGAAAGCAAAACTTGCAGGAAGGAGTCTGTTAGACACACTAACAAAAGGTAGCAGGTCTTACTCTAATATCTTTGGCCATGTTTTTTTTGGTAGTGGCATCTCGCAGTTCAGTTTAGGAAACTTGATTCTGCTTATCCGGGCAAACCACCCATGTTCCTTCTTAGCCTTTTGTGCCGAGGCCGCGGTATCACTTTCGAACAACCCGCAGCCCGGACGATGAGGCCTCCAGTCTTGGTGCTGGTTTGCAGACTTCATCTTATATCTTGTTAGCTGCACTGTGTCCCAATGCTGAACAGTTAGTGCCGTACGGTTAACTGCGATGCTTTCACACAATGGATGTTCATTCAAGTTGATTTTGCCGTGAGACCGGTTTCGATTGCATTGCTATTAATAGACAACAGTCAATGAAGATGCACAGATAATTGCATTTCAGTTAAGTTTAAATAGGTGAATGGAAATCGAGATATAAAGTTTATGAACTGATGAAAATGGTTTCGCTAAAACTATTAGAATTAGTATGCACAGCTCGTTTTGTTTAGTAAGGGTAATTTGAGAATAATAAATATTAGCACTTTCTCAGAGCAATGGGGTAGTTGACATTAACAAAATTTAATTAGTCCGATAGATTTCCAAAAAATATTAGACACTTATTATTTCTTTTTTCACATAAACAAAAAATTAAGACGATACTCGTACAGTGCTTTAAAAACTCGTGAATTTTGACGCGTTTTATCTTTTCAATTTGATAAAACAAAAAAACACGTATCCAATATTTTTCGATAATCTAACTGACAGGCTAAACAGAATCATATTTAGTTTAGCCAAGAAACATCCCTATTAGCTTACTTACAAAAGATGAATCTAGGCCCTCGGAACACCAACAGCCCAAAATCTAGAAGCATAAAATTCTATTTGTAATAAGTTTTCATCCATTATGTATCCATATTACGGCACGGTTAGCGCAGTGGCTGAGCGATTGGACTGCTGCGCTGCGTGTCGCGGGTTCGATCCCCGCACGGAACAAATATTTGTACGGCCTACAGATAGTTGTTTCGGGTCTGGGTGTGTTTGTGTATGTGACTTTATATGTCTGTGAACGCGCCCACGATACAGGAGAAATTCCTAGCGTGGGACAATGTTTTGTAAAAAAAAAGTATATATATATTAAAACGACGTATTGTAGATAATGTAGTAGAAGTATTAAACTACTAGCTGCACCCGCGCGGTTTCACTCGCTTGTTTCATACGTTGGTGTTTATGAGATTTAGTTTGAAAGTTAATAAATGCAGAAGTTATAAATTGTACCTATAGGCTTAGTTAATCCATACTCAAAATGAAGTTTGTTGTAATATAAAAATGAGAAAATTCTCAATGTGTTTCAAATTTTCTAAAATTTTATTATTTTTTGGTAAACGTTAATATAAAGAATAAAATAAAGAATAATGTGTATCAGGGTTTTTCGAAAATCAGAGTTTATTAAACGGGGTGGAAACGGGCCTTCAATTTTACAGCGTGGCTTGTTTTTTCAAATTAATTCGAAAATTGGTATACGTAATCTTCGAGGCAAGGTTTGGAAACGTCCTAAGAAGCGATAATGAGCTCTAAAAAATATTCCACATACATTTTACACTCAGTATAAATATGAAGGCTGTAGCTTCCTTCAAAGGTTTAGCCGCTAGAGTAATGTGACAGAGGGACCGACGTCTATGAGCGAAAGGAGCGAAAGCAACGGGTCTCAATTTGGAGCCTTTGTATACGGAAAAATAAAAAACAGACTATTGAACAGATTTAGTGATCGCTTTAAGAGAAGCAAGGAATGATTACAGAAAAGGAATCGATCGGCTATATACCAATAAATTATTGTATTATAAATCTGCAACCCTAAACTTGGGCTCGTTTTTACATCCGGTTATTATAAGTCTGCAAGACCTCCTTGTAAACTACATTTCGTGTTTTATTTGTTGGTTGCAGTATTATGAGGTTTTCAGGTGAACTGACTCTAGAACACGCCACATATAACTGCCCATGTGAGAAACAATCCTTTCTCAGGTCCACCCCAGCTACTTTTAATGTTTGGCCCTGTGCTTTGTTGATAGTCATTGCGTAGCAAACTTTCACTGGAAATTGTAGTCTTTTGAATTCAAAATGATAATCTGAAGGGATAAGTGGAATTCGGGGGATAAAAACTGTTTCTCCTTGATTAACGCCTGTAAAAATAGTTGCTTCAATCACATTCTTTTGAAGTTGGCGGACCTGCAGCCTTGTCCCATTGCATAGTTTGGGCGGTAGCAGATTACGCAGTAACATGATTGGTGCACCAACTTTTAGGTGGAGTACATGTGGTGGTAATCCTGGTGGGTCGAGACTATTTAAGAACTCCACAGGGTAGTGAACAGCATCTTCAACCTCCAGTACCTCATCCACAGATTTATATGATACTTCTTCAGTTACAAGTTTCTCCAACAAATAGTTGTTAATGTTGTTAGCAGAATCGTTTCTTGGAGTAAGAATGGCTCTTTCTCTTAAAAAAGTTACATTAGCCTGATTAATGTTGGAATATATTCTGTTAGTGAGACTGTCCAGATCCTCCACAACATCACAAAGGGTGCTCGGAATGGTTATTCGCCCATCTTCTTCAAAAATATTGCCATCACCAATATCTAGTAATAATTCTGAAAATTCTTCTGCCCAAGGCTCTCGGTATAGGTGCAGGCGGCATACTGAAAAATACTGGCCACATAGAAATTGGCATAAAAACTTTAGAACGGAACCTCATTTCATTACCTTTCACCAGACGCCTGCATAATAATGAAACATACTGGCCACTTAGAAATTTGCCTATAAACTGAAGATAAAGGAACTCAAGAAATTTCTTATTTCAATGTAAAATATGCATTAACGCGTTGCCGTAAGATTCAATTTGGATCTTTAACTTTTTTACTACTACTACATACTAACATTAAACACCCTTATTTATACCCTTAAGGGCCGAATTTCGTAAAACCTTTTCTTAGTGAGCACCTAGAGGCCGAAAGGAACATTCAGGCCCACATTCATGTCTCTAACTTTAAAAACGTAGGACTTTCATACAAACTTTGACACCCCTTTTCAACCCCTTGGGGTGCGAATTTTAAAAAATCCTTTCTTAGTACGCGCCTGCACCCCATAGAGAGTGCTTGTGCCAAATTTTAGACCTCACGGCCCAGTAGTTTCCGAGATTTCGTGATGAGTGGTCAGTCAGTGAGTGGACTTCTCTTTTATATTAATATTAAACTATACTCAAAGTGTAATGTGTAAACAAACATGTATCTCATTCGTTAGGGCTGACGATTTTCAATTTCGATCGAAATAAATCGTGCTGTTTTATTATTTGGATGGTGGGAAATTATCAAATGACTCCTCCCGCTCTGTGCAGAGCGGTAGGGAGTGTCAAACTTCTACTGAATAAAAACCACCTATGTTCCTTCTTAGCCCTTTGTTGCCCCCATATCGGGGATGAAAGTCCTTAGGGCTTTGTAGGAAGAATATAAGGCGAACGAAGAAGGCAAGTTGTTCCAGTGACCTGTCGCCATTTCATCCATCCTGAATTGATCCGGTGCGTTACGTCCCGGTCTACATCGCCATCTCCCTGGACAAGCGACCCGAGGTACCGAAAATCTCGTAGCGGCGATCGGCAGCGGCGACCTCTCGCGCCCGGCCCTGGTGCAAGCCATGGTCCGGGGCGAGGAGGAATGGGACGCCGTCGCCTCCTTCTGCGAAGCAGTGATGCTAGCAAAGGAGGTGGCGGAACGCGAGAGGGAGAGAACCTCTCGTCCCAGCCGCCGCGGGAGGCGCTCCGGGCGTCGGGGGTCCCGCGATGAGCTCCGGCCACCGTAGATGCGGGCCTGTGGATGGTGAGTGATGGGCTAACTCGCCGTCCGTCCGTCTCACGACGAAAACAGGCCGTGTCGACGGCGCGTTCGTGTTCCACGCGCGCCTCAAAGAGATGTCAGCAACATGGGAGGGGCCCGAAAGGGCCGACACCCGTCGGGGCCGCGGGTTGTCCACAGGTTATCGCGGTCTCGACATAGAGGGCGAAGAAGGATCATGGGTGGTTTTTAGTCAGTAGAAGTCTGACACTCCCTTTCGCTCTGCCCAAGAGCGGAAGGGGTTATTCGATGATTTTACACCCACCAAAAAAAAAAAAGGTACCGAAAATCGGATCTGATCGATATGGGCGGTCATATCTCGAACAATGTATTAAATTTGAAGGTTAAAAGTAAGCAAGTTGTAGTACTATTGAAAAATACGTGTAGAATGTCTGATAACAAGAAATGTAGATAAAACTACATGATTATCTCCCACATTGACTGAAAATTTTAAGGCGCGCACCAGTACTGTTTGCACTGAACTTGATAACTTATCATCATCTATAGGATTTTCATTCAAAACAACTAAGTACTTTGAAGTGACATCAGATCTGAATTCAAATCCTTTTTTCCAATTGAAGATTTAACGACTATAACATGAATTAGTAATTGGTCGTGTTCATCATCATCATCATCATTTCAGCCGAAAGACGTCCACTGCTGGACATAGGCCTCCCCTAAGTGTCACCACATTGACCGGTCCCGTGCGTCTCGCATCCAGCGGATCCCCGCAACCTTCACCAGGTCATTGGTCCACCTAGTGGGAGGCCTTCCAACACAACGTCTTCCAGTTCGCGGTCGCCACTCCAGAACTTTTCGATTGGTCGTGTTACTTGATAATAAATATTTAATTTAATTTTATTATCATTGTAAAGCAATGACGTTAACAGTCTTCTCTCCTCACCTTCCTTCCGTTGTCTCTTTTTTTGGGGGGGTGGGAAATCGTCAAATAACCCCTCCCGCTCTTGGGCATAACGAAAGGGAGTGTCAGACTTCTACTGACTAAAAACCACCCATGTTCCTTCTTAGCCCTATATGTCGAGGCCGCGGTAACTTTTGAACAACCCGCAGCCCCGGTGGATCCTTAATTGTAATTAGGGGTCGGCGCCACACGTTTCCTTCTTCCATTATCCCCTGTCAATAGTCCCGGTATCATTTACTCCATTTTCCTTCATATAATTCCTCACACAATCCATCCATCTATTTTTGGTATTCCTCTCCATCCGTCAACATTTATATTCATCATTCGTTTAGTCATTGGTCTTCTCTGTCAACCCTAAATTAAAGATAACAGTACACTAGATAGATGCGAGGGCCACTATACTTGATAGACATAGTACATAAACCCAGTCTTGTTTACACAACGGTGCACGTCGTATCGACGTTTACTCAGTCAGTCGGGTGATCGTTAAGCCGAAATGTTTGAGTGAGATAGAATCACTTTGATGCAGATGCAGCTTTGATCCCTGGGGATTAATGATTTTAGATTTATTGGGAGAAACTGATGTCTAGCGATTGATGCTTTTTGTGATATGGCTTGAAAGGGGGTGACGATGATAGAGAAGTATGAAAAAATGCTACGCCATTTCCAAATTAATTGGGAAAAGGGAATTTGAATTATGACAACATTACGTTTTGTCCAAATGTAATGTAATGTAATGTGATAATTATGTTTCCTTTATTGGTTCCTTTTTTTTAAACTCAATACTTAATTCTTTTATTGCATTCCACATAAATGTATTCTTAGGTAGTAAACCATTAGATCATTAATTTGAACCTTATTGGACACAAAAAAATAAGTGTTAAGATAAATGAAGCATTTGTTAATCCTAAAACACACTTACCTTTTTTTTTTGGCGGGTGGAAAATCATCAAATAACCCCCTCCCGCTCTTGGGCAGAGCGAAAGGGAGTGTCAGACTTCTACTGACTAAAACAACCTATGTTCCTTCTTAGCCCTCTATGTCGAGGCCGCGATAACTAGTGTACAACCCGCGGCCAAAAACACATTACCTTAGTGTGTTTTGGAAGCAGGCGGGGTCCATTATATTTTCATTTTATAATTTTATATTTAAATGAACCCCGCCTGCTTCCAAGTTTTGTTTAATATAAAATGTGCTTATTTTTTGCTTTTCAGTTTTTTCAGTCGGGTTTTTTAGTTTTTTAACTACTTTTGTTTATTTCCAACTCTTTAGTTCTTTTGTGTTTGTTCTTTCGTTGGTCGCGTAAAATTCTTCGAAGATGATTTAACTATTGTGTTTGTTTATAGGTTTTGTTACTTCGATGATTTCTTTCAAACATATATCATATATTTTTGTTATCTCCTTTTAAAACCCTTTATTTTGATACCCTACTCGATGGTAATGGTAATTCTTTTTTTTTTCAAATCAGCGATTTGGCCTCCAAAATCCGCAATTTTTCCTTTGATTTTTAATTTTAATGTAGCTAGTGACACTCGCGCCATCAAGACGAATCTGACGACGTATATATTATTCAAATCCGTTTTTTATTCCTTTTTTTCATCCGTTTAGGAGTTATGAGGGAACAAAGAAAAGGACATACATACATACACGCCAAACACATAACCCTCCTTTTGGGATTCGCCGCAGTCGGGTAAAAAGGAAGGTATAATAATTTTTACCAGTGCTGTAGTTCTCCACATCTGAATTTATTTCGAAATAAAATCAGCCGCCAGTGATCCGATTTATCCATTTGGCTTATTTATCTGCCTTTGGGACGTCGACAAAAGTTTACCCCTAACAAGAATTGCCTACAACCTTGAATCCCAGTAGATAGCAGACAGCAAATAATCGAAGATATTGAGCGACTACTACTACTTTTTCTTAGAAATACAATAAACAATTTGTTCAAATAAGTACAAGACTAATTAATATTGCTGTAACTTATTAACATTTCTGATGCTCCTTTTGAAGACTTGTTTCTGGCTTGATTAAACACTAACAACCAAACGTTTGTGTAGAACTAAATGCAAGTGAAAATATTTTGGTTTGTCTTCAATTAATTTGTACCTTTTGTAATGCACGGGTCGCTGGTTTCGATGAAAGTTCAGAAGCTCTCTCGTACGCTTGTTATTAATTGCGTAAAGATTCATCAGAATAGGCGTGGGGGGTAGGTTCTGCGAATTCACCAACCGTACCGTCTATGTTATCCCCTATGACCTTATGAGATTTCATCAGAATCTGTAACTAAGTCCTCAACGTAATAACGATTCACACACAATGGGTTACAAAAGCCTGAAAAAGATGTGTGATGTAACTCAATAACGTAATTCCAGTTGTGGTCAAGTTCTAGGCCACAATGTTACGAGATGGACTTCTAATGAATAATACAATTCCCATAAATACAGTTGGCGACGAAAGACTTTATTTATAACTCCCATTGCTTTATATTGAGCATCATTTGTCTTTGTAGCAAAGGTTAAACAGAGCCTGAACTTGACGAGTTCCTTATTTATACCAGTTGGTGTTTGTCTCAGTTTGTTTGTAACTTACAAATTCACAATTTTATTTGTGGTTGGAGCTCTAAGGTTCTTAAGCTCTTATGTCTTAGTTTAGCGGAAGTCTTCTTTTCCTGTCAGTGTTTGATGTACGAGAGCGGCTGAAATCTGATCGATCTTATTAGGGCTCATTAATAGGTTTATCCAATGATACTACGCGATTATTTTTCTAATTAGTTTTTCGCAAAAGTCTGCTACGATTTACGCAACTGCTTGATTTCGTGCAGGTCGTTTTCTAGTGTATCTACGAGGTATCCTTCGGAGATGTTTCTAGTATTCAACGTGTTAAATCGTCGCAAAACACTCTTTGATCCATTTAGTAACTCTGTCCCTTTCTAATTATAATTTCAGACAAATTACGCATAGTCACGGCCTTACAGTCAGTCCCTGTCGCATAAAATTATCCTTTGATACTATCAGTTTTAATAAGTCAGGACTTCAGGAGCAAGTGAATAAATTACCATGATCGCGTGATGTTCCCATAGGATTGAACTGCATGTCCCGTGATTTAGTAGTGATGTAGACGAGATGAATGTGTTTTTGGATAAAAGTGGTGGTATACGGAAGCTTGAATGATATGTTATCATTAGGGTAAAAGTACCGGTTATTTATTCATCAAAAGAGGACTGGCAATAGATTTTGATGCAAGTGTAGAAGGAAGGTTTTATGTAGTACATGATTAGAAGTTTTAACTCTTAAAGCTTCGGCTGTATGCCAAGAAAAGTCTTTCGTTAAAGAGCTTAGGATTATAGTCGCTTGGGGACTTAGTTTTAAACTCAATCTATCACAGTCGGCTGCATGACATGGTTTTATAAAAGTTGCATTTTAAAACATAGTTCTTCGCCTTCTTAAGACAGGCTAACTGGCATAGTTTCTTATTTAAAATAAGATAATAAATGTTGCTTTATTATTTGACATCAGGTTACTTTACAATTAAACCAGTTGCGGTATCATGCAAGCCTAAAATATAAGTTGCCATATAACTAACTACTCTTAATGATGTTAGGGTTTCTGTCAGACTTCTTGCCGTATTGTTGGCTCCTATCACCACTGTTCAACATGCTTTTCAATAATTCCGCTTCTCGATTCTTTAAAGCACTTTATTTTCCGACCAGCATAGTTTTAAAACGAAGCATCATTACTCGGTTCTTAATTGAATCCACGACCTTTGCTCTTATGCCAGGCACTCCAACAATTAGATCGGAGAACGTTGATTAAGATCTAGATGACCCGGGACGGAAATAGCTTTCGTTTCGTAACCTGCGTCACTTACCTGAGAGCTAAGGTCAGATATATGACTTTTCAGGAACATTTTTCCATAAAATCCCTTTTATATTAAACGAAATTAACGGTTAAAATATAAAAAAAATATCCGCCAGACTGTAAAAAATTAAATTGATAGATTGATTTAAAATTCATTGATTGTTGAAATTGACTGTAAAATATTCAGAAGGTATAATGAATATTACTAACTTCAAAGCCTAATAAATTATTTGCAAAAAAGAAAATAAAAGTAGCTTAACAAAAGGTCATTGCATATAGGAAACACAGTCATGAGCACACAAAACCAATAAACCGAGAAACAACATGCATGCCACCAATGTCGAGGTAAAAATTAACAATGTTTTACAACAGGCTGGAAAGCATGAGTCATACATTAACATGTTTGTAAGGTTATGTACTTGTACGTAATATGACATTGTGTTGCGTTTGACATCTGTATTGGCTTAGACCTAGCAGACTTTAAATTATTTGGACGTTGAGGTGAGATTTGCATGAAAATTTGGAAATTGGTTTAGAAGTTCCCAATATAAAGCATCGGTGTTTTTATTATCTACACTAATATTATTAAAGAGGAAAGATTTGTTTGTTTGTAACAAATAGGCTCCGAAACTACTGGACCGATTTGAAAAATTCTTTCACCGTTGGGAAGCTACACTATCCCCGGGTGACATAGGCTACTTTTTTATCCCTGTATTCCCACGGGAACGGGAACTACGCGGGTGAAACCGCGTGACGTCCGCTAGTAACAAGATAAATTAATAGAGGGAATAGTAGCTAAACAAAAACAGACTCACGGGATGGATGTTCAAGGTTAAGGACTAATAAATTGCAGATGTCGGTCCGTAGATGGATGTCTCCACTCTCCACGCTTAAAAACATTCGTTAGGTTTCACGTGTCGATACCACGCAATCGTTTTGTAGATATTTTGCAGTCGTTATGGTTAGTAAGACGCCCGGAAGTCTGATAACTGGTCTTGTTTGCGGTTACGTTACCCGGTAACTGGGTTACGGAGATCAGATAGGCATTTTACATGGAACATTCCATGTAGAATCCAGGTGTTTAGCTGCATACAGTTAGACTGGGAACTGACACAAACATTGTTTGGGTGTCGTTTATTTAACGCTTTTCTAATGTTCACTTCCTTCATAATACATGAAGGGTTACGTGTGAAGAGAGATCTGGCACAATGAAGTAAACTAAACATGCCATTTGCATCAACCAAGGCTGCGGTAGGTTCCGCTCTGATAATGCTCGAGGCCCAGAAGATAAATATTTGCGTTTCTACTCAATTCTACGCACAAAACACAAGGTGTAAAACAAACTTATCAGTACAGGTTTGCTATGGTATCCCCAAGGCCCCAAGAGCTGCCTGTTTCTCCAATTTGGGTTGTTTGGCAACTTGTATTTTCGCAAACCCGTTTCCTTATTACAGACAACGGACCGCCTTGCTGTTTTGGGTGTCCTTCGAAATTTGTTCTTTGTATAGCAGCGCGGACTAAGGACGAACTACGCAAGTCGTGTTTGAACAATACAGAATTATCGTTCTCCGGGAATGCTTCATTGTTCGCAGTCATTGTTCGATCCTACTGTTGATCCTGGCTTACGGGGATCTGTGGCTCAATTGTGCTGAGTTTGTCCCTAGTTGCCTATTCATGTTTTCGCAGGTTTTTATCTTGGATTTAACTTGGCATTACGTTTTTTAATCAATAGGTACAAGCAGGCTTGATATTAAACTGTACTTTTAAATGGATCTTTGTTTAAATAATACGCAAATGTATTTATATCGATACACAATAGAGGAAACGCTATGAACTCATACAATAACGATAAGGTGCATTTTATCAATATTATCATTTCCTTACCATAACTGTGAAACATATTGTTACAATTTCTGTTTTATATTGATATTCTTTGTATTTATTAAGTCATTTTCAATTTGAGAGCGTTTTATTTGGATTTAATCCACTATTATGTTTAAAATCTGTAACTTAAATACGACGATGTAAAACATTAAAAAATAATTTCAAAGTTCGAGTCAGATGCACCAAAGGACCGCCTAGGTCCTTTTAACGGTTCAATTATATGATATTGACAGAGAGGCATTGGTGCTTAAATATTTGAGAAAATCATCTTTAAAATGCATGTGGCATTATCCCCCGGGAAGATAAAATCGGGATAAATACTATCCTATGTGTTAATTTTGGTTATAAACTATCTGTGTACCAAATTTTATCCAAATTCGTTAGTTTTTGCGTGAAAGAGTAACAAACATCCATACAACATACTTACAAACTTTCGCGTTTATAATATTAGTAGCATTAAACGTAAAAACAAACTTGTTCTACGGGACCTCAACAATATACTCGTAGGTATAACGTTTGTTTAAAAGCCACGCGTCGATTGATTCACTGTGTTCTTCAAATATACATAATTGATCTTAAGCTATTACTGTATTATTCCATCAAGCTTTGTGTTCACAGAGTATGTTGACATCTTATAAGCCTTTATTATCCAAAATGATGGCAAATCTCGTTAGCTACACTGGCATTTTAGTATTATTATTCTGGTTAGGTGCCCTAGGGCACATACAGATACTAAATGTATTACATTTTTCGGGAGCTGAAATACCTGTAAGTTCCCAGTTTCAGTCACCTGAAAGTTGGGGATGTATCATTTCTGAAAATCTGCTATTATTTGTAACCAATGAAAAAAATCAAAATTTAAATTGCGAAGAGAAACAAAGGTAGTCGCTAAACAACTTGGTCAGTAAAAGCTCGATTTGTCCACTTTCGGCCCCTCGGGCCTCGGCCCCCTTTTTTTTTTTTGGCGGGTGTAAAAGCATCGAATAACCCCTTCCGCTCGTAGAGTGTCAGACTTCTACTGACTAAAAGATTTCAACATCGCAAAATCTGCCAAAACCCGCTCGTTTCCTGTTTTTGAATACAGAACGGTTTACAGAACAATGAGCAGTAGCATACAAAGTTATATTTGTTCCGGGATATCAGATATTCTCTAGACTATACTTTCCATTCAAAAAGCGATTTTCATTTAAACCAGATGTAAAGTCAAACGTTTGGCGACATACGAATTTTCATTATCCAATATCGTAGAGTGTATGGAAAAGAATATGAACATCGGGACCCATACAATTCGAGCGCGGCAGTAGACAGTTGTGATTGGCATTTTCAATACTGTTCCGTGAATTTTCATTTCGTCCCTGGCACTTGATCCCTGACATCAAAATGCCCGCGTGTGTATCAGAAGAGATTTTTACTTCTTTTGTGTAAGGCTTGGAGTTTTGTAAAGGTTTGCTCCAGTTTCCTTTCCGTTTCCGTGTTATTAAGCTCGGCTTCAATTGTATGTGTGTATCTTCTATGTTACGGTAAACATTCGTATTTTTATCTTTCGCAAATGTTGTATTCAGTTTGAAATTCCGATGAGACACTTTAAGGGCTATTTCTTCCATTTTGCCTAATCCCGAACCTCGTCTAACTCGATTCAGAACATGCTAAAGACTTAGCAGCGTCTTAACTGCCAGTAGTTGGCTAATAAAACAGGCGTAAACTACCAAAGTTTACTATGTTGCAGAGTTCTTAAGCTAAACAACAAAATAAAAGATGAGCTGTTAAGTTGCTTCTGTATTTTGAAGCAAATGGTAGACAGATATTTAGTTAGGTTAAAAACGCTTGAATATCAAAAATGTTTTGTTCAGTATCATTAGCAATAAATATAACATTCATAATCTTTTACAGGTGATGTCATTAATTCTACCGTTCAAAACAAATTTTACCCACCTACATGTTTTTTGCTAGATTTCCCCAATTTTTGATCGCAACAAACAAGATCCATCGATGTCTAGACAAAAGCTTCGCCCCACCAAACGGTTTCTGCAACAGATATAAAAAAACATATAACTTGTCGTATGAATCCACCATGCTCACAATAATGATGTCTATTATTTCCGAGCTACCGCTTCCAATCATCAGGTGCCGTCACGCCGAATCGCTCGCCGTATCAATGGCCAATAAATATTTAACAGTCATTTAAACAGCTGCATACGTTGTTTCACTTATCTTCAATGAGAGCTACTTTTTGTGGGTTTCATTCTTCACTAGTTTTGCAGACTTGATGCTTATTTGTACAGTTTTCTGTACTTATGAATCTTGCACTATCCTCATGAATTCAATGTTATTTGTTCTAGTATAAGAGCCTTAAGTGCTCAGTACGTGGTTGACGCAGCCACCGCCAGATTAACTTCTGTTTTCATTTCGACTTCTAAACTCCCATTTGTGTTTGCTCTAAACTTTAACATTTTGAAAGTAAAATCATAATTAAGTTTGTTGGTTTTGCTTTCCACTCCGTGATTTGGGACTGCACTGTTTGCGGTCCTGAATCCCAAGGCAGTATTATTTAGTAACTTTGTGTAGGGTTTCTTTTCCAGACATAATTCCAAACAGAAACATTCGTTGTGGTTATAATTTAGTTTAACTACGAGAATTGTAAATAAGGAAAAACATGTTTTTGCAACGTTCTAAAAATATTCATACATGCAAGCAAGCCTTGCTAGTTTCAAAACTGTTGTTATGCACATGCAAGGTCTCCTATAATTGTGCACATACTGAACTAAGTGTAAATGCAAACATAATTCGTGTACAATTTAAAAGCGGGTGTAACTCGTGATTCACGAGTCTCTGCCAGCCTGTCTCCCGCCACGTGGGAGGCCTCGTGATACTTGCGCAAGTGTATACCAGCCGCAAAGGCGAAACTGCCTCCGACACGTGAATTACCGTCTTCGAGTGTCAGGATTTAGAAATGTTTGTAAACAGGATGTATAACAGAAGATAAGTGGGAGTTCCGAAACTGTTTTGTAGAAAACACTTCTAAATCTTCTACAATAGTGAGAGTATTTTCGTAATAGTCTGTGCTAGAAATACGAGCAAAATAAACTACATAATGCAACTAAAGAGATGACATCGTTTCAAACCGAGATTCGACGCGCCAATCCCAGCAGCTTTACTCTAAGGCGATTTGCTTCGTTCTCACTTCGCCCACACGAGGAGGATACGCGAACGCGAACGAATAGACCTGATTTCGCCTCCGCAAATCTTGGTCCATATCATAGTTGACAAGTTAACGATGTTGACCGAGCACGGGCGCTAATTCCATTTATATTGGATTTGCACGACCGCACGTGTTAAGAATAGAGTTCAAGTTCGCATTCAATGTGACCATAAACGCTACAAAGTCGTGATACATACTCGTGCTCAATTTTTCTCTCGATGAAATGCCAACGGAGATTTTCAAGATAAATTTTGATATTTCCAACGTATCAAAATCTGTTATAAGTTTAGTTTAATAATACGTTGCTACTACTAAATTTCCAGAGAGAAAACACATGTTCTCCCGTATTTTATAACGTCCTTATCTTTTTTCTCGGTTTAAATCCTTATTTGTGGCCTGTATTTCAACTGAAGAGTCGTTCATTGCCTTCAAATTGCTGTTTGCTTTCCCTGCAGTTTGCTTAGCGGTTAAACTTTGCTACCATTGCATTACCATACCGTATAAGAACGTTTTCTGCAGTATTTCTACGTTATTGCATTTATAGAATGGTGCGTATAACAGGTCTACCTACGCGAACGTGGCTGAGTCAACGATCCCCTACTTAGATATTTTCCGCCCACGTTACTTGTGTGACACCCTGAGTTTCTATTTATAGCTAAATTTTTACATAATTTCAATTGAATATATTTTTTATTTCTATAAATAATAAATGTTACTGTTAACAATTATTACAGTAACTATGTCATATAGTTACTGTAATAACTGTTAACTTTACTTACTTGGTATCAATTAAACTTTCTCTCTCCTCGGCAAGTGGCTTGCCACCCTGCATAACATTCGCTTTGTTAAGTATTCCCTTCCCAAATTTAAAATGAATATTAAGCATGTATTGTGCTCATAATAAGATCATTCTATTGCGCTTATGGAAGTAAAGTAACTGAATAGAGCCCGCTTTCGAGAAATTGTCGTGGGGCGCTTCGAGTGTTAGCATAATTTAATCTCTTTTTGTAGCCAGCGACCTCATTGTGAGTAAACACGTAGATCTCTATGTGGTGTACTATAGAGTGACGCACGTGCTCGCCAATTTACACGCTACGTGCCCCAACAAAGACGCCTAACCTTATTGTTCTAGCGGGACCACTCCAGTGCTGACATCTGCAACTGAGATTTCCTTTTCTCAAGGCTGTACCATTGTATCATCTCGATATGTTTCTTACTTGCCTGGCAACAACTGACCCATTGTTCTACACACGACAAGGCCATGTCAAACGAGAACAAGTAAGCTTTGTAAGGGCTCCGCAATTGAGATACCTACATAATATTCGGATACGTAATTCGCTCAAGGCCGAGGTCACGGATCCACGACCGTGTGTCGTGTCGAATTGATACTGTTTGTGAGATTGAATCCTATATTGGAACTTTTCTATTTACCCAGTGTAGCGTGATGGTAACGGTCCTAATTTCAATTCTGTAGCAACGAGCTAGGGTATTGTTACGAACGTTCGTCTGAATAAGTTTCAAAGAGTTTCTATCTAAATCGCGTACCCTCTGGAAAGGGGCGCATTTCGACGCGGTATCACGTACAGCTTCCAAATGAAATTTCCAAGTGGTAAAAGAGTAACGTTCCCTGGCGCGAAGTCCCCTGAGACTTCAGCTAGCTTGTATGAATGGCTGCTATTTGCTTGCACATTCACCAAGTTTCATTCCCGCAAAGGATTCCCAAACAGAGGAACAGTATGAATGATGTTTGAATCCATTTTTCTGTGATCGAATTTTTCTAAAAATAAATTTCACTTTATTCAACATTTCAAAAACAAAGCTTTATCAGCGAAAATCTATTTAAAGCTACCACGCGTGAATTTTGGAGTACCTAGTACGTACCGCACGTAATGTATTTAGCTGACCCCACTTGTCCGTCCACTTCTCTTTTAAACACACGGTCAAAATTGAGTTATGCATCCAGTTTTAGCAATACCATTTCATACTATTTACGTTGTGCAAAAAGCAGAATAGTTTTTAACTGGCTTTATCTTAATTGCCCAAGCTCATTTTATTTCGTGCTATAAAAGGCAATGGTATGAATCATAACAGGATCTTTTAATTATTCAGAAATTCGAGGGACGTTTGAGGTAAAATACGCCGGTCGGTGGCGGGGTGGTATTTTTAGAGCGACCACAGATGGCGAAGGTCGTTCCCGTACAGAATGCTGCTTATTTATTTAACGCCGCCTACAAAACGCGTCTGCTTGTCTCTCCCTTTTGCAATGAGACATATAAAAAAATACCATAACTGGCGTAACTAGGGTGGGTCGCTATGACTTTTTTTTTTCGGTACGTTTTACTGTTTGCGGTAAAACGCTCTCGATTCATTGTCCTCCGAGGTTCCGACACACATGTGAATTGGCCTGGAATGGAAGTTCGTCCAAACACATTTTATTTTCGATGTTTACGTACATGGCAGTGTCGAATAAGAGCACGTTGTTGTTGTTTTATGTAAATACGTCAGAATAAAATGAAAGAATATCATGCGGGATTTGATGGTAACGACCATGAAAATTATACTCATATTTTTTGGTTTAAGAGATCCAAGAGTTACGACCTTACGACTCAGTTGTTCAGAGCTGACTTCGGTATTTATATTCATGATATTATAATACTGGTTCAAGCTTAGGTGTAGCGTTGGGACAATAATGTGTTACAGCTATGTGAGAACAGGATTAAATAAACGAGCTCACTGAAAAATTCAATTTTCAAATTCATTTGGAACTACTAAAATATCTATGAATCTAGACTGGTAGAGAGGAGCAGAGAAAGCATTGTTACAATAATCTTATCATAGTAAATATTTCAATCAACTATTACAAAAGTGTATAATAAACATAGGACTGGTACTATTAATAACTATAAAAACAATACTGATACTTGTAAGCCTACATCATCCCACTGCTGGGTAAAGGCCTCTTCCCATGAATCCCAGTTATTTCGATCTAAGGCCAATGTGGACCAGTGGTCGATAGACTTGTCCAGATCGTCCTGCCAGTCCTGTCCTGTCGTTTTACGAAACTGCCGCGATGCCTTTTTTTTGTGGGTTGGGAAATCATCAAATAAATTCTGCTCTTGGGCAGAGCGAAAGGGAGTGTCAAACTTCTACTGACTAAAAATCACCCATGTTCCTTATTACCTCTTTATGTCGACAGTCTTTATCCCGCAACCCCAACGGGCGTCGTCCCTTGCGGGCCCCTCCCATGTTGCTAACTAGTCTCTTTGAGGCGAACGCGCCGTCGACACGGCCTGTCGTCGTCATAAGACGGACGGACGGCGTGCTAGCTAGCCCATTACTCACCGTCAACAGGCCCGCCTCTACGGTGGCCGGAAGCCGTCACGCGGCCCCCGACGCCCGGAGCGAGAGATGATTTGCGCTGCGTCCCCGCAAGGGGACGCGGCAGGCGGTCCCGGGGCTTCGCCCCCTGGCCGCGGAGGCTTTACCTCGGCCCGTAAATACGGGCCCGTCATTGTTTTGCCATATTGGCTGGGCCTTGTGGGCACGCAACAGCAATACGTGCCCATGTGGGTGGTTGCTGTGAGAGTTTCTGCAGGCGCGCCACAGCGCCGCTTGTACGGCACTGCTTGCTTCACAGCACCCCGGCGGTCCATCCCCACCAGGTGAGACCCCCGGTTTCCCGGAGGAGGCCCAGCGGAGGACGACCAGCGACAGAGGTGCCGACTTACGACGCACCTACAGTGGATGTGTGGCTCCCGTCCGTCCCGTTTCCAGAGCTAGCCAGTTGCGGTCCGGACTAAGGGGCCGACGTGTGTGTATGGGCGGCAATGTGTTGTGTGACACCGTCCAGTGTTGCGAGAGGCCACGGGCCCGCAGCCGTGACCCACGCGTGAGTCTACGCGAGTGTAGAGAGATGCATGTGTGTGTTAGTTGTGTGACATGCCTATATTAACTTAGCACACGCCACAACAACTAGGTGCGAGTCGTAGGTGGAGTCGTGTTGTTCAGGTAAGCTGTGTGTAGCCTGGTACAGCTTACCTGGGAGTCACAGCCGGGGTGGGGCCACTGTCCGCTACCAGGTCGCGGGGGAGGGGCTTCGCGTCGGGAGGGCGCGCGTGCCAGGGCGCAATGTGCTTGACGTGGGGCCAAGCAGATGCGTCGGCACGCGCGAACATTACCGACGCAAGGCGGCGGATGAAGTCGTCCAGGCTCTCAGTCCCGAGGTCTCGACTGATGACGTCGTTCCTCACGTAGCGAGGGGCACCGACGATTGTCCGCAGCGCAAGGTTCTGCTGCGTGCGGAGGAGCTTCCTGTGGCCCTCGCTCGTGAGGGCGAACCAGGCGGGGGCGGCGTACGTCAATACTGAGCGTATATAAGTTTTATACACGCCCAGCTTGACACGCAGCGGGAGGCGGGGGGACGAGAGCACTGGACGGAGTTGGTTGCGGGCAACCATTGTCCGTGCCGCGACCTGGCGGACATGTGGCCCCATGGTGAGCCGACGGTCGATGGTGACACCCAGGTACTTAACCCGGGGCGACCACTCGACGTCGGCGCCTTGTAGCGTCAGGGGTGGTGGGAGGCGCGCAAAGCCGGTGACCATCGCCTGCGTCTTACCCACGTTAACCGACAGTCGCCACTTGGACAGCCAGTCTGGCAGCAGGTCTAGCGCGCGCTGCATCTTGACCGCCGCGTACTTCGCGTTAAGCGATGTAGTAATGTACGCGGCGTCGTCGGCGTACAGCGCGAGCATCGCCTCTGGCGTCGTGGGGATGTCGTCGGTGTAACGTGAGTAACACGGCGGCGACACACAGCTGCCCTGCGGCACGCCGGCCCTCACTGGGCGGGCGCTGGAGAGCGCGCCATCGACCACCACTCGGAAGCTTCTGTTGGAGAGAAAGGACTGGACCACCTTTACAACGCGGCGAGGCGCGTCGGACGTGGACAGCTTGTACACCAGGCCGTCGTGCCAGACACGGTCGAAGGCCTTCTCCATGTCGAGGAATACCGCAACCGAGTACTCCTTCTTATTACTGGCCTGAGCCATTTGGTGCAGTACCCTCGACAGTTGAAGCGTCGTGCTGTGTTCCGACCTAAACCCGAACTGCTCGGGCCGCGGGTCGATGTGCAGCTGGAGATGCCGCAACAGGAGTCTCTCAAACACCTTGGAGATGGTTGCTAGCAGCGTTATGGGCCGATAGCTCTCCGGCTTCAGAGTGTTTTTCCCCGCCTTGGGCAGCATAATGACGCGCCCTTCCTTCCACGAGGCCGGGAACGTCCCGGTGCGCAGTATCGCGGTGAACAGGCGCGCCAGGGCCGCCACCATGCGGTAGGGCAGTTGGCGCAGCACTGCGTTCGTGATACCGTCGGCACCGGGAGCCTTCCTTGGCTTCGTCCTAAGGATGGCGCGTCTGACTGCCCCAGGCGAGAAAAAGATGGCATCTTCCTCGGGAGCTATCGGCGCTGCGAAGTAGTCCCCAAGGTGTTTCTCGACTGTTGCGACATGGTCGACGTCGTTTGTCGGGTTCGGTCGGAACTGACGCTAAAGGTGTTCTGCGAAGACCTCCGCCCGGTCGTCCGCCACGTACTTGAGCGCCCCGCCGCTGTCCAGTAGCGGGCGAACCGGGGCTGGGGTATTAGTGAGCTGGCGGCAAAGTCTGTGGGCGGAGGGCCGGCTGTCGGCCGCCGCAGCGATGCGGTCCTCCCAACCCTCGGCATCCCGGCTCCGTAACTCGGCCTTTATCGTCTCCGCAAGACGGTTCAGCTTCCTTTTCAGGGTTGGGCATCTCAATTGTTGCCACTGCTTGCGAAGGCGCCTCTTCTCGGCGATCATCCGTTGTAGGTGCGCGGGGAGGGGCGGCTGGAGCCCGGTTCCCTGCGGCACTAACGTAGTCGCCGACTCTAAGGCGCTCCGTATGCAAGCAGTGACATCGTCCGCTGTCTGGTCGACGTCTGCGGAGGTAATCACGGGCCGAGTCGGAGTAGTGGCCTCAGTCCTTTCTCTGAAGGCTTCCCAATCTGTCTTCCGACGTGGCGCTAGGGACGACAGTCGGATCGGCGTACCTGTGAGGACGACGAGGACAGGGTGATGATCACTCCCCATCTCGTCGTCGAGCACTTGTTGGGTGATCTGGCATGTTAGCCCACGGTGGGCCACGATGTCCAGCACATCCGGCATGTAGCTGGCAGCATCTGGGTAATGTGTTGGCGCCTCTGGGCCGGACACCGTGTAGCCGTGGGCTTCGGCATCCGCATAGAGTCGTCTCCCTCCCGTGTTTGTCACGGCAGAGTTCCACGCCGGGTGCTTGCAGTTTAAGTCACCAGCGAGGATCGTCGCTCTGTGGGCTTCAAGTAAGGCCCCCAGCTCCCTTGGGACCAGTGGGTCCCTGGGGGGCTTGTAGGCCGAGTAGATGGCGAGATCCTCGCCGGCAAAGTGTAGCTGCACACCCAGCGCATAGAACGTGCCTAGTGACGGCACGGGGAGTTCTTGATGGACGACCCTACGTCGTACCAGTACCGCCAGACCACGGTAGCTCGTGTTGGTAGCCGACCTCTCGTCTTTCCTGTAAGCGAGGTATCCCGAGACCTTGAGTTTATCCCCAGGCCCCAGATGCGTCTCGCTTACTAGCGCCACGTCTATGTCTTCATCATGGAGGAGACGGCGGAGGGGGGCGACCTTGCCTCGGAGGCCGCGGGCATTCCAGTGAATAATCCTCAACGGCTTAGCCATTATACAGGGTGAGTAATTGGGCCATGCCGTCGAGGATGATCAGCCCTGCGTCTTGGCCTTCCTTGATGGCCCTTATCAGGCTCATCAGGAGCTGGATGGCACAGGCTGTGAATTCCTTGTCGGAAGTTGTTTTGCCGGCGCCGGCCGGTTTGGCAGCGCTCGGCTTCGCCCCTAACGGGGGCTGTGCCGGCTGCTGCGCTTTACCGGCGCCGGCTGCTGGCCTCGATGATTGGTTATTGTGGGCGGTCTTATTGGCCGCCTCATTTGTTTTTGGGTCGACAGCCTGTGCCACGTTGGCAAGGTCGGCCCGAATGTTCCCTTCGGGAGCGGCGGAAGGCGCGGGCTTGTTCCCCTTGCGCCCTCGCTTCTTCTTCCGCTTCCTCCGCCTAGAGGAGGGAGGGGGGGCTTCTCCCCTGTTGGTGGGCCCGTTAGCCGGTGCCATCAGGGACTCGCCTTGGGCTTCGTTGGCGGCCACGTCAGTTCGCCTTTCGCTGACCGCTTGTGGTCGGCGTGAGGCGGACGTGGCGGCGACTGTACCCGCTCGCCTGTGCCGTATTTCCGTTTGGAATACGGGACACTTTATATTACTTGCAGGGTGATCACCCCCGCAGTTGGCGCATGTTGCCGGCTCCTCCCGTGGGCGGGGGCAATCACGCGCTGTGTGCCCCTCTCCACAGCGGACGCAGGCGAGCGGCCGGTGGCAATGGTGGGACGAGTGCCTGAATTTTTGGCACCGGTGACATTGGGCGGGCCCACGCTTTCCCCGCCAGGCCTCGATCCTGACACCACGCATGAGCATAAACTCGGTGGTGTCAAAGAGAGTCCGCGAGTCCTGTGTCCGTTTAAGGACAGCGTGGAACACGCAGCCGGGTCTTCCTTGGCGCGCCCGTATGTGGCGCACGTACTCCGGCTCGTGCCCTAGCGCGCGGAGTTCCTCCATGATCTCCTCAGGGAGAGTGTCAGCCGGTAGCCCCGTTATGGCCACCTTAAAGCTTCGCTCCGCCGGCAGCGAGTAGGCGAACCATGAGACGCCGCTTTCCTTTTCCAGGCCCGTTAGGTACCTCTGGACCACCCTGTATTCGTTTTCACTTTCGGGTGAAAAACGAACCCCAGCGCCGTACGGTCGGGCGACGCCCGGAGCGTCTCCCGCGGCGGCGGGGACTAGAGGTTTTCTCCCTCTCACGTTCCGCCACCTCCTTCGCTAGCATCACTGCTTCGCAGAAGGAGGCGACGGCGTCCCATTCCATCTCGCCCCGGACCATGGCTTGCACCAGGGCCGGACGCGAGAGGTCGCCGCCGCCGATCGCCGCTACGAGAACACGGCGGGTCTCCGCCCAAGCGGGGCAGACCTCCACGGTGTGCTCCACGGTGTCCTCCGGCCGATCCAAACAATGGTGACATCCGGGCGTTTCCTCAGTGCAGGTCCCAAAACAACCGTGTCCAGTGAGGACCTGCGTCACACGGAAAGTGAGGGCACCGTGGCGCTTCTCAAGCCACTTTTTTTTTTTTGGTCACCAGGTTTCCACTCGGAGAGCGTTTTACAGTATCATTGCTAGGTACCAATGTTATGGGTTGTTTAGCAAATTAAAATATAAAAGATTAAAATGTAAAGGTAAATAAACAATAAAATTAAATAAATAAGACCAAAAACAATAAGTGTGCGTGTGCTTGTGCATGAGTGTTTGAGCATGAGTGTACGTGAGTGTGTATGTGTATGATGTGCCTGTAAGTTGTAGGTTAATTAAGCCAATACCTGCAACAGACCCTCTGTTACGGTATATGACTGCTGTAGTAACCAATCTTGAATCGTTTTTTTAAGAACGTATCGATTTAGTTGGTACACAGTTAGAATTTTATGAATTTTATTATAGAGGTATGGTCCGAGGAAAACAAAGAAGCGACGGCTGAATGATGTTTTGGTTGGGAAAGATGTGGCAACAAGGCGGTTTCGACGCGCTGGTTCCGGTGTGTACTCTGACATGGAGTGCTGTTTGCTGACGGTGGCCAGAATAAATAATTGCCTTACAGTTAGTACTTGGCAGTATTCGTATAGTTCAACTGTAAGAAATAGGCGGGGTTTAAAACAGCAAACTTTAAGGACCGCTCTTTGGGCGCGCTCCTTAAAGAAGGAACTTACCGCCACTATAGTGGCGTGCCCTCTGCCGCGATGCCTTCTGGCTGTACAGGGTTCCAGAACGTGGCTAATTTGTGTAGTGCTTATTCCAATCCCACATACGCTTAGAGGCTTTATGAGCAACGTTAGTAATTTGTGTTCAAAGATAATAAAGAGCAAAATCAAATAACCATATCACGAACGAACAGCCTAAGAAAGACATTGCCAAACCCCACTAATAGAAAAATAATGTCCTCACTAAGAAGAAAACAAACATTCCCGTCACATACCTACAATAACTTCCTAGTTCATAGTACGTCTGCCGTAGCGTAAGCTGTGTTATTGTAATTAACAATATTCGGGTGCGTGCGGGGAGGCTTGCGTGTTTGGCTTTCATTAGCCTGTCGCCCGCACCCACCGAATATACTCCTGTCATATCGGTCCCTGTATTTGCTATCTATATCAGGCAATTGGACCCGTTATTGTGCCTTGCTTATGATTGTTACGATCTTGCTACTGTGTTCGGTTATTATAGCATTCGCGTTGAGGTCCCAAAAAATAACTGGATTGTGAAGGTCAGATAGGCAGTCAATCCATGTAAAATACTGGCATTCAGTTGCATCCGGTTAGATTGGAACCCGACCCCAACATGTTGGTATGAGGCTAGGCAGATGATATGTTGAGGTCCCAAAGATTGTAAAACATTGATTAACAGAGCGGAGCAATCATTTCTGGGTAATCAAAACGAATCCCCGAAATGTAAACTTGATGAGGATATCATTATACATAATTATGTATATGTGGATAAAGAACATGGTAAAGTTGTTTAATATCTAGATCTTTCGAGTCTTTGATTCTGATAAAAATCTTTCTATTTTCGTACACAAGAAATTCATAGAGTATGATTATGTACACAAAACTCGTTTGCAATGTCTGGCAATTTATTAGTCTTATCGGTTCGTCAGAGAGAATACCAAATCGATTCCTACATTAATATACAAGTAGATAGTAGTGTAGTGAACTCGTCCGACTTTTTACATATTTATGCTTTTGTATTTATCACTAAAATAAGATTTCCGTGAATTTTTTTCACTGAATGTATGTTTTGTTATTTCAACTTTCGCGATGCATATTGGAAGCCAGGTGATTATTATATGGGTGTTGAATATTTAAAATAATAACTCGCAGGAATGAAAGCAATTTCTACCCAAAATATATTTCATCACGCAAGCTACAAATGTGCCAAAAAAAGTCAGTTCTTTGAAAAATACGAACTAGCAAAGAGAAACAAAGTCAAAGGGAAAATGGACTCTATAACTTACAATTTGCTTTGCAATGCCACAAAGTGACTATGTCGTGACTCCCAGTCAGCGTTTTGTTGAGGGCGGCGCGCCCTACGAACGCTATTTAAGGGGAACCTTATGAAATTATACTTTTATTCCCACTAGTCATTTAGTTGGGTAAGAAAACTTTTACGGAATTTCCCCGAACGCCCTGTTATTATTAAATTCACCACGAGCCATTAATAACAGCTTGCTTTTTGATAAGACTTCGTTTTGATGTTAGTTAAATTATTTTGTAAATGTTTCAGTCATTCAATGTCTGGTAAAATAGCAATAATTTTATTTCAGACCGTGGTAAAAGATTTCGCTCTGAAATTACCAATATATCTTCATGAGCTGTCAGGAACAATTGAAGGTAAAAGCAGGTAGATACTGAAGGCAATTAACAAATTGCTGTGTTAATTACATTATCATAATGGTTTTGCGTGAATGAGCGGTTTTCGTATCCTCTATTTCAGTGTGGTAAGTTTTACCAAATGAGCATGCAGCTTTAATTCTTTCTTACCTCAATTTTATTCAAGTTTTTGACCACACCCCTTGCCACGAACTTTAATACAATATCAAAGCACATAATTGTTTTGTTCACGCAATAATTTGATTATAAACAAACATAGATTTAAAATTAAAGCGAACCACGTAAACCCCAATATTGGCTGTTTTTCAAAACTAGTGTCGAAAACACAGATCGAAAATTAACCGAACATTGATTGTAAATTTTCACCCATCTGCCATTTCTGAGCGCTTTGTTATATAGGATTAAATTGGGGGATTAGTTTAGGGTCTGCTCTTCAGGTATAAGGCACGTACGCTCCTCTGGGAGACGAAGGGAAGGTCCAATGTTGTATTTCACAATGTTTGACCTTTTCACGGTGAGTTTTTGTTTGTTTGTACAAAAGAGCAGTGTTGAGTGAAGTTTTTCCTGCTAAGACAATTCAAATTGTGTAGTCTCCCTTTTCGTTAATTCGTAGTGTTAGGTAGCAATCAGTATCTGTTTTTCTCTTTTAAATCTGTTAATTTACTCGTAGAGCATAAGACTGCGCAATTTACGTGGGAAATAGATCTAAATTGATTCCATCTTTTATTACAGTAGCTAGTCCTTAAATTGAATAGCTAGGTGGTCCACGTGTTGTTAAATGACCTCGACACGACCTCTCAATAAATTCATTCATGTTGTATAGACGAATGGCCTTCGCTTTAATTTGGGCAATTCAGCATATCTACTTAATTTAAATGTTTTGGTTCATTTTTGATGACTTCTTTTTTATCTTTTTACAATAAAATTGTAAGGTAAGATTCGGAGCAAGGGATTTCTGTTCTTTCCTGTTATGAAGAATATATTTGTTGTAACATTTTAACATAAAATCAATCAGTCATAAAGATTATGGGCTGCAAAATTTCTTCTACCTAAATCTCGCAACATTTAGGCCTCGAATACAAGAAAAACCTTTGATCCCAAGGTTTAGTAATGCCTCTGGCCTATTGATGTTGTAAATCTAGGCATTTATTTCTTTATTGGATACTCAACGAAAATCTGTAAAAGGCTTACCGATAAATCGAGTTACTGCTGTTGGAGTCGCAAAATTTCTAAACAAAGCCCAAACAATACAGACTGAAAATACGTGCATTAACGTAAACGCGAACCCAACACTCAGTCGAAATCGATTCGAATTATCTGTGTCCGACGATAACAATGCTGCTGTATCGATAAGATAACGTAATAAATTCTTTAATGGCCAAGTAACTGAATCAGTATCAACACAGTGACGTCTCCGAGGTCGGTGCTCGGTCGAATCGATACATGCGGACGTGGCACGTCACTAATGTTTACGTTCCGTTTCTAAGGCGACCGATTCGATTTGTTAATGATTCGAGTTGGCATTTGCGCAGACAAATGTTTATCGATAGAATGCGATGTTATTTAAGTAGTTCTACAACCCTTCGATCTTCTATGCTATGTTTTATTATGATATTGCAAACGATCAATTCACGGCCATTGTTATTTCAATTTATGAATCGGTGTTCAATAGTCATAAAATCAGTATTGTCTTGAATGACAATTTACTTTTATTACAGTCAATGTAACACATTGCTCTTACTATCGTAGATTGTTATTTATTCTGCCATGAAAAATCCGATACAAAATGCTCTTTCGTCTAAAAGAGAAACTATAGTACGTTGTGTAGGTTTATTTTGAAAATTATCCGGGCTTTAGGTTTCTTTGTGGGCGCAGCACTTCCTCTGTGCAGCTTCATACAGCTCGCGACTCACATTGTGCACCGAGACGTTCAATGATCGTGTATGACGGTTTTGTTCTTTTATTGAATTCAATGAATTGACGTCGCTGAACAGAATTCCAATTCAACAGGATTTCAAGTTTTTATGACGTATCACTAAAGTCTTGGGTCTAGACATTCCCATAAAGTTCCGTTAGACGTAATACTTAAAGTTTTAGATGTCCTGCTGGAATGTTTATGGTATAAGTTGGTTTTATTTTTTACAGGGGTCTATTCAAAACTTTTTACATCTTAGTTTTTGCTGAAACGTTACAACGAACCAACCGACTAATAAACCAATTATTTGTTTCAGGTATATAATTTCGCTTTTTGGAGTGGAGATCGGATTTCGATGCAATTTATGGGTAACCGTATACACCAATTAAGGCAATTAGTAAAATATCAAACGAAACCGTATCGTAGTACAAATTGGGAAAGTGTTTATTGAAAATTGGATATTTGTTAGATTAATGTCGCCGAATATTTGGTTCACCTTAAACTTGGTTCTAATAAAATAGGCCACAATATTCTTGAATGCGCAATATTGTCAGTGTGGAATATGAATACAGAAAGGATAAAATAGTAAGCTTCACGAGCAACGTAAACAACAGTAACAATACGTAGTCTGTGTGGATCAATACCAGCACAGCTTGAGAGATGAGACTTTATACCACTGTTTATTTACCTATCTTTCTTTGTGAAAATCTGCTGGATCTGCGTAAAGAAACGTTCCGACAGTAGGTAGTAGCTTACCGTCTCGGAAAAAATGTAGGGGTGAATGCCAAAGACGAATTATTTCGCAATATTCAGTCGACACCCCAGAAAACACGCATACTCGGCCTAATTTTGTTTGACGGTGTCATTTCATAAACATAAGAATATGCTGCTTCCACGCACCGTACATATCTTTAAGGATATTTTTTACGACGCCCTTATAGGGGTACGTGTAAAATTAGTATTCACTCTGCGTATCCACCGAGGGGCGTGGTGTCAAGTTTGAACAAAAAAACCCTCCCTCGGGGATGGTAGTAAGGCATTATAATGTCATAATTTCGTTGCTTGTCTTGAATTAATTGTGTACATATTAATGGTTGAATGTTTTTTTGTGAATTGGCTGACAGCTTCGTTGGTCTAGTGGTCGCAAGCGCAACTGCTGTTCATGAGGTCCTGAGATCAATTTCCAGGTCGGTTAAAGTGACGGGTATTTCCATCAGTAGTTTCTCAGTAGCAGCCACGGAAACCGGACTTATACCCGGTTGATGGTAATAGGTTCGCCCCGTATTGCAAAGGCCTGAAAAAACTAATGGGTTTTTGCATTCGGCGGCGGCGACCTTTCGCGTCCGCCCCTGGTGCAAGCTATGGTCCGGGGCCACGTGACGGCTTCCGGCCACCATAGACGGGCGCACTCGCCGTCCGTCCGTCTTATGACGACGACAGGCCCTGTCGACGGCGTTTTCGTATGCCACGCGCTTCTCAAAGAGATGTCAGCAACATGGAAGGGGCCCGCAAGGGCCGATGCCCGTCGGGCCTGCGGGATGTTGTTAAAGATACCGCGGCCTCGACATAAAAGGGCTAAGAAGGAACATGGGTGATATTTAATCAGTAGAAGTCTGACACTCCCATTCGCTATACCCAAGAGCGGGAGGGGTTATTTGGGTTATTTGATGATTTCCCAGCCCCCCAAAAGGAGATTTTGCATTTCTTGAATAACGTTAGAACGTCAACGTCTTGTAACTAAGGACCAAACCCTTCAGGGCGATGCACATTACGTAATGAAGTTTTTCCAACATTTACCCCCGTTTTAAGACGTCGAGTTTCACGGCACATTGTCTTTTCTGGTACGTTGCTTGTTGCGTGTAGATGCTCAAGTACCAGAGGTCTTTGGAGAAACTTTTCAAAGAGAGCTTTCTCTGAAACTGCCTAAAGTTAAAGCTTTGTTTAATACTCAGTTGTTCTTAATTATTGGTCTCCGATGACGACCTTTACCAACATCATTTAATTTTACAAGTTCTTGAAAACCTGAGTAAGGGAGATTCTTTCCAGAACGGGAAATTCTCGAAATCAGATTTTGTCATTAGGTCCATTACGTTGATACAATTTGAACAATAACGAAGTTTTGCGTTAAGATCGGTTTGACGTAAAAATCTTCGGAGAAAATTCGTCTTCAGTTTATTTCTACTGTTTCTAGGTACTTAAGGTAAGAATTTTTTTTTGCCTTGGTAACAAAATATACAGCTGAAACTTTATTATAATAGGGATAGGGATGCTTACTGACTTAAAAAATGTGATTCTAATTAGTCCGTCTGTTAAATTATCGAAAAATATTGGATACGTATTTTTTGTTTTATCAAATCAATAAAAATAAACGCGTCAAAGATTTGAGTGGGGTTTGGTGACGTTACTGACCGCAAAAAATGTCATACTAATGTCTCATCTGTTATCAACTTCCTTCTCTAATCTAGCAGTTTTATGAAACCAGAGAGAATAGTTAAATCATGATATTACTATTAAGTATATTGTGTAACTGAACACGCCTGCCTATTAACAGCACAATATTCTAATAACGTTAATAGACAGAGCGTTAATTATGTAAGTGGTAACTAAGCTTGTATTTGTCAAATTGAAATAATAAAGACGCATGGTGGTGTTGTTGCGCGCGACACCGTTAATCACTTACACTATTCTATGGTGTATCATTGACTATACTGGTGTTTCACAATGAGCTAGTACTTTGTCTATTTTCGTGCGAGCATATACTTAATAAAGTTCTATGATTCCTGCCAGTTTTTGAAACAGGTTGAATTATAATATTGTTTAGTGAATCAGAAGTTATGCTCCGTAATATTATAACTAGTCTGTATTTTCCCACAAGGCAAAGGTCTCTCCACTTTCCACACGATTCTGTCTTGGGCTACTGCTGACCGGTCCTTTTCGTAGCTATTAAACATCATTCCGCCATCTTTGATTTATAACGGAGAACAAAAAGTTCCTGATCAAAAAGTTGGCTGGATCTGAGAATAATCTGTGAAATTGCCATGCTATAGTGTAATCTGTAACTCTCCTTCCTCAATCCACTTGATACATGTCTTCATTCAGTGTCAGACAGGTATGCTGTATCTAAGATAAAGTATCAGCCTCTCCTTATTAATGGAACAGCTCACATCAACATGAGAAGTAAATACACGTGTTGAATTTACAAGCATACGAGGTTTACTACGTTGTGCCGTACATGGCAAGAACGTGTTTTAATTTTCACATCAGTTTCAGCGGGAAATTACTCACTGAGAAATTTAACAGTTTTTTTTTTTACATTTTTTAACTCTTTATCATCAAGATATTTAATAATAACACTATTTTATGAAATACCTGTCAATTAAACGGGGATAAGAAACTTGTTTACAGGGTGTTAGGTTATCCGCGTAACATTCTTCAATTAAGAGACTTTGACAGACAGAGAAAATAAGCTTTTGCTGTGGTATGGGATCAATCCAGTAATCGTGCAAAATGAACCGTTCCATACATTTATGTTGGCTAGAATATTAGGAATAGGAAAACTATTCATTATGTTACAACATATTGTATTAGTAGTTTTCCTAATGAGCAACCAAGAGCGCCAATGCATTGCAAAATTCTAAATAAACCGCAACAACTCAGTAGGTACTAATAAACGTAACGCCATTTATAACATCACTCAGCCCGTAACCACGTGACCGTTATCGCATTGTGTGCTAACTTTTGATAAGCCAATATTAATCATGTTTAGCGATTATAATGTTGCTTTTTGAATGAAAAAGATGGAAAAGTAGGTTAAGCCCGAGGACGTTTTTCAAGGTTGGAACTTCAAGGTTTCCGAAGGACGTGAGAGGGAATTTAAAGCAATAAATCGATTTCAGCCACTTCAGGCTTCAAGTATAAGTGAATTTCTTGTAGGTAGGTACTCTGAGCAGTCCTCTGTGCCGACAGTTTTATTAACAGAGAAGTTGCTACTATATATTATGCATAAATAAAATTCAAACTACCTCTCGTTTGTGTAAAATAAAAATCCAAGTTTCCTTTAAATTAAAACGAAACGTAATTTTAATTTTGTTGTCACAATTCTGTTTCTAAAAATTGTTAGCAATACCGGAGTATTCAAAGGTAGAATAATTGAAACTATTTGGAACACTGAATTTTATTCTAGTTTCATAAAGGTTTTCTCCGTAGCGTTTATGCAATACCTACCTACGCTTTGGTGAAAATTCGCCGAATTTCTGCACGGCACACTCTCAGCATTATTTTGTTTAAGTTTCTGTGAAAAACAAATTTTATGAGAATTTTAACAGGTGAAACGGGTACTTAAACAGTGATGATTTGTAATTGAGTACTTGCAAAATAATAAAAATGTGATAACTTGATGACTGTTTCATTACCAAGAAGAATTTCATTATTTATAAACGAAATTGCTGCTTATTGATGTTATTCTAGAAAATATTTACTCAAGTTTTCTTGGTGCACTGTGCACCCAATTTCACGACAAATACATGTATAAATACAAAGAAAATTTAAGAAACATTACATTACATTAACATACGTAGCGTAGCGAATTGCTCACAGTCATAACTATTCCTTGCCGCCATTTTACATTTCGCATCGCTTTCCCGCCATAATGTGACAGAAGCGTTTAGACTACTTTAGACGATATGGCACATTTTATGGAGAGCTAGCAGAACATTAGGCAGTTTCGACTGTGTCTAAGCTCTGTAATAAACAGTGAACACTATTTAAATTACGATTAGTATTTAATTCGTGGAACTAAAACTATTTCAAAGACCATAGTCAAAATTACGCATGATATTATGTAATTCAATACGATGCTGGAGAAAAAAAGTATTAGATTGACATATTAAGCTATAGAAAAGGGTAATGTCAATACGGTTGTAAATCGTTGGAGATATACAAAACGCTTTGAAAGCGTGTGCCTTATGTCTAGCCTTCGGCTATTGATTTTGAGTTTTCTCACATAAAATAAATGTTTGGTCTGAAAAACCTTCATTGAAAATTCAATTAGAAAACCAAAGACCATTATTTCTGAAAGATTATGAAGATTGTGGTTACTAATTCATTAATCTCAACAAAGTTATTGTAGTATTGTAATTAATCCGATTTTCATCAACTTTCCCTAGTGTTCGATTAAACTTTGAATAAGATATAGCCTTGAATCAAAGTGGCCTCAAGCGGGCCTTTAACATTCTATTTTCCTTACTTTGACAGAAAACGGTAAAGTGTATACAGCAATATCTAACTTATATTACTGATGGGAATTTTAAAATCACTCTGAACGTAATATCATAACTTTGAATTTGAATCCTTTGAATAAAAAGCGAATTACATTTTCTTTGTCGTATTTATTGTTTAGATACGCTTGGGGATAAGGGAAATAAACTCAGGTAATGGAAACTTGAAGCGTGGGTTACAAATAAAGTCTGTGAATAACGACCTTAGTTCTACTAAGTATTTTGTATGACTTAAACTTTACTTCGATCTACTTTTCATTATTATTTTCTCGTATGTTATACTAAAAGCAGATATTATACTACCCACAAGAAATAGAACTTTTCTTCAAAGTATATGTTTCAAATGAGCGTAGGTGTACCACTGATTATACATTCACTTAAATTCACAGTCGTCGGTAACTTCATTTAAGTACCATCCATCACAAAATTGCCATCAAGAAAACACATTACGTAAGTCTACAGGTCTTAAATCTTTTTAATATGACCCATTTTCACCAAAATGCGTCGCAAACCGACATAAGCTCTACCCATATTATATGCACCGGTAGCTCGACTATGTTTTTCAAGCACCTAGAATTTTCATATCATTACCGACGTTCCGTGCGCGTGCGACGAACTGGAAAATTAATGCAAATTCTCCATCACCAGCTATTTATCCTATTAATTGAAGTGGGGCGAGCTTCTAACAACCCTCCCCTGTGATAAATTGCGGCATTATCTGATAGTAATTAGTGTTGTCTTTCTTGTTTGCAGCGTTATGACGTAAGGGTGTCGTTTATCATTCTATTGTTCCCCCTTTTCTCAGAAAAAGGGTAGATTTTGTAAAATTTGAAAATTACGTTCTTGTGCTGGGTATCTTCATGAATTTTCATTAAGAGATTGAACTTACCCCTTTGTTTCTGAAACTGAGTTGGTAAGTATTATAACATAACATAATGTATGTAATCTCCGAAGAGTTAGTCAGAGATGTACCTAATAGTTAGTACACCCATTTCGTTAGATTGGTTTGTTTAACTGCGGTACTCAGAGACATTTAATGATTACCCTAAGGTTTGACACACTTTAATTTGTATGACAAAACTGTCAAAACCTTTACTAAGTGTTGGCCTAACTAATCATTATAGCTCTCTGAGTGCAGCAGTAAGTCTTATAAATATAATATGCTTTCAATCTGAAGGGAAACAGTAGATATTAAAAGATTTGGCCGATTCAGATTTACTGATCAGACTAAATCAAGCTTCCAGAAACAGGATTAGTTTCTTAGATTAACGTCTTATTCCTTTGTCGGCGCCGGAATTGCGACCTCATTCATTCTTATGCCTTAATTACTAAGAATGAGTTGGTCCTTTTTCACCTGTGGTCGTCATCTGCTCTTAATGAATTTCTCACAAAGACATGACTGACTCTTTGATTGAAATAAAAGGGACAGTGGTCGCAAGCCCGACTGCTCAGCATGAGGAGATCCGATTCCTGGGTCGGGGAAAGTCCTATTACGTTTTTCCATCAGGAATTTCCCTGTAGCTGCTACGGAGTTGTGCTCGTTTAATGGCAATATGCTTGCCCCCAATAGGGTACTTAACAAAAAAAATCTAATCAGATAGATTTCCAGAAAATATTGGACACGTATTTTTTCTTTTTTCACGAAGAAGATACAGTGCTTTGAAAACTCGTGTGACGTCATATTCTAAGACATTAGTATGACATTTTTTACCGGTGAGTAACGTCACAAACCCCACTCAAATATTTGACGCGTTTTATCTTCAATTTTTATTGATTAATAAAACAAAAAATACGTATCCAATATTTTTCTATAATCTAACAGACGGACTAATTAGAATCACATTTTTTTTAGTCAGTAAACATCCCTATTAAAGAAGACTTAAACATAACTAACCAAAATGTGGGTGTACTATTAGCTACACCTCTGCCTAACCCGTCGGGTATTACTGGCATGATGTTATGTTATGTTGTTTACTCATTTGGATAATATCACTTCACACGGAACGTCTAGCTTAGTTTCTTAACCATCTACGAATATCATTAAAATTCCCTTCACACTTGACAACATTTAATAGCTAACATGATGTAAATTAGTCAAGCTGTCAATGTGTCCGCAATAAAGCGGGTTTGATTGAGAAACAGCCGCTTACTTCGCTTCCTTCACCATTAATTATAAAGTGTCCCGTACGGAAGATGTTTTAGCGATAATAACGTTACCACTCGGTTTTATTGCTTGTCTGCTTTGATTTTAATATCATTTTACCGTTACGTTATGCGTCTGGTTCACTTAGTTAGTCGTTGCCTTACAGACGGTTAAAATGCCCTACTTAGCCCTAAAGGGGTTTCCTGGTTTAAAAGCCGCGCTTCAGTGAAAATAATTCAGTGGAGGACTCATTAGTAAAGAGAAGCTGTACAGTTAAAATCAGTCCTCATTATGGTTTGTTTTACTTTCAGTAAAGTACTGATAAATATTCTATCTTAATGAGATATTTTTCTTATTTAGCGTCTGAACTTTAAAGTCTTAAAAATAGTAGAAATATATGTACGAATACTTTAAGACGTAGACCGCTCTAAAAAGGAGAAAAGAGGTCACACATCGTGAGGCTTGACTAAATAAGGACAAAGAGACGTCGTGTGGTCACAACTAGTGACTATTCACTTTGTGCCTTATGTTTGTAAACCGAAATGTTTTAATGGTCATCTCGTGTCAGGAACTCAGAGGTTTACTCTCTAAGCACGAATATCGGTTTCGGCCGGAGAAACGGGCGATTCCTAATTTGTATCACTAAATATATATAGATTCGTTTAAATAGGTGCCCGAGCTACAAAATAAATGACAAAACGATTAGACTAGTTGGCCCTACTCGTCTCTTTGTCCTTATTTAGTCAAGCCTCACGATGTGTGACCTCTTTTCTCCTTTTTAGAGCGGTCTACGTCTTAAAGTATTCGTACGTATATTTCTTTTGTTACTTTGAAGTTATTTTAAACATATTATTATAAGTGTCACATATTTTTGTAATCTCTTATCTTATTTCTAATCTCCAGCTGTGTTCATATGTTTTCTATACTCATGAATCCGAATAGAATGGGGAGTAGGGTTCATTTCGATGTTTCGAGCTAGTTTCGGACGGGCCTGTAGCTTCGTTGACGGAGTTAGAGAGAAGGCCCCTGGATAGGATCTCACGCATGATTGATTAAAAAAAAAGTATAACAAAAATTGGAAGCAGGCGGGGTCCATTCTATGTATTTTCATTTCATAATTTAATATTCAAATGAACCCCGCCTGCTTCCAAGTTTTGTTTAATTTAAAATGTCCTTGTTTGTGCTTTTCAGTCTTTTCAGTCGGGTTTTTTTAGTTTTTTAACTACTTTTTTTATTTCTAACTTTTTAGGTATTTTGTGTTTGTTCTTTCGTTGGTAGTGTAAAATACTTCGCAGATAATTTAACTTTTGTGATTGTTTAGAGAATTTGTTACTTTGAAGTTATTTTAAACATATAAGTGTCATATATTTTTGTAATCTCTTATCTTATTTCTAATCTCCTACTCGATGGTAATGAATTTTTTTTATTTTTTCAAATACACGATAGGGTCCCTAAAACCAGCAATTTTTCTTTGTTTTTTAATTGTAATGTAGCCGGTGACACTCGCGCCATCAAGACGAATCTAACGACGTATATTTCCTTCAAGTCCCTTTATCCGTTTAGGAGTTTTGAGGGAACAAAGCAACGGACATACATACATACAAACATACACGATAAACACATAACCCTCCTTTTGGGCTTCGCCGCAGTCGGGTAAAAACAGATATCTGCAACATTTATTTTAGAATATAAACAGTGGTTTAAAATAAACGAATGTACTTACAAGGCTTTTTGTTGTAGTGGTTTCTTTCTGAACAGATCAAAAACCAGAATGCATCCAGACGAAACCGCGAACTAACTGGTTATTTCAATTTTAATAAAAATATCCACTGGCTTCTTTATAACCGGAACCGCCCTTGTTTGCTTGCACTAGCGTTGCATTACGCATAGTTGAATAACCTTTATAGCTAGGGAAAATCCCATGGGGACACGCCGCCAAGGGCCAAAGGAATGAGCAGGGTTATGTCCGGCATTCATCCATTGATGCCTCGAGGTTGTTACTCCACTCCTGAAAGAGGGTGCGGAAAACACTCACACATTCATGAGTAGGTAAATCCAGTGCCACACGAACCACATCGTTGGGATTTGTGCCCGGTTGATGGTAATAGGCTCGCTGTGACATGCCATGGGATTTACAGATAATTGGTGAATATTGGGTGTACTATTAGGTACCGTCTTCGAAAGATAATAATATTTTTAACCTTGGTCGTGACCAAATATACCTAATGATTCAAACATTATCTGTGTTATTTATATAAAAATAAACAATGCGAGTCGATTTACGTACAGTAAGTACTACATATTATGATCTTTTAGTACGGCGCCCGAATGAAGTTGTGAGATAAACGCTGTTGGTAAACAATTCTGTGAAAAAAAAGTATTGAAAAAAAAAAATAGCAACGTTAGTTCCGTTTTGGCGACGTGCCAAAGGATTCGAAGAATCGATTCTAAAAATAAAGCTAGAAAATTTACTAAAACTTCTTTTTATAATAGTCGTTTACTGTGTCCACCGCTGGGGTCCCACTGCGGTTGCCGTGACCCGCTAAATCCCATCTTAGCCTAGCAGTCTTCTTGCCAACGTCCTCTGTGCCCGTTTTGTAACGCAGCGTTGTGTTCCAAACCCTGTCTTCTCTCCTTCTTGCCAAAACAAAGGTACTAGAAAATTCCTCTAGCATCCTTAATCTCATGTGTGTCAGACGTGATGTTGTTACACATGAGATGACAGACGCAAACAAAACTGTTTAGCGACAAAGTTATTATCCAATCAGCCGAGAGTTGAAGCAAATTGTTTTATACTCACAATGTTTTTCTGTCGCGATAAATTGAGCTGGTTATCAGTGATGTCAGCTTTTGTGTATAATTTTATCATGTTTATGATGAGTCATCGGACGTTTTTTTCCAATGTAGGGGAAGTATTAGTAAGTGCATGTAGTGGTTTATTTTTGTTTGTGTGTGCGAGTTCCTGTTATGTTTTTGTATTATTTTGGTCATATCGTGTTGGTAGCCAGACCAATATCCTGACGAATACCCCTCTCATCCGAATGATCTGCATGTCAAACGAATTTCATGAAAGAATCGATATTTTTTCGTGCAATTTGAGTGAATTCGCGATAGTGTTGTTAAACTTTGTTTTTTTTTAAGAAACTTTTTCAATGACTGCAGAATAGTTAAATGTGTAATGTACCTGTTTAATAGATTAATTGGCAATTAACATGTGTATTCAAATTAGTTGATAGTCACACTATCGAATAAGTTTAAACTTGTAATATTAGCTGTACGCCGAAAATAAATAAATATGTTCTGCATAAACCTCAAAAGCCTGTCCAGATTATCATAAAATTCATGAATGCATGTTCATTTTCAATGTATTCAACGTTTTTGCTTTTGGCACATGGAAATTCACGCCACATTCACGTGTCACCGTCTCATCGGCGGCGTTTCAACGCGAGCTTGGTTGGAACACGCCGAGCCACTGGGGCGCCGCCCCGTGACGTCATCGCCTCGCCCGTAGTCCATTCGGCCCTTAATATAAAGTAAACACGACCCCTGTGTCATGTTTACCTTGCCCACTATGTTGCACTATTTGACGCCTACCGTACGTTCTAAAACCTCATTTTCCGTGAACGGCGAGGCCATGATGTCACTATGTGGATTGACGAATATTAAATCCTGATTTGGATAGACGATGGTGAGGAAGGCTAACTACGAGCCTGCTAGCCTTTGCGATGACTCGCCTACACTGCTTCTAATGTTGTATAAGGACTGGTCATCAACTTCGAAGGACGCGCGGTAATTAATTTTGCCATATCGGTGATGCGGTTACCGAAAATGAGATCAATTCATAACACATGCTTTTTGAGTGGTATTCTTAATCAAGTAGGAATCTTTTTTATTTTCAGTTTAACAAAAAATCATAACAGACTTTGGTTTTAAGTAGACTTAAAACTCTCTATACATATACTGTACTTTGGTTTTAAAAACACGAGGTCTGCATATCCTCGGGAAAGAAAAAAGCTAAGCAAATTGTGCACTCGTAAGTTATAAAGCGAAAGCAAACTTCTGTATTCCGGAATTTCTTTACATTGTGTTGAATTTTCAAACTAACGAATAGAAGTCTTTTATACACTCGCAAATTGGTTAAATTTTGTAGGTAACCATTAATAAGTAACTAGTTCAATGTCTCCGTAATAAAATAACACGAAGTTTTCCAGTTAAAGCCTCGTCCCCGTGGAATATCTTTTTCTTTTTGCCATACAAACATTTGTATGCGGATCTGTTACTGAAAACTTATCCCATTACAAGTTTTGTAAGTTCTGTCCTAGTCATTATCATAATCATTGTCACTATGCCTTTGCACTAACACAGTTTCCTTACAAGATATTCTTACATTGGCAACTGAATCATTGACAGAAGGCAGATAACTTTCACCATTGTGAGGATTGGCCGGAGCACACGGTGGAGCACACCGTGGAGGTCTGCCCCGCTTGGGTGGAGCCCCGCTGTGTTCTCGTAGCGGCGATCGGCGGCGGCAACCTCTCGCGTCCGGCCCAGCCATGCTCCGGGGCGAGATGGAATGGGACGCCGTCGCCTCCTTCTGCGAAGCAGTGATGCTAGCGAAGGAGGTGGCGGAACGTGAGAGGGAGAGAACCTCTCGTCCCAGCCGCCGCGGGAGACGCTCCGAGCGTAGGGGGCCACGTGACGACTTCCGGCCACCGTAGACGCGTGCCTGTGGATGGTGAGTAATGGACTAGCTCGCCGTCTATCCGTCTTACGACGACGGCAGGCCGTGTCGACGGCGCGTTCGTGTTCCACGCGCGCTTCAAAGAGATGTCAGCAGTAAAAGTCTGACACTCCCTTTCGCTCTACCCAAGAGCGTGACCCAGACCCGCTCTTGGGCAGAGCGAAAGGGAGATTATTTGATGATTTCCCACCAAAAAAATGGGCAGATAATGTAGATTAACTAAACTCAAAAGATCAAAAGGTTTAAATCTAAATTATAAAATTTAGATTTAAACCTTTTGATCTTGTTTTTAATCTAATTTTAAAACAGTTGTCAGAGACACATTTAGAAAAAAACAAAGCTAACAATTTCAAAATAACTTAAAATATGATTTCGTATTCTATTAGTCTTGGTAAGACAAAGAAATTGTTAAAACTGCGTCTGTCGTATTTAGTAGAGACATGAAAATGGTTTTGGTTTTTGTTCTTGCTTGTATTAAATTTCACAAATACTAGGCAATTTTTGGCAAGATTAACTTTTGCTTATTACTCAATACGTATGATAAGACAGAGTAGGTTTAATATGGTAAGTAAAAGAGAGTAAAAACCTGGTATAGCTTTAGCTGTACAAGATTTCTTATATGCCAAAAGATTTTGTCTTGCTTTTTCACTCATTCTCTCTTGCCTTTTCTATACATTTCACAAAACAATTGCCTAAATCTTTACCAGCAGCATGACAGTGCCTGCATCACTTTTAACAATATCAAAAAGGAAACAAGAAATGTTATCAGATGAAACGAAAACGAGTAACCAGAGTTTTATCTAAACGTCACGGTTGACGCTTGCGCAAGCCTCGGGTCACGATCATTAGAAAGTGGCCTTTTATACTTTTTGCCTCTTTGTCTCTTACTTAACGCAACTAAAACCTTTTTTGTTGTGATTGCTATTTCTTCTAAAGGATGGCTAATAGTTTGCGGTCAGCTGATGATAATATCTTCTGACGTGGCCATTGTGGTTATAGAGTTACATGAGCGTACAATGTACAGTTTTAATAATGTTAAAGTATTACGAAGATATTTGCAATATTCTTGCCATCATAAAACTCAGTATTAATAATATATATCGGAAAATGCATCGCAACAAAGTTTTTACCTACATCGAAGAATGTTCAACTAATATCTTTTCCGAGAGATATTATTAGAAGCCTTACCGAGTTGCCTTACAAAGCAGTTCGAAAGTACAAGAACAATGGCTGTTGCTGCGTTTTGATCCTCTTCGTCACTCGGGAGTAAACTCGGAGAGCACCTTAAAACTTTTTAATACTCTCTACTTTCCTGCAATATAACAAAACTGAAATCCAACAAAGACAAAAATGTATGGCATCCGAACATTGCAGGTATGCGGTATCCCAAATGGATGAAAGTTTATAAAAGCGTCATAGAAAACTTTAAGGAAGTAGAACAACTTTTACTTACGAAGCATTCTGTTTATTCGTTTAAATTCCTATGTTATGAAAACTGGTGCTCTTGGTCACGGTCAATGGAATTTCATTTCAGAAAGTGAAAAATAAATACAGCTTACATTTCTTCCGAATACAACAAAGATTGTATCCTTTTCTTAAGACTATCTAAAGAGGTTATCTCATAATGCCTCCTTTGCGCAGAATTTAGACCAGCAAAAATCTTCAGTACACAGAAAACCGAGTCTTTAATGTTATCTTTAAAAGCCTTTACTACATCATTCACCTGCGTATTTACCCACTTGCTATTACCCCAACGTGCCAGACATGATAATCTTCAGGGTGAGCAATATCGCCCGTATTATCACTGTGTACCTTTACAGAAACGACAGCTTAACACTCGAAGGGGAGACCATATTAATACTCTTCTCCGATATTTTCGTCTACCCACGAATCGGAAACACCCTCCTTTTCATACATCAGCTTCCAAAATGGCTGCAATATTTTCTCCCTCTGCCAAAGATTGATTCAATTTAAAATACAATGCAGTGAAAATACCATCTGACTCTTTTCGGTAGTGGATAAGGGATTGGGTTTAGTAATATTCATTGTGTAGGAAAAACCACATTATTTGTGGAGTCCTGTAGAAGAAAGCGGGACAATCACATTTCGTCCATGTGGTTAGACCCTTTCTCAAGCGGCCATGAATGTAGATCTATACAAAATTCAATTTGTTCCCACTTCCATGTTTGTCCTGTGTTTATTTCCCCTTTGTCTACAATTCCATCTACTCACAACAACAAATCTAATTCCAAAGCTTTTTGTGCCTAATTTTGTTTTCAGTCAAGATATTTATTACAGCCTTTTATGTTTTCTCAAGAGAATTTGACTAATGAAAGCCAAGTGGGTCTTAATTTCGTCCCCAAAACACCTCTGATTTTTCCGATTCATGTGCGTTTTGTATAGTTGTCATTTCTCGGTTTCAATTCAGATAAAATGCTGTCATCGATTTTCCTTTGGATTATAATGTCGCTTGTTTCAAGTACTATGTATATACGTTTATCATAGGTTTTAGCTATCCAATTGAATAAATGTAGTGTTTTCCAATTGTTTAACATTCACTATTTTGTCACGTTTATAGGATTGTGCTGCCATTAAAGCAGCTAATGTAAACTTTGATAAGCTTAGATGTGATTTTAGCGCCAGCTAGACAAATATTTTACAGTATTCCGTTTGAAGAATCTATCTCTATATCTATCACGAATCTGATAGATGGAGATATTTTATGGACCTCATTTTATTGCTTGACTGAATGTGCAATAAAAGTGTTAGGTATAGGTTTCTAAAACCATCTAAGTTGCGACAAAGATTTAGAGGCTATTCGAATCTATAACATTTGATCATAGATGTAATGGGATCCCTGGTTAATGATGCCGAAACTCAAGTTGAATCTGAAAGATATACCTTTAGATGGACGTAGAAATATCAATCAATCAATCATTTATTTTGTCAAACATAGGTATGTATACATAGTAGTTTTTAAAATATTTGCACTATGTTTTGCCAATATATGGCGTACAAAATTACATTAACATATTTGAATACAAATTAAAGTGGCATGTCAACAGATTACAATAGAAAATAGCAAAAATAATTTAAAATATGTCAGTTACAATAAACAAATAAATAAAATATGTCAGATACAATACAAAATAAAATTTCAATTTAAAATATGTCCGTAAGCAGATCATTATGCAAATTGAAATAAATAAACACAGTCATACTTAATCAGTTAATTATCAAGTCGGAATCGTCGTACATTTGTTTATCAGTTGTAAAATCAGTGATGGAATAGCAACTTCTATTTATAAGGAATTTAAATAAAGACCTCTTAAAGGATCCCAGACACTCTTTATTTCGAATAGCTGCTGGTATGCTATTATATATTTTTGGGTGCCATTCCTAGCACACGCTTTCCGAAAAATGCGGTTTATGACAGGTAGGTAACATGAAAGGTAACAAAATAACGCTGAGAGCGAAGTTAAAATTTAATGTTACAACTTAGGTACATTTTATTTCGCCATTCAACTAATCCTGATCTGCAAACATACCGTTTGAGGCATAAAACGGGTTTAATTTCCATGAAATCAAAAGATTATGTTTTATGTTACGTGAATAATTACGGGATTGGATTTTCGAGTTATGAACCGAAAAAGATTTGGGTAAACATTTTTCGACGACTCAGTGTTTATGAAGGTCTATCTAAAGCAAGAACCGTAAATAATATAACCCTGTTCAAATTAAGACTAAAATTTTCAGGATGATAATAAAAATACGCTTCTGTTAAGTTTTTACGTGAAAATAAATGTAATGTTGGTTCGTTTGTATTTGAACTACAAATATCTTTATGTTTAGAGGCCATTTTAACTCATTTTGTTAAAAAATCGGTACCTACGTCTTTTAAGCTATTTCAATTCTATCTAAAACAATCCGTAAATATCAGATGTTCTAAGAATTGCAAATTTTCATTAAAACGTTATTTGATTATTATAAACATTGATAATTATTTTTCCTTTCGATTCATTTTCTAACGGCCATTCCACGAATTAAAAGCGAATGTTTCTACAAACAATGGGGATGTTAAAAAAAAAAAAAACTAATTAGTCCGTCATGTAGATTACCAAAAAATATTGGACACGTATTTTTCTTTTTTCACGTAAACAAACAATGAAGATGATACGAGTACAGTGCTTTGAAAACTCGTGTGACGTCAAACTCTTAAGACATTTATGTATGTCATTTTTTAGCGGTCAGTGATGTCACCAACCTCCACTTAAATCTTTGACGCGTTTTATCTTCGTCAATTTTTATTGATTTGATAAAAACAAAAAAAACGTATCCAATATTTTTCGAAAATCTAACAGACGGACTAATTAGAATCACATTTTTTTAAGTCAGTAAACATCCCTATTACTCTTTACATTGCAGAAGAAATAATTATCAATAGAATTCCGCAAGCAATTTCAAATATTTGACTACGTTTCAAAGAGCTATTATTATTTGTAGTTTGTAGATACTTCTAGAAGGAATAACTATAAGTTCATTGCCTTACCCATCCTACAATAAGTCTGCCAACAAAATGAGGAAGTATTTCTCCAATCCCGACAAATGCTTATTTGTCGGGGTTGGGGAAATAATTCCTCATTCCCAACTGCCTAGTTGGGATGGCTTCCACCTGAGACAGCAACAATAACTTTGAGTTAGTTGCCGGGCGTACAATATTGCTTCTGTCGTTAACAGACTAGTCCGAACAAAAGAAATTATTCGAGACAGTTCGCCGACGAAAACCCACCTCAAATGTAAAGCATAATAATGAAAAGTAATGTCAGTCTAAGAAAGCTATAGAAAATAATATTGAGTCTGGTATCCGTTCTTCTTTTCAAGACTCAATGGGTCTCGCTCGGAGCCAGTGAACTAGAAACTTGCTGTGCTTACGACTGCACAGTTGCATTCTCCTAGCTGAGTGCATTCATTGTTCCTTTGAGCTGTGTTAATATGCCTTTAGTATCTTTTATAGATGAATTCTTCGTTTGTTCTTTTATTTGATTGCCACTTTTTGTCTAGTTTAACAGTGTCCATTCTCACCCTTATTCGCTAAATAATAAGGTTGCAAAGTGGTCTATCCACAGTGAACTCGATAGTATTAAACAACATAATTACACTATGTTGAATAAGTAAAACACTGCCATCAGTGCTGATACTGAAATTTAATTGAGCAACACAATCTTGTTGATTGACAAAACTTTCGTGACGAAACACAAGGCCCACATAGGTACAAGTCTGTCTGATACGTACGAGACAATGATTTGTTGTTATCTTATTTATTGAAGCATAAAGTATAAAGTTATAAATTGATTATCTTAAGTAAACTTGGTATAAATACCGAGGTCAAAAGGGAAATAGAAATGAAAGCTAAAGCAGCGATAGCAAAGTTACATTTAAAAAACAGTTTTATTGGTTTCACTGTCGATTAAGCAAAGTTATAGTGCCCGTTTATCCGTAGAACAGCGATTTTAGCACTATCATAAATATCTTAATGAGCCTACAGTTTGTACGAGTTCACGAGTACTTACTTATGAGCTCATTTCAGACAAACTTCCATGTTATAGAAGTACAAGTTATGTTTGATTCGTTCGTGTTGAATTCAAGCATTATTTATTTGTAATTTTAATTGTTACCAACGTTGGAGCGAGTTGGAAAATACTTCTACAGTTATTTATTAATTTACTGTACATGTAGTTCAGAAACTGCGCCTTTGCCAAGGTAATTTATCGCTGGGTTGAAAAAAAATCATTACCCTTCCTTTTGGCTTCGCCGTAGTCGGCAAACTTCGAGATGAACAAGCGAAATAAGGTTTGTTTGTGTTTTTCTTGACAAGTGAACTTCAAACAAAATTGATCTAATCTAAATAAAGGTGTCTCACGTGTAAGCTTTACCGCCAACATGAAACGTTTCATTACTTCAGAACTCCATTTTACGTCTGCACTTAAATGATCCTTGAATCCTCGCATAGCTCAGCTGACTGTTCAACCAAGTCGTTGTCATAAAACCCTTCAGAAACTCCTTATGTTGCGGAATTTATCTGAGTTTTTTGACGGGTTGTGTCTTGCGGTCACGCCGCATCTATATTATGAGTAAGCATTTGGATTGGTGCCAGGGAATGTTATTTTATAGCAAACATTGCAGAGCCTTCCGGCGTCCTGCCGCCGCGGACTTCTCGCGTCATACACTCGCCATTTTTGCTCTCGTTGATATGCTCGTGAGTTTATTTGACTGAGAGCCAATTCTTAAACATACCGAACTGTTTGAAGACTTCCCAGGAAATTGCGCGAACACGAAACATTGAGGTACAGCATACTCTTTTTACCAACTTGAAAATTGTCGAAGAACACGCCTACAATTTTTTCTTTTCGGTTAAACTTTTATGTGAAGTAAAAGTTTTGTTGTGCGTCTTACTTTACTTCTGCTACAAGTAATTACTTGGATGCCTTGCGGCTACTAGGCTACAAGAATGGATAGTAAAACAGACAGGCTATAAGTCTTAGTTGTATGCAAAGTTAGACATAACTTGTCCGTGGGTTAACTAAGTGGATATACAGGTTAGAAGCAAGCTGTAAAATTTAATGAATTAGAACTACTATTTCGTATAGGTACACTCTGCGGTTGTGGATAGCACTTTAGGGGATTGGCATAGATGTAAGGTAGGGCTTCGACCTTAGTACAGAATTAATAGCATGTTCATAGGAATTTTGGATGTGTTGTTGCATACGTTAATGCTCGCCAATATACCATAAAATCAAATGTTTAGCAAGTTCTGTTTCATTGTTACTTCTACATTAACTATATTAGCTCTTGAAAATGTCAATAAATCAATCAAAACTCTACATTTTCCAGTGATCGTTCTAAGAGGAAAGTCCGTTAAAATTTTACGATCAGATATTTATTACCTTTCGCTTTGAAGGCAAACAGTAAACACAACAACTTTACCTGCTGACGCAATATAAGCCGATTTAGAAATTAAAATAACTGTTAAATTCACATTTTTGAACGGCACACATTGCACCCCTAGTGACAGACTGTGGCCCTCTTGCTAGAAATCACCTGCACATTTTAGTACTTAAATCGTATAAAAATAAAAGTTACAGATTCGGTGATTAACGTGGCCAGTGTGGCCACCTACTGTGTCCCAGAAATTTAATAAAGTCTTACAATCGAGGAGACAGTCGAAGAAGTAGTGACAAATGGACAAAACTAAATTTGCCATGTCCAATTTACATCACAGAGAAAAAGGTATTGTTGCCAAAACTGCAACTTTGCTTGTTCGCCTTACAGATCGCACGTATGATCTTTGAAACAATACAAGTAGGCGACATACATTTTGTTCGTGACTCTCACATGATACATAATTGAATCCATGCTTTTTGTTACGACTGACTGGGTTTTTATGAAAGTTTCTTCGTCTCGAAGCGTAGTCTCTTGAAAGTTTACTCGTTCAGTATTTCTCGTGAGAATATGAGAAGTGTAATAGACGGTGTTGTCTAATGAAATTCTAACAAGACTTGTTGACTGTGTTAAAAAATATATCTGTTTTTGGATCCAGCTCTCCTGCATAATGTTCTGCCTTTCAAACTTTACCAAATTTTGGTAGTAACGTCTCGTGTATTGAGACACCAAAGTTAAACCTAACTGTAACTATTCACTCCCCAACTCCCAACTACTATCCAAATGTCAAACCATCACCTGCATGTGAAATCAGAATAGTAAGTCCCAGCAACATGCGGAAACTACAACTTTACCCTTCCGTCGACAGACTAAGTTCAGACGGCAAACGCCTGACTCCCGTTTATAACTACACTCACGGATTGTACGCTAGGCGTTCGCCTAGAAAGGCGTACCTCATTAGCCGTTGTAAACGCGCGTTCATCAAACGCCAGTCAAGCTTTCGTTATTAGAACTTAGCCTTTATTGCCGTACTTGTAAGCGGCTCGTCGATTTCTATCTTAGTATGGATAGCGATGCTCGTTAGGAACTTTAATCTCACTGCGATCTGCACAAATTAACTGAAATTATGCTCTGGCCGAATCTGTTACGAATGAGTTTTGCTTCATCGTTTGTTTTGGAGTGAACGCTCTAATTCTAATATGACTTTTGTTTGTTTAGCCTCAAATGTTTTTGGGATTAAAATCATGTATTAGCATCACTAGCAGCTACCAAATCGTAGGTGCTCAGATGGGAATAAAATTAATCATTTTTATTGTTCCCATTATAAAAAAATTATATTATTATTGATTGGTGCTCAGATGAAAATAGCTTTGGTGCTCTAAGCTTAGGTGCTCTAAAAATTGGTGCTCAGATGGGAATACCTCCTTGTAATCCTCGTTGGTCTAGCCGCTAGACCAACGAGGTAGTCGCGCTTACGACCGCTAGACTCTAGCCGTCTTATTACAAAACGAGGTTTAAAAAAAGTACCGGGTTTAGTACAAGCTCTGATCCATGACCTTGACTAAACCGTATTACAAAACGAAGTATAACGCTAGTCCTAGAACAATCTATGGTACCAAAATACGTCAAAGTTAAACCATCGTGACCCCTAGTTTAACTATGGTACTAAATTGTCAAAAGATGGTTTTCGTTGATTTATCTTAGTATTTTAGCCGAACTGTAGGTTATATTGCATCAACTTTAACTTGTACATAGTTTAGTGCATCAAATATGTCAGTTTTATGCATCACTAACCTTTTCTTCTGACATCCAATTTTTAATTTACACTCCTTTTTTCTTTGGTTAATACATTTTCTTAAAAAAAAAACATTAATGCACACGCCACACACTATCTCACCACAAAAGAATACTGTTCTTTTACTTGTATTTAATTAATAATCTTGAAGTGACACCGGACATTTTAGTTTACTTTAAGTTGTAACATAAACATTTCGATAACATTACTCGTATTACGCGCGCCGCTCAGTTCACTCCGTTATACGCTCTAGATCGATAGTTGTTACAAAACAGAACAATAATTATTGAATTGTGAACATGCATTTAAAAAAATACAAGTTTGAATATTTAAATACCTTTAAATAACAATACGTTAAATTTTACCACTACAAATAACAATTTAAACAATATTTTTTCTTTACATTACGCGCATAGAACATTGAACGAACGAATGAATGAAATCTTTAGTCCAGAGACGATCTTTGGTACTAAATAGTCCTTTGTTGGTCTACGATTTGTAATACGATTTGCTAGTACGGGAACAAACCTAGATCTTTTAGTTCTGGTTTAAACCTTGTACTTATGGAAGTTTTTATAATAAGATGGTAGCGGTCGTAAGCGCGACTGCTGAGCATGAGGCACTGGGGTCGATTCAGAAACTGGGCTCGGTCAGGCAAAGTGTTATTGGGTTTTTTTTTCAGGAATTAAAAAAAAATAAGTAGCAGCCACGAGGTATGGATTTGTGTCCCATTGTTGACAATAGGCTCGCCCCCTATGACATGGGACTTGCTAGGTACACCTCTTCTAACCCTTCGGAGATCACACAGGGGTTAGGTTATGTTTTAGTTGTATTGTCTCTTATACCAAACTTGATAAATATTCAGGAAAACCCTGCGATGTGGAACGTTTCTGTACCAGGCTCAGTCTCACTAATTGCGATCGGTTAAGTGGTTAAGGTCTATAATATCTTCTATAATACAAATATTAGTCTACTAGCCTTACCCTCAGCATCTCTTACGTTTTAGTCGGAAATTATTTCACGGGAACATTTTAATTATAGCCTATGGCCTACACTCGGGGATAATAATAGCTTCCCATTAGTGAAAGAATTTACAAAATCGGTTTTGTAAATCCAGAGATTACCCCTCCTACACAACCTCAAAAACTTTACCTCAGTATAGGTGAGTCTATTGTTTGTCATCTACTCTCTACTGTCACGTAAATAAGTATTTAGAATAACATTTATGTTAAACAAATACAAGTCTCAAACACAGACAGCTACAACCATTTGCATATAGTTATCAGTTGAGATCTGTTTATTGCCGTCTTTCGAAATTTTCCCTTTCGCGTAGGTTTCCTCGCCTTGCATCGTGTTAATACTGAGCTGAAATTGGCAAAGCATGTCTGGGCGTTGATTACCAGTCTTACCAACTTTGGGGTTTCCCCCCAAATTGAGGTGGTAAATAAATCAAGTGGATTTTTTTAGGGGCGTCATATTTTGAGGGATTTTATCAATGAAAAAGATAGTTGCCGATTTGCTCCAAAAGGTCGCTCCATCTTAAGTGAAACCCGGTAACACCGATACCGATTATAAACCACATAATATGATTTTAAAAAGACAGAACCAGAAGAAAATGCACTTCTATCGGAAGTGTTCAATGATGGATAATCTGGGTGCCCCCGCCAAGTCTATACATATAGAATATTGTTTATTATTTACTAATTAATTATCGTTAAGTTTTATTTATTTTAGTAATAGTTAACAAAAATGTAGATATTCAAGTAATTATTGTGAAGGGTTTTTTAACTTAAGCTTTCGTGGAAAATATGTTTGAGAGTTGATAACACTCTTGATTACTAACCCGTGCAGGCTCGTAGGTGTGACGCGGTAGTTACTGGGGCAAATTGAGTTCTGTCATAAGCACCTGCATGTAGTGTAACCCGAGTGACGTTGGCTTTCATGAATTTTGGTGTGCTGTGTTGTGAGGAAGGTATTATAGGTGCCAAGAATTAAAATGCCGACTTGGTTGATCGATCGAAGGAAAAAAATAGTTTTCACGTGCTTTTCGTTTGATTGGTGGAGGAGCTCGTGGTTAAATAATAATAGCCACTCGGGTCAATCTTCAGGTTAAGCCGCGTTTGCCTAGGTTATTCCGTGGATGGGTGACCACCCTTAACATACCCGAGTTTTCGAGAAATTTCTGTTTTTCCTACTCCTCCGCTATTCTTTTCTGATTAATTTCGTTGCGGGATCCAAGACAGTCAAATCATTTCTCTGGGACTTCGTCGAGCTTCATTGTCTCGGCGCTTTTCTTGTGGTCGCCACTGTTGGTTCTGGCTTACAGAAGTTACAGTGGTTTGGGAATAGTGAGGCGGGCTTGCCCCATTAAAAAAAAATACCCGAGTTTCCTCCATGCCTCGGAAAGGCCTCAGCCTCGGCTGCCTCAGCTGTCAATTGTAGATTTTTGGCAGTCGTTACAGGTTACCCGAAAATTTCACAACCAGTCTTAGCCAGGTGTATCGTATTACCTCGTACCAACTAGGTTGTAGAGGTTTGATATCCAGTCGCTCCATGTAAAATACTGGTATTCAGTAAGACCCGAACCGAAAGACTGCATCCGGTAAGACTGGTAGCCGGCCCTAACATGGTTGGGAGAAGGCTAGGCAGATAATGATGGTGCTGACATTGTACATTAAGCATATACATACATGAGCACGATGTAGTTGTTTCACCCATATACTTAATTAATTCTCAATTTCTAGGGCCTAGATATTGAGATTTGCGCCTAGATTCTATGTAGGCGCTATGATTAGGTATATAAAAATATGTTTTCGGAAATTGGCTGTGGTTACTTCTCCTCAATATTTATCAAAACTTCACCTTGCCCTTATCTTTTAATTCGGTTTCAAGTTACAAACTTCATCGGGAATTCGGAAAGTATCGTCTCTCATCGAAAAGGAAACTTGAGACTTCAGCTCGTAGAAACGTGAAAAGGGTTGAAATAAATTTCCACAAGGACGAGCAACTGTATGGAAAGGTCAATACACTCCATTGTTATAAGTACCTAACTCAGTAAAGTTTTAGATGTCCACAAATAAATCTAAGAGTCCAGGGTATTGAATATAAGCCTTTGTTACATAATGAACGTCCACCTAAGCCTTTTAATAAATAAGTTGCGAATAGAATTATGACTTCAGAGGTCATTGTTGTTTGAAGACTTAATGGAAAATTGCAAGTTACGATCATTTTGAACGTTGGAGTAAACAGTAGTAAGGTATTACTTCCTAGTCCTACAGAGAGCTGTCCTGTTGAACGTGTTAAACGTCCCATTAACACGCAATAGTGTGGTGTTCGGTGGGTGGACGGGGTTCCTACAATTAAGGGGCACTGACCGAGGAATGAAGTTACAGTCTGGCTTTGCTGCAAATCAGGAAACATTGTGTTGGAGAACAAAATAAAAGTCATGATAAATTACAGGAAGATGCTTCTATAATGTTGTCCTAAAACAGCCCTAATTAAGTAAAATTTATATCTTCCAGGCATACTTTAAATAAGGGAAATTACTAGTTAACTCAGAAGTCCCAAGCCCCTAATTTTGACTAATAACACGAGCAACGAGAACACATTAGCATATTAGCAAAGTTACTAACATTAGCGAATGCGCCAAAGCTAAGGTCACTGAACACTGAAACCAAACAAGCAACCACAACATGCCTAATCTTAACATCAAGCCGCAGAAACTAATGAGACGTCCAGATACAAATCTAGTAGGATTAAAAGTCACCCTACTATCGTTAAGAAACAACAATTAGGTCAATAAATCGAAGTAATAACATTATCTCTTGGCACGCGACCCGTATCCAATCCAAACGAAAAGTATTGAGGGAATTTATTCCTTTTCCATCCCTCTCTATATGCGATTGGGTGAACGGGATATAAGATCTTGGATCGGAAAAATAAGTTCTGCTGGGAGCTTTAAGTTGGCTGAAAATTTTCGCAGCTCGAATTTAGCTGTGGAGGGGTATAAAGTGATTCAACTTTAGGAAAATATATTATGAGAAGGGTATTGGCTCGTGTCATACTGTGATCGGATTTTATTGCTACTGTTCTCGTCCAGAGTTTATTCAGCACTTATTATATGTTTTATCCTAGACGAATAACATAGTTTTTTAAAGGTTTTACTTTTTTCAGTGTTTTATTTTTTAATTCAAACTTTTCCGACTTGACTACGTTAGACTAGAACAACATTTTTATTTTAATAATCACCACAAAGTTATAAAATGATGTAGAAGTGAGTGGTTTTAATATTTTCATGAATAAACATGTCGGGGTTAGAAAATATTTTTCTAGAAAAGTATATTTGTAAAAATAGTAAAATAAACCGCGTTTTCATTGTAGAGGTAGAGCGCGCTTGAGGGAAAAGTGTTTTGTAGCATTCCGCCATTTTGACGTGTTTCAAGTCATATATAATATGTTACACAAATTAAAATGTACCAGATAGGAAGGTACTTCCAAAGACTAGTTGTTACTACGGCCTCATTAAGTTTCCAGTAATGCCAAACACGTAACGAAACTAAATAACATATACCCAAATTTATTGAACCCCTTATCAAAATCGTGTCCAATCTAACTTTCTGACAACCACATAGAAAGGCGTAGTTCACATAAATGGCGTAGTTTAGTGTTTTAACAAAACGAAGGATTCAGTAAAGGTCTGGCTGCAATTAATTAAAAGTTAGAAACATTAGCATACTTTGATTAGACGATCCACGTGTGTGGGTGGGTAGTGCTCAAATGCCCCTCCCTGGGGCGTTTACGCAACCGTTCTGTTTATGTGAACGTTACCTATGCCTAAAAGAGGACATTGTGGCTGTTTCAAACTCTATACGACCTCTGAACTGAATGCGTACATGTTCACAAGTTTTTATTGGAATAATACCAGTGTTAGGTCATAGCTTACGTGAATATTCTCATTGTTCTCTTCCACGGAAAATGTTATAAAATTGCGAAAGCGATCTTCAATCACGTATAATACTACATCTCACCCATTATACCTATAATGGGTGAGATGTAGTGGCACGCATTTATTCAATTTCGTGATCAATCATCAATGTACCAGGCCACTACGAAAGACTTCATGGATAAGCGCTTTTGTCTGCAACATACGTATTTATAACATTATTTTTTCCTTTATTCCAGAAAACAACCAAAGACATTTGCATTCGACCACTGTTTCTACTCCCTGGACCCATCCCTGCCACACTTTGCCTCTCAAAAGACAGTATTCGAATGTCTTGGCAGGGATATACTGGACAATGCTTTCGACGGGTACAATGCTTGTATCTTCGCTTATGGACAAACAGGTAAGTGCTCTTTTACCTAGATAATAAGAACTTATATTCAACTGATTACCTGGCTTGTCTGAAAAGCTGTGTCTTATTTGTATCGATGCGACATTAAAAGCTCCAAATGTAATAGGAAGAAGGACCTATGTAGAAACGTTGTTTATAAAAAACCAATTAAGTAAATTATTTTTTAAATGTTTGGTATTCTCGAAATTTTTCAGGCGATCGCTCAATAATATGCATAATAATAATTAAATTAGGAGATATTGTATTTTCGTATTGTTAGGAGGTTTCTTTCTCTGGAGCCCTGACCGTAGCTTGGACTCTGTTCCCGTGGGCTACATTTATTTATTTATTTTTTTTATTGTTTTTTGTAAAGAATATTTAAAAATGTAATAAGTTTGTGACAAAATAAATAAAGGGAATTAAATTAAACTTTTACTACGGAATATCTTACGGGATAATTCATTATTATAAGCTACCAATATTTCTAAAGAAGCGCCATGGTCGAAGGATGACTGGATACAGTAATTGTAATTTGACAATATCACAGTTTAGTTATAAATCGTGAAAACTGAAAACGTTATTATTAGATATTCACATAAAAGCTCTTATGCAGAAACTATGTATTTACACATTTCTGCCCTGTCTGCTATTTCGAGTCGTTAACATATTTCTTCTCCCAGGCACTATTTCACCGCTCTAGAGTAAGAAGCTTATGAGATTCCGGGAATCATGCCCAATGTTACCGGAAATTGTCTAGAAACTTAAAAAATTGCCAGCTATGTATATTCGACAGACTTCCTATTAAGGTTAGTTCGTTTCGTGGAAAAACATTGCATACTTCTAGACTTCGGTCTGCCTTGCTGTTTTAGTGGATGCAAGCGCAACTGCCGAACGCGGTCCTCGATTTGAGTCCCAGTTCGGGCAAAGTCTTATTGGGTTTTTGGGTGATTGATGGCAATAGGCTCGCTCCCTATTACGTGGGACTAAGCATACCAGCCAAAATGTGGGTATACTATTAGGAACACGTCTCTTCGTTGATGTAGTGGTATGTTACTTTTAGATTTTCCGTAGTTGTTGGTTTCCATTTTCAAGATATTTTATGCGTCAGAATAAGCACATCTGCATGAAAAAGTAGAGCATTGTGGCTGAAGATGTGACGATGATTTAAATCAATTCATGTCGTGCTGCAATTTTTGTCCATCATTATTTATTCATTTTAACAATAACATGTACAAAATAATAAAGTAAAAAAAACTAATTGCTGACCAACTCTGCTATTAATGTAAAACACTCTCTCTCTTGAGACAAATAAATAAACAATTAAATACAATATGGAATGGAATATTTGGTTAAATAAAACCGCATTAAGTCCAGACTTGTCTAGTTAATGCTAATTTATGTCTCGAGAACAAAGCTCCGGGAACGGCTAGTGTTTCGCCAGTTCAACTAAGGCCCTAAGGGGTTAATGTGCCATGCTTTAACATGAACCAAAGAAGGGTTTCTTATTCAGACAGGGCTTCGACCGACCAGAGTTTAAATTCTGTACAGAGTCCACTTCAATCTACCACAATATGTCAAATATCTTTAAGTAATTCTCAAATTTATCGCTGAAGCATGGATGACAGTTTTCTACATAAAGATTCAGCAATAAGCAAAAATACCCAAATATCTTTTTTTAAATTAAATGGCAGTCTCTCGCCACCCTCGTTATCAAGTTCCGTTTCCTTTCGTTAACTTTGAAAAGGTTTTCGCGTACCCACTGGCGTATATACTCATTATATTACATTTAGGTAGGTCCTTAACCTAATTCATACGTTCTTCTGTAAGCTTAACATATTCAGGTTTATTCTAACCAATCTTACCTTTTCCCAAGCACATGTTTATTATAATGTAATTTTACTAAAAGGATTTAGAAATGACAGTTTGAAATCCTTGAAGCATATTCTGTTAGACCGGCTGTTTCAACAAATTCGAAAACAATGGTAGATTTAAATGTTTTTGCAAGTAAAACATTTAGGTAATCTGTGTGTACTGAGTAAATATTTAAGTTCATAATGTAAGATAATGAAAGCATTATTTAAGAATATAAAGTTTAATCCTGCAGCCAAATAAAATATGTTGCTCGAGTAATTCATCAGCAGATTTTCTTAAAAATAAAATATAGTTACTACATGAATTAGGTTTCGTAATTACATTTTAACAGAGAAGAATTCCCACTTCCATAACAAAATGATAAGATAATATTTACTGTTCATTCGTCGGGCTTATGCTCGTGTTTACGACTGTCTACGGGTATTAACTTTTACGATCGTATGTAAGAGAATCTTCAGTATATATCGCACATGTCCCGTACCGTACCTGTACAATATAGCATCCAGTCTTCGGCCTTGAACTTCCTTTGTCCTTTAAGCTTTATGATACCCATTCTGCAGGATCATTTTCCCTTTCATTAGATATTCATAGCGCAACCTGGTGGCTGTTTCATTGTTTCAACTGTTTGCATCTCGTTGTTGACCATTTTGTTTGTACTATAAACTAGCCATTCAACTCCGGCTTTCCTTCGAGATTTATAACCCAACCTCGCCCACTTCGCTTCGTGTAATTTTAATCTTGTTTATTGCTCTTGGCCGACGAAAAATATGTATTACTTATGTAGTAGGATTATTTCAAAAATTGAGAAATATTTTGCTGTACTCGAATTTGTTTGTTTTTGTGCTGAAAATGTAGCCCGCTGAATTATTTATGTGGAAATTTAGTTTTTCTGCGCCCGTCCTAAATCTTTTTGAGTTTCTGTCGTCTATACATAGGCTTTATTCCCTAGAGATCAAGTTTATGTAGTGTGAAAGAATATTCGAATTCTGTCGAAGTGAAGGTCAATTATTCGGAGCATAATTTATTAAGTTCGAATTGGTGGTGTAGCAAAAGTTCTCCTCTAGGAAAAGGTCGCTTGGGTGTTTGATATTTATTGGATTCCTCTGAACGCACCAATTTATTAATTAGGAGAAAAACATGTACCATTAATTTAACAGAAAAATCCAAGTTATACCAAAATATTGAAAACATCAAAATGCACGATAACAAAATACTTTATTCATGAATTTAAATTAAAACTCAGCCTAACACCGCAAAAAGCTCCCAGGACAGTTTACAAAGCACCAATAAAAATAGTAAACCCTACTCGCAAACGCAATGAGCGAAAAACTCTCAATTCCCTGCGAGCTCCAGGATGATTCACTTACCGGACGGACGGTGTTCCGGTTCTATTAAAAATTCCGACACGTGGGTACAAATGGCTCGCGAAGGGCGGGACGTGCGCTGGCGCCTGCCCGACCGTGAAGGGATTTGTGCACGCACCGCTCCGTGAGGCCGTGACGTCACGTACGAGACAGTTACACCCGCCCGATATGTTGCTACTGTTGAATTTTACATGGTGGTCCTTTTTTTGTTTGTTTGGTGAAAGTAGTTCGCATGTTTTGGGAGTATTTAAAGAAAGGACCATAGATGAGTTTATATCCGCTATTGGATCGTTGGTCTGAAGCCTGAAAGTCTGACTACCAGTTTTTCAAAAGCCTATTATTGACCACATCGCTGGCTTCAGGAGGTCAGGTAAGCAATTGCTCTATGTATAATACTGATTGGAAAATACTGACTCAGACTGAAAGTCTACCCCATAATCATGTAGGTTAGGTTAATAGGCAGACGACGTATTGCTAACAGTACTAGAAGGTATGCCTAATAATTTGGGAGCAAACCAAAAATTTTAGCCATAAACATCCACTTATATTAAATCCACCTTCACTTGCTGAAAGACCTTATTCAGGACGTTCCATCGTTGTCACAGAAAGTTTAATGATATCCAAACATTTATGCCTCAAACCTCCTCCCGTCATATGAATGACTCGCGAGGCACAGTTTCTCATATAAACGTTATTTTTGAGCTCATTATGCTGAAAAATGTCGCTGCTCCTTGGTGGGTGTTTGTGAAAAACTCTTCAGTATATTTACTGCTTTTGTTTTGTGCCTTTCGTTTTTCATTTCAATTTTGTTAAAAAAATAACACTTGGTTCCGGTAAATTGTTGCCGATTCTACTTTGTAAAAAAAATAAGAAGCGAATGGTGTGTGAATTTTCACCCTGCCTTACGGCACAGTAAAAACAAGGTGATGACCTATGAAACGATGGATGGATTATGTGAAAGATGATATTGGTGGGAAGGGAGTTACTTATACGATAATAAATAATAAAGGAGTATGGAAGAATATGTCACGATAAACCGTCTATGTAAAGGCAAGAGAATGATGATAATAAATGATCTTGCATATAGGTACGGCAGCAAGCACGTAAAAGTTTTGAGTATGAATGTGGATGGGTATAAGAGTAAGACTACCAAAGTAACGATGGATAGACTGTGTAAAGTATGATATAACCAGAAAGGAGATGCCTGATGAGATGACGAGTAAAAGAGAAGTATCGAATAAAATTACAGAAGTTAGTAAGTAGTTAGTAGTAGTTAACAAAAATAATCGAATTAGTCCGTCATATAGATTACCAAAAAATATTGGACACGTATAAACAAACAATGAAGACGATACAGTGCTTTGAAAACTCGTGTGACGTCACCAACCCCCACTCAAATCTTTGACGCGTTTTATCTTCGTCAATGTTTATTGATATGATAAAACAAAAAATACGAGGTATTCAAATTATTATCGATTACTTTTATTAAACACCCTATCAGCAACTACTAAATCTTAGGTGCTCAGATGGGAATAGCTTTGGTGATCTAAAAATCGGTGCTCAGATGGGAATACCTCAAAAATACGTATCCAATATTTTTCGATCTAACAGACGGACTAATTAGAATCACATTTTTTTAAGTCAGTAAACACCCCTATTGGGATAAGCGCAAGACAATGATATAGGTACGGCAGGGTCCCAATACTGTTACAATTTATCAGTTGCTTAAGCAAAGCAAATTAAACCAACTTTGTATAACCTACATTCTTAGCGACACTTGTACAGGCTTTAATTACAGACTCGCACTTAATTATTCGCTTCGCTCCACGTATGTGTGCTTTCGAAATTGTTTAAGTTTCCGACGTGGAGAGCAATTTAAGTTTCATATTAGTTTCCAATGTTTACAGTATGGAACTAGAAAAGGTTATGATTATTTCCAAATTGCGCCCTGGCAATGGTTCGGCGCTTTATATTGAGGATAAACATTGCTCAATGGTCAGTTTTATTTGAGTACAATTGTATTTCCCATGCGGAATGCGGACCTTTCTGTCTGAAATGTTTTGGGATGTAGATTCAATAAATTTCTATGTTTTGGATCATTCTAGCTTTATGTTATACGTACGTGATGCCGAGCCAAGAATGTACAATTGCGCTACAGATGACATGAAAAACCGCGTGACCACCTGAGCTGGACTGGGCCTTAATAAAATGTATTAACAACAAGCAATCCTTAACCCTCAAACGTTGCATATGCAAACAGAACTTCAGTTATTCAAAGAAACCTCTCCTGGTATACCGGCAAAGGTAAAACGAAAACGTACTACGCGACTCGTTTGCAAGGAGTTAGCTCGCAGTTTTAAATTATGCTCCTTATTAAAACTTGATGTGGAAAGCTTTGATGTGTTACACATGTTTATTTGAATGTGCAAACACGTCCTGTGAAGTCCGTAAGACTTTGTGGTGTTGGTATTCGTTTTTAGGGTTTCGTAGTTAAAATGGAACCCTTTCAGTTTCGCCATGTTCGTCTGGCTGTCTGTCTGTATCTCCAGTACACATTAAAATGGGGATGATTTTTATTTCTCGCAAAGCCCATTGTGTGATAAGTCTAAAAAATATTAGGTACGAGTTTGCTTGAACAGTTTCTCGCTTAAGGGATTCGTTTGAGCCCAAGAGCGGGAGGGGTATTTGATGATATCACACATACCCAAAAAAAAACTGATTCGTTTTTGAAATATTAAACTTTAAAGTGCAAATTTTTGTTAGACTCAACTTATCATAGAAGTTTAATGTATATAATTCTTGGTTCACGGCTTTCAGTTCTGTAGGTATAAGGAATAAACTATTACACTAACTATGAGACACTATAGGAAAATCAATATCAGCTGCCGCCTTTGAAAGTCGTGTAACTGTATTAGGTACTTAGCGACGTGGTTAATAGGTTTAAAGGATTACCTCAGTAAGTACCTATTGTGGTGACAAGAGTAGTTTAAATTAGATTGTTATCTTATTAAGGCCGTCGTTCATCTATTTAAATAAAAAGAAAAATCCTGACTGACTCATTGACAGGTTCATCAACGCCCAGCCCAAACCCTTGAACCTAGAAAGCTGAAATTTTGCAATGGGGTTCCCTTTATAATGTAGACTAAGAATAAGGAATGATTTTTCGGAATTGAACCCCTGAAGGAGTTTTACAGGGGATGAATGTATGTATGGAAAATTTACATTTTTCGAGTTTAACCGACATTCATGCGGGCAAAGCCGCGGGCAAAAGCTAACTTACTAGGTTTATTCTACGGAGATATGGAGTGGTTCTATATTAAGATTTGTTTTCTTCCGAACGACCTCGCTGGAGAATAAATTACTTACGTTAATGTTTACAAAATACAAGATCTATTTTTGTGGGACCGGTGGAATCTTAGCGCCTTGAATGTAAACAGAACGATATCGTAAACAAAATTAAGAAGCGATATTGGGATGGTGTTTGATTTTTGCAAATTACCTGTTATGTTCGATAAACATTAAATATTGAAACTACATTTGCGATAGTGGTACATAGGCGTCATTAACTCTACCAGTCAACCTTTGGGTTAGATAGGATATCTAGCAAAAATAGAAATAAAACGAGAAACCTAACAATCTTTATGACTCGTCTTTCAATATTTAAGAGTGTTATTATTTTTTGCTATAAGCTTTTTCAATGCCAGAGCGTAACGCGTTCCAGAGCTTTATAGTTGAGATAGCGTAAGAATTTGACATAAAACCTTAACCAAAACCCATAAAACATTAACCTTCAACTACCAAAAAACCATTACACACATGCATTGTTTTATTTTAGAAAAGTCTTTCACTCTATCGCTTTTGAAAACTTGGAAAAACTTTGAAAAGACACTTGCGTTTAACTCCAAACAAAAAGTCATCAGCAGCAAATCGAGTATAAAGAAATAAATCCTGCGTGAAATCTGAAAGATCGGAGATAGAAAATATTTTGACAGTACAGAATAAAGTCAAGGCGTATTTCAATGTCTTCGAACCTCTGTCATCAATCATTTCTGTCGCATTTGAGGGATTATTGGAAATAGACTGTGGCTGAATTGAATTTCCCTTTGCTTGACTTTATTGGTAAACAAAAAAGGCATGCTAAGTAGTAATTCAATTATGAGAAAATTAATATGTTAAAATGTTTCATTTGAATCGAATTTTGATGTCCGTTGACATGAAGGGCTAATAACGAGGGCGGATCAATAAGTCCGTGATTTTTTAATTTCTTGTCTTTTAACTGAAAGGCAACACTGCTCCTGTCAACAGGCAACTATCAGTTGACTTCTGTCAAAATTTGAACAAGCTGCGTCTATAAGTTTGTCTTTGACAGTCATTGATAGCAGACTGCCGCGTATTTTGAGAAGAAAATGGAAAATAGTGAATTTCGTGTGCTCATTAAGCATTATTTTTTGAGGAAAAAAACCATCACTCAAACCAAGGTTAAGCTTGATGAATAATAGCTATGGGGTCTCTGCACCATTAATTTCAATGGTAAAGAAGTGGTTCACAGAATTTGGTTGTGGCCGTACAAGCACGGAAGATGCCGTCAATATGGTTATGTAATACCGACAGCTCTTGAACGTGGATAACATGAACTGATCGTTTTTAGTTTCATGGCATTGTGTGAACACACTTTTTTTTTGGCGGGTGGCAAATCATCGAATTGCCCCTCCCGCTCTTGGGCAGAGCGAAAGGGAGTGTCAGACTCAATGTGTTTTTGGTCTGAGATCATAAACATCATTCTCTTGCTCTTATCCCAATTTATTTGAAGTCGGCTTAGCATGTCAGCCTCCTCTGTACTGCTCTAAAACTCGATTCGTGTTCTTGATCTAAGATAAAGCTGCTTAAGGTGAAGGCGACGAGGTATCCCGCGAAATTCGAATTTCCTTACGTTTTTTGAATTTGCCGGTCAGCTGGCTACCACGTCGCCTTCACCTTAAAGTTTGCTGTAAGTACTCATGTGATTGATGCAAGGAATGATGATTATATCGTGTCTGTTTATCAAAAAAAAACGTTATATAAAATGGATCTTACTATTCCGTCAGATCTGGGTCTGAAATCCAACGGACTGCCATCAAACTTATCACCGAACAATATTTGTTGACCAGATTCTGCATAATATATAGAAATACGGCGTTAGTGAGCGAAACGTTTGTTTATTTACAGATTAAGTTCAAATAACCGGTTATTGTAAGGCCACTGAACATTTAATTATAATGGTAATAAAAGAATATATGAATATCCTTTGAAATAGATTCTCCATACTAAAAATCATTGCTTTGTATTGAAGAAACTAATGATTTTGTGTTGACTGTTGTTTAGTTTATGATGTGAATGTAAATCATGTATGAAAACATTCAGCCAGTTCATAAAGGGAAGCCCATTAATTACACAGATACCTACATTCCATTAAATAAAGTCTGTTTTTGAAATAGTAATACAACGTTCATTCATTCCTTAGCGGATTCACTTAGGCGGAATAACGACTGAATCCCGACTCCTATTAACTTTTCACATAGACTCGGAACATTGTACAATACATTATCTTTTCTTAAGTAAGGCCTGTACACACTGTAGCGGCGATCGGCGGCGGCGACCTCTCGCGCCCGGCCCTGGTGCAAGCCATGGTCCGGGGCGAGGAGGAATGGGACGCCGTCGCCTCCTTCTGCGAAGCAGTGATGCTAGCGAAGGAGGTGGCGGAACGCGAGAGGGAAAGAACCTCTCATCCCAGCTGCCGCGGGAGGCGCTCCGGGCGTCGGGGGTCACGCGATGACCTCCGGCCACCGTAGACGCGGGCCTGTGGACGGTGAGTGATGGGCTAACTCGCCGTCCGTCCGTCTTACGACGAAAACAGGCCGTGTCGACGGCGCGTTCGTGTTCCACGCGCGCCTCAAAGAGATGTCAGCAACATGGGAGGGGCCCGAAAGGGCCGACGCCCGTCGGGGCCGACGCCCGTCGGGGCCGCGGGTTGTACACTAGTTATCGCGGCCTCGACATAGAGGGCTAAGAAGGAACATGGGTGGTTTTTAGTCAGTAGAAGTCTGACACTCCCTTTCGCTCTGCCCAAGAGCGGGAGGGGTTATTCGATGATTTACCATCCGCCAAAAAAAAAGGCCTGTACACACTGGCGATTTACGAGCGTGTTTGTAACGTGGCGATTGAACTCTGTGCTGTAATGTTTTCGCCCTGATTGCGTAACGAGAGCGATTGACATCGATTTACAAGACAGAGTGAAACAAGTGTACAAAACAGGATGACAAATTAGTCACCTGTTCTCCCCAAGAGACATACTTATTCTATGCATAATACCGAAGCATCATTTTTGAATAGGATGGGATATAACTTTCATAGCCCAAGTAGTTTAATGATGAATAGAAACATCCTTGCACGGATAAAAGTGATCAAATCCCGTGTATTTTAAAAATGTGAGCACTCTTGACGCAGAGTTTTCTCCATGTCACTCCCGATCCGGATACTCCTCGCAAATACCGACATGAGACGGAGAGCAAGCGAGGATCACCACTGAACAATGTACAATGAACTGGTTACTATACACTTTTGCACTCGATTAGCCTCGGAGTGTCGACGGGTTTGCACAGATACCATAAAAACGCGGCTTACATCTCGCATACACCACGTTCCCTAAAGTGCAAGTGTGATGAAGCCCTTAGTCTCACCTACATTGGAATATTAAAGTATAAAATATATTCAGGAACGTCCGCAAAGTAATTTTGGGGTAACAAAATATGCAATTTACGTCTAATGTATCAAGTGAAATGGCGTAAAAATGTGAGCTGAACGTAATATAAAAATATTTTTTTAAGGCCGTGTCGCGGTTCTTATAGGTATGTGAGCAGAAACTTGAAACGGTTATTGAGTCAAGTTTAGACGTTTTCATGGAGTTATAATACTTATATTGGTGTTAAACCGTACGTTCGTTACTTTATAAAGTCCCGTCACCTTCCGATAAAAAAATTAACAGTATTTAACATAACGACACGCCTGTAATCTCCGAAGGTTAGGCAGAGGGTTAGGTGAGGGCCGCGGGTTGTACACTAGTTATCGCGGCCTCGACATAGAGGGCTAAGAAGGAACATGGGTGGTTTTTAGTCAGTAGAAGTCTGACACTCCCTTTCGCTCTACCCAAGAGCGGGAGGGGTTATTCGATGATTTTCCACTCGCCAAAAAAAAAAAAGGTGTACCTAACAGCACACCCAAATTACACCTGAATTGTGTTTACCTGGCGAAATATGGATGTGCTGCAACCCACGTACACCTCTGCGTAACCCTTTTTTACTAAGAATGAGAAATAATCAAATTACTCCTTCCGCTCTGGGTGGATCAGTAAGGCGTGTCAGACTTACAGGCCAAAACCCACCCTTGTTCCTTCTAATGCCTTTTGCGTTCCAGAGCCGCGGTGACTTTTTAACAAATTCCGTAACTCTGTAAGGCACTGGGCCTAGACCTCTACCTAACCCTGTGATAACAAGCGTGGCGTTATGATGACGTTAGTTGTTGTTAGTTTTCCAGATACATACATAATTTCATTGACAACATTAATTATCACGAAACCGACAACAAAACTGCATAACGTAATTAATTCGGTTCCGTTTCTGCATCATCACATCAGTCAAACAAGCTCAAATTGGTCCCACGAGGTTAGATTAATTAACTGTGTATCTAGGACAGTAATGGTTTGAATTTAGGCAACACGTGTATTGAGGATAAGATCAACATCGATAAACCGAGTTCATTCAATATTTACTTCTGAATCTCCATAAAATATTGACAATGAAAGATAAATAGTTTAATTGGAATCATCTTTATCTACGCCTGTTTTAATTACCCTCCTTTTGGGCTTTGCCGCGGTCGGGTAAAAAACAGGACTAAATTTAAATTAACATAATATAACATCACCATATTTTGTAATCCACTCACTTTCTTTATAATAAATAAACAAAATATCACTTCTACAAAATTAATCTGCTTATCCAGTATAAATTTAATAATCTGGACAGCTTCCATAATCCAGCCCTAGCTGAAGGCTTTCAAGATATAAATTATGATAGTCAAAGCTTTAATAATAAATCGTTAGCGATATTGAATCTGAAACCTCCAATAATGGACCATCATTTAAATTTTAAAGGCGTAATACTTCATGCTCCTCCTAGCCAATTTCTATCCTATTTCCCTGGAGACAAGATAACGGAGCCTGTAGAATAAAAGGATGAAAAAAAATTCTTTTGTGGAGGCTGATAAAAAAATCCTTTGCTTCCGTCTGGTAATGAGTATGAATGGCTTCGGAATATAAAAGAATACTTAGTATATTTTTTTTAGATTTAACTTTTATGTTTCAACAAAACGTTGGACTGTTTTGTTCGTTCGGTATAATTAGAATCCTAACTATACTAATCATAAGGAAGTTTGTTTGTTTGTTACCCTTTAACGCCTAAACCACTGAACCGATCATTCCGAAATTTTGCATAGTTAAACATCATCTACATTGTCAGATGTACAGAAACGGACATAGGATAGGTACCTTCCAACCCGATAAAAAGTACTGTTTCCGAGGAAAACCACAATATCGTTCATAAGATAATAGATAGCTCCACGTGTCTTTCGAATCTATGATGGTAGAAACTACACACATCAAAAGTGTCTAGGGATCAAGCATTTTTATGCGGATTTCTTGAGATTGAGATGTGGCTTTGTAATAAATTTATGATTTTATAAATTTATATGGCTCCTTTTTGGTGCATTTCATAATTTGAATCAGGAACTGTGAATCAAATTCGAGTAAAAGATGAAAATCAGCTGTCAATATTTTCCCTATCAAAACATACAACGCATTGAAGACATTATTAGTGCTACTGTTTCCCTACTACTGATTAAAACCAACGTTATTATGGAGCGGCAACGTCATTTAAGCAGGGAAGAAATGCTCAGAGCCGTGGGAATGATAGAAGCTGGTTCCCGGCAACGTACTGTGGCTTTAGCTCTGAATACAAGTCAGAGTGTTATCAGTCGACTTTGGACACGTTACCGAAGCACTGGTACCGTGGCTGAGCGCCATGGAGGACGGTATCGCTGCACCACACGGAGACAAGACCGATACATTCAAATCTTAACTCGAAGAGCTCCAACAATAACCGCCATGATGTTAGCCGTGAGGCTTCATCACTCTTCAGGGAACTTAATTAGCGACCAAACAGTCAGAAACCGCTTGCATGAAGTGAACCTTCATTCCCGAAGACCGCTACGGGTACCACCTATAGCAATGCATAATCGTAGGATTCGATATCAATGGGCTCTTGAACACAGAAATTGGGCAGAAGAACAATGGCGTTTCGTGTGCTTTTCTGATGAGTCTCGTTTTGGTATGAGACCGGATACAAGACGTATACGACACTGGAGAACCCTTGGACGCCAACAGCGATTAAAATCCTGCCAGGAAGTCCATCCTTATAGTGGTGGAACCATCATGGTATGGGCGGGTATTTGGATCGGCGGAAGAACTGAGTTGATTTGGATCAGAGGCAACCTCAACGCTCAAATTTATGCTGAGACGATTGTATCAGACGTCATCGTTCCTCTACAAGTGCAAATCGGTCCCTTATTTCAGTTAATGCATGATAATGCACGACCGCACACCGCAAGAGTTGTAAGACAGACTCTCGCCGCAGCTAACATCAATGTCCTGCCCTGGCCTGCTCAGTCGCCAGACTTGAACCCGATTGAGCATGCATGGGATATGCTACAGAGAAGAGCTCTGCCGAATATGGAGGGTATCCAGTCGCAAGAAGACCTTTTTTTGTTGTTGCAACGAACATGGGCGGCCATTCCACAGCGTGATTTGGATGAACTCATTTTGAGTATGCCAAACCGATGTTCTTGTGTTGTTAGTGTTCGCGGTAGAAACACGGATTATTAATTGTTTAAGTTACCCAATAAAATTTTAAAGAAAACTGTTATTTCAGTCTTTTTTTCGAACTTTAATGTTAGTGGTTCAAATGTCAAAAATCCCTATATTAGGAAAATGGCAAATTTCTTTATTAATGCAAAGGTGACTTGGTTTATCGTTACTGTGACAAACGAAAACACTTTATTTGATGAATCCTTAAAGAAAATTTTAATTAATATCAATCAGGAGAAAAGTTATTGCAAAAATATATGTTGATCCCTAGACACTTTTGATGTGTGTATTATAGGAACTTAACAAATCCTAAATAGGGAATCGGACAAAAAAAACATCGTACGTACGTAACAACGTAGTCCGTCAGATAGATCTCCAAAAAATATTGAAGACGTATATTTTCTTTTTTCACATAAACAAAAATTGAAGTCAATACAGTGCTTCGAAAACTCGTTAACACTTCGAAAACGTTATATGATAGTACATTTTTTAACTACATATGACGTCACAACCACATCTTATCTTCGTCAATTTTGATTAATTTGATAAAACAAAAAACACGTATCCAATGTTTTTCGATAATCTAAGTGACGGACTAATTAGAATCATTGTTTTTTGACTCAGTCCGATCCCCTATTAACGCGATCGTTGCCGCGGGAAAATTCTAGTTAATTCCTTTTTTATTAGCCATGAAGAAGGGAATCCAATTAACTTGCTAATAATAACAAAACAAATATTTAATACGGATGTGTGAGAGCCTAAACCCGTGTACAAAACTTCCAAACTCACTCTCTTGGCTACCCTATATGGGTCACATGTTTTATTTTCACGACTTTTTCAAACATTAAACACAACTCGCGGTCAGATGTGCTTACAAAGGGGTCGTAAACGTAAATAAGTACCTTATTTAAATCTCAGGACATTAAACAACTTTTATTTTGGACTCATCTGGTGTTAAAAGAATATTGTTGTGTAAATTAATCATATTCTCGCATGGTTTTTATTTTTACACCAAAGTGGTTTCTTTATATGACTTTTAAACCTATTGCTAAGAATATTAACTTGATTAATGGTGATTTCAAAGAAATAAACGACTTCTGTTATCCAATTCGTGTTGTATTCTTAGAATTCTGACTATTATTTTTCCTCCGACAAGACACATTATTTTCCTTTCTAGTTTCTGTGACAAACAGCATCATTGAGTGTCAATTATTACAAAACTTACAATTTTTATAACATAGAAAGGAACTACTCAAAGATCATAAGAATCCCCGTCGGGGCTGCGGGTTGTACACTAGTCACCGCGGCCTTGACATATAGGGCTAAGAAGGAACATGGGTGGTTTTAAGTCAGTAGAAGTCTGACACTCCCTTTCGCTCTGCCCAAGAGCGGGAGGGGTTTCTTGATGATTTCCCACCCCCCCAAAAAAAAAAAGATCTTAAGAATCATCTTCAATTGTTTACCCTATTAAAGTAACCAAAATCACCAATTTGACTACATACTGTGATGTTGAAGAACTGTTCATAATTATCAGTAAGGTCTAGAAGCACTAATGAATCAATAAAAGTAGCAAAGAAATAACTTCCACAGGAAAACGGCTACCTGTTAATAGCTTAGCTTAGAGCTAAACATAACTCATGCCACACGCATCACCTATAAATACTCCAGACTAATTCATATGCTGTTATTATGACTAAGCATTGTTTCATACGTTTTTACCCTGACCTTTTTCTCAAACAGAGGTACCGTATTATTCAAAGTAACCAGTAACAGTACAGGTGATATTGCGGTTAAGCTTTTTAATAAAAAGTCTAATTATTATTCCGCAATTATACGGTTCGTGACTTGACACGGAATTGAGTGCGAACGGGTATTTAAGCACTGAGAAAGATTGTTTCATTATTCCTTATTAGTCGTTTGGCACATTATGAGAACTTTTTTTGCATAATTCTAGTATTCAAGAAGATTTATGATAGCAAAGCTTCTTTGTTTATTTCGTCTGATAAATATCCGTCAAAGTAGCATTAAATAACCATTTATTTAAGTCCATTTTTCTTCGACAAAAACTGCAATAAATTCATCATTAAATGCATATATACAAGCACAACGTACCTAAAATAACCCGCCACAAGGAGTCCAAAATACGGTAATTAACGTCCGAAATGAAGACAGTCACAAACTAAACCGTCTGTATCTAACTCACACATTCGTGACGTCACTTTAGTGCGTCGTTTGTTACCTCCAGAATAAATTTACTGACTCTACGTCACATAGTTGTCTCAACTTCGACTACTGAAAACGTCTGCCCTGATAAATAGGTGTTCGTTTACAGCCTACAGCAGATAATCTAATTTTAGCGCTCGCTTTTTCCATTATGGCTCATGTATTATTCCATTTTTAGGTGGATACATTAGGTTTGTTTATTTTGGACGTTGTCATTTGAAAATTCGTTTTTTTAGATTCGGGATTTATAATTCCATTTAGGCACATTGACCCTTTGTGTGTGGAGCTTAGCAGAGGTCATAGGGTAGCAGAGGGTGAATTTATGGAATGGATTATGATGATGACCCTCTGATTATAGATGCTCAAGTAATTAACAATAGCTCCACGTTATGGTTTCAAGAAATATCGATGACAATCGACTAGAAGAAAAAACCACAGCCCTATCAGTTAATAAATTCTATTAGACTATAATTTTCAATTGGTTTGGAGAAATAATGTACTAAGATATTAATGTATTAAACCTGCTCTAACTGTTTTTGGTACCAATAAAGGTTTTAAGATCTGCGATAAACATAGGTAGCTACATTACTGAAATGAATCCTTGAATATTTCATGCTTTAAGGCTCATTATTTATTTAACAGGCTTATAACCAACTGTCAGTTGCCGAAATTCAATGGATATTTACACTATTGAATCAATATTGGTATAGTGAAATTGCTTCAAAATCCTACAAAAAACAATAAAACATTATTCCAAGATAGGTATTCTTTTATTGCTATACCCCACAACTCTTATGGGAATATCTGTGAATTTATGCCTTATCTAGAAAAACAGAAACGGATCATTCCCATAGGGTTTCCGCTTAGGGAAATACCATGAATTGATACGTTGTTAAAAAGGAAATAAAAAAAGCTTTTATTTATCTTACAAAAAACCTAATTAAGTTAATGTATGCGTTCTAATAGTTACGATGAAAATTTCAGACGAGAATTAAATTGCGGTGATGAATTTAACATTATATATAAAAACCTGTTAACCAAACGATTATCTTCACAGAACTTCCCTACGCTTGAAGTTCACCTACGTATTTGTATCGAAGACCCCCTTATTTCTTTAAGATATACGGTATCCAAAGGACCAAAAAACCTTTCCTTCCCTGTCTTTGACTGCAAATTGATCACCTCTGGCGATCCCGGCACATCGTGGCTAACGTTTAACGCAATCGTACAAAAAACAACGCAGAAGGTTTGCTTTTATGAAGTCCAAAATGATGCCACTTAATAAAAGCAGCGGAACTATAGTAAATTAATTCATCCAATTTTAGACCGCGATCTAATCATGATGGCATGTAGAAAGATTTCATTATCTAAATGTCTATAACTAGGCAAAGACCAAAACAACGATGAACGCAACAAGCGCAACACACAGTGACAGATGAGTCTAGTTTTTTTTTTTTTTTTTTTTTTTAAACTAGGCAAAGACCAAAACAACGATGAACGCAACAAGCGCAACATACAGTGACAGATGAGATAGCAAATAAATGGGGGTTATTGAGATGACGATTAACAGAGATGTCTCTTCATTTCTGTTGGCTCGAAGAAGACATGTTTTGCCGACCCCAAATAAGTTGACTAAGGGCAGAAATATTATGGTGATAATTATAATCATGGATGGTGTTATTGGAGCAGCAGTGGCCCAGTGGTGGCGGCCCCGACTTACGAATAGTAGGTAATGGGTTCGAACGCAGGCAGGCACATTACTTTGTGTAATTTATTTCATCACCGCTGCTCTCAAAATGGTGAAGGAAAGCATCGTGAGGAAACCGGCATGTCTTAGAACCAAAAATTTGAAGACATGTGACATCTACCAATCCGCACTGGGCCCGCGTGGTAGATTATAGCCCATTCCCTCTCAAAGAGAGGAGGCCTGTGTCCCAGCAGTGGGAACATTAATTGGTTGTTGATGATGAATATAATTATGATGAATCTTCTATATCTATCTATTTTGTGGTTGTAACCAATGGCCGCAGAAGTGGCGAACATTGCGCGATGCCCAATGTAGCTGAATAGCGTGATAAGATTAATTGGGATAGCCCTAGGCTGCCGACCGTGAAATTTTCCGCCGACTGTTTTGGGTCAGATGTATAGATAGAAGTAAACCGGTGGAACTATGCTCTGAATTTTGGATTCGGGTATCGCATTCGGAGTTAATTGGTACTGAGATTTGTTCAAACCGTCGTTTTCACCATTTCCTGAGATTTATGTATTTTGAAACGCAACGTTTCTAGCTTTCTGGTTGGTCGTAATCAAGTTAGAAGATCTGAATCTGCAAAGTCTCTCAATCATCAAATCAATGGACAGGTCTAGAACATATTGTTCATCTTCTAAACATCTACCTATAAAAATAAATAAAATTGAAATGTCTCTTTGATATTTAAAAATAATAGCGTTTTAATAATATATAGCTGATGTTATACCAATAAAACCAAGTCTGAGGCCTATGGGGTGGGATAAAAATTTACCAGGCTAGGCAATAACCTCACGATAAAAAAGGAAGGAGAAACTGATGTTATAAAGAGTAAATTTGACTACTTTTATTTTAGAAAAAGTATTCCGTTCAGAGATCCTAAAAATGAAATCGTGAACAACATTCGATTTTATTTTTATAATAATTTCCATCCTAACCTACGGTGTTCAGACATGGTCTCTCACCGAGACTCAGAAGTACCGCCTTGGAGTATGCCAAAGGGCAATGGAACGTAGCATTTTGGATGTCAAAAGACGAAACGCCACGCTGCGCTCCAAAACGAGCACAGTGGACGTTGGCAAGTAGGCTGCTAGGCTAAAATGGGATTGGGCGGGTCACGTCAGCCGCCTGCACGATGACAGCTGGGCAAAAGCCTAAACCTAAACACGATGGTTGCCGGAAGACGGACGGCGTCGCCGAGGCCGGCTCAAAAATAAGTGACAAGACGATCTTGACGCACGCCACGAGGGCTGGTTCGAGGTGGCTCAGGAAAAGAGCACTTGAAAGGAGTTGGGGGAGGCCTCTGCCCAGCAGTGGGACAATACAGGCTAAAATAAAAAAAATCACTCTGGTGAAGGTCGCGGACAGTAGTTGGTAACAAGTAAAATTATAAACTTCCTGAGTACGGAAAGTAAACAAGAGTAAGTTTTTAATCTCCGATCTCCACGTTCTCGAGAGTATAGGTGAACATTGTGAACAAGAGTCGTCTTCACCCTGTTTGTTTAATTGCAAACTGGTGTGTTCTCTAATGAACTGCTTAATTTATTGTGTAATTAAACCGAATAATTGTGTGTACAATGTAATATACAACTTCAGGTAATTGATTGCATGGGAAAACTTGTTTAAACTACCTCATGTGGCCTGAACTCTGTAATTATTTTGCTTAAAACTATTCTGTCGAAGAACTTGAGTTACGGGCACCCAACTACCAATCACCCTGAATTAATTATTACTCGCTATTTTTTCTTTACATGCCGTTCAGTGATGTCCGCAATTAGCTGCTAGAGAACTATAAATGATTTAAGTTAGTGTCACTGCAATTACTGCACGTATTTGCTTAACGCTATACAAATTGAAGAGGATTTTGGCCACACAAGACTAGATGTCGACATCTACCAGCGTAAGTGGAAAGCAGTTGTGCATAGATACCAAATAAATCAACGTAGTGCAATTTATCAAGACAAATAAACGACCAATTTAATATCTATTGCCAGACACAATTCCTCGGAGGCTGCCCTCACAGTAAACCCAGTTTCGTTCCAATAAACAGCCCACTCAGTAACCTAACTTATGATCACATTATGAATTCATTAACACTCAATTCCCCATCGGAACCCTCTCATAAAAACCCTATTTCTATCCTACTACGCCCAAGGGAGCTATAGGGTCTACACGTTCGTCATACATTCACCTGTAGCTTTCACCAACGTTAAAAAAATTATAAAATGCCTTCAACGAACATTAAGCCAATTAAAAGTATGCACCATCCATCCTTTGAATACACCCTCGGAACACGCTCAATGATGGTATTAAAACAAACACAAGGCCTGCGTTCTAATAAAAATAAGTGGTAAACGCCATGTTTTTTTTATAAAATGATTTTTGATTTCGAGATTCCGAGGTTCAAGTATTGTGAAAAAATCTGAACGCGTGATGATGATATACCCGGGCAATGATGGGATTTTTTGAGTTGCAGACGTCCATACCAACAATGGCCTTATAAAATAAAACTGCCACGACAAAATGAATAACCTATATGATGTTGAAATAACCTTATCTCCGCGGTGTATGTGCACGCCATCGTGTGCAGTATTAAAAACCGTACCGCGAGCGACGTGTTTTTATAAACCGTGATTGAGCCCTAGATAGATTGAATAAAGTCCTGGGACGAAGTCCCCTAGTAATTTCCTGACGGGAGGTTTGAATTGAAAGCCGTCGGGAAATTGATTTTAAAACGTTAATGCTGCAGTGCTAGGCGTTCACTCGTTCTGCCGGCCGACAGTGCAAGCGATGAGTGGACGCGATGAACTAGCAATGATTAATTAATTCGTCATTTTGAAGGCCGTCATCCGTCTGGATTAATAATACTGACCTACGTGATTGATGAACTGTTTTTGGTGGTGGAAATAGAAAGTGAATTTTATAAGGGGATGCCTGATGACTTTTCAACAATTGAATATCTTCAAAAGATGCAAGCTTTATGTAAATAGAATTATCCAAACAGAATTTTGTGCATATGTGATTGATTTGATCGGTGATCATTTTCGCACATTCCGATGCTCAACCATTAGTTCCTCCGCGTTAATAAATTGTCATTTCCCGTTTTCGGGTGTTTCAGAGTTAATGAGATCGTTTCCCTTAAATTGAGCTTCGTTACCGAGTCAGGCGTTACGTAAAGCTCCGTCTGAATGTATTACCTTATTAAATATCTAATTTGTTTGCCCGTCCTCATAATTCGATGGTTTATCTTTGAATTACACTTTATTTTCGCTTCGTTCTGTTTTGTAATAAATTTTCATTCCGTTTCGCTTGCTTACTTTTTATTTCGAAAACGGAGCTAATAAGCTTAGTGTTTTGGTTTGAATTGACTATTTATTTATTTCTAAGTTGAAATGGGTTCTTTGTGTGCCATAAACCCATATTTATTGTCTTGCGAGCCATGATCTCGATTTCTTTATATTTCACTGTATTTACGAATCACAAACTCAAGGCAAATGAAGCGAAAGGAATCCATTTTGGTTATTGAAAATACCATCTTTAGAATATATAAACAATATTAATCCTCAGCTTTAAAAGCTTTTACTTTGTTAACCAGGTGTAACCTTGGTTTTCATATCCAAGTAATGGTCAATGGTAGACGAGGTTCCTCGATACATTAATTGTCCAAAGCGTTTAGGGGCTTAGTAAAATTTAAAATATCGCTGGTCTTTTTGTTTCAAATTGCATAAAGAAACGTTATTTATACCAACCTCAATGTATCCTTGTGTAAGGCCTGGTATAAATAGGGGATCGGACTGATTAAAAAAAAAATGAATTTAATTAGTCCGTCAGTTAGATTATCGAAAAATATTGGATACGTGTTTTTTGTTTTAGCAAATTAATCAAAATTGACGAAGATAAGATGTGGTTGTGACGTCATTTGTAGGTAAAAATGTACGTCTGTCAGTCTGTAATAATGTCATATGACGTTTTCGAAGAGTTCATGAGTTTTCGAAGCACTGTATTGTTTTAATTTTTTGTTTATGTGAAAAATAAAAAAATACGTGTTCAATATTTTTTGGAAATCTATCTGACGGACTAATTAGTTTTTTTTTGTCCGATCCCCTATTGTGTCGCTGAAAGGCGTCTATGAACGTTTTCGTGAAGCGGAGACGGGCCAATTACGTACGTCGTACATGTCAAATACCGCGGGACGCCTTGCTAAACAACGTTGTTTGATGTTGTCATTAATTAATATCTACTTTTTGTTGGCGCGTTGCTACGTCATTTTGGCGCGCCGACAATGTCCCATTAATATTATGTTGTACGCAATATTTTATAGGATACGTCCGACATTTTAACGATCTTTACGCCAGATTTCATCGGTTAGTCGAGCCCTTTCAACTACTTAATAATTTATAGCGTATAAATTTTTTCTCATCAACAGTATTATGTAAATATCGAAAGATTTATAAAGCGAGTTACGTTACGTTTTTCTTAGATTTATGTTTAACGGTACTATTAATTCAATTAATGTCAACGACAGCGAACCACACTTAAATAAATCAATTCCGATAATCAGTTTTCTTTTACATAACATAGAAGTAGTACGTAAATCAACGTTATTAGCGGTTATCACAGAAATGGAATGACGTATAGAGTGCGATACTGTTGCGCAAGTGCATAATCATGTACTCGCCTTCGCGACGTCATGGATTGGAAACAAATTGTTCGGAGTAGGTTACTTTGAGTTTGTAGAGCGTGTATGGTAAATTGAGTATGCTGTGGATTAAGTTGATTTTTAATTTTTTCTTTAGCTTATTGTTAATTTTCCTTTTGACTCGGGATTTAGGGCGAAGTTCACCGAAAAGATAACAGTCTGATTATCTAAAAACAGCTGTTTATAACACATTTTCATGTTCACCAAAGCAAATCAACCGATCAAACACGCTAATCAACTGTTTTCTCTAACCGAGGTGGGAGAGGTTGTTTAAAGTCCGGTTAGTAGTTAATCGGTGTATTTTGACGTATGTAAATTGCAAATATAACAAATTTTAAGGTTACATCCAGATATTATTGTGAGAATTTAACATGCAGTCTGCTTTGAATTATATTTTGGAAGAGGATGACGTTTTGGACGAGTTTGAAACCGTTGAAAGACTTTTGCGAACTCCTCGTTTGTATTCATAACTGTGAACTGAAACTGAAACTGAAAACTGAACTGTCATCTCAGGTTTAATGCAACCATTTTAAGATGTTTCGCATTTTTAGGGTTTTTTACGTGTTTTGTAACCCACCCTATTTGACTGTATTATAATCATTCAGTCTTTCATTCCTAAAACGCTTGTTTATATAACCGAGCTAGAATAAGTTGTGGTGAACACCAAAATTCCCACGTCATATTCAAACAACTGTTTACGTTTAGTGGGCCGATTACGAAACAGTCGGTTATTTTACTGTTGGTGAACATCGCCCTTAATGGCTAAAACTTTAGTACGAGACGTATAAGGAAGCCTTTTCTTATTCATTTACGAGTAAATGAATAAGAAATCAATCCAACCCTTACAGACATTCTGTCCTGCAGGTAGGATTATTCCAGGTGCGTACTTATACTAAGAAAAGGTGAATGTAAATAAATCTCATCAAATTATCAATACAACCCTCCAAGTTCATTTTCATGTCAAGATTGATTTTTGCATGTAAAAGTCATTCTTTAGTAATTTAGTCGTCGTTCTTTAGTAGTTAGTAATTTTGATGGTTATAATTCGGTAACTTCATACGTCTTACAGTCGCAAATCAAATTTTCATAAACATACAACCAAGCACTGGCCTGCAAATTGCCAAAAACGTAAGAAAATTAGAATTTCGCGGGCCAGATGTGAGCTTCCACCTTAATATAGAATTTCAAAACTGGCCGCGCCAGGTTTGCGATCCCAAAATGTTTCCCCAATAGCATTCGACCAATGCCAAATATTTATGCCATCTCAAAATTTCATTACCCAAATGCCATGCGTTTGCATGCTCCTATGGGAGTACGCACCGAACGTTTCGCGAATAACTTTGAATATTCATAACCCAATAACCTGAGCCCTGTTCGTAGGGCTGTCACTGGCATTTGACTGGGGTCAGACGACTGTGCCAATCTGACAATGGCCCGAACGCCTTTCACAGAGTTAAGCCGTAATTTACCGGACAAGACCGCAGCTCTTCAACTTAAGGCAGCGATCCTCCCAATATTGAGTAGCTTGTACCGTCCTGGCGTCCCCCAAGGGGAAACTTGCTATCTAGATTTAATACCGCCTTACTGTCGAAGTTTTATTAAAGGGTTTTAGCAAAAGTACGGCGTTAAAAGTGACACCCCTATTTACGTTGCTAGAATATTTGAGTTTTCATGTAAAAACGGTGGGTATTTGTAAGGCGGGTTTTGCCCGCAAACTGTTGGTCGCCTTTATGAATTGGATATTTGGTGTTGATGAAATCTTTTCAGATTGCGGTAGGTTGGTTAGCAATGCTGATAAATATTGTAAAAGTATGAATGAATATGAGTAATTAATGTTTTTTTAACTTACAAAAAGGAAACGTATTAACTGCTTTTTTTCCATCTCGCAAAAGTTTTTCTTAAAGTTAAACAACGTAGAAATTTGAGTTTTAGCATGATTTAAGGTCTCGATGAAGCTTTCATTAAACGCCAGTCACAATCGCCTTTATTATAATTATCACATCTTATTTTATTACACTTCACAAATCTCATGTCAATTTCTATTCACAAGGCTTCTAACTTTATCAAGTACTTAATGGTGTTTTAATCAAGCCCCCATTGTCTGGTCGAACAACGATTTTAAGTAACCTACCCTAACTTAGATTTTATTCTCTCGGGAGCCATAACCTTTCGTTCCGGCTATAACGCGGCAATTAACGTTCTAACTGTCCCTGTCCGTTCATCGGAACGCCCGCTTTACGAACTACTGACATGGCGGAGAACCTAACTCGATTTTTTATACGAATAGGTGTTTTTTTGCTAGAAATTGAAGAACCACTGTTTAACTAACCAGATAATACGATTATGATTTAGGTCAGATTTATAAAAACTTCAGTATAAGTATATGTCATTATTTAATACTTTTTAGAAGTGACTCACTGAAAGTTTGCTCCCGTATTCAGTCATTACTGAACTGATTATTGAAAACTTACCAACTTGGTCTTCGAAAAAATAAAATAAAAGCCGCTGCGACTGACAACTTGTTTAAAGCAAGACGACATAAACTATGTGCGACAGGCAATCCGTTTTTACCCGGAACACTTGCCATAAAAAGAAAACAAATCTGTTAGCCAGCGCAGTTCCCAATTTCCCTATACGAACCCATATACTACGCCAGCATCCACATACTTCGTTTACCCTCTAACGCTTTACGTTCTCGGGGGCTTGAACAAAAGCTATGGCACAGGCCGCTCACCTAGATACGTCACTAACCCTTTGTGTTCTGCGCCATCAATTCACGCGCTGCAATCAATGCCAGTCAAGGCTGCCTCGCTTTTGCATGCTTTTTAACCGTTAATCCGAGTGTGTCGTTGCAGATGGCTGAATAATGCACATAAGCTTCAATTTATTATCAGGGGTATAGAGTCCGGGCCGCGGGTTGTCCACAGGTTATCGCGGCCTCGACATAGAGGGCGAAGAAGGAACATGGGTGGTTTTTAGTCAGTAGAAGTCTGACACTCCCTTTCGCTCTGCCCAAGAGCGGAAGGGGTTATTCGATGATTTTACACCCGCCAAAAAAAAAAAGGGGTATAGAGTCACAGAGTTGTTAAAAATATTTTTCACGGTACTATCCTCCTGCTCGAAGGACCAGCAGGGCTATTGCGTATTGTTTTAATAACACAAATGGCATTTAAAAAGACGCAATAGCCCAGCAGGTTTTCTCTTGTTATAATTTATTTCATGCTTAAAAGTTGAAGTCAAATGTTTTCAGTGTACGCCACATTTTGTACAGCAAAATTGAAAATATCACGAACTTTACCACATCAAAATATATTTAACTACACAGCAGACATTCAAAACAAACGCATTAAAGTAACCATTACCATAACAATACCAGAAACTGACAAAAACAGAATTGTCGTCATAGCACTTTTATTGAAGTTATTAGCATACTTCACAACAGTACCGCCATCATAAACCGTGTGTGTGAAACGTATTGGAAACCTCATTATTGTTACTGTATGTACAATAATATGTTCCCCGCGGTGACGCGGTTTTCCGACATTTTCCAATAACGATTTGTGTACACTCGCTTTTGAGTGGTTCCGCTGCATCTGTACTATTTATTGAGCCATTCTGCATCTCTTATTGTTTGCGATATGTCTGCAATGATTCTATTGAATCTGAACAATTTCGAGTATCCAAGCGGATGTAGTCGATGTTCGATTCGATAATTTGCTGCGCATTCAATTTGGGGCGTATTGTTATTTATTGTCTGAATGGATTTCGATAGACCTGGTATTTCACCAAATTGTAGAGGATGGCCCGGGCTTATTTCATTATTCATGAGGAGCTTTACAGCTTATGATCGGCGGTAATAAAGTACAGAAAATACAATTTACATTTTACAATAATGCCTCCTACTGCGGCTCAGCGAAATATGAGCAGTCCAAAACTTCTTTCATTATAGGCACTGCAGTATAAAATAAAGCGTCTGCGAGCAAACAAAATACTATTTGCACGAACTTGTATTACAACTGTTGTTACGTTTGCAAGTTAATGCTTACGCACACAAGTTGGCATGACGCCACGCATAATGGTCGCAACTCCCTAATATTACTTCCTGAGACCTCAGTTATATGGTTCTCGACGATTTTTTGGACACGTAAGACGCTTCAAATTGACTCACATTGGATATTCTCCAAGTTTTACAACCACGTGCATGCAAGAGCGAGTCTCGAATGGAATTATGGATTTAACGGTCTATCGACCATTCATGTTTGTACATTACATTACTTTATGTATTGACGTAATTTTATTCAACTTGAGCAAATAATGGAAATATGGGTTATGCTGTTATGTTATTTAATGTAATAAGTGCAACTGTTTGGAGCTGAGCTGATCTTGCGTTAGCTGTTTTCAGACATACCGTTTTGATGTGTACTGTGCCTGTAGGAAGAGTTTTGAAAGAACTGAAAATACCGATCGCACTTCCAAATATGTAGTCATGCATGTAGTCAGTAGTCGCTGAATATACAGCTCTGCGTTTGAAAGAAAATCGTAATAAAAAAAAAATATCCTTGCTGCAAATTCAAGCACCGCGCGAACCACATAATCTCCGCCACTAATGCAACGGCTGATTGCATTTTAAAGTAAAAAAAGGAAAAAATCTAGGTCATAGCTCGTGACTCGTGCTATCTCCTCGGCTGTTGAGTTGCGGTGTCTGAACGAGCCTCGAGGGGTGACTTACGGCTCGGTACTTACATGATATTGAGGTATACGTACTTATGGCTCCCTCGACACGTACCCGCGCTTAATAATGCTGATATCTGCTTTTTGTACTATATTTCGTGTTTACTGCGGCTTTTGTTGTGTAGATTGCCGTCTTTACTTTATGAAATGAATATTTCGGAGGCGCAGAATTCTCAGTACCATGATAATGTTGACAGGTTTTCTCAGTTTTCTTTATCATTTGAGTGGGAATTCTATATTTGCAGGATAGATGCGTAGTGCCAATTTATTATCATCAATTATGTCAAGTTTGCACGAGTTCATCCACATTAACAGTAAATGTAGATTTAGGTAATAAATCACATTATTGGTCACGCAGTTGACAGGTTAATTAGCAGCCTAAATAAATGAGGATTACGTGTTTTCATAGCTTTCATTTTTGGTAAATACCTAAGCCTAAAATTCCCTCAATATTATTAGTAATTTGAACTGTAAAACATATTAAAATACGTAATTTGCATCGATCTTCATACATTACTTTAGTCAATGTGTTTGTTTGTTACGAGCAACTTCTAAAGAATAAACAACTTTGTGTAGAATTCATAACTGTAAGCATAGTATTCAGTCTGGGTATAAATACCTCTTGCTTGGATTTTAGTATTGCAACCTTGGTATATTGACTCCATAGATCCTTCGCGTCTTACTAACGCTATTTGCTTTATGTATGGAATTGAGGCATGCAAGCCTTTGAAGGCCCTGTATCTTTTTCTTTTGGAGTAATAGAATTGGTTCGAGTTTGAATACCAGCAGACCTCATTCAGACCCTCAGAGAGGCTTCAAAAATTTGTATTCCATCAATAGATATGTTTTAAACATATATAGCTTTAACAGCCCAAGACATTAAAAACTTACTTCGTCTCAAGACATACGTGCCATACGTGCCTGCTTATATTTTCTTATTGCCTGTTTTTATTTTCATATCGTTCAAGCCAGTCACGTGGGCAGTCATAAACGCTATTTTACGATAGCTTGTCTGTTTACGGTACCCTTGTCAGGGTTGTCTTTTGTCAACATAGGATTCCATCTTCCGTTACGGTTCCGTAGTATGACGTGTGAAGAACTTACGTGATTTCCTTTTAAAGGTGAAGGCGACAAGGTAGCCCTCGAAATTCGAATTTTCTTACGTTTCTTTGCAATTTCCCGGTCAGTGTCAAGTCTTATGTGAAATAAAATGGGATTCGCGGCAGTGACAAATGTCTATTTACTAAGTAATAATTATTAAAATAGTCACTCTTGGGGATTGTATGAACTGAGACGGTTGTATTGGTGATTTTAATAATTATTATTCAGTAAATAGACATTTGTTACTGCCGTGAATCCCATTTAATTTAAGATACGACTTAACACTGACCAGGAAATTGCAAAAAACGTATGAAAATTCGAATTTCGCGGGTTACCTTGTCGCATCAACCTTAATGTGGAAAATCGCTTACTACCCACTAAATGTTTCATTTTCAAGAAAATAAATAATAAATTCTGTCTGTATCGTGTGATTCATTGATGTAGTGCCTTGCCTGGTGTCAGAGTTTAATGCTGCCCATGGGTTTTGTCTTGGCTTAATAATCTTACGTTGCGCGGTCAGTGCGGACGTGTTTTGTTATTTTTTACCCAATTTTTGGTGAATTAATGTACGCAATATTGACGCTTGATGTGTATTGACAATAAGTGCAAAAAGTACTAAAGTGGTGTGAACTGATTTGGTGAATATTTTTCGCGAGCGCGCCATCGCTCTGTCCGGAGTCACCGAGGAACACCCCTCCTCACCTCGGGGGAAAGAGACGGGCTGCGAAAAACCAATAATTCATCTCTGTCGCACTCCGAATTGCGGGCAGTTAATACCTAGATTTGAATTTTGGTACCTTGTAAACCATTAAGCCAATAAGAATGGCAAATCGTTGCGGTGCTTGTGGTTCAGAAATAACAGAATTCGATAATTGTATGGAGTGCTCCAATGGCAAATGCAAAAAAAAGTATGACTTAGCGTGTCTGGAAATTAATATAAACGCGTTTAAGACCTATACGATGTCATATAAAAAGACCTGGGTGTGCCCAGAATGTATCTCATCAAAACCTAAAATAGGGAACAGTGATACTCCAGTCCGAATAAATACACTGGACTTTAAGGTCAGCACCACTAATACCACCAATACACCAACGAATAACGTGAACATTCAGCGCGGGAGTCAGGCTAATTCATCACCTATAATTATGGATAATGATTCCATATTACTCGAGGAACTAAGAGAGTTTAGGTCAGATATGTTAGCTCGCATGGACAGTCAGGCAGAAGCAATAAAACTATTGTTGAATCAGTTTTCACAAACGAAAACAGAGTTGGACAACATAGTTCAGATCATGAGGGTACTCGAAGAAAAATTGGATGCAAAGCTGTACCAGGATAGCCAAACCCGAAACACCATCATACCTGAGGTACCTGACAACCCTCCTTCTACTTCTGCATTTCCTCTTGCAGAAGTTGCTGTTCAACAAAGTGGTTCTTCCAAGAATACCTACGCTAAAAAGGTAAACAAAAGTAGGGCCACGAAGTCTGCGGCATTAGCGGAAAACACTACGGGCATTACCAACATACTAGCAGCGGATGAAGTAAAGAAGGTAGAGATTGAAGAAAGCGAATCGGGGTGGATGACTGTACGTAATAAAAAATCTAACAGACAACCCAAGGATGTGAAAGTAGGTTCTAATAAGGAATTGAAGGCCATCCAAGCTACCGAACGGAAGAAATACCTGCACGTATGGCGATTGCATCCGGACACCACTCTGGAAGCCGTAACTGAACATGTGAAAAGTGTGTGTGGCCCTGATTCAGTTCTTAAAGTAGACAAAATCAAGCACAAAACGGAGCGAGATTACTCATCGTTTGTTATTGGAGTGTCTGAACACTGTTTTGCTAAATTAAATCAGGCGGAGATCTGGCCGATCAACGCAGAATTCAATGAGTGGATTTGGTTTCGCAAATCAACAAAAAGAACGCCAAATGAATAGTATCGAGATATACTATCAAAACGTACGTGGTCTTCGCACAAAGCTGGACGAGTTCAGAAATAACATTGACTCTCTGAATTTTGACGTTTATGCAATCACGGAATCTGGTTGCAATGATTCCATTGAAGATCTCGAAATAATCCCTCCTGGGTATCAAATACTGCGTTGTGATCGAGCGGATGGTCGAAAACAGGGAGGCGCGTTTTTAGTGGCCACACACCGGTTCGAGCTGCGGCAAGTACAAGTTACGGACGTGTCGATAAACAGCTGTGTTTTTGAAATGGTTTGTGCGACGGTACACTTAAATAACAAATTTTGGTTTTTGTGTTCGGTAATTTATATTCCGCCCGGTAGTTCAGAGAATGACTACATGATTTTGTTTAGTATAATAGAAAACCTGTGCGCTAGATATAAGCAAATTGTTGTGATAGGTGACTTTAATTTACATTCGTGTCCTTTGAATGTAACTAATTATTATGAATGTTTCGTGGCATTTTGTGAATTCACTCAAAGTAATAATGTGTCCAATTGTATAAATAGGCAGCTGGATTTGGTTTTAAGTTCTGGTTTTTACGGTGAGGTGTCGGTAGTAGCGGTGGACGAGCCGCTCGTGCCGGTCGACGCGTATCACCCGCCACTCGCGGTCCGCGTGCCGCCCGCGAGCGCGGCTGTCCCCGCCGCCCCCGAACCCGCTGCTTCCCCCGCTGGCGCGCCCGGTTTATGTGCACGTAATATTAGACCGCAGTGGAACTTTCACAAAGCGGATTATCAATTACTGTATTCAAAGTTAGGGTCGGTGGATTGGAGAAGCCTGTATGAGATGAGCGATTTGGAAGAAATTTTGGATTTATTTTACTGTACTCTTTATAACATTTTGGATGACTGTGTTCCCAGGAAAAAACCTAGTCCAAAGTCACGGTACATTTATCCGGAATGGTACACGAATGAAATAATAAGAGACTTGAGAACTAAAGCTAGACTTCACAAGAAATTTAAATCAACTAAACATAGGAGGGATTATGTAGAATATTCTAAATGCAGAGCGCTAATTAAAAAATCTATAGAAACTGCTCACAAACTGCATCAACATAAAATCCAGTGTCAGTTTGCTAAAGATCCTAAGTCGTTCTGGCAATACATCCGATCAAAGAAAAGTGCGGTAACCAAAAAGACTATTATAAAAGAGGGTGAGCATTTATCGGATGACGAGTGTGCTAAGCAGTTCGCGAATTTTTTCGAATCGGTTTACAGCGATCAGCCGCCGCGGTTAGACGCTCAAGCGGCAGCGGTGGCGGGAGCGGCGAGCAGTGCGCGGGTGCAACTTGACGCACTTAGTCTGAAGGACGTCAGATGTGCACTCGAGCGCCTGAAACCGAAGCATTCGGCGGGCCCGGACGGTATACCGGCATTTCTTTTTAGAGATTGTGGTAGGGTGCTCGCAGAACCACTACTTTTTATTTTTAATATGTGTCTTCAGTCAATGACGTTCCCCGCCCAATGGAAGATCACGCGGGTCATTCCTGTACCCAAAGGTAAGGCGGGATCGGATATAACTGGATATCGGCCAGTGGCAGTACTATCAACGCCGGCTAAGGTATTCGAGTCAGCTATACAGCGATGCATGCAGGAGCAGGTGCGCGGACAACTGGCTGACGCACAGCATGGGTTCCGGCCGGCGCGCAGCACAGCAACTAATCTACTGGATTTTATGGCGCAGGTGGTGCCGGCGGTAGATGCTGGTGGGCAGGTCGATGCTGCTTATTTTGATTTTAAAAAAGCTTTCGACACCGTCGACAATGACATCCTACTAACGAAGCTCGCAGAAATCGGCTGTACACCACATCTATTGTGCTTCTTCGCCAGTTATATGCAGGATAGACAGCAGTACGTTGATTATAATGGGTGTGTATCCGATCCGTATTACACCTGGTCCGGTGTGAGCCAAGGCAGCAATTTAGGGCCTCTCGGATTCATCATAATGATAAACGATTTGCCGAAAGTTGTCAAGCATGGCTCTTGTTTATTATTTGCGGATGACCTTAAGTTGCTGCTCGAGGTTAATAATAAATCCGACTGCGAACGATTGCAGGATGATATAGATAGGATAGTCGAATGGAGTCAGCACAACAAGCTTTTCTTCAACGTGCTAAAGTGCTCGGTGATGAGTTTTACGCGCGCGCGTGTTCCTCTGGTACACGAGTACGTAGTGGGTGCCGCGCTTATGCAACGTGTCTCCGAGGTGCGGGATTTGGGGGTCACTGTCACTCCTGAACTCTCATTTCGCGACCATATTACGAGGATATGTAAAAGAGCGTTTAGAAACCTGGGATTTGTTCTGAGGCAGACACGACACTTTACTAACATCGCTTCAGTAAGAGTCCTATATGACGCACTAGTAAGGAGTCATTTGGAACATAGTGCTGTCATATGGGCTCCTCATGAGGCCAAGTACGTGGTAATGCTGGAACGCGTACAGAACAAGTTCACACGCCACTTATACAGGAAGCTATATGGGGTATATCCGTTTTACCCGTTGATGTACCCCACTCTGTTTGTGCTAGGTATGGTCGGGTACAACCAACTGAGGGTGCGACGGGAATTCACGCTTGTTTCGTATTTAGTTAGGTTACTTCGTGGCATTGAGCATAACCCAGGAGTGCTGCAGCGCCTGAGTTTATGTGTACCGGACCGCTATGTGTGGAGGCGGCGTCGCCCGCCGCTGCTGGCCGTGCCGGTTGCCAGGACCAACCTCCTCGCTAAAACACCGTTGACCCGCGCAATTAGGGTTATTAACGATCTTCACGTCAAGATCGATGTATTTACATGTTATTTGAGTGAATTCGCTAAAATACTCTTGTTTATTTTATGTTATAATGTAGACTAAATGTTGTTGTTTTATTGTTTAAATATAGTGTTTTTTTTAGTTAGGTTGCGATGTACAGAAGCTATGATTATATATTATTACTTAGATGTTAAGATTTGTAACTAGTGCTAATTCTTTTTCTTTTTAGTTTTTTACCATAGTTTTTATATTGTAAATAGTAAATTTAATTTTGAGACCGAGCTATCGCATTAGGAACATTCCTGTAATGATAGTTGTAAGGGAGATTTGAATAAATAAATAAATAAATAAATAAATAAATAAATAAATAAATACTAACGCGTGGTGTTGCCTCGTGGTAAATTTTGACTCACCACGCAGGTTCTCTCAGAGTCCAATATTGTCCCTGCAATAAGAATGTTATAGGCTAAATGGTGAATATGTTATGCTACACCTAATATTAGTATAGGTACTTAAGATTCAAGTTTAATAAATGTTCATATACATGATGGTAATTCGTGGGCTTTTCATAAAAGCTCGGCCAGAGCACAAATAAATCTCGACGGCAACACCAGCTCGGCCCTAGCTTAGTCCCTAAGTTTAAACTAAATTTAATTACCTAACAGCTGAATTGTCAATAAAATCTTAAACTAATAGTGGGAACGCATGCTGTAGAGAGAAATGCTAACAGTACACGTTTACAAGTTATAAATTCTCCTTTATTGCAAAATGCAAATTTTAATCAGTAGTTTAAAGTCAATCTTTTGTAAAACAGTCAGATTATTATAAAGTCTAATAAGTATTCACCAGCAAGGGTTGCAACAAGTTTGGTGTTAACGCCTATTTTATTATTGCTTCGCTTTATACACGTATTTACATTCCTAGAAGTATTTAGCATTGCAAATACAAGCGGAAAGTTAGCACCGTGAATTTGCAAGGGTCCCTGTATTGGCGTGGCACTGAAACTTGGTCGGGCGACCTCCTTTCAAGCGGGGCTTATTGCTCAACTCTGCACATAAATTTTCATCTGGAATTTATATTGTTCCTCGAAAATATTACCCTAATTTTGATTGAAAGGACAATATACGACCGTGCTACGGTTATATTTGGTTCGTAGGCGACCTGCTACGAAGTTGCTACGCCGTAGCAAGCGTAGCGTTGATTCAAACAGCTGAGGCTGAAAAATGAGGTATTGTTGTGGTTGCCCGTCGCTTGGTAAACGTAAATTGTACAGTTTTATGAGTTTCAGCATAAAATATTACCTTAGTCTAGACCAAGAGATATGTATGACGTTGATAAAGTTTTTCTTTGATGTCCACCAACATCATACAGGACTTATTTCATCTTTATTCACCAATTTTAAAATTTATTATTTGATTAATGGAATGGATGGAATTTTATAAACCACACTACAACATATCATACGATGCTATCCTCGAACAAAAAAACAGACAAAGTCACAACAAAAAAACCCACTCAAAGCCTCCATTTATTTTTCTAACCCCAAACCAGAGCACTCAGTAATGAATGTACGCGACACAGAACACTTATCTGGCCGCACCTACGTAACACAGGAATGAGAACAAAGAGGCTGGGACAGGTGCCGCGTCCGGGTGACCTAAAACTGCAGGTGCCAGCTGCAAGGCGCCAGAGTCGTGTCGCGCTGTCGGGTCCAAACTGGATACTGACGGCGGTTGTTCGGTAAAAAGTGTAAAAGACAAGACACGAAATGGAAATGTCGGGTAGTACTTTGAAAGCGACTATTCCATGATGTCGGAAAAATATGGGTCCACAGTTGGTTGGGTGATGCTGGTTTTTGTATTGTATTCTATTTCGGGTTGACGACGACCGCAAATAAGGTCTAGGCCTAGGTTGGTTTAGTAATTTAGATTCGGATCGATATTGTTTTAAGTCGATTTGAGTAGACATAGCGTTTGAGTATGTGACGTGCAGTTTTAACATTTAAAAATATTGTATCTTTGATCTTTCAGATGAAATTTCATTTGTTTATTTTAATCTAGTTGCAATAAGATGGTTGTAATGGGAGTTATAATATAGTTTATGGAAACACACCACATACTCACTAAATATTAAAGTATGTCTAAAACCGCGCTTCTTTCAAACCAATATACACAAGTAAAATCATATTTAACCATATTATCGAGTGTCATTCATACTTATAGCTTTCATATGTTACGCGTTATAGCTATGTATCTGACGAAAGTCCTTGCGTCCTTATTTATATTGTTAAAGATTGGATCCATCGGTCGTGCCCATTTTCCTCCCTTTGCCGTGCGACCAGTCGGAAAGATTCTACTTCACAGATGAAGGAGCACTCCTTAAAGACGTCTTTTAGGCATTTGTGATATAGTCCTCGGATAACGTTGCAGCTCCTGGTTAACGATATTATATTACTTGAAAATTGGTTATTTATAATCACAACCTAATTATAGAAACACGCTAATCGTTTATAACTTGGCCGTCACATAGGGGCCAAACTAACTTTTAACTATCGATGTTTGCGCTCGTTAATTGTCGATGCGCAGGCTTAGCGATCGATAACAGATAAGTACACACCTCACATGAAATTATTCCACATTCTCGAGCACCGTCGAGTGCAGGAACACCAACGAAGACGTCTCAAGCACTTTAAGCTCAAATGTAATTTCGCTGTAGCTGGAGAGGCTATGTAAGTTCACAAGAACCTAGGTAATTTGAACTCGCGAACCTGGTAATTTATACGTTCAGATATCGCGCTAACTATTCTGCGAGTATTTCGAATGCTTAAAATTGCTTTCTGGCAATTTAAGAATTGCCTTCCAAAGCTCCTTATCCTATCATGAAAATAAAGCCTTTTTTAAGAATAAGAAATCATCAAATGAGTGCTCTTCGCGTGTCAGATTCTTAATTATTAAAACCCATCCGTGTGTTTCTCATAATACCCTTTGCTTTCCAGGGCCACCGTGGCTCTTTCAAACAAATTCCGCAACCCTGACTGAACCTATGAAATCTATGAAAATAGGGTCTAGTATTAAAATAAGGCCTAGTATTCCCTTTACATTGGTAAAGTTCATATTCATATTTCTCTCTTACTCAAGAACGATCTTCAAGTAGTAGATGTTAAATAAGCTATGATTGCTTTGATAACAGCGCGCAATACCCGTCAATTGTGCTTGCATCAGCGACCGGAATTGATGTGGGAAAAGATAGAATTTAATAGGGCAGCATGTGGCGCACACATGGGAAGAAATACCACTGTTGGGTGTTGAAATCATACGATCTGTAATATTATAATTGGGAAAGTATCTCTGTTAGCATTTCATGTCTTTTTTTTTTTTGGCTGGTGGAAAATCATCGAATAACCCCTTCCGCTCTTGGGCAGAGCGAAAGGGAGTGTCAGACTTCTACTGACTAAAAACCACCCATGTTCCCTCTATGTCGAGGCCGCGATAACTAGTGTACAACCCGCGGCCCCGACGGGAGCATGTCACGTCTCAATGGCGGATCGGAGCGAGATAGCATTTGGCAAGCGCTCTGGGCTAGGTAATACATATTTCCTTCCGGTAATATGTTCTCCTATGGTTATTTCCAATTCTCATGCGGACAAAAGTTAGTTTAAATATACACGTGTATGATAAAAGAAAATAAACCAGTGAGATCGGAAATAATTTGAACAAAATTCGGTCACGCTACGACATTTCCAATTCTACCGCACATTTATCTCTTGGAACCAAATGCACACTAACGGTTTTTACGAGAATGCTGTGATTTTATAGTCCCTACGCTCCAGACGAATTTACTGCACTTCTTGTAAATTCTGAAGTTTGTTCATAATATTGTTCTGGAGTCGTAAAACTTTGATTACTTACTGAAATACTTTTTTAAGAGAAATAATGAATATTTTAAGAGATATACGGGTTGGTCACTTGATGAACGGCTCCCCGATGACGCTGACGCATGGCTGCAAAGATTTGGAAGGTCGCCAGAATGCTGATCATCCCCTCTGTGCCTACACTAACGATTGAAAGTTTGTTACGTCCATTAAACTGGGCAACCTAATTTTAGCCCGACCAGGACAGATTGATTGAGGCTTTTGTCTAAGCGGATTATAAGCCCCATTACGAGTTCTAGTGTCTTTTCATACTATAACAACATAACGTCAAGCCTGTTATCCCTAGCGGGATAAGCAAAAGTGTTACCAATAGTTTTAAGTTTCACATAATAGGAGACGGGCCTATTTCCATCAGCCGGTACTCGTACAAATTCAGACACAAATCCAGTCTCTGGGCTGTTACTGAGAAAAACCTAGTGTAAAAACCTAATACCACTGCTAGAGCCGGAAATCAAACCTATGACCCATACTCAGGAGTCCCGACCTGACCAACGAAGTTGTAACTATGGATGATACCTAGGTATCAAGAAAAGCTTGAATCTACAGATAATCTACAATCAGGTAAAACAGATTGGTTTCTATTTCTACATTCAAGACGAATACGTATTACTTACCTAAAGAAGGTTCCTACCTACTTACAACTTTTAATTCCGGGAGTGGTTGTGATAAATGACAGCGCCCGGAATGATGCTGACGCGTCATATTCTGATGTTGGACGACCGCCAGCGGTTTTGATCATCCCTTACCCTGTATTATAGTCACGAATGTAGTTTTGTTTTAGAAAACAACTGTTTTCTTTGCAATATTACCTAAAAACAACGGTTTTTAGTGGAAGCGTAATGTAAGAGCTAACAAAAGTATAATTTTAGACTGATGATTTTCACTGAAATATCGAAGTGAAAGTGGTTTCAGACTTCATAAACGTCCAATTAGTACTTCAATCAATTTGCAATCTAAACTGCTCAAGCTTTAACGGGAAAATCAATTAATGTTTGTACGCTACCGTGAAAATATCGAATCACAAATGAATTGATATAACAATCATTTCAGCAGAAACTACTAACACAAAACAAGAGACATGTTTGAATTTCTAGGTCAAATAGAACACGTGCCAATTTAATTAAAATGACTCTCAGTCGCTATCCAAGTTATAATTCAATTTCGAGCGCCTACAAAATTTGCTACTGACGAATAATACCAAATATTGATTTGAAACTGATTTGAATAGCTCCACCGCTGGATTCATTTGAAAGCCGTATTAATTTCGATTGATTTCTTCCTTGAATAAGCATATTTTTCCAAAGTTATTCCAAGAAGAACTTGTTAAAGGCATCTGGATAAACACCATGGCGAAGACCTTAGTAAAATCAAATGTAGGAACTATATATTAATATGAATGAGTGTGGAGGAAAAAGAAAGGAAGCAAATAAGGCGAAAGAAAACATTATTGTCATCTTTATAAGTCCAATAATATGAAGAAATTATTGTGTTTAGATAGTACGGTTGTGCATTAATTTCCATTGTTATAGCTTTCTCGAAATAATATTAACCACCATACTGTTATGACTGGGTGTATAACTGAATCTCACCGTATCCCTATCCACTATCGTTATGCGTTTGTGTTATGTGAAGCTTCCTAACCTCATGAATAGTTGATTATTCATCAGTTATTAATAAGATAATTGCGATACTAAGGGGGAGGCCCCTTAGTATCGCAATTCCCTGGCACACCTTGCTTGCAACCTATTCCAGGTAATTTAATTCATTTATCTTTATATAATTAAAGTCTATTTAATAAAAAGAGAGCTCTTACCTTTCAACGACAAAAAAATGAATATCCGGGCTAATTGGAAGCCCGGATATACATCTTTAACAAAAATAAAATCTATTCTCTCGTTATTTTATGCTAGCTACTTGACCTACTTTACAATAAACAAAAAAATAACAGCAACACAATAAAATCCACCAGCTACCAATATACATTTCTCCAAACAACATCGTTTCCGGACCGTACAACCGTACAAGTATGTACTCAAATAAAAGTTGACATTCCCATAGCGAATGGCAGCGGTCGGAAAGAGTTATGTCGGCACAATGTTTCATGCGACCCGGTAATCCATGGTGTTTCATCCTTTTGTTGCTTCTGTGATTTATATTTAGAGCCCCGTGTTTTTTGGAACTGGGAATGGGACCGATTGTGACACCCGAGTTTTTTTCTGTTCGTGTTTTTTTTTCGTAAATTACGCTTCAGCTGCTAATGGATGGGTAGGGGGACGTGTGCTCTTGGATAATGTCTTATTTATTTCACATCGAAAAGTGGCTGTTCTGTTTCTGATTAGATTACATTGCCCACACAAAGATTTTGTCCACATTTAAAAATTACCACAATTATAGAAGCGAAATCGGTCGGTAACGGCTCTATGTCAAAGTTGAAAAGGGTCTAAATCAAGGAAATTATATTTTCACCTGTAAAACGGAACTGACTTACAACTTCACGGACGACAACCTTAAAGTTAAAAACATAAAGCAATTCCCTCATATATCGTCTTCTTATCATGTAATACACGCGATCTGAATATTCAATCGGTACGTGGGTACCTCTGTATGGCGTTCCCTGATTTCTATATAGGCAATTTTATATCGACACGAATAAGGTGTCAGCCCTTTTTCATGTTTTTCGCAAAATATTTATGATCCGACCTGTATCAAGACATTTCTGTTTAATAAAATGTCACTCCTTTTACTTATGTCTGTTGGTTCGTTTTTGTTTGGTGCCGAGTTTGTTAAATTAAGTAATGAAGTAAGCGTTTCGTTTAGGTTGTCATGTCCTAATGAGTCGGCTAAACAAGAGAAGAGCGTTAAGTTAAATTTCACCATTAAGACTGACAGCTCAACATCACATTTAAAACGCATTCAAGGTCAGTCAATGTCAAAATTCTGTAAAAAATCGACAGGATTTCAACTTAGTTAAGACGTGCCTTCTGATTGCTATCATTTCTGTTTACATGGTGAAATAGTCCGTTAGATGAATCAATTAGAAAATATAATTTACAAGTTTAATGCAAGTTCAAAGTACTTATTCATCATCATTTTACCCGAATGACGTCCTCTGTTGAGCGTGAGTTAAAAAGTACGTCACAGCATAGAGTACACGACAGCTATTATGTTTAATGTTTCAGAAGAATTTTCTTTAAAATATTTTATACTCTTCAATAACTGTTAGTAACGAGTAATATCCAACAAGTTTTTATTAAAAACAAACCTGCTTTGAAACTTTGAGTAGTGTGTTAATCTACTTCTGATGCTGTCTGTACAAGTGTGGCCTTATTACGATACAACTGCGCATCATAATTACGTAACAGATGTTGATGACGTATGTCACACAGCTATATTCAGCGGTTTCCCTTTGAGGCTAGTGAGATTCAGTTATTTTGGATTCTCTTTGTAACGTAGCACGTCAGTCGAGGCCTGTAATATTGAACGGCTGAAATGTTGGCTCTTCATACACATTTTGTAGTTGGATTTCTGTCATAGTTGACAGTAGTATAGCTCATATAAATCAGTTCAGTTGGTAGTACAATAACTCAACAGCTGAAATATTTTTGAGCGTTTAATTTGATTATTATTGCTGTTAGCCTACGTCACTGCTGCGTGCTGGGAAAAAGCTTCTCTCTATGCTTCCCAGTATTTTTGATCCGGGGCTAATGTAGATCACTGGTTTGTTTTGTGCAGTACTTTTAAATTTTTAATAGTAATTAAATAATAATCAATTTCATTATGCTTTCAAAATAAAACTTGATGAAAGCGAGATCTTAACGAATGTAAAAGGTAACGACTTTCCCGCATATATTTATGTCAACATCAGATATCTAACGAGGAAATTAAACGCGTATTTTATCTCATTAAGTAATTTCCGTCCGAAGCGCGCGCTATTCAGCTACCTACTTGTTTACATTCACTCGGAGAACCACATTACACGTGCTGGCGGTAAAGTTTGCCTTATTTTATTAGCTGAGTTATGTAGGTAAGGGAATTTCGGCAACATTTTCCAGTTGTGACAGTGAAAAACTCGTATCTCTACGGGTGCAGAAAATGACAGGCCGTACTGTAGGCCCCACGGAGTGGTATTAAACGCGGAATAAGCTGACCTCGTATCATATTGGAACTGCTACTTCGCTAGGTGATCCGAGAGAGAATCACAGCTGTCGTTGTAGATTTTACAAAATAAGTAAGCGAAATTGGCAATGGGCCGGCCATTTCAGTCGTAGAACTGATAATAGTTTGTGTATATTTGTTCTGGAATTGCGACGGACAAAAGGACACCGTAAGAAAGGGTGCCTTCAGGCTACGTGGAGCGACGATCTTTGCAAGATGGCTGATAGCAACTAGATGGGAGTTTTGGAGAGACCTTTGTCCAGCAGTGGACCTTTGCCAGTGAGCAATTGAATAACACTACGCCTGTTCCCGACGCTACTACACAATACGTTACCCCCATCTTGCGGTCTACTGTACTCAAGTTTTGTATTACTCTGTCAAAGACGATAAAATATAGTGTGTAGTACTGGTAGTACGTCAACTTGACGTAGCGTGTAAATACAGAAACGTCATGTTCCACGAAATGTGACATTGATATGAGTCTTACTTCATTTTTCTGTCTGTTTCGTTAGACTGTTATTTATCAAAAGAATTGCGTTTGATTTAGTGCTAAAACATGTGTCAATTAGTTTCATTTTCACTGATGAAGTCGTCTCAAAATATTGTTTAATCACGAGTCATAAAATATAATTTATCCACGTAGGTGCGATAAACTCTGGCAATTCGAGTATATCTGTTAAGTACAATCATGAGCATCATTTGATAATGTAGCAACATTTAAACGAGATTTTTCCGATTGTATTTATTGCAATCCCCTATCGGACAAAAAAAACTAAGTAGTCCGCCAGATATGTTTCCAAAAAATATTGAACACATTTTTTTTCTTTTTTCACATTAACTCAAATTGAAGACGTGATGAGAACCAAGCTCGAAGAATTAAACTCCTCCAAACATAAGTGGCAGTGGGCAGGGCTCCCACTAGGTGGACCGATGAGCTGGTGAAGGTGGCGGGGATCCGCTGGATGCGAGACGCACGGGATGTGGCGACACTTATAAGGGAAGGCCTATGTCCAGCAGTGGACGTCTTTCGGCTGAAATGATTATGATGATGATGATGATGAAGACGTGAACTCCTCGAAAACGTCACATGTCAGTATATTTTTACCTACAAATGACGTCACAACCCCCACTCATAATCTCCGTCAGTTTTTAATTAATTTGAATATTTTTCGATAATCTAACTGACGGACTAATTAGAATCATATTTTTTTGACCCAGTCCGATCCCTAGGTATGTATTTTGGTAGACAATTGATGTATAAATGAAACCCATTTTATTATGAAATAAGTAGATCTTATCTCCAACTTGCAATATCGTTAATCCACGAGAAAATATCTTTTGAATTTAGGTAAGTACAAACAAATTGGTAATCGTGACTGTAGGTAGAGTTCGTGACACGTGGAACCCAACCTTGACCGAGAGGTGAGCAATGAGAGGAAAAATTTCGGAGATAAAAAGGGCACCCAGACCGGGTAGGACCCAATTAAATGACATGAGCTCGGAAACGTCTATTTTTTTCTATAAACAATATGAGGAAGGGAATCCAAGACTGGTGACTTCTCTCACATAGGGATTAGACCTATGTGTCCCAGCAGTGGGAACATCTAAGACGTTTTTATAACAATTCTTCACAACAGGTGACTCCTAAGCAAAGACACTGAGATTTTAAATGGGGAAGACGGATATTAGCCTAAAGATAGTGAATGACAATGTTAACTAACACATTCCTATAAGCCATGGTATAGTACAATGGCCCACCTTCTATCTAGCTCCGCATGCTCTGACTCTTGCGCACTTGATGATCTTAGATCTCGAGTAGGCATAGCAGAATTTTGGGCTAAATAAAGGGTGTAAAACTACCCTTATCGAAGCTGAAAGACACTTGTTCTCTCCATCACTGCGATATTTTTTTTTGTTCTAGACCATACTCTGACCTCCTAGTTACGGAGAAATTGAGGGTCAAAGTTACAAATTTTTCACAGCAGTTTTTTTAATACTAGTTTTTCAGGTTATAACTTTACTTAAATTACCTTCATGATCCGATTACTTTTCAAAGCATCCACTAGCACAATGTTTTAAGAGTGCTACATTGAGTTTTACCATAAAATGTGATTTTTCACCCCAAATAAAAGTCGTTTTCCAGCAATACTTTTTGTGTGGGGGTACTAAGTTTGATGTTCAGAAATGCTTGGTTGACGTCTTCGTTAAGGGTTCCTTTTACTCCCTGTATATTTCCCATCGTCACGCTAAGAAGTCTTAGCCATTTTCTCTTCTATCTAAGATCACCGTAATCCATTTCTTGAAGTTGAGAGAAGTATGTCTCCAATCTTTCCATACGATATTTCTTTATTTATTGTCAGTAAGATAAATGCGATATGTTGCCTGGAAGTTTATTACTGACTGTATCGCGGGGGAAAACTTATTTACTTGATATAACGTTACTTATATTCTTCGGAGAAAGTTGATCTTAGTTGATATTGATAAGGGAAGTTCTGATCTTGTCCTGCGAATATATATTTTTACGGGGAAAATATATAATGTAAGAGTTCTGAGTAAAAGAAGTAGGTACTACTGGTGAAGACTGCAACAAATTTTTACCTTCAAACGTATAAATATAAAACCCACCAGCGCTAAAATTTGCATCGGTTCATATGTTAATTAAAGTAGCTGATCCATACATTTTCAGCAAGCAGGATTTTCACTTTAGGATGAAAGAGATCAACAACCTTTGGGACTATCGACATCGGACTTATTATTGGTAAAATTCTTGGTTCGGTTTTGTCCGTCGTGTGTGTAAAACGCTCAGCTTGCTCGCAAGAGTAAACCTGCTCACAAAGTTTCATATCGTGTACCTTATTAGGCGTTAATCCACAGGAGAACAATCAGCTCTGATACCGCTAAACTTAGAGCAATTCATCCATAGTTTAATTTCGACTTGATTAAATTATATTACCGTTGGCCCCTACTTCAAACTTAGTAATTTTGCTGTTTACAAATCCATGAACATACAGTTGTGAACTAGAAATGCTAAACTTTGTATTGTTCTCATTCAGAACTATTTGGGACTCCCAAAATTGTTCTGGACAGACCGTTTTCTATAAAATTAAGCAGAATTTCAATTAATGTTCAAATAAACAAGCGCTGCAGGAATTTCAATTCTCTGCGATAAGCCGACCATTGAAAATCCAAAAGCCATTTTTATTTAGAAACTAATTTGAGTGTCGCCTAGTTTTACTGAAAAGTGGCATTAGACGCGATTCTCTATAATCAGTTCTTGTTGAACTGATAAAACAATTAATTTATTAAAGTTTGGCTTGTTATAATTTGATGTCCCTTTATTGTTTTGTAGTTTGTCCAAAAACTAAAGTAAAAGTCTAGGCAATGGATTTGCTGAATGATTGAAAAGAGGATAGGAGAGCGCAACGATGTTTGTCAAAAGAATACTGATCAAAGCTACACTTACTTTAATTCAACATATCTTATTTTTAACGACTAATTAAATGTTAAGAAGCGCAATACTTTGATATCATGTTTACATACATGAACAAACACTCGTTTATTTTAACACATCTCCAGATCTTTCACGGTGCATAGCAATTTTGGTCTTACTCCGTTGATATATGATTCAAATTAACAGTTCGACATGGGACACAGATCCAGTATAACATGCAGGTTTGTTTACAAATGAAGCGCTTTCACGTTTAGTGAGCGCAACGTTTCAGATTGATTGAGAGAGCAGAGTGCGTTCAGTCTCAATTTGTGTTTACTCACCTGCAGGGCTATTGCGTATTTAAATGTCGGTGGCTATCATAGTGTTCATCGATTAAATGTCAAATTGGTTATGGTTTAGTACAAAATTGAACCATTTGACAGTTAATTGATGGACACTATGATAGCCGCTGACATTTAAAAAGATACGCAATAGCCCTTTAGCTCTATGGTTAAGGCGCTGTAACATTTTAAGGGGGTCTGTTATGGGCCGCGGGTTGTACACTAGTTATCGCGGCCTCGACATAGAGGGCTAAGAAGGAACATGGGTGGTTTTTAGTCAGTAGAAGTCTGACACGTCGCTCTGCCCAAGAGCGGGAGGGGTTATTCGATGATTATCCACCCGCCAAAAAAAAAAGTGTCACAAATCAATAACAGACCCGTTATTGATTTGTGACACTTTTAGGGAAGGAAGTCAAGTATGATGACAAAGCTTTAACACCTTCCTGGGCACTGGAAGTTTACAGCTGTCGTAACAATAAAACTTATATTGTGTCTTCTTCAGTGTCCGCAAATGTGTGAAAGAATAAACGCTTAAATAGTTCCCTCGGGCTCATAAACTTAGTTCTCTTAAAAATAATATAAACAGCAACATAGTCCAGAAGAACACAGTATTCCTACAAAAATAACTATTCAAATGCCTGTATTATTGTCATCCCGGAAGAGACGTAATCGCAGTGCCAACGAGTAAGTGAAGTGCCCCGGATACATAAATTCACACACTTCTCCCATGGGTTATGCAAAACTACGGAACGCCTCGTGCAACGACTGTAATGTTTCTGTTCACACTACTTTGAAGTAATAGCTTTAAGCTCCCAGCAGGATATTCAGGATCTTACTTAACGATATACATTGCTTAGCTGAAGTGAGATGAAATTATTTATTCTGGTATAAGGATATCGGAACTCGATTTTAAAACGTCATATTTTAAATACAAGCTTAATCGACAAAAAATCGAGGCAAAGTGGACACTCAAAATTAAGGTCTCTGCCTATATCAAGAAAAAAAAAACAGTTTTTTAAAGGCTAACAATGCTTTATTAATATACTTAGCATATAATACTTCGTAGCATCCGTACTAGCATAAATATCGGAACACACAGCAATTTCTATGAGACAATCCAGGATTAGCTTATCATAATTATATATTTTTACATTTAATTGTATTTCTAACCTATTCCTTGCTCTTTGTCCAGGTTCAGGGAAATCATATACGATGATGGGCTCGCCGGGGGCTGATGAAGGTGGCATCATCCCACGGCTGTGCGACTCTTTGTTCGAAAGGATCAAAGTACAACAATCACCACCGGCACTCACTTATAAGGTAACATTATTTTCTTTGAAGGTTGAATGAAGCCATAAGTTGGACCTGAATAGAGGTCAAAAGATAAACGGGATGAAGAGCCGGCAGCTAGTGAACGTCGCGTAGAAAAAAGCTTCTTAAACAGTAACGAAACTATAGAAAGAGCTTTTTTATGGTGTCTATATACGAAATAAGGATCATACCCGGCGTCATGGTGAAAACCTACATCGCACGAGCACCGTTATTTGCGTGATTTGGAAATACTCGACAGGCCGATAAAAAAACCCATCGGAACTGTAGGCCTTCTCTGACATAAAATTCGACTTTTCCGGGTGTTCTCTATACCTCTAGTAGCACCTTGTTCCGCATGCCATACCATTATTGGAGTATTCTATTTAATCCTGTTCGTCTTCCCTCAGTTCTTTTGTTACATCTGAAGGTGACAAAGTGACATATTAATAGGTTACACTATACGGTCTATTCGTGATATTAGCAGTTAATTACCTTAATTGTTAGCATCAACTAAGAGAAAAGCGTTATTATGGCATACACAGGTGATGGTCTAACAATCTGTCTCAATGCAGGATTAATTGTGACTATCAAATGTAATTTCTATATCAAAGCTAGAGAGACCAATGTCCATTATAGTGTTAGTAGGATGTCAGAAGTTCATTTATTGTTACTGATGAGTTCTATGTTCGGGATTTGGTTTCCGCACTTAGCCCTTTAACTCGACCATTGTACGTTATTTCTCTTATTTCTTTGAAATCAACATTTGCGTGATTTTTTAACAGTAGTCAAATAGCCAATTATACTCTCTTTGTCTTTGACCTCTATAAGAGTAGAGGAAGACCAAAGAAACGATGGATGGACTGTGTTAAGAATGATCCCACCAAAACCAAAACTTGTAAAAAATGCCAAGCCGCGCCACTCAGTTCTTTTACCGTAAAAAGTAGTGAGATGCATGTAATACCGAGTCAGTTAATATATTTGATCCCGACCTAAAAACCTTTGGATGTTTTAAATAAAATATTGACTTGGCCATCGCATCGCATTCGCCAATGTTAAACAGGCCATTGAAATAGCTAATTGCCATCGCATTGGCCAATGTGATGCAGTGGCTAAATATACCGTGTCAATGCCTGTGCAATGTGTACAATGCCTAATTGGTTACTAAAAATTCAGGTTTCTAGTTTTATCCACAACGAAGTTATAGGAGGTCGAAAATGGCCTGAACTGGTTCGAGAAAAGGATGGTACGGCCGTGCCGCTTTATCGCTCGACTTGGCGGGGGCACTACCGTGCCCCCAGATATGGTAAGAAAGGAGGTCTCTCATGAGATGACGAGAAACAGAGAATTATGAAAGAAGAAGACATGCTGGGCCGACCCCAAATGAATTGGGATCATGGCACGAGAATGATGATGATGAGACCTCTGTAGCTATCATCTATCTTTTAAAACACTTCTTTATTCATTCTTTGTACTAAAATACTTTTCTTTCTACCAGGTGGAGGTGTCATACATGGAGATATACAACGAACGAGTACACGACCTGCTAGACCCCGAGACGACGAGGCGATCACTGCGTGTGCGCGAACATGCCGTGCTCGGCCCTTACGTGGATGGGCTCTCGCAGCTTGCTGTTAGCTCCTTTCAGGTATGTAGGAGTTTATAGGATTGGAAAAGGACATGGTCAAGTGTGGACACTGTAGGTGGAACGAACGGCGAAAGATGTCTTGACTAGCGTTGAAAATATAAGAATTTAAACTGACGTGGTCACTAACACTATGGTAAATATCCCGTTTTCAGTATAAATAATAGCGTTGTTTTTCGTTTTTTTTTTAATGTAACTTTCGAAATACATGAAATTTATACTGGCCAGTGTTAGTTTCTATGCCGCCCGTGGGTCTCTAGAGAAACTTCCTTTTACGAACACAACAAAACTTACATCTATTGTTCTTAAGCGAGGAAACAGTCAAATTGGTAGTTGTTTTCTCGTTGGCGGTGGTACATCTTCTGCCTTAGGTATGTCATTCTACGCGTACCTTAATACAGATTCAAATATTACGATAAAACATTCATTTCAAATCCTATATTAGTAATAAAACGGCCAAGTTAACAGTACAATTCTAATCCAGTTCATTCCAGACACACCTTTTATATTTAATGGACACTTTCACGAAAGCGCAGCTTGTTAAAAGCTTTAGAATATTACCTGAGTACTGTACAAATCACACTCTCTGGCTTAACAACACTCTGATGAACTTTTACTGAACGACCATAAATATAAATCCGAAGTATCTTGCTGTCGTTACGGTCTCGCCGTATCATCTTATAGAACCACTTTTCATCCTCAATGGTTGAGCTAAAAGCGTTCACTGGCAGTTCACCTGCCTAAGCTCCATATTTACGGCCATATCGGCGCCCTTATCTTATAAACGATGGAATATTATTCTCAAAAAGTTTCTACTCGCGAATTTGTTGACCTTGTCCTTTTAAAAAAGATTTCTGTTTTGCCTCTGAATTTAGAATCTTTCTACGAGAATATTCGGAGAACTATATGAATGTTTCCAGTTGCAAAGAATCTAAAAGCATTTTCATTGAGTTTTGGAATTGTTTCAATCAACTTTCTTTTAGCGCATATTTACGTTTGTTTCTTTAGAAAACGTAAAGTTTAATATCTTTAAGGTGGATGGATGATGATCTCTGATGCCATTTTGTCGCTAGATGGCAAGCTTTTGGTTCGCGAACATTCGTCTCGAGAATTTTATGTCTGCTATCAAGTAGTACTATGTTTCGTAAAACAATTTATATAGCTGAAAGCTACTTAAGTTATATGCTATTTAAGTTGTACGAATGGGTAGTTCTCGTTCTCGGTCAATACATTTTATCGAGTAATAGTTCGTGATAACGACTTATTGACGCTCTGTTTGCAGTGACGTCATGGCGAAATAATGCTATTTATTTCCGAATGAAATGGCAAATGGCGATCTAAGAAGGATAATGGACTTTCACTGAATTGATTTAGAATCGGATATAATTCAAAGACATGATCTAGGCCCGCGAGGAGTATTGCGACTCATTTCCTTCAATCCGTGGTTTATGCCAGCAGTGAAAAATTTATAGACTGCTACTTATATTCGTGTTATAATAAGCAGATGTACAATGAGGAGGTTATTTAGAATTCAAATCGGTAACAGTTTACCATCCATCACGCAACAAAACCATTTCCAGCCTTTAATTGGTTACACCACGGCTGGATAGCTACTGGAAAGTATATTTGTATCCATTGTCTATCTATACAGCGCTAATGATAGACTGGGTCATTATTCGAGTCGAAACCAACCCTGTGAGTGCTATAGTGGTATTTTTATTGCTAAATTGTATACGGGCCAAAAGGTCGGGGCTCGTTTCTACCCTTAATTGCGATCCACTGTCGCTCATTATGCCTGCTCTTCCTTTCCCAGATTAAATTTTCATAGCCCCATAAAATACTTTGAAAACTTCCCGACGGCGAATGTTTCACGATCGCTGCAGGCTAATATGTATTCAAAAGATCGTCATATTGAATTCTTCTTTCGTATTGAATTGAATCATCGCTTTTTACGTTGAATATTTTTTATTGAATGTTAATGAAATGAAAATAATACTTTTATGAGCAGTTTTCCTGCTGGTTTCATTTAATGAAACGTTCTATTTAAATAAAACCTGCTGGCAATATGATCGGTACAACGTGATTTAATATGAGATAGATATAAAAAATCGTATTGGGAAATTGGTAATTGGCAGCAAAGATTGTATTTTCCGAGTGGGCTAGCCTTTTTGACAGGTTCATTAAGATGGCTTACAAGTTAGAACCGAAGGGCTGTGATCCTTTTATTCCTATCGACAACGTGCCGCCCCTCGCCGACAATTTCGTATAGAAACGATCGGCTAAGTTGATTATATTGTAAACATGAAAATGGCTGTAATCAAATTACTTTTTACCCAGCCATCTTGTTGAAGTGCTCGTTTAGCGGTAATTTTGTTTACGATACCGATTTTGTCCTGATTTTGTGTTTTTTTCAAGTAATTCCTTCCATCGTCAGGGAGAAATAGGTGTGATTGTTATATGTGAGGAGAATAAAAGAGTGTGTGTAGTTTCTGTCTACGTTACAGTCACCTGCGAAATTGCATGGATACTTTAGTGTCTATTTTCCTGTGGACGTTAGGTCGCGTTGTTTCCCGCCTCACACGATTTTATTTCTGCATTGTCCATGCATTTTTGCAGGTGACTATAAAGGGTGTAAAAGTACACTTAACGCAAACGAAAGGCACTTGTTCTACCCACCACTGCGATATTTTTTTTGTTCTAAACCATACCTGGGAACCCCCTAGTTACGGAGATATTAGGGGTCAAAGTTCCAAATATTGCACACTTGTTTTTGTAAATACTAGTTGTTCAGGTTATATACCTTCTGTGTACTAAGTATCGGGAATTTGTCAATAAAACAAAAAATACAAATTATTCATCTAAATTTATTTTATCGCCTTCAAAGTAGGCCCCATCGCTTGCAATACAAAATCTCCACCGCTTCACCCAGTCTTCCATACATTTTTCATAGGCTATTTGCGGTATGGCCTTTAGCTCATTCAGCGAATTTTCTTTTATGGCTTCTATCGACTCAAAACGTTTTCCTCGAAGTGGTAATTTTAACTTGGGAAATAAAAAAAAGTCAGACGGAGCCATATCAGGTGAATACGGTGCTTGGTCGAGAACTTTTGTTGAATTTTTCGTTAAAAACTCTTTCACTATAATGGCTGTGTGTGATGGTGCATTATCATGGTGCAGCATCCATGAGTTGTGTTGCCACAAATCTGGACGTTTTCGGCGGATACTCTCACGCAAACGCTTTATGACGCCTAAATAATATTCTTTATTCACTGTTTCTCCCTCTGGAAGGAATTCGGAGTGAACCACACCACGGTAGTCAAAAAAAACTGTCAGCATCACCTTGATTTTGGAGCGACTTTGCCGCGGTTTTTTTGGTTTCGGCTCGTTTTCGAGACGCCATTCTGAAGACTGTTGGCTTGTTTGCATGTCGTACTCATAAACCCATGTCTCGTCGCCAGTTATTATACGTTTCATAAAGGTCGGATCCGTAGAAGCTCGGGAAACCATGTCTTCAGCGACATGCTTTCGCTGCGCTTTTTGAACAAAATTAAGCTCTTTTGGAACTAGTCGAGCGGCGACGCGTTTCATGCCTAAATTGGGCATGCCTAATTTTTTTTTTCAAGCGCTGTCTTAAAACCATTTCGAGGGTTAGCTTAGGTGAATTCATGCCTGTTACCAGATTTGAAAAATACATACTATTTCAAAAGTTATAGGTGTTTTAACGAATGACTTTCATTTGACCTTTCAGACCCTCCAACAAAGCATAATAGAACATTCCTTTGTCATTCTATCATTCTTGAAAAAAAAAACATTCGGTTGCGAGGCTGTCAATGTCAACATTTTGTAAGTTATGTTTAGCCAGCTTTGTTGAAGTTTGTTTTTGTGAAATATTGTGAATTGTTGTAATGGCTTCTTTAAATAATACTAAGGCGGATTCCCGTAACATACCTACGGTCAATATTGCTATGATTGTTGAGTATATGATGTTGTCGACTCAACACAATATAGCGGAAATACGAGGAGCAAAGGCTCTAATGTAAGTATTCTATATCATTGTTTTGATTTATATAAGATTGGTTTATCTCTTGTCATCAATGAACTTATTATATACTAGCGACCCGCCCCGGCTTCGCACAGGTGTTTTTCTCTACTATATTATTCATGTATTATACTTAAAAACCTTCCTCTTGAATCACTGTATCAATCTCAACTGTCAAGGATATGTCACTGGATTTAGATTGACATTGTATTCTTTTTTAATTTGTCTGTGGCACAACACCGCACTACATACAGCCTCATAGTGATATAGAGAGCACCTCGAATTTAAAAAATCCTAAAAAAATGTACAACCCCTAAAAAAATAAAATAAGCAAATTAGTTCCTTGAAATGGTCTATATTTTGTAAAAAAAAAATAAAAAAAAAATCAAGTCATGGCCAATTGTCAATGAGAATGTTGTGGACGGACTTAAAAGATATGTTCACCTCACTAGCCAACTCTCTCAGACTCATACGTCGATTTTCGAGCACTAGCTTCTTGATTCTGTCGATGTTTTCTTTGGTCGTAGCGGTTGAAGGTCTACCAGAACGAGGCAAGTCTACTACTACTTCTCGGCCTTCTTTAAAAGCCTTATACCATTCATAAGCCCTTGTTTTCGATATACACGATTCGCCGTAGGTATTTCGCAACATTTTTAGTGATTCACCACATGAAATATCATTCGAAACACAAAATTTAAGGCACACTCTTTGTTCAACAATATTTTCCATTGTAAAAATCGCCGAGGACTCAAAACTATCACCAACAAAAAGTGTAGTTTAAAACAAATTAAATGACAGATCCCGCTCATATTTTGCGCGCTTAATCAGTACAGTGCTACCAACATGCAGTAAAAAAATTAGAACGACCTCTTTTACGCGGGTCTTTTTATTGACATATTCCCGATACTTTTTACACAGAGTAGTATAAATATAAAATGCATTTTATTCCATGCAATTACAAAATAATTTTACAATATTGGAATTTTAAGTAAAAAAAAAGTCGTTTCCCAGCAAAATTTTTTGCGTAGAGGTACTTAGTTTGATGTACAGAATGCTTGGTTGACGTATATGTGAAGGGTTAATTTACACCCTGTATGCAAAGTGAGAAGACATAAAACAAAGTGTTGTATGTTATGTGTGATTATTTCTAAGTTTATTTTTTTTTATTTATACTCCTGGTATTCAGCTGTCCCCGGTTAGATTGGAAGCCGACTCTAACACAGTTGGGAAAACTAGGTAGTTGATGATGACAAAGTGTAATGTATTTAGTTATTCACCATGTTTCAACTGCTACAGAACATTAACGCTCTTTAATGTTTCATTGTTGTTGCTCTTCATAATATCTTCTATTCATCTCTTCCGATTGTCGCTTCCAATTTATACCCAACTCGGTGGCGCGCAGCTTTGCATGGTTGCCTCAACAACTTTGCAAGTCAGAGTAATTTGAAAGGTCGTAAATCTAAACGGCTTTTATCCAAGTCGACTCCAATTTTATAGTCCAGAAAAGTTTATTGATCATTTGTCAATCATACGCTTTATTGTGGGAGTTATTGGAAGTATCAACTATATCAGAATGGTTCTGCTGAATCAGATTATTTGATGAGTTAATCTAATGGATTTGAAAGGGCTGACTGAAAGCTGATCATTATTTTAGTTAACTATCTTTACTTTTGTGTTTACAATATTGTTTGAAATCCGGTCTTACACCGTTAATGTGTCGTTTTTGTGTTTTATGTGTTGTTGTTGTGTTTTTTTTGTCTATGTATCTCTGGAGTGAAATAAGCTTTTTATTCCTTCTACTCATTTAGTCTTTTAGACTTCATCCCACGCTTTCATAAATTATGTAAAATATTTTGAATATGTTTACTTCTATAGCACTTATAAAATTAATGAGTTAATCCCAGAAACTGTTGTTTAATGCGAAAAGTTTATTCCGAACGCAGTTAGCGTCTATCAGTGGGTGGGTAACAGCTTTCGAGCTCGTTTGCTTAAATTAAAGTAGTTGGTCACAAAATATCCATAGGAACTTCCATATTGTAAATGAGAAACTCTACCTTTTAGAAACCTTTTCAAACCTTAACGATAACATTTTGAACACATTTACTATCCCAGTAGTACGTTCAACAACAACAGACGTATGTCCATCTTATGGTCGTCTTAATATAGATTTTATTTAAAAGTAGACCGAGAGAATGCAATCATAGCCATGCATTTGATGCCATTCTCTTGAAAGTACTGTTCGATCAATTGATCTGTTTCTGATATTGACATACGAAAACTTGAGAATTCGAAATTACCCAAAATTGATTTAGGTACCACAAATAATTTGATTAAATTCCATACCTCTATTAGATTCATATGTTTGGTTTGGTTTTATAATGTTTGATTCTTTACGTGAGCTCTTATCTATACTTATGTTAAAAAAGCGAAAGTAATTTATTTTAATCTGTCTAGCTGAACGGATGAGTGACGAATTGGTCGATATTTCCCATACGAATAGACCAAGACCTAGGTTGGAACATAGGATATTTAATGCTTGTCCTTTTATGACGCTTGATAACAGGTTCACGCGAGCGAAGCCGGGGGCAAATACTAGTACAAAACCAGAATATATAGCATTAAGTTACGCTGAGCCTGTAACATATGCACAGAAAGTAACCATCATCAGCGATCAACTCTTGAATACGTCCGCTGTTGAGCTCGCGGCTCGTTACAAAGACCTATAAAATTGCGTAAACGTGAAATATTTGCTTTACCTTAAAAACTCCTTTTACAGAACGTTAATTAAACATCAATATTCAATTTCGTTTCTCTGATTTCCAATTTTCCAAGTCCTTATTTATTTAGGCACTTTTTAGTTTAGGGTTCAGGCAACGTATACTGTATTGAAGCGATCAATATTTTAAATTGAACTAGACCGAACAGATTTCGCTAGAAAATGCTACATTTTGTTCTTGCTTTTTGTATGAATGTCTACAAAACTTATACGTGTTCAATATTGAGTTTACCTTTATTATATTCAAAGTTTCAAAAATAATATTGTTGTGGACATATTTAATCAAAATAACTAAGGTTCATTTTAATTTGAATGAATCGATTGCGTTACGCACGCTTTGCCCATGTTCGTTGAATAAATTACTATTCATATTTAGATGAGACTCATTTTTATTGTTAAGAAGCCTTTATTGTAGTACTTTATTTTCAAGAAAGATGAAAACATTTTCAGCATTTCTTAAAAATATACATCGGGCAAAATCGGAGGTCTTGTCTCAATAAATCACTTTGTAAAATAAAATATAAAATGAGATGAGTAAATATTACAAGGAAAAGGTTTCCGAAACTATCAAGATACAGAATACATGTTCATGCTTAATAAAATCCAAGTAAGAATGTTATTTGCCATCCAATTTTCAGAAAGTATACCTACACAAGAGAAAAATGTTTTTATTAATATATCAGAAGCATAAATAAATAATAATAAATAAATAAGCATGTTTCTACGGTGCCGGAATAGTTTTCTGGGAATTCTCAGAGAATTAAATCTATGAGAGCAGCCGGTTTCCACCGCATTTTATTAGATTACTAGCTAATGCATGCGGCTGCGCCCGCGTGGATGTCGGTTATCGCGACTAAAAGTAATCTTGAAATTATACTAAAACGTTCTTCGATAACCAATCTATCCATTGGTGACAGACAGACAGACGTGGCGGAGGACTTTGTTTTAAAACCTGTATAGTGATAGTACCTAATCAGTGCAGATTTCATTAGTAAAAGCAGTTATTGTGAGTTATCCGTTGAAGATAGGCATATGCTATCCCAGTTTCTTTTATAGATTTTGATGTGTTCTTTAATATTGGAGTACATTATTTTGCGCTGTCACCAAAAGTTTTCGCAGCACATGCAATGACAGACGTTTTACGACATCGTTTTTTACACATTATTCTATTCTTAGGGATCCCTAATAATTTCTGGAAGTAAATATAGCCTATGTTACTCGGCGAAAATGTAGCATTCTAACGGAGAAAGAATTTTCAAAATCGGTCATGGAGTTTTTGAGTTAAATCGGTACAAACAAACAAACAAATCTTTCCTCTTTATAATATTAGTTTAGAAATAGATTCCTACAAAGTTACGAATCAAGACTAATATTCGTTAGTATTAGTTACAATGAAAAAAGATGAATTCTATAAACTAATGAATGCAGAGTGAATTAAAATTGCTACCTGCGAGCGTACCTATAGAGAGATTTTTGAAGAGGAGCCATAGTGAAAACAAATGAGAGTAAACAATTTGAAGGGGCTCCTAATAAACTGACTTACCAGCCAAACCTCAACCTTCCTAAGACAATTTGCAAGCTTTCTCGAAACGAATTCAGTTACCGTCAACAACGCTTCAAATATTCCTGTAACAGGCTGTGTTATTGTTGGTCTTGTTTCGTTTTCAATTAACTCGCCTCAGTTCAACGCCTACGCGCTCTCTGTGAATAACAGCACCTCCAAGATTACCTTCAAATGCTTCTCCCGAGTCCCTCTCGCCTTGTCTAAAACTTTTATTTGAAAATATTTGTACCCAGCTTTTTAGTCTTGTATTTGAATTTAATTTAACATAAAGCTTTTGTCTGTTCATTATCAGAGAATTCTGTTTTCATTTGGGACTTGAAGACAATGGTAGATTAGTTTGCGTTTTCCTTTCTGGAAATATTAGAGCGGGCAAAACCGTTTTTTTTTTGTGTTTTTCTCATTAAATGTTGCCTCATATTTGTTTTTATCGTCATATAATTTGTTCTGCTGTATTTTAAATTAGGCTGGTATCCAATAATCCGCTATTTTGCCTACGACTGAATTTACTGTATTATCCTTATCAAAATTCGGAATAAATGCTGTGTATCCTACAGCTGTAAGTATTCAATCATTTTTTCCCTCCCTATTTACTAGGCCGACATAGACGTAAACGAAGCTATACATCATATTGGGAATGGCTACAGGTCACACGCATGATGGATTACTCGCAATGACTCGGGTCACCGCTGATGATGCGGTTATGTGATTCAAGATTCATGAAGGCATAAGCGGTTTGTATTATTTTAAGTTTGTCTGGCGAAAATATTACGATTCTAAAAACATTACATTATAATTCTAAACAACACATAAACCAAGCAACACATAAACACACACTTAGACCAAATACCTAGAACAAAATCGGTGCAGAAATTACGGAGATTAGATAAAAGTGACTCGTAGAAAAAAATAACATACATACGTACAAATAAAACATACAGTCCAATTGAAAAGCTCCTCTTTTTGAAATCGGTTAAAAATCTTTAAAAAATCAGCAAGTTTTTCAATTGAAAGTGATTTATTTTATTTATATTTTATCTCAGAACAAACTGAGACAGTATTATGAACGTAGCGATTATAAATGCTATGGAAACACTTAAAAGACCGCTGCGATCAGGAGATAGTGGTTAACAGGATTATAGCGGCTGCATGGCTTTCAAATTAAGTTTCTGAGATAAGTTTTCGAAGTAGAAATAACTGTCTGTCTTATTAAGTCTTAATACCCGTAGCTATTAGTCAGTCAGTATGAGAGCTCTTCAGATCTGCATGTTAATTTTATAACTGTTTTGAGTTAATTATTATTCAAAGTCCATGCACACTGTTTTACGTATTTTAAGTACCTATAAAATACGTAAAACAGTGTGCATGGACTTTCTAACCTATTCTTCCCTATATACTCGTAGATCTATGCTTTAGAATGGTCTAGTACAGTAGTTTCACAAGTTATCATTCCTAGTGAGTGTGACTGTAGCTTCGCTCTTTTCGTATTTCTAATCTTCAAAAGTGCCCATTATCGTGTAATTAAAAATATGTTTTGAGTTTATTTGTTATTTCTTCATTGCCCCTACAAGTTTCCTGCGTATGATGTAGCTTCTTTGGCTATAGCATCATTTTTCAAAGGCCTGTCGCTGATTAAAATCTTGCCGAAAACAGGTATAAATATTTCATGATTAGCAACATTCAAAACCTTTCCAAATCCACTGGTAATCTTTTCAATCATTTCAACATAAGGCCATCAAAATAAATTTATCTGTCCGTCAAACGCTGTTGGCGAAAATTCATTTTCATAATCCTGCATCATTTTACGCGTATATAGAGTCAGTTAGGTATGATCGATGGGTTTATTGCGTCGCAGCTCAATGTGTTCAATTATCCATTCGGCTTAATGAGGAATTGTGATCGTGTTATGTAATAGGGTATTTCACCATAAATATCTAGTTAGTCCGTCGATTACCGAAAAATATTGATACGTGTTGTTGGTTTTATTAAATTAATATATATATTTTTATATTGACGAAAATACGTGTCAAAGATCATGAGTGAGAGGGGGGTCACTTTGTGGGTAAAAAGTACTAACCTTGTGACGTCACACGACTTGACACGACTTCGTAGTACTGTATCGTCTTTATTTTTTGTTTTCGTGAAAAAAGAAAAGATGTGTCCATTATTTTTTGAAAATCTATCTGACGGACTAGTTGGATTTTTTGGTGAAATACCCTATTTTGTCGATTTATATTGTGGTTTGTTTCATAAATCAACTACAACCACACGAGTTATAGGTATGTTTGTTAAATGTCAACGCATAGCGGTCGATCCAGAACTTTATCAAGTGCAGTATGCTGTTTTGAAGTTCCAAAACGGGCTTTGGTTAACCAAAGCAAAGTTTCCTTCTTTCGACTTGTAAAATACTAGCCGTTGTTCCCGACTTCGATCGTGTGGAAATTATGACGAATTTCATAGAATAGGTACTACTTGATAGAACATATTATAACAAAACTTAGGTTGATTTCTAAAATTAAATGTAACCGTGATTTAATACTTACTCGCGTATGCCCGCGGTTACGTCGGAGTGGAGTTCAGTAATTGACCCACGGGATCACAATCATACTATAATTTGCACCAAATTTCATACACGTTCGTTGAGCCATTCTGGCGTGATTAAGTAACAAACATCCATCTAAACTTTCGCATTTGTTATATTAAGTTCAGATTTATTGTAACAGATTCTAAAGAAATAACTTAAGTGTCTATGTAATCTCGTCCTTATTCTTGGAAAACTAGGACAGTGTAGATCCCAGCAAATCTTCCAACGCGAAGATTATTTGTTCGTTATTACAGCGTAATTTAGTTTCTAGTACAAGCACAAGATGGATTGCTATCTTTCATCCTTTTTTCTGTTGTTATTACATTAACTTCAATGTTTTTGTCTGTGCTCCTCCTTTTCTTAAAAACTATCTTTCTCTTTTCGTCATATTATGATGTAGGTATGTATATCTTTTTTGAACTCGTCATACGTCAGTCCCGATCCCTTCAAGGCTAAACATGACAGAAGATTATTGTCCCTCGTGTCCACTAAATAAATCTCTCAGTATAACTATCATAGGTTAATACTCTTGACTGAATTCTGCTCTCGACAGGGTACCGTAATCCCGCTCGGGGCGACTTGGCGACCGTTGGGGGTTTCGGCGTAAGGGAGATAAGCGCAGTAGGCTTACTCTCAGAAAGGGCTATATAACATGCGAGTAATCCCGGTGTTGTGGGTTCCTTAACCCTAGCGAAAGATATCACTGAAATTTTCACGGCTGTTGGATGATGTATGTTTGAAAACGTATTCTGCGTCTTTGCTACCTTTTTTGTCATGTCTCCAAGTATTTGCTATATGCTAGAAACCAATGTTTAGTAGTCTCGCATAGGACAAACCAAAAAAGAGGTTAAATTAACAAAAAAAAACATAATAACATAAAAAAAATTGTTGAAGAAAATTTTTAAATTTAATAAGTCAAACGAAATTAGTTCTGTACGAGGCCAAAACGATTTTTAAACATGAAGGTACCTATTAATAAAGTTAACGTACAAGATGTCATCGCCGTAGTCGGAACATGCCCTGCGTGCTTAGCACCCTTGCCCGTTTCCTGGCACGAAGCTATGAGCACTAAGCAATCCACCTGCAGTGCGGCTTTGGGCTCTGACAGAACCATACCACTGCAGTTCCAATTGCACGCGATTCTTTTGTTTTGTTGTTTTGTTCTTTTGTTGTTCTTTTGTAGTGTTGAGTGTGAGGTCGTTATCGCGTGTTGCGTGAAGTGGTGCTTTTGTCCTTCTGGTTTCAGTGCTCTCGTCAACGTCAATGGTGACCTTAAACCTGTCAGTCGCGCTGTCAATTCAACCCTAATGGAAGCTCGATTGTATAATACGATTGCCTTATTTTAGGTAAACGGCCATTAAAACTTTCGGAGTTGGTATTCGATAGATGGCTTTATTTCAAATTCTTAAATGAAAGTTAAAACGAAATGTTAGTTTTCTTCTACAACGTGATTAAGTGACGTAATGTAGACGGAAGTATTTTGTGTTAGACGACTATACTGTATATGTGATTTGTGTCAAATTATTGAATGTGCTAAGTTCTGACGCAGTTGGTACTATCGCGTGATAAAGGCCCACTGAAGGCATTTTCTTCGCTTCTTTAACGCTATGCCGATTGCGACAAGTTTGAAAAGTTATTATCAGTGTCCCTTCGAGACTTCCGGGATATTTGGCTACCACAAGTAGGTAGACTTATGAATAAGGATGAGTCCTCAGAAATTGGAAGGAAGCCACATGTGGATATAATGTTCGGAACTACAATGGTGGCAGTTTACGACCGGAGTGAATGTATCCGTGGCCGGATGTTAAAGTCGGTCCGATATGTTATTGAATACTCGTCACTTCGTCTTGGATATTTTATTGATTTGTCTGCTTTAATGCCACAATAACAAAAACATTACCGGCAAAACGTGGGTGTTCCAAATGAGTACAACTCTGTGTAACCCCTTTATTTTGCTTAAAAAAAAAGTTGGCGGGTGGAAAATTATCAAATAACCCCTCCCGCTCTTGGGCAGAGCGAAAGGGAGTGTCAACTTCTACTGACTAAAAACCACCCATGTTCCTTCTTAGCCCTCTATGTCGAGGCCGCGATAACTAGTGTACAACCCGCGGCCCAACTCTGTCTAGCCCTTCGGGGCTAATGTAATACCACAATAACCGACAGCACAGTTAGATGTCCGAATTTCGTCTTCATTCAATCAGGACTTATTATTCATTATGGTGCTAATACTTTCAACTGATCTTTTGTCTCAAATATAAAACTAGAGCATAGCATTCGTCTTACTATTTCTCTATGAGAGTGCATACAAACGATCTCTCACATCTACAAACATCAGATGAAGCATAAAACTCGCTCCCGCTTCATAAAATTGAAACCCGCTTTGTATTGAATCACTCTCTGCGTTCCTGCCAAGCCGTGGCTTGGAGTGCTTCGCTTGAATATTGAAATATTAAGCCGTGTTCAGATTTACTTGCACTGGTCGATGCACTGGCAATTTATCACATGCTGCTGTGATCTGCCAGCCAATATGTTAATACTGTACCAGTGTGCGTACGTGGGGAGAGAAGTAATGCGTTGTCACATTGCATCGGTTGTTGGTCGAACTACAGGCTATTAAGCGAGTACATTGTGTAGTAGATTTGTACTGTAGTACATGATCGATTCAAGTTCTAACTGGAATGTCACGTGTTTGACGCTTACACAGTAGGTATGTTCTTTGCTGAAGAACTGGTTTTCAGCATCATATTCAAGTTTGAGATTTTGAAGTTTAGATATAAAGATAGTACTTAATAACGGATCTGGTCCGAAGTTCTGCCACACACACACGCTGGACACATCATGTTTTAGTACCAGGATTTTCTGAACACTACGATGATGATCTTTGATTATTTCGTAATCACCCGCGTATTTCATTGATTGCCAAAACCAAACAGTTTGCAAGTCTGTTCACGGTATCACCAAGTTATACCAATAAACAAAGGCTGCCAGAAATATTACGAGATGAATATCTAACAAGCGTACTAGAAATTGATTGAACGAAAGCACTTGATACGGTTTGTGGTGAATAAAAAGGTCTAATTCCATATTCCACTTTTTTTTTCAACGAAGGCAAATGAAAAGAGATGTAACAAACATTTCCCTCGAAATTGAATTTCGATACCGTGCAACCCGTAGGGCTGGCAGATCACCTATGGTACAGTTATGGAAAGTACTGATTTGCAAAGGTATATTTTGAAATAAAGCTTTTATAAATACAAAACCCGATATGGCATTAGCATCATCGATCTCTTAAAAAAATATGGGCTTTTCAAGGGCTTTGTAGAGCGTCGTTTTGTTTCTCATTTTTATAATTTTCTTTGTTTAATTATAAATAAACTAAGTAAATTATTATGCTAAACTATTAACATCTTGAAAGACTCGAGCACCTCACCTCACTCACCTGCACGAACGAGGCTCTGGCGCAACGTCCCAACCCGAATTGAACTAGCGTGGTGGACTACTAGTCCAAATCCCCCTTGAAAACGTTTTATGTTAGAAAAAAGGGTGGCCTTTGCTCAGTTGTGGGACACCTGTAGGCTGGGAAACAGTCATTTTGTATCAAGAGAAGGGCGGTGTTAGCTGCGCCACAGTCTATACTTTTGCAGCTTTCATCGTTTCACTTGTACTTAGTCTTGTGCAATTGTTCCGTTTTTTTTTAACTATTATATCCGTAGAGGGCCACTCTCTCTTCTTTCAAAACATCAATAAGTCAAAATGTAGTTTGGATGCTGTCATGAGTTGAGACGTACAAGCCACAATAAGTTACGTTCCTGAATCTACAAAGATTTCAAGTGCACCACGTCACCTTTAGCAGCTCTCATTATTTGTATTACCCCATCCGGTCTACATTTAAACACTCACGAACCGCAGACGGTCATCTGGCAGCCCTGCTAACACAATTTGAGTACGAATGTCTTAGCGTGTTTGTGTTAGGGTTTTATTTCGGGCGCAGCGCAAACAACCCTCGCCGGAAGGTGATTGGGTGCCTGCTCATGTGAATTTGTTTACCTAAAATTAACATTCATTTTTACAACTTTTCTTCTGGATATTGATTGGGGTTTTGTTGCGGGATTATGTGAGTATGGTAATTTTATGGGTTTTGCGGGGAGGGTTAATCAATGAAATAAATCTACACGATTTATACCTCAGTCATGATTGGGAAGGCACCATTCTGATGCTACAAAACCTAATTATGATATCTGTTTCCAAAACTGACGAATGCTTGAACCGAGTGGAGGAGTCCACTCAAATCAGCGTGTTTCGTTCTTCAAAAGACAATTTTAGACACTAATCTGCATAGTCCTCATGTAGGTACCTAAGTAGGAAATTTGGAATACCAAAATTATGTCTGGACCTTAAAAGAGACTATGACCTCTGAGTTTGATTCGACTGTTTCTTTTTTAAGTAAGTCAGGCACGAAATACCGACCCCATATAGTTTAAACAAAATTGCAAAATAAACATAAATTCGAAATATATCTCAACTTTTTTTTAACTTAAAATGCTTTAAAAAACATACCGCTTTCCAATAAGCTTCTCCTGACCTTTGCAGGCTTACCTCTCCCCGTTTAAAAATTAATCAGCTTACAGTTAATACGTGTACCGTACAAACGTCGAGCAAGTGTTTAATCATTCGTCGCCTCCTGGATTATCCTTGCTGCGTACAATTGTGGACGAATTACCTTCGTTGTAGGGATGGGTGGTTATGTACGCTTGTAGGAGAAAATTAAGTAATTTAGTTGAATACTGGCATAACATTCGTTGTTGGTCGTCACGCGGCGTGATGGACGACACAGTTGCCATCGAGTAAAATCACTGAAGATTCAAAGCTCAATTTTATATTCAAATTCAAATTGTTTATTGCAATCCATAATGTACATTAACAGACGTATCACACGTTCTGAATCCCGCTAAAGTTTTTGAATTAGAAATAACCGGATATTGAGGCTAAAACCTGTAATGTCATTTTGTTCCGAAACTTATTTTGCACTTCCGCCGTTCCTACTCTCGGGGGTAACTTCGTTCAATGAATAAAATTTAATTCAAACTGAACTTGAATTTCCAAGCATTAGACAAGGCCTTAACTAAACAAGTTCAGGATGATATTAGCGCAAACGTGTTTAAAATAATTTCTGTCTCTTGATTGGTTTAAATGTAGCAATTCATGGCTTATGCATTTGTTTTCCCAATTACCAGTTCTATTGAATGTAGCCTAGGTCTCCTTTTTCCTTGACTCTTACTTCTATATCGTTTTTGTAGTCAAACTCCTCCCGCCCCATTCTCCTTGGTCTGCAATGGTGTCCACCTATCGACGCTAGGTCGTCCATTGCACATTCGCTAGCGTTCGTAGTCGCTTTTAGCTCACATCATACCTTCTAAATATTACGGCAAACAGGAAAAAAATAAAGCGTCCCTTGGAGACAAAAGACCCTTTGTGATTTCAATCACGATAGCAAAGAGAACGCTATAATCCGATTGCGAGCGTTTCACATCAATCTGATTAAACGTTTTTTTTTAATGCATTGAATAAGAACAAATCTCGACCATCAGCAGCAGTAATTTGTACAGTTTTTGGAATGATAAGATTAAAATTCATTATTATTTTCAGTACATAAGTATGGATTATTTTACAATGCTGCCAGCCCAAAGGATGGATTTCTACCTGGCCGATGACAATAGAATAAGGTCGCTTTCTGTTTCACGAGACTAAAACATAATTAGCTAAATGTGTACATAAGTACACCTCTGCGGAACAACCTATCGGAAATTACAGATATATTCTCATTAGATGGAATTTAATAAACCTTCTCTATAGAATATACTACTCAACACATACCAATTCAATCGCAACACAGTATACGTGAACTTTGTTAATTAGTTATTTAGCTAGACGGATTTTAGGTCCCTTGCATAACGAACCTGTGTACGTATATCCAGAGGATTAGCTGCTAAACCGCAAGCGAGGGCTTGTGCTTATGCATTAACGTTAGACTAACATAGCAGTATGTAATAAGCCTAGCTTAAATATACAGTGCGGGTTACGTGCAATACAGCTCAGGGAGGCTAGTAAAGGCTATAGACATGACTGGCTAGCCGCATTTGGCCCGTTTGCACCGGAAACGGCTATTGTAGGGTTAAGAGTTTATTTAGTTAGTTCAAAATCTTTGAGTAACGTTTCTGCAGTCAAATGCTTTTTTGTTGTACCTTATGACGAGGAGACGGCAATTTTTCATACGTTGTGATCAATTATTTTAAAAGAAAGATAAAAGCATGTGAGAAAACACAAAATAAGGTTGATAAGACCGAGCATCCCAGAATTTTTAGTTCTTTATTATAGGATGAAGGGATAAAATATAGATGACCACAAATGAAGCAAAATTTCAGTTTGGACAGTTGATGTCAGTAAGTATGCATTCTTTTTGACGGTAGACGCGTGTGACCTCTGCATACAGTGTCTAGTCAAACTTCTGCATTGTTCGAATTTGTTTTTGACTACTTCTGAAACGTCCATTCTCTCGATGTAACTGCATTACTCTCGAAACAGCGGACCCGTAGACACTTTGACTTGCAAACTTTTTATTACGTGGATGTAAAAGTTTTAACTAGTTTTATATTGCGGGATACCGTCTAAAATTGACATTAGATGGTATCCCTGAAGTTTTAGAATTTACAAGACTTGATATTTTAGGGGTTCTCATCGTTTTATCAAGTCTAGATTAAACTATTTCACAGAATATCAGAGAATGATATTCCTCGAACAGAGATTCCAGATAAAAATGATCTTTGTAGCTTTGCTTTCAAAGGTATACCTACTATTGGAAAATCAAAAAATTCACCAAACAATACAGAATTCCACCCTCAAATACGGTTGGCCCTTATGTAAGTCATATTAATCCATGATAAACGAAAACTAATGAAAAATACCTTTTTTGTCAACAGGACATCGACAATTTAATGACCGAAGGCAACAAATCCAGAACAGTTGCTGCAACGAACATGAACAGCGAATCCTCACGATCTCACGCAGTCTTCAGCGTAGTCCTAACGCAGACCCTGACCGACGCTGCGACAGGCGTCTCCGGCGAGAAAGTCGCGCGATTGTCGCTCGTCGATCTCGCAGGGTCTGAAAGGGCGGTGAAGACGGGCGCTGTCGGCGACAGGCTGAAAGAAGGCTCTAATATTAACAAGTAAGTAGCCGTAAAAACATGGGGAGTTCATTTTAGCTGTACGTAGTATTTGGCGAAAAAGTCGCGCAGTTTTCTTTGCCTTTATGTCTGACGCTCAAACGGCTGTAAAGACATTCACTTTACTTTACGCGGCAGACCGAATGAAGGCTCTTTTAAGTACGTGGATGTTAATATAAGCTGTATAAAATCCAGTTTTTGACAAGAAAGGCGTGCGATTGTCGTTAGTCGTCAGGCAAGGAATTAATGGGCTGTAAATAAGGCTTTAATATTTATAAGTAAAGAGTTGCTGTAAACAAGAGGTTGTGTAAATAACGTTATAGTTTCCATAATGAAACCACGTTTCATTGTGAAGACGACAAAGAAACATTTTGTCTTGAAGAAATCGATTCTATAAACTACGAACCAACCTCAACGAAGGCTTCTAAAGGAAAGTTAAAGTGTTAAGAAAGGAAGTGTTATACTTTACGAAACAAAACAAAACATAACCAAACCGATATTGTAAGATTCAATAGAAGGCCTAAAATATTAATAACGCTTCATATCCGACAACCTCGTCGCGTCGTCGTGTGGCTTCAAAACTCACGTGCATCGTCTTTATATTTATAACTTTACAACATCTGCTCTACTTACCTATTTCAGAAACTGAAAGCAAACGTATAGGTACATTATGAAAGTGATAGTGAGTTTGTTCCAGTTTCCAACTCGGATGTTCCACGGCTCTCCATGGAATTGTGTTAGCTGAGTATAGCATTGTAGGTTGTCCGATTGTGGTATGCGGGAATTCTCCCGCTCTTGTTACTCTCGGCGCATAGTTTCCGACTAGGAACTCCTGTTCCTTGTAAATTCCATAATTAGAAAAGTGATAATTTAAAAACAGCTTTTCTAAACAATGTAAATAAATTGTTTGTGAGCTGTGCTCATGTTTGGGTCGGCATGATAAGGTCAAGCAGCGTGACGAAAATTGAAATTAATATCATCGAAATAAAAAACCTTCGGTGGACGTAGCTCTTATTTGTCCGAACCGATCCAACGTGCTTAAACGATGGTAGATACCAAAGTCGAATGGATTTAGACGCCCCTTGGCCTTACAAGGGTCTTCTATAACTTTTTACATACGGATACTCCCGATTTACCACCACCACACCTGATGCTAAACGATGATGAACTCGATCCAGAATTGATTCTATGCTAATGCCTTTTTTTTTTTGGCGTGTGGAAAATCATCGAATAACCCCTCCCGCTCTTGGGCAGAGCGAAAGGGAGTGTCAGACTTCTACTGACTAAAAACCACCCATGTTCCTTCTTAGCTCTCTATGTCGAGGCCGCGATAACTAGTGTACAACCCGCGGCCTCTATGCTAATGCCTTAAGTTTCTAAATGACTCTTTATTGTTCCAGATCCCTAACAACACTCGGGCTAGTAATATCCAAGCTCGCAGACCAGTCTTCAGGCAGCAAAAACAAGGACAAGTTCGTTCCGTACAGAGACTCCGTGCTCACTTGGTTACTCAAAGACAACCTTGGAGGGAACAGCAAGACTGTAATGGTGAGTAATTTAACATTAAGAGCTTTTTTGCATGAAAGGGCAATAAGAAGTGAAGCTGTGACGACCTACGATGGAGTTGTTTGCTAGAAAGTTCTCGGCGGGAGAACGCTCAAGTATTTGTCCCTTTTCAAAGTCGCCTTGAGTTAAATACGATCAATTGGCGACAAGCCGTCTCGCGGGAAAGATTTCAGCAAATAATTCCATGGCACTTGAACAAAAGTAATAAACAGTTACTTAGTAGTTATGTGAAACTACTACTAATAATTTGTCTGTTTTCTTTCCTACTACCCCACTAGTGAGGCAAAAGACTTTCTGAGTGGGACCATAACGGAAAATTAACATTATTATGTCCAGAATAATACTACAGCACTTCTCAAGTCTTACATGAGAGGTATCCGAGAGTACTTGGAATAGGACACACCTGCTTGTATCCTTACTTTAGGTAAACTAGCTAATACAGGTCGTAAGTGGACGCCTGGACGGTCATTCTAAAGTGGAGGCAGGTGTGCTTCAGTGTTAACCAGTTTGTTTATCTATAGGCTATCTTAAGTAAAGGAGAACGATCTGTGTTCGTTCATAGTCGGAAACTTTAGAGGTAGTTTAGTAACATAACATTTAACACAAATTTTTACCTGCGGTTTTACCTGTGTAATCTCTTACAGGCTTACAGGCGTCGTGTTATGTATATTAATTATGGATGGCTTTAATGTAGGCTTGCTACTAGATAAAGTCGATCGATACATATTACATCGTATATTGACATTGATATGTCTGCTATATGATACAGTTTTAGGAACTGAAGAGCAATATAGTTTCAAACTATTATTACGTCGTAAAACACATACGTAGGCTGATTTCGAGTAGGTTCTTTCTTTGTAGTTCTTTGTCATAAACTCGGTGTTTCAGTATAAACGGTATATTTTGTGACATAGTTTAACTGTCAAAAACAAGTGTTACTTAATATTTCCTCGGCAAATGTTGTTTAAAAGAAAATGTAATACTAACTCAATCAATTTACACTTAGGAAACTCTTAAAGCGGAAAGATAATGCAAATAGGGTGTCCCCAGACTTGAATAAAATTCAAATTCCGTCCACGGATCGCGCCGCATCCTTTGAGTCACCGCACCCAACTCAAAACACTCATGTTTCGTCGTCGCGCATAGAAATGTTCAGTGAAACCTCGTCTGTTCCTCGGTGGTAGCTTACAGCGCACTCGATTTGCAACTCTCTGTATTGAACCGAGCTTAGAGAATCTAAGAAAGCTCGGCAAAAAAGTGCACTGTTGTATTTTCAGCGCTTGGTCCTTAGCAGTATGTTGAAAATCTAGCGCGCGATGAAAAATCAACTTTGCGAACGAGAGCTAACAACAGTATAGTTTTAGTATTTTGCTTAAACGAAGTTGTCTATTGTAAACAAGGATATGTATGCAGCCAACAAATTAAAATCACCCTTGGTCTATTGAGTATATTGGCTAATATTGGCTAAAGCTGCTTTTTTATATTTGCATTTATTATTGCAATATCGTGGCAATGCGGTAATGACTATGAGAGTAAGTTTTTAAAACAAAGTGAGCTTAAAAATGTGCGTATAGTACTCACAACTAGCGTGCGTGTATGACCAGAATGATGCATGAACGTGGACGACGCAAAAGCAGTAGGTTTCTAAGGATCTTAGCAGGTGTTGTTCTGTGATTTCTGCCTACCCCCATGAATGACTTTGAAGAGTTATATCTTCATAAACAGAATACTTAATTATTCCTGTAGCATCTCTATTGATATGTACACAGAATACAACTCAACTTCCGAGAAAACCGTTTGTACTGTTTGTAGTTATACCAATTTCTCATTCCAAGGCCAATTTCCTAGAAAACAGTGATACACAAAGCGCTTTCGATCGCCTTTGATACCTTTACAAATATTAGAAGTTGATTTATGTTCTACAACATTCTAAATAGATATTGATCGCTTTTATGACGATTGGTTTTTGGGTATTTCTGTCTCCAAATAACATCCGAAGTAAGCTTCGTACCTGACAGGCATATTTCTGCACCACACAATCATAGCTTTCTCACTATCACGAATTCACGATAAACAAATATACAGAAACCTGTAAACCATTTGACAGTTGACCAGAGACGTAACATCTGTTTTGTTGGGGAATCCTTCATTTTATTTGGAGATTAAGGAGCTGATTAACTGCGTTTGCCTGATGACCACAAGATCCTGCGTTCGATTCCAGTGTCAGGCAAAGTGTTGTTGGGTTTTTTGGTCTGAAATTGTCAGTAGCAGCTTCGTAGGCACGATTGGTGCCCTTTTGATAGCAATAGGTTCACCCCCTACTACATGAGACTTAAACATAATTGGCGAAATGTGGGTGCACTATTAGGTACACCTCTGCCTAACCCTTCGAGGGTTACAGGCGTGATAATATATTATTGAGGAGCTGGACACCCTGTTCTTTACATATCTTTAGGCTGATTCACATTTGTTTATCCCATTCACAGGTGGCCACAATATCCCCAGCGGCTGACAACTACGAAGAAACGTTATCGACACTGCGGTACGCCGATCGAGCGAAACGCATCGTCAATCATGCCGTGGTCAATGAAGACCCCAATGCGCGTATCATTCGCGAGCTCAGACAGGAGGTGGAAACCCTCAAGGAGATGTTGAAGTATGCCACGGTAAGTGGCACGGTAAGTTGTACTCGCAGTCTGTGTGGGTTTTTTAAAGGTTGCATGCACAAATATAGTTAGACCTCGAAGTATCACGATCTGTATGAAAACCAAGCGTACCTATTTTGAATACCTATTATGACGTCACAAGCACTGTTTAGTGATGGAAAATCGTAAAATCAAATAGATTCAAAGACGGCCCCCAATCGCCCCAATCCCCGCCTTTTGCACCAGCGCCGACGTCCGACTAGCGCTGTACACCGATGCAGACTGAGCTCGAAAGTGGCTACTTACGATTTTTGTACGTAAGTGTTGCTCTTGCGTTATCTAGGTCTATCTATATCTGTGGTTGCATGCTTATATTCAGAGTATGAAATGCATGGATAGTGAAAACCTAGTTAAAGTGAAGTTTGACAGCGTGCATTGTTTCGTCGCATTAAGGTTGAATTTTGTAGGACAACACCCCAGTATAATCTAATCTTTATAATTATTCCATTGAACGCCTACTTCCTACCAAGTATTGATCACCTACTACCTACTATTGATAACCTTTCTATTGATCGGCTTCTACATTATACCAGGTCTACGGGTGTTGCTTGTGCCGTGCCTTGCAGTGATAGAAATTAGGTCGTTTACTAATGCCTTTCAAATTTGGGACTTTCTAAAGAAAATATTAGGCTTATTAAGGTGATGCGCGTTGTTCGAAAGAGATACCGCGGCCCCGGACACAAAGTGCTAAGAAGGAACTTGGGTGGTTTTTAGTCAGTAGAAGTCGGACGGCGGCCCTTGCGGTCCGCCCAGAGCGGGAGGATTCATTTGATCATTTCTTGCCCTCCAAAAAAAGGAAAGTTAAGGTACCCAACACAATATACTAAGGTTTTATTTCCCCCCATTTCCAAGAACTAAAGTTACATCAAAGCCAACTCTTATCAATGCATCTATTATGCAAAGTAAACAAGGTCTTACGGCTTACGGCCCAAGGCGGCTCATCGACCTTAAGAACCACCATGTGTTGTACAAATGTGCTCATCACATGCGAACTGCCGCATACGTGTACTCGAGGGATCGATTGACTCAAGGGAGTATATCGTGTCATGGTATCACAATGACTCGATGGAATCCATATTCATTGTAGGTTACTTACTTATTCTTAGAAATTCCTGAGGCTGCTTTTTTTCTTTGGTGTCCATAATTTTGTAATTATTAAGAGCAGTGGTGGCTCAGTGGTAGCGGCCCCGACTTACGAACAGTTGGTGGTGGGTTCGAATCCAGGCAGGCACTGCTCTCAAAACGGTGAAGGAAAACATCGTAAGGAAACCATATATCTTAGATTCAACAATTGAAAGATATGTGACCTTTACCAATCCGCACTGGGCTCGCGTTGTGGATTATAGCCCATCCTTCTTCCTCCTAGAGAGGAGACCTGAGTCCCTGCAGTGGGAACAATATAGGCTGGTGATGAAGATATTATCCTTCTTTGAGTACTTGTGGTCTTGTTGCGTATTGTGTCGTTTAAATTATGTTATAGAGATAGTATTTATAACGTACACGCACACTGCGACACATATAGCTTTATATTTCGTGTACAATTTGGTATCAGCTTAATTTGGGCTTGCATAGCTTGATTGGTCATGAACTCGTAATGCGTATCTACTCATTGCTGGGACACAGTTTCCCTTGTGTGATAGAGATTGAACCTTAATCTGCCCGTGTCTAACTCACGTCCCAGTGCGGGTTGGTAAACAAGTTTGATTTGCTGACTATAAATAAACTAAAGTCATAAACAATAAAAATAACGACTCCGCAACGGCAATCTTTGTCTTGAATAGCCTAATCAACCCTATAGATATCCTCCCTAAGACAGGCCTCATTTCACCGGCCGAACTTGTTTATTTTCCAATCGCAAAGGGGCGGGAGACACCTTAATTTTTGGTCTGTTTTCCTGAAGGATTAGTATTCTTGTTACGTATCTTCGGGCTTTGCTGAAATTAATTAAAGTTTACCTTAGGGTTCATAGTGTAATGGCAGTCGATCAACACTCAGTTGACAACAGGATTTTTCAAGCACGTATGAATGAAATAGAATTTGATTTTGACTACATTATCATAAGATCGCTCGAAGGACCGACAACCGATGGGGAAGAAAGGTTCTCGAGTGGCAACCACGAATTTGAAGACGCAGCGTTGGTAGGTCTTCCACCAAGTGGATCATCGTCATCGTTAGAGTCACGGGCAACCGGTGGATGCAAGCAGCAGGTTGCCGTTCATTATGGCGTCGTGTTCTGGCTGATGGTGATGATGATCATAACATGAACCTTTCTTTGTTATTTTGTAGGAAATGTTTAGTTAACGGGTGTTTAAAGACGTTTTAAAACAGAGTTCATTAATTAATATTAATTAATAATTAGAATATGTTTTTGTCTGATTACTACTGGGGACCTTAAGGTTACAGAGAGGTTGCAGGATTTACGTAGTGTTACTTAAGATTCAATACAGCATGCTTGAAACAGCTTATGTATATAGTAACGCCCTACATTTCTTGCTATTTCAATATTTATATGTGGTTGTCTTTCCAGGGTTCACCAGTGGGTGAAGAAGTTCACGAGAAGCTGGCACAAAGCGACCACTTGCTGAAGGAAATGTCACGAACGTGGGAGGAGAAACTTGTTGAAACCGGTATGTTAGTCATGGTTTATTTTCAGCCCGTAGTAATGTTGTTTTTTTATTTGTTTCAACTTCATTAACTATAGTGGTCCCTACGTATACATAGGTGGCCCTAATCTCTACTTAACGTTAAGTTAAATGGGACAGCTTTGTTAAAATAACTTGAAACTCTTGAATAAAGAAAAGCAAGCAACAGTTTTAAAACGAGCGCCCAGGAAATAAATCTGATATGGTAAGGATTCATTTCTTGGCATTTATAGACACTGTTTATCTATATACTGCGTACCATGTAAAGAAAACGCCGCCGGATCATTTAAGAGTTTCATAGTTACATATTTCGAGCTTTTTTGCCCGTTACATATCGCCGATATAATTCGCACGCTATTGAATCATTAGTTCTCATCAGAAACCGTTTATGTAACGCTTTGCTCAAGCTCATCAAAAACCGGATATTGAAGATGAGATTCCATTCCCAGAATTATGCTTCGTTACGCAACCTGACCTTCAATAGCAACCCTTTATGATTATTTAATACATAACTTATGTAAATGTGGAATAAGGTGGTAAAATGTACCTATGTGTGCTGGTGCGTTTTGTAAATGGCTGTGTTTACTACGATTTTTTTGCTGTGAACAGGATATTATTTCGTGGGATGGACGTTTGTTAGAGACCTCGGCATTAAAAAATGTATAAAAGATCTTATTTATAAAACATTGTTTTTCTTTATTTCTGCAAAAGAAAGAAAGAATCAAACATTTATTGGGAAAATAAAACAAATCAAAATACATGTCAACTCGTGTAAATCTATATAAATATAAACCCTCTCTATATAGAATTATGTTACTTAAATTATTATGTATTAACACAAACACATTGTCTTTCAGGTCGAATACAAAGCGAGCGTCAGCAGGCGTTAGAAAAGATGGGTATTAGCGTGCAAGCGAGCGGCATCAAAGTGGAGAAGAACAAATACTACCTCGTTAACCTCAACGCGGATCCATCGCTCAACGAACTGCTTGTTTACTATCTCAAGGTAAGGTAATTCACCTGGTACTGGTACTTGATGAATAATCGCAGACGGGATTAAGAGACCGGCGCAAGCTACGTCGTCGTTTGTACTTTAAGTGACTTTCTGCCCTACTCAGAGATATTTAATGATTACTTAAGCCGTCACTTAGTAAAGGTTTGACATATCTTTGTATGAGAAAACTGTCAAAACCATTACTAAGTGATGGCCTAAGTAATCATTAAAGCTCTCTGAGTGCGGCAGTTTAAAAAGTCAAAGTCAAGTCAAGTCAAGTCAAAAGTCATACATAGATGGCCGAAATATAAAATTAAGTAATTCCCTTCCCTATTATAGTGGCGAAAACAAATATCAGAACCTAATACGCTGCGGCCGCTATTTTATGGTTTGTTCATAATTATGAGGCGCCATCACGCGTCGTTCGGGCAAAATATGGTGAATGATCTCATTGGAGCTCTTTGTGCAGTCATTTATTTTTATCCACTCAACGGGCACAAGAGGGCCATCTTGTTACAGCGATATCAAATAGCATTAACAAGTATTATTACTTTCCCAGGATCGCACGCTGGTAGGCGGCTCGAGTGCAGCAGATATCCAGCTGTCCGGTCTGGGCATCCAGCCCCAACACTGTCAACTGCTCGTCGAGGGCGGAGGCCTACACATGGAGCCCCTGGGCGCCGCGCGGTGCTTCGTCAACGGCACGCCCGTAGTGTCCAGGGTCAGGCTCGGACATGCCGACAGAATACTTTGGGGAAATCATCATTTCTTCAGGGTTAATTGTCCGAAGGCTGCAGGTAAGAGAATATCATCCAGTTTCTGATTTGTGTTTTTTTAAAGAGAAATAGTCAAATCTCTTACAAAACTTAAGGATTAGGATACTTCTATGTGTTAATCCAGACTATAATCAACTTTGTTGCCAATTTTAATCCAGATTCGTTCAGCCGTTTTGGCGTAATTGAGTTACAAACATCCATTCATCCGACTTTCGGGTTTATAAAAACCTCAAACAATAACCATTACTGAAAAGTTTTAATATCATTGTCATATCAGTTGCAAAACTGCTGCATTATTCAGATTCTGTCTCTCTCTTTCATGCTAACGAAATACTACTTTATGTGTTTAATGTGTTATTATATGAAATAAACACACATACTTACACATATTCTAGACTATTTCAGCTGGAAATGAATTATTGTTTAGCATTTGCGCTTTTGCTTAATATTTTTTTCTAACTGCCTTATATTTGCCTCGTACCGCTTTTATTTGACGCCTCGTTTTGTTCTACTAACGTCCCGTTGTAGAACAAGATTCTGGTTACTCCACAGCTGCGGCGTCTGAGCCACAGACTCCTGCGCAGCCGATTGACTACAACTTCGCGCGGGACGAGATCATGTTGAATGAACTCAGCAACGATCCCATACAGACTGCTATATCCAGACTTGAGAAACAACATGAGGAGGATAAACAAGGTACATCGTAAAATCAATGGTTAAATAAAATACATACAACTATCTATGTATTTTATTTAACCATTGATTTTACTCGGACATAAAACGACTAAGGCTCGAGTTCACCAACTACAACATAACCATTGATTACATAACCGCCCCGTTAACATTTAAAAGTTGTTTAATCAAGCCGCGTTTTTTTAATTTTCACCATACACTTGCAAGCAACGGTTAACTAAACAAATGTTTGGAACGATTGGGTCGTAAATTATTGAATGGTATAACATTGTTTTGCAAAGATGGCCATGATTTTTGTTATGTCAATGTCATGTCGTGTTATTAGTTTACTGTCGTCGAAGTATTTCAAGTTAGTTTCGGTCCAGAATGAATTGATTTGTGATGGAAGCTTTATGTAAGCGTACAACAAATTTCACCCAGAAGTAATTTTTAATGGAACTTGTAGCAAAGTACAAGGACTAAAGCCGAAAAAGTAAAGGGCTGTTTAAAAAATACATGCACAGGTATGTATTTTTTAAATCAAGCAATTCCAAGGCACTATGTTTGTATAAACGATATCTTGTACAGAAAGCACTCTCGTCATATTTCTCGAAATAATTGCGCCGTATTTTATTAAACGGGGTGCGCGTAAAATTCGCTCAATATCTTTGAAATCTTCTAACACATTATTTTCTTCAAAAATGTAGTTCAAGACGTCTTCCATTTTTATTTCGTCTAAAGTAATGTTGATCGTTGGGGAGCAACTAAGCATTGTTTAAAGTATGTTCGATACTACGTTTAAGTAAAACAGTCGTAATCAATAGTTAGTGCTTGGTGAACAGCAAAATATTCTTAAACAGGCGTTTAAGGATTAAACGTCGGTTAAAAATTTAAACATCTGTTGTGAACTCGGGCCTAAGTTTGAGATTATTTATATATTTAATAATAATATAAATTTTGAGGTCGGTGCAGTAATTTATTTTCTTCCAAACGTCTCTACTTATTATCGTCTCAGTAGTCAGCTTTTTTCGCGATGTAAACTTTAAACTCATCCATAGTTTCTTTCGTCTTCTTATCCGCACACCTCGCATCCTTGACTCAATTTTATCAGCATTTTCCACTTATTTATATATTTAATTGCTTTCTATTCAAAATCGTCATAACAAACTTTTCCTGTGTTTCAGTGGCGCTAGAGAAACAACGACAAGAATACGAGCGTCAGTTCCAACAGCTAAGAAATATTTTATCACCCTCAACACCTTACCCGCCGTACGCGTACGATCCTCTCAAACTAGGTAACTTGATTGCATTCAATAATTATTCGTAAAATCTAGTAATGAGACTGAATCTTGAGAGAAAAACTGGGTGCTGTGTCATCCACACTTCGTCCGTTATATTAAACTGTATACACTGACGTAGTTCATATTTTTAAAGTTGACTCTTAATGGTTTAGGACCCCGGATTTCTGTCGAGATTTCGATTAATAAATTGTTATTCTATGTACAGTCAGTCAGCAATTAGCTGCCACCATTGCATAAATGATTAAGATTTTTAGAAAACGAATTGATAGAGTTTTATAATTCTTTTATATTTTTACATATCTCTTGCTCTGTAAGTACACCCTTACACCCCTGAATGCCGGGGTGTATGACTATCATTACAGCATAGGTTTTGGAATTTGAAAAAAGAACTGTCATACTCATACTGCACGAAGAATATTTTTAAAAAGTTAATTTTTTTTTTCTCGGTATCGATTAATTACTCGAATCGGAATCTAGACAATTTATTTTATAAAGATTTTATTTTAAATATGGAACTATTTGTTTCCACATCGTATGTTAGATGGAATCGATTTAAAAATCAAACTGGCCAGCAAGATTTGACGCGCTTGCGTGCGTGTAAAAAAAAGGCAGTCTACTAGTAGGCGCGAAAGCATCGCGAAAATAATTAATTTTCTTGTTTGAGTTCCCATTTACGATGCAAGAACCTCAAGTCACTCAAACTCAAGTCTTATCATCACAAACTCATATTCAAACTATAAATATACCTAAAAAGAACGTGACCATATCTCTTACAAATTGTAATAATTTTACTATTAATTTTAATTAAATACACATTTTTTTCTTCTTAATAAATGTTCATTGAAACCTGCTGTCTTGTTGTTTACTTACCTCACAATCGATATGTAAAGCAGAGTATTTATCTCGGGCGTAAGCATCAATTGCATACTCGGGTTAATTAGCGCCTTCGCTTCGCTCAGGCGCCAAAAACCTCGTATGCAATTGATGTCATACAGCCCTTGGTTAATAATCTACTATTACCATTTGACCTAAGTAAATGAAATACACACAAGAGGTGCATACAAGCGGGTTTCTCGATAAGTTACGTGATTGTTCAATAGAGGTGATCAACTCAGGGCACTCTTATCTCTATTCTCTTACGGTTCATTATAATTATTGAATTTTTCAGGCAAAATGACAGCATGCACGCCCACAACAGCTGCTCGCGTAGAACGCTGGGCAGCGGAACGCGACGACACGTTCAAGCGTTCGCTAGGACGACTCAAAGCGGACATACTGAGGGCCAACGCGCTGGTGCAGGAAGCCAACTTCTTGGCTGAAGAGATGAGGAGGAACACTCGCTTCAGTGTCACGCTGCAGATACCGCCGCAGAACCTTAGTCCGAACAGAAAGGTAATGGTAAATATCTAGTGACAATTTTAGTAATGACAATTATTTGTATATTAGAATTAAGTTTTTTATATCACAGAACAGAAAGGTGTTTCATATTGTACTTTAATACTCCATTATTTTAAGGTGGAAGCAACAAACATTATTAAATCATATGAATTTATATAATACGAAATTCTAATTGACTAAGGATTTTTTGCAATATGCGTGACAGTATCAGGTTGTAATTTTATTGATTAAAGTGTGTTTTGCGACCGTAACAAATATGGCTTTATAGAATTTTTAATCTTAATACATAGGTAATTCAGTAACATGCCGCCTGTCACAGATCTGCAAACTGCAAAAAACGTAAGAATATTAGAATTTCACGCCGCCATTTTTTAATTACTGCGTGTTTCCACTCGTGAAATATTGCCATACAAAAATGTCTGATGATATTAAATTTGTCAACTAATACAAGCGAGAGAAATTGTGATTTCAACATGATTTATGTGAGTATTTCGCCAGTGGGAACGCGTGATTTGTAAATCATCATCATTGTCCTGTACTTGTTACAATTAATTTGGGGTCGGCGCGGTATGTCTTCTTCTTCTTCTCTATTTCTCGTCATGTCAGCAGTCACCTTCTTTTTAGCCATATCATCCTTCACACAGTCCATTCATCGTTTCTTTGGTCTTCCTCTACTCTTATAGCCATCTACATTCATAATCAACATTTTCCTAATTCCTTCGCATCACAAATCCTTTCTATTTCTTTCACCTTTTGAACGCCAGAGCGTAAACGCATTGGAGCCCCTCCCACGCCAAGGGACAAATACCTACAAAATAATTATTTTATTTAACACTAGTTTCTATTAAACAGCAGTTATAAAAAATGACTTTTTTGTCTGATGTAGCCGACGGCGCGCGGCGGCGTGTTGGGCACGTTTTCATTTATCGGCTAAACCCGACCGTGGCGGTTAACAGGATAACACGTAACTAAATAAATAAAATAATGATTATTTTTCCGTTTCCAGCGCGGAGCCTTCGTATCCGAGCCAGCGATAATGGTGCGTCGTCCGGGCAGGAGCGGCCAGGTCTGGTCCATGGAGAAGTTGGACAACAAGCTCGTGGACATGCGCGATATGTACGACGACTGGCGTCGGAGGCAGGCCAAGGCTGGAGACGATGATACTGAAGAGGTATGAAAAGAGTTCTAACATTGTCTTGACTAAATAATGTTAAACATTCTGAAAGTGATGAAAGTGTGTTCTGCTCAATATAAAACTGACCCCGCGAATGTAAAAGTTATACCTATCAATTCTTTCTCCTTGTTAATAGCTCACTGAAATAATAATATTCAAACTCGTTGGTTGAAAGTAGATTTAACAGAAACTACACATATTAGAACTAATATTTGTAAGGTAAAATGTGTTTGTCAGCTAATATGTAGGGAATAATCTTAGGAACTACTGATGCGACTCTTTCACTAACGGGAATCTACATTATCTCCGAGTTAATTTCGGTACATAACGGGAGCGAAGCCGCGAGCAAAAAATAGTTTAATAAACTCACATTTTACCTTTGCAGATGGAACCAGCAGAGATGGCGCTGGACCCGTTTTACGAGTCGCAAGAGAATCACAACCTCATCGGAGTGGCCAACGTGTTCCTAGAGGCGTTGTTCCACGATGTGACGCTGGACTATCACACGCCCATCATCAGTCAGCAGGGCGAAGTCGCTGGCAGGTTGCAGGTATCTCGAAATAACTTTAATTTTCCTTAGTTTAAAGAGACGTCTATATTATAGGTAGACGAAGCAAAAGTTCTAAAATTACGTACCCATTATACGACGACGTTGCTTCGGACGTCTTAAAGCTTTCGGAAAAAAGATATATCAGCCTATTACTATCCCACTGGGTGTCTAAAATGGCCGCTTTAGCAGAATCGTAATATTAATCATGTAAAAAAATTAAAATTCTTAAAATGGAATTCATAGATAAAGTCCATCTTAAGAATTTGAAATTTTTAACGTGATTCATACTAAGATTCTGCGTGGATTCTGATAAAGCGGCCATTTTAGAAACGCTGTTTGCAGTTTGCTTCTAATATAGAGAAGGCACGAGCATTAACCACCATGCTTGCTTAGACAGGACGCGTTGTGAGGACACCTGCAGGGCTATTGTTTATCTTTTAAATGTCAGTGGCTATCTTATTGTCCATGAATTAACTGTCAAATTGGTTGTGGTTTAGTACAAAATGGAACTATTTGACAGTTAATTGATGGACACAAACGATACACACACGAACACTATATGATAGCCACTGTCATTTAAAAGTTACGCAATAGCCCTGCTGGACTTGATATATCTATCTATCTACTCGTATATACAAAATTGTTCACAGTGCTAGTTGCCATACTCCTCGGAAACGGCTTGACCGATTTTTATGAAATTTTGTATATTCAGTAGAGAATAGGTCGTAAAGTACTTTTCATACTGCTAGCCCCGCCGGATACCCTACGGTATGTAGAAAAGGGTACAATGCAATGCATGCAGCTGCACTGCTAATAATGAATATCAGTTTTAAATCGGAAAAAGACTAAAGAAAAAAGGATGCGGCCAATCATGGCTTTGGATTTATAGTTATATATTGTCTTAACAAGGATATATTTTACGAATGTATTTATTTTTCAGGTTGAGATAAGTCGAGTGGCGGGACAGTTTCCTCAAGACAGAATATGTGAAGCAGCTTCAGACAGTTCTGGTGATATGAGAGACGATGACGATCCTGTTGATCCTGCAACGCAACAAGTAAATTATTTTATTGATTTATTTTTACACTGTTTAAAAAAGGGTGTAGGTTTTTTTTAAAGTTATCTCGTTTTTGGAGCTAAGCCGGAAATGGGATAAATACAGACGCAGAGGTGAAATAGAGACAAAAACAATAAAAGGGATTTTAATATTGAATAAATTTTATATGTTACCAAAAATAACTCGTATTTAATTTAGTTAATAATTTAGATAAGTTGTTGTCAATATAACGTATTTATTTAACGTTACAATGCCTTTCAAACATTTGTCTCTACTGACCCCTGCGTCGCTATTCTCTAAATTTTAACGAAATATTTCCATACATAAAAAAGTATGCGAATTTTTGGATAAGTCAAATAATAAAAATTTCACCTTTTTAAAAAGTCGGTTGCCTCATAATGAAAGTTAAATTTATTTGAAACATAATTTTCTAGGTAACAATCCGCGTAGCGATAAAGCAAGCCACGGGTCTCCCGCCGTCCCTGTCCCACTTCGTGTTCTGCCAGTACAGCGTGTTCGGCGGCGCGGGCGCGGGCGAGCCCGTCGTGGTGCCGCCGCAGGTGAGCGCCGCCACGCCCCCCGCGCCCCCCGCGCCCCCCGCGCCCGCCAAGCCGCCGCTGTCGCCCCGGCATCAGTCGCTCGTCACGTTCCGGTTCGATCATAAGAAGGACTTTACTATACCGCTCACTGAGGAGTTTATTGAGCACTGTGCCGGTGAGTACGGTTTTTAGAATAATAATAATATTTATACTACACTTGCTTGGTAAGTGTACCAATACTACCCCACTAAAAGGCTTGAAAGCTGTTCATTACTGCCCTGAAAATCAGGGTAGTGATGCGTTCATTACTAACGCGTTTTGTTTTTTTTTTGGCAATTAAACGATTTAATTTTACCATAAAAAGTACTGGCCACAACTTTTAAAGCAGGTAGCATAGATTCCGATAAGGCCGACAAACTTCAAACCTCTATGCGATAGAGCGAGAGATTTTTAACACTCTCTCGCTTTAACTCGCGCGTAAGTTGGAACCTGCGAAACGAGGCGTTCTTACCTTCTCTAAAGCCGCGTCCTCACTAGAGCCGCGCGGCTCTAGTGGGGACGCGGCTTAACGTCTTTTGGCGTGAAATCTGTTTGACGCGCTAAAATTTAAAGAAAAAAAAAGACTAATTTGTAAAAGTTGACGTATTTTGTAGAAACAATTTTCTTGGTAAAGTTTAAAGTTTGGCGGTGTAAATCACAAGTTAAAATGAGTGATTCCAGTGACAATGATAGCCATTTATTTATAGCTTCGGGTTCGCTTGAATATTAAATTAGCAAATAGTAATTTTATGAAGGTATGGCTCCTTCATTGATGTTTTTCCGCTGAGTGTGCATGAGTGTCAAAATCACATTCGTATGTTTTAATCTCCTTACAATAAAATTGGTATTGCCACTCAAACATCTGTCAATACCACATTTTTTTTTAATTTTCGTGACAAAATATACTGTTGTACAACTGCTAATAAAGTTAAAATTACCGTGAAGGGATAGGGAATCGCACAAAAAAAAACTAATTAGTCCGTCAGATAGATTTCCAAAAATATTAGACACGTATTTTTTCTTTTTTCACATAAACAAAAAATGAAGTCAATACAGTGCTTCGAAAACTCGTGAACTCTTCGAAAACGTCATATGATAGTACATTTTTTACTTACAAATGACGTCACAACCACATCTTATCTTCGTCAATTTTGATTAATTTGATAAAACAAAAAACACGTATCCAATATTTTTCGATAATCTAACTGACGAACTAATTAGAATCATTGTTTTTTGACTCAGTCCGATCCCCTATTGTACCTTCACATATTATGCTCACACTGCTTGGTATTTATGCAAGGCTGAAGTTGTAAAATTTGGGAACATATTTTACTCATACCAATTAAATTACAATGTAACTAAACAACTTTCAACGTTTACCTCAATATATTAAAAATCCTATATTTAATGTTGCATAAATACTGCAAGAAGACAGGGCGAAATTTACGCAAAATACTCACCTGAAAGCCTGGAAGATTTTATTAAAGCAACCTTTTCGTCATCACAGAGGGCGCCCTATCAATCGAAGTGTGGGGCCACCGCTCGGCCGGGTTCAGTCGCGCGCGCGGCAACTGGGAAGTAGAACAACAGCAACTAGCTAAGGCGCGCTCACTGGCCGACCGCTGGACCGAACTCACGCGCAAGATCGAACTCTGGGTCGAGATACACGAGCTCAACGATAACGGAGAATATGCGCCTGTTGAGGTATGTACCGTTTTATTGTTTAGTGGCTATAGATATACAACAACGACATAGCATTAAAGAAATTGGTAAAAAACTGATCTAGTTTAATGTAATTTCGAATGCAAGTGTGACGCTCTAGATTATACATTGCCCCACCTGCTGGAGTAGCCCAGGTGTCCGTTTACCCTTGCTCTTGACGACCTGTATAGCGCTTCTGCCGCTGCAATGAACGTAGCCACCTATTGGGCCTAAACCATGTAAAATGGAAGAGTCATCGATACAAGAAGAGTGTGATTTCAATCTGAAAAAACTAATGTCGGACAACCAGTCTTACGAAGGGGCATCGCATTATTTAGTGTGATGTTTCAATACTACTAAATACGATCTCGTAACCCTGCCGGTCGAAATTCTTGCAATAAAACTCCCTATCTTCTATTGTCAGGTGGTCCAACGCAACGACGTATGGACAGGCGGCGTGTACCAAGTGCGACAGGGCCAACAGCGACGTATAGCCGTGCGCGTGCGACCTGCGCTCAACTCCGGCACGCTGCCCCTCGTGTGTCAGCAGATACTTAGCGTCGAGGTCGGCTCTGTCAGCGTCAGGTATGTACTACATGGAACCGCGCAGCAAAATATATCAATTTAATTTTCCCTATCGAAAATGTGCCGTTTCTGGTCGATTCGAACATTGTGTGTGGAAAAAGAAATGTCAAGTTTATTACCAAATGTTCTGAGCACCACAGCAGCTGTGGTCTGCAAGAGTAGTACCTGTGTAGGGTCGATTTTAAAGCAACACTATGTTTCAAGTATTCAAACCTTGCTCTTCACATAACGATTACATAAAAGCCTGTATCAATACATGATTTGTCCTTTGTATGTCGTTCAGGTCACGTCTACAAATGCCACTGGACTCATATCAAGACGAAGACTTGGCAGTTTTACGGGAAAGGTGGAGCGACGCGCTGTTTCGTAGACGACAGCATTTACATGCCCAGTTACAGGCAAGTTCCATATTACCTTTCAATAATATTGTGATTTTAAATACTGTAAATAATTTCGATCTTTTTTCCAAGAACATCCATTGCTGCCTATTTTCTATATTTTTCTGTGAAGTATTCCGTTATTTACCCGTGTTATTTTGAACAGAAACTAGTGAATATGTCGCCCGCTATGAAGAATGATCGCGACAACGAACGAGAACAGTCTCTTGTCGAACAGTGGGTGTCTCTTACCGAAGAGAGGAACGCTGTGAGTATATTATCTTCTTTATCAATATTATATTCAGTAATGCTAGGTTCAGTGATATGTTTGTTCAAGTCTTCCCATAACACATCTTTCGACGCGAAATCAGCTCGAGTCAGTCAGTAAAAAAAATCCGTTTACCTGCCTGCACTCTTGACGACCTGAATAGCGCCTCTGCCGCTGTCGCTGCATGATGTGGCCTAATTGTGTAGGTAATATAGAAGTAAAACCGATAGGACAAGAAGAAGATAATGTAGTATGAAAAGTCTGCTCTTAGTCGGCATTTAACGCTTATTCAGCTTAAAAACAGCAATTTTGTATGACGGCACGGTTGGCGCAGTTGGTCAAGCAATGGACTGCTGCGCTGCATGTCGCGGGTTCGATTCCCGCACGGTACAAATATTTGTATGACCTACAGATAGTTGTTTCGGGTCTAGGTATTTGTGTATGTGAGTTTAAATGTTTGTGAACGCACCCACGATACAGGAGAAATTCCTAGTGTGGGGCAACGTTTTTTTAAAAAAAAAAAGTACGTACGCGTGCGGACAGTTTCCGTAGCCGAATGGATGCGTTCGCATCTGCATTCAAAATTGGTGTTTAGAGTGGCTCTTAATCGCCAAGGCTCACTTAGATCTATGAAACAATCAAGTATGGCTCATAACGGTGGGTGCAGTATAACTGATAGTCCGTACCGTTGTGCAGGTCCTGGTCCCCAGCCCGGGCAGTCCCATACCCGGCGCGCCGGCCGCTTGGGTGCCGCCGCTAGGGATGGAACAACACATACCTGTGCTATTCCTGGATCTTAATGGTAAGTTCTCCACGCATTCTTGTTTTTACCCGACTGCGGCGAAGCCCAAAAGGAGGGTTATGTGTTTGGCGTGTATGTATGTCCAAAGGATTTGAATAAAATATACGTCGTTAGATTCGTCTTAAAGGCGCGAGTGTCACTGGCTACATTAAAATTATAAAAGAAAAGAAATTTGCGGATTTTGGAGGCCATATAGCGTATTTCAAAAAATAAAATTATTCTATTACCATCGAGTAGGGTATCAAATTGAAGGGTTTTAAAAGGAGATTACGAAAATATATGATACATATATGTTTAAAATAAATTCAAACTCACAAATCATATAAACAAACACAAAAGTTAAATCATCTGCGAAGATTTTTACGCAACCAATGAAAGAACAGACACAAAAGAACTAAAAAAGCAGGCGGGGTCCATTCTATTTTCATTTCATAATTTAATATTCAAATGAACCCCGCCTGCTTCCAAGTTTTGTTTAATTTAAAATGTGCTGGTTTTTTACTTTTCAGTTTTTTCAGTCGGGTTTTTTAGGTTTTAACTACTGTTTTTTTGTTAAATCTAATTTTGCTGAAGCTAACGACCCGAGATCTATATTAGGGCTTTATCAAAAGGTTTGAACTGGAGTTTATGGGGAAAGTCCTTTGTTACGAGATGATGCAAGCTAAGGGGTCAACCATAAATTATGCCACACGAATTATTTAATAATTAATTAATTAATATTAAATAATTAATTTTTTGTTCCACCTCTCCTATTCTTGTTCCAGCTGATCAGCAGGGCTATTGCGTATCTCTGTTGACAGATTGATTGATTATCACTTTGGCTCTGTGTGCTTTGATTAACTGTCAAATGGTTCCATTTTGTACTAAATCATAACCAATTTGACAGTTAATTCATGGACAATATGATAGCCACTGTCATTTAAAAGATACGCAATAGCCCTACTGATCACATTTGTGAGACTCTCCCCTCCCCAGTCGGCGGCACATGTTTTGCAATTTTACATGGTCTAACTCTAACAGATAGGGTTGAAAATGTTTCGTGTTTTAATACTTGTTTAGATTTTCAAATGTGACTACTTGAAATTTAGGACACTTCCTTTTTGTCAGTCTCTTATAGAATTTTTACAATATTTGTGGAAGTTCTATTCTTATAATATAATTCTAGAATAATTTATTCCCGATACGTTTCTTCATCATTATTTAACACAGATAAACCTAAAACTGTCTCTAATTCACAGCGGATGACCTAACAACGCACCCTAGCGGTGAAGAAGTGACAGTGGCTGGTCTGCACTCGATCTTACCAAAGGAACACGGCAACAAGTTCTACGAGCTGCAGCTACTGCATCACCACGACAAGGATGTGTCTGCCGTGGCCTCCTGGGACTCGTCCATACACGACTCGCAGTACCTCAACCGGATTACTGAAGGTAAGTGCTGCGAAGTGAAGTGTTTTTCATGGGAGGAATTCGAAGTGAAATAAAAGTAAAACACGAGATTTCAAAATTGAAAATCATGATCAAAAGTTGTATCCGTGGCTCCGGGTTGTTCGAAAGAGATACTGCGGCCCCGGAATACATAGAGCTAAGAAGGAACATGGGTGGTTTTTAGTCAGTAGAAGTCTGACAATCCCTTCCGCGCCGCCCAGAGCAGTCATTTGATGAACTCCCATTCACCAAAAAAAACCTTGTGTAATAGTTGTACCTATATCTGATTACTATCAACGTTGCCCATACAATTTCTGAACGATACAATCCCGAGTTTGTGTGGAGCTTTTCTGTAGAAAATTCTGCTTGCAACGTTCACAGTTTGCCAAAAAAAAACATGAAACTATGGCAACAATCAATACCATTACAATACGTAGAAATTCAATTCAAATGCAAATTTTCAAGGTCCGATTATAGATTTCAGCAGGGCTATTGTGTATCTTTTAAATGACAGTGGCTATCATATAGTGTCCATCAATTAACTGTCAAATGGTTTCATTTTGTACTAAATCACAACCAATGGACAATATGGGTCTGGGTATTTGTGTATGTGAGTTTAAATGTTTGTGAACGCACCCACGATACAGGAGAAATTCCTAGTGTGGGGCAACGTTTTATTTAAAAAAACAAAAGAAGAAAGAAGAATATGATAGTCACTGACATCATAAAGATACGCAATTGCTCTGCTGGTGTGACTAAATGATGTTTTCAAGGCATGTAAAAGACACATATTCTTCTATGTTTTCCAGCAAACGAACGCGTATACCTGATACTAAAGACAACAGTGCGTCTGTCGCATCCCGCCCCCATGGATCTCATACTTAGGAAACGATTAGGTTTAAACATATACAAGCGGCAGAGCTTCACCGACAGGATACGGAAGAAAATCGTCAGGTTAGTCGGTAACCTACTGGTTCCTTCGCTTATTATCTGTCTTAAGTAGTTGGTTGTAGAGTTCAAAATTGGTTGGGTAAATTGTGGCTTGCGTCTACGCGTATTTATGTTTTAAGGACCGGTGAAAGGGATATGGTTGGGTTAAATAAAAAAAAAATGTGTGCTTTTTATCTGCCCCTGTGTTCACAAATGCTTCGATTCGACTAAGTCTAACTGCCGTACTCAGGGAGTAATAAATAATATAATAATAAATAATAAAAAAAATAAGTCAGTATTCATTAAATATCATACCGTACCACTACTCAGAGATATTTAATGATTACTTAAGATTGATTGATTGCCTACTAAGTTATGGCCTAAGTAATCATTAAAGCTCTCTGAGTATAGCAGTCACTGCGGTACTCAGAGATATTTAATGATTACTTAAGTCGTCACTTAGTAAAGATTTGACATACTTTTGTATGACAAAACTGTCAAAACTTTTACTAATTGATGGCCTAAGTAATCATTACAGCTCTCTAGAGTATGGCAGTTAGTCTATCTTTTTTAGCATAACGAATGCGAGCGAGATAGAAATACGACTATCCGAATCGTAATCGAATCGAAAAATTGCAGAATACGGGGCTCGGTCTGGGAACGTATCTACGTTACTTCTGGTATTGGCAGCAGTGACTATAAAAATTAAATGGGTCAAAGTCGGTCTAATATTTAAGTGAAACAAGCCAATATTAAAACTGAATAAGTCACAAAGAAACAATGCACCAAGTTTACTAAATTAAAAGATTTTTGGGTATTTTTTCAGTAATTATCTCTTTAACAAAATTTACTATTTTCTAGCACTACATATCAATCTTTCTTCCCCTAACGATACAATATGAATCAGCTAAGCAAGTTGACATACGTAATATACAAATGTGTTAGTTACTACGTGGACAGAACGGACCTGCTGACGCACACCGGCGTCACGTACGAGGTGGTCTCCAACATACCAAAGGCTTCCGAGGAGTTGGAGGAGAGGGAGAGTCTGGCGCAGATCGCTGCTACCGGGGAGGAGGCTAGTGCTGCTGATGGAGAGACTTATATTGGTAAGAATTAGTCATAAATTCATCATCATAATATGCATGTTTACCGACTAAAAAAAAACATGATTCAAATTACTCCGTCTGTTAGATTATCGAAAAATATTGGATACGTATTTTTTGTTTTATCAAATCAATAAAAAATTACGAAGATAAAACGCGTCAAAGATTTGAGTGAGGGTTGGTGACGTCACTGACTGTAAAAAAAAATCATACTAATTAATGACGAGTATGACGTCACACGAGTTTTCAAAGCACTGCAACGTCTTTATTGTTTGTTAACGTGAAACAATAAAAAAAAGAACGTGTCCACTATTTTTTGGTAATCTGTATGATGGATAAATTAGATTTTTTTTTGTTAACTATCCTATTGTTTTATCAGCTAAACAAAATTAAATGTCAGCTAGGGTTTGCCCAGGTGTTAAATAATAACCTTAGCATACGTCTGCTATTTCTAGTATTGTTTTCCTGTATTTATTTATTCACATTTTTTTTTTTATTTACTGTATTTATTGTTTATATACTCACTTTGTAAAGTTCACTAACAAATAGTTAAAATAGCCTCTTAACAAAAGTATTCATATTCCAGAAAAGTACACTCGCGGCGTGAGTGCAGTAGAGAGCATACTGACCCTGGACCGACTGCGGCAGAGCGTGGCAGTCAAGGAGCTGGAGCAGGCGCGCGGACAACCCATCACCATGCGCAAGACTGCCTCCGTGCCTAACTTCTCTCAGGTACATGCACTAGTATATTCTTTTGTACGCCGATTTGTAATGACGATCATTTTGTACTACGTACTACACAGTTGGGTACCTAAATTAAATTAATAATAATGGAAAGATACATTAGGATATCAATAACTGCAGTTTTTTTCAAATATATCAGCCTACGCAGAGACTGCTAGGTAAAGGCCGCCCTCATGACTTTACAAGTTGCAACGACTGCAGATGTTAGCAGGATATTAATTGTCCCAAATTGTCTGCCCTAGTTTGTCACTGAAACGGTCAAAGCAAGACAGTTGTGTTTTATTAAAAAGACACTTGGGCAAGTGGATCACTTAATATCATGCCTTGCGTGTCCTGTTACTAGACGCTAACAGCCATGCTAGTGGCTCAGTTCTAGTCTAGCACAATTTTGATTGCCATTGAAACGCTAAGAAGAAAAAAAAATCACTTTATGTTGCTAATTTCCGCAACAATCAATTTCGTCGTTTGTCGCACATAATTTTTGTTTAAAAAAAAAATGTCGCTAGAGATCTTTCCTTGACGAACATTGGGTAGTACGTGGTACAAAATAAAGTCGTAAATAAAACACACACAGTTTTAAATAGACACACCGGCTAGTTCAAGCACGTAGGTACACGCCAGATAGACTTGAATTATTGCACATGAAGTAAAAATTTAAGTGTTAAGAGTTAGTAAGTTGAAGCTGTGAATTACAAGCGTCATACATTCAAGCGATATTGTTTACACATTCAAAAGCATATCAGCGGCTTTGTCGGCCGGCGTGGAGGTGGAGGTCGAACCGCGACAACGAGATACCGGGATAAAAAATACCTATCCTATGTTCTTATCAAGTCATGATTCCACCGTATTGCAAAGAGAGTTACTGTCACATAAATATAATTTTGGTTTGGTATGGATTATTAATAAATATGCCATGGTATGAATATATAATGATTGTATTTCTATGGTATATAAAACGCTCTCAACTGAACAGAAACATGATACAATTACGAATTTCCAGGCGCGATATCTTCTATATGTAAGTTTATTGATACCTTAGGTGTTGTAAAGCTTTAAAGCCGAATAAACACTTACCGCCGCACTCGGAGAGCTTTAATGATTAATTAGGCAATGGCTTAGTAAAGGTTTTGACAGTTTTATCATTCAAAAGTATGTCAAACCTTTACTAACTGCCGTACTCAGAGATATTTAATGATTACTTAAGCCGTCACTAAGTAAAGGATTGACATATTTTTGTATGAAAAAACTGTCAAAACCATTACTAAGTGATGGCCTAAGCAATTGTTAAAGCTCTCTGAGTGCGGCAGTAAGACACGGCCCAAGTAATCATTAAATATCTCTGAGTACCGCAGTTAATTGACTAACACAAGTAATATCTAGCAAAAAAGTCGATGTTGCCATTAATACACAAAAGTACTGTTATGTAATTCACTATGTAAATAAATTTAACACACTAGGAATAGGCAATATAGTAAAGAATCGGTTGGTATTCAGGTGAAGTGCTACACGCAAAATTTTTTTTACGAAGGAGTAAAACCGCGCAGGTCTGGTCACAGAATGTAGGGGCGAGATGACATTTATACTAAGTATGGGATCTTCAAATATCCTGTACTAAATATTCACTGTTACACTCGCACGTTTTTTGAATATGACTGCCTGAGTTTATCATGATCATAATAAAGTGTAATAAGGCCTCCTTTCTGTGACTCTCTCACATAGAAGAAAGAACAGGGTTCTTTCTTCTATGTGAGAGAGTCACAGAAAGGAGGCCTTTTTTTTTTTTTTTTTTTTTTGGTGGGTGTAAAATCATCGAATAACCCCTCCCGCTCTTGGGCAGAGCGAAAGGGAGTGTCAGACTTCTACTGACTAAAAACCACCCATGTTCCTTCTTCGCCCTCTATGTCGAGGCCGCGATAACCAGAGGACTACCCGCGGCCCCGACAGGCGTCGGCCCTTTCGGGCCCCTCCCATGTTGCTGACATCTCTTTGAGGCGCGCGTGGAACACGAACGCGCCGTCGACACGGCCTGTTTTCGTCGTGAGACGGACGGACGGCGAGTTAGCCCATCACTCACCGTCCACAGGCCCGCGTCTACGGTGGCCGGAGGTCATCGCGGGACCCCCGACGCCCGGAGCGCCTCCCGCGGCGGCTAGGACGAGAGGTTCTCTCCCTCTCGCGTTCCGCCACCTCCTTCGCCAGCATCACTGCTTCGCAGAAGGAGGCGACGGCGTCCCATTCCTCCTCGCCCCGGACCATGGCTTGCACCAGGGCCGGGCGCGAGAGGTCGCCGCCGCCGATCGCCGCTACGAGAACACGGCGGGGCTCCGCCCAAGCGGGGCACACCTCCACTGTGTGCTCCACCGTGTCCTCCGGCCGATCCTCACAATGGTGGCATCCGGGCGTTTCCTCCCGCCTGATTCGGTGCAGGTACCTCCCGAAACAACCGTGTCCGGTGAGGACCTGCGTCAGACGGAAGGTGAGGGCGCCGTGGCGCCTCTCAAGCCACTCCTCAAAGAGGGGACTTACCGCCACTATCGTGGCGTGCCCTGCACGGGGTACAGAAAGGAGGCCTTATTACACTTTATGTCGTAGCAGATTTGTGTTTAAACATAGAAAACATAATATCACGTCTATAATCCCCGATGGGTTATGCAGAAGCGAACTATTGCCTGTAAAAAATCGCCCAAAATTCTGCGGCCTAAACCACCAACCCTGAAAACCAACCGAGTCTCCCAGCAGTGTGTACGCTTGCTAACCTGTGTGTTGTCGCTACGCACCGGCCGCAGCTGTCGCAGGCGCTCGAGAGCGTCGCCAAGAACGGAAACAACGTGAGTCAACAGCATGGCCGAATTACACGCAATTTCTTACCTAGTTTCATCCTTTTTCATATGCCAATTTTGATCTTATGCTGCACTGAGTAAGGTTCTTATTTAGTTGTTCAGTTTTTTCTCTAAGGTCCTATTTTCTAAAGCCTTTTTTGATCATATGCTGCACTGTGTAAGGTTATAGTTTAGTTCGATCAGTTTTGTCCAATGAGATCTTATTTTCTAAAGCCAATACAGATTTTATGCTGCATGGTATAAGGTTCTTATTTATTAGTTTCAGTTTGATTCCTTAAGGTCCTATTTTCTAAAGGCAATTAAAATCTTTTGCGGCACCTAATTTCGTTGTATATTTTTTCATGTTCTGTTTTTATGAACACTTTATACTCCTTCGCGTAAGGTTGTAAATAAAGTGGTTAATTTTTTCAAGTTATCTTTTATTCTCAATTGAGGCTTTATTCTGCACGGTGTAAGGTTCATTAAAGAAAATCGATATCCAACTCAAATAATATTTTTAATTTGAATGTCTCAAATTGATAACTGTAATTTAATTAACATTTATCCATATTCACCATCTTATATTTGTTTAATTCGTTCGTTGGTTTTTAGCTGTTCACCCTTTATAACCACGTAGTTAGTTCACATACGTTTAGTATTTCATAGCATCTGTAGCACATTCGTTTGTAAAATATGATTCGTTGTGTCCTTTCTCTTCATTCTATGTCAAACATATTCAGTAAGATTTTCAGCATTTGGCATTCGTGTAGCCGAAAATGTACAACTATTGTTTGAAATTTAAACATTTTAAATTAAACTAAGCTTTCAATGTTACTAAGCTTAATGTTAAGCCAAAATATGTTAGGCTACTATTTGTAATCGTCTTGTTCTACGTTGCTTTCAAAATTCCCCATTTAACCAACCCATGTGCCCGTATGAAAAGTGTTAACATCACTATACTTTCTCCAGCTCATGCGCCTGGACTCTTCGTTCGAGTCTCTAGCTGGGCTTGCATCAGGCCGCGCCGGCAGTATGGCGGACCTCGCTGAAGACACTCCACGCCGCTCCGTGCATCGCCACTCCTACGCAGCGCCCTCACACAACGACCCAGAAATAGCAACACCCACAAAACCATTCGGTCTCGGTAAGTTACAAACTACAGCAAAAACCCTGGAAAATAAACCGTTGTTAACTAAAATAACAATATTTTTTACAGTATACAACACACTCCTATTTCCGATACATTCATTCTGAACCACTCATAACATTGTCATGCTAACAGTATTTTAAATATAATTTATAATAAAAAAAAAGTTATTTGCAGTATCCACACCATTGTGCATACAAATAGCGCAACTAACTACGTCATAGGCTTACATCAACTTGTAAACATGTATTTTAGACAAACAATATAATTTTTAGTGCATTCCAGTAGAATAGGTAACATTACATTTGATTTAGTATGTACAGATATCGATGCACGATAGACAATCTAGAATAGTATTCTATTTGGAGTTGATAGTTACATTCAATAGGATTATCAAAAGAGATATCAGGCGATTCATGTTCACAAAGTTGTTCAAACATTGACAGTACAGAAACATCCACTCTTCATGACCTCACTATTACATTCTTTTATTTTCCAATTGCTTTGTGGCGACGCTATGGCTCAAATAACTTCCCCTTCTGTCTCTACCCCTACTTACTTCTTCCACTGTCATGTTTTTTAATATGACCTGTATTACTTTACTTATACTTCTTCTATAATCCATCTTTTTCTTTGAGATATTTTTGAATGCGAATGGAGTCGAATACCCCAACTAAAATATTGAATGCTTTTCTAACATATTTTTCTTTTATTTATTTTCAATCTGAATCTAAATTTGCACGTTTTATTGGGCTCCATTACAATAGATCTTAAAGAACAAGGTTGAGTACGACCACAAAAATTATTCCCAGATTTTGAAACTAACGTTATATTTTCTGTATCTTGACCCCCCGCTACCTTCAGGCTCGTTCCTATCAGGTAAACAGAGAAAACAATATGGTATTAAATCGGAATGGCAACTGTATTGCGAAATTATTAGACGAATGCAACCGAACGATTAAAAACTAAATAGATGTGTTGTGATCATTGTTACTCATAAGAAATTTTTGTTTGTATGTTACCCATTGATTGGCTGTAAAAAATCATCAGAAACTATTGGCATATCGAAATTGAGTGAGAACAAATATGATGCTGAGTTAATTTTGATAAAATTAGACCCTGTATTGGCTATTAGAGGAAAGCTAGCTTGGAGCATCAGGCTTCTGTCGTTGTGTTGACTGTCTGTTTGTTTGCGTGTCTCTTTCATTTGCATGAACCAGCATGACCTGTGACCTCTCCTTCCCACTTCCTCTACGTTGATCTATTTGCTGTGGATTCGAAAAACGAACGACGCTTTCAGTTTAGACAACGAATACTGCTTATAAATGTTAGGGTTCTACAAAATCTGCCAAATATTGATGAATTGTTCATTTAAAAACTTGAAAAGCAGTCCTATCTTTGTATTAGTAGTTATATAAATATAGTAGTGATAGACCAATTAAATTGGATGTAGGTTGTGTGTGTGCTAGGTGAAACTGTGCATGTATTGTAGACAAATATTTGAAGATCCTCGTGGATAGATATTGTATAACGCATGTGCTAGACAATAAACATTGAAACGTAGGTTTGATATTTCGTAAACTTTAATTTAGAAATGATTTAGATTATATATTGTGTGTAAGTGAATATTTTTCTATTTCAAACTGTACAGAATTTACTTTTGTGATAGTTATATGGGAATAATTAATTTCTTATACAGGAATAATATTGTGATGTAGATTAAACAATAGATTTACAATATAGTAAAATAACCTCCATTTAACTTCTAAGTTCAGAGCCAAATTGTGTTAATATCATCCCTAATTATGCGCGTATCTGATAATTATTCTTAATTAAAATGTAACCCCAATATTTCCTTTAACTTTAAGACGGGAAATTGTGTCTTAGATATTTACAATAAATTTTAGTAATGTAAACTTAACAAAGATTTTAGAACTGTTATTCTGTAAAGGTTCCCAAAAGGTGTGTGTTTTGTTAAAGGTTTGTATTGACGAAGATATTAATATTTTCATTGCAGCCCGGCCCACGTTCCTAAACTTGAATTTGAACCTGAACTCTCTGCGACTGCAGACGCCAAACAAGTGTATGTCCAGTTATTAAGTCGTAGAATCACTAGTTTCGCTTGTTTTTTGACGGTTTTCTTTACATGTTTGTATTATTTGTTAAGCTCATTGTATAATCTTTTCAGTGTATCGTTTTGAAACATGATTTACATAGCATGTTTTTGAGAATATTATGAACGAAATGTTATCGCTAACATTTTTCTGAAATTTTGACCACTAGTCATAAGACATGCATGAGATCAATCGAGAGAAAAAACTAACGTAGTTTTGTCCATGTATATTTTATGTGCATAATGTAATTTCTGAATTGCATAAAATGGCAATCCCGCGTTCATACCTTCGAGTTAGATCATTTTTATAAAATCGAGAGCCCTCTGAATGTCTGAAAGCCCGCGGAGTCCTTTAATTCCGCTTTCTAAGACAAACAATATTAGTACTAAATAACGTTATTACTACTAATGCTGGAACTTTGTGAGGGCAGACAGCTCTAGCGTTTAAGAAAACAATTTTATGTACATATAATTAAGGTGCGAAAACCAGATGACGACAGTTGTGCGTAACACAAGTACGGCTGTCCCTCAATCAGGCTCAAAAATTATCAAGATATAGTTTTAATAAGCGATAAATAATGTTGCACCAATCTACACTGAAAAGAATCTAGGCCTCGTAAAGTGTTAAACATAGTTTTAATTTTTATTTATTTGCTACATCTCATAGTGAGCTAGTTAGTTCGTATAGTGAAAACATTGGCATGACTCAATCATTGTACAATCTCAAGCATGGAAGCGTTCATTTAAATGATGTTATTTATGTTACAACAAATTTCATTCATGGTTTGTAAGTCATTTAATTAGTCAAGCTATTACTTTCTCTAAAAAAAGCTAGGCACTTCGCTGTTTGGTTAAATGCTAAAGAAAATGCACAGTTGTTAATTATTTGACTCTATTTAAAAATACTGAAAAGTAGGCTGTATAATCTTACTACACTTTTGTTTTCTATTGGCACCCAACTGGGGCCAAGGTTTTTTGTCTTTATACTAACCTATCTCTTGACCACAAGCTATTTTACTTGAAGTATTACTATTTAAACTTTTTGCCACATCTCTTTACACGTATCATAACTTAAGTATTTATTATAGAAAGATTTATAAATTTGGATTACACCATCACTTTTGTTATTTCAAGTATTTTGAACTGAAAACGAGATAAACTCAAAAGTTCGACTATATTTTTGTCAGTTTTATCATTTCTCTCTACGAGTATCCAATCAGACATTTTCTCAATAAGTACGTGAGTACTCAATAGGTGTTTAATGTTGCAGCGTCTCCTGCAAGTGGCAAACTCGGGTTACGTATGACGACGCTACACGAAGAGCCGGGGAGACGCAACGATGAGGACTCGCATTCTGAGCCCGAGTCCGCTCCCATTGATGAGCTCACCACTCCAAGGTCTCATGTAAGTAGACAGCTAAAGTCATCATTCTCATGCGTCCCAATTCGGATAAAAAACACAGTTTATGAGATGGCGCTTTATTGGACAGAGTTGCATCTTTTCTCTACGTTTTACGAGTGTGTGGCGACAGCGACATCTATCGCAACACATGAGAACTAATTGAAAAATCCTATATTGCGCTATCAAAGTTATCCGCGACATTAGCTCATATAGAAAATCCCGACTTACATATGGCAGTTAGCCCACCAGACACAACACCCGTGTGGACGGAGGATCCTCCCTTTTCTATGGGGGATGAGGAACTTTACACCCTGTTCCTCATACCCTACAAAAGTGATCATGTAGGCCAATGTGAAAATATTTTTTTAGATTGTGGTCGACTGACATAACTGACTAGTGCCACTATAATAGGACTTTTGACTACCTACCACTAGGCGGAAAATTATAGCTAGTTCAAAATATGTTTTGCCTTGAGTTTGTATTACAGTGATCTTTTATCGTCGCAATATCAGCCCAGTTTTAATCAAAAGTGTCACAATGGTAGTACAGCACCAAAATAAAATTAAACAGACCAAGACATCAACACACACATACAAATATCAACACATAAACATTCATAAATAATTTATGTCACATCATACACATGTCACATGTCTACAAATAACATGTATTTTGTGTGAACAGCGCACACGCAGCCGCGCTACATCCCGCGGTTTCCTGCCGACATCGAAGACGTTAGACTCGCTGCACGAACTGGCGTGTGAACGCGTCCCCAACAAGAACTCGCCCTCCATATCTTCCAGCGGTTATGGTAAGTAGATATGATAGGTAGTGGGATACAGTAACAGGGTGAATCCAGTAGACTTGTGAAATAAAAGTGAAGAGTTACGTTGTAATACACAGGTTATAGGAATAGGGATGTTTACTGACTTAAAATATTTTTTATAAAAAATGATTCTAATTAGTCCGTCTGTAAGATTATCGAAAAATATTGGATACGTATTTTTTGTTTTATCAAATCAATGAAAATAATACGAAGATAAAACGCGTCAAAGATTTGAGTGGGAGGTTGTGACTTCACTGACCGCTAAAGAATGTCATACTAATGCCTCAGAAAATGACGTCACACGAGTTTTCAATGCACTGTCTTCATTGTTTGTTTACTTGAAAAAAGCAAAAATACGTGTCCAATATTTTTTGGAAATCTATCTGACGGACTAATTAGATTTTTTTTGTTAACTACCCTATTCAAACGTCTTTACCACCTTCAGCTACTTAGTATAGTAAAATAAACAGTTATTCGTTTTAGTGTGTTTAACTTACCTTACTGATAATTTTATTCTAGTTCAGGTCCATTTTTATACTAAACCATAGCAGTTACCTATATTTATTTTCAAAGTAATAGGGGGTGAGCTTATTGCCATCAACGGGGCACAAATCCCCATGGTTGCTAGCGAGAAATTCCTGATCGATACACCCAATAACACCTTGCCCGATCTGGCAATCGAACCTAAGACTCAAACCAAACTCAGCAGTTTCACTTGCGACCTCTAAACCAACGAGTTATTCCCATATTTTTATCCTATCTGGTGATACCCGAGAATACCAGTATGAAAGTATATGAGGAACTTGAAAACTTAAAAAGACAATGACCAAAACTCGTACCAAGAATTCTCATGTTTCAAGATCAAAATGTTATAGTAATTATTTTTATAATTTTTTACGACATATGCGGCTGGGATTTTATTTTTTACATGGGGAATTTAATTTAAAGTATAAAAGTATGAATATTGTTTTACTCCCTATACATGGCGTTCACACAACCAGTTCAAAAGTCGTTCTGTTAGATCTTTCAGTTGATTTTGACAGTTCGACTGACTTCACATCGTAGAGGTTGTAACGTTGCACCTTACAAGTAAACGTAACGTAAAAGTTTACCTTCAATATCTGCTTGCCTGGTTTTGTGGTTATACTGGATTTTATAAAATTACTCCGAAACTCGGATTTAGTCTACAAAAAGAAGTTTTGTAGGAGTTAATATGATAAATGTAGACAATAAAAAACAAAGTTTGATGTTGACATAGTTTGGTACGGGATTCCATATATCCATGAACAAAATCTTTTGAATCGTCTTGCTATGCATTTATAATTTTGTGAATATCTTGTTCAGTCATTTCTGAGTATCTTGTATTAATCAAGTAACACAAAATTGTTTCTCCATCATCCAGGTTCACAAGCAGTATCATCAACAAACCTAACGAACGACGACACCCTCTCAATCCGAAGCATGTCGGTCGACGAGACCCCAGACTTCGACAAAACAATGGACTACACACACCTCAGTAGAACCAAGAACTCAATGGCCGGCCTCCGGAACGAAATCACAGAACTACGGAACGACATCAACGACTTGAAACATGATATTGTTGAATCTAAACATGAGCTAGATGATTCGTTGTTTGAGAAGGCGAAAACGCCTGTTCTAACTCCCGGCGGCTCAAGAAACCGTATTAACCCATTTTTAAGGGATTGTGAGGATGTACCCAAAGAGGAGTCGAATGGTAAAGGTCAGATGGTAGACCCATTGGGAGCGATTCCCGTTGAGAGCGCTGTGTTGACCAGCAGTAAGAGCGTTGAGAATTCACAGGTCAATGGGGATACGTCGCATTCGGAGCCTCACAATGATGCGTCCCATGATGGCTCGCATGATACATTATTTGGTGAGTACTACTCATTTATACAGCTTCTATTAAAGTCGCGAGTTAATAGGTTTCTTTGGGTTAACTGGTTCTGTCCTCGACCTCATCTCTGTCCTCAGGACAAGAGAGGAGATTCTTGAGGAACTCTTGAGGTCAAGAGTAGGCCCATTTCGTATACAAAACTTTAAGTGTACACTCAACCATTTAACATTTTGAATTACAATGATAGTTCCATAAAGTGAGCAAAAAACGAGATTGAAAATTGCTTAACTTTCTAGCTTTTTGATCATCGTAATAAAATAGACAACGGACAGTTCAAAATGAAAATAAAATACCAATCAAATAGGGATGTTTACTGACTTACAAAAAAATGACTAATTAGTCCGTCTGTTGGATTATCGAAAACTATTGGATACGTATTTTTTTTCATCAAATCAATAAAAATTTACGAAGATAAAACTCGTCAAAGATTTGAGTGGGGGGTTGGGGTCACTGACTGCTAAAGAATGTCATACTAATGTCTCAGAAAATGACGTCACACGATTTTTCAAAGCACCGTATCGTCTTCATTGTTTGTTTACGTGAAAAAATAAGTGTCTAATATTTTTTGGAAATCTATCTGACGGACTAATTAGATTTTTTTTGTTAACTAACCTATTGAGCACCTCCACCTGCTCCTTTTTGGGGAGTTAAAAAGAAGACGAGAAGTAATCCTCATCTAAAATTTTTGCTTCAGGTGAAGTGGAAGTGGAGTCAGTGAGCTCTGAACAGTCGAGTCACGACGCTGAACGAAGCCGCGAAGCTTCATCAGTGGGCGAGAGTGACTCTGCCTCAACCGGACCTGACCAACCTATTGTGAAGACGCAGTTACCTGCTGGCAAGGTAAGTCTGACGTACGATGTTCACTGAAGGTCGACTACTTTTCAACTCTATGCCCTGAGCCATAAGGTTGAAAAGCGGTCGACTATCAACAGTGATAGGAATAGGTAGTGCCTATTTGCCTAAACTTCGAAGAACAGAGACAAGAAACGGAGACTTCCTTAGGACTAAATTTTTTCCGAGACATCTGTCCCGAAATTTCGAGACAACACATAAATACATTTAAATAAAATGTTATTTGGAATAAGTAATTCGTCTATATTTACCTAAAGTTTGCGACTAGATATATCATAATAAAATAATAACATACACAGTTGTTACAACCATAAAATTTTCTGAATTTTATAGACAAACTTTAGATAAATATAGACGAATTACTTATTCCAAATAACACATTTTTTTAAATGTATTTAAGTGTTGTCTCGAAATTTCGAGACAGATGTGCCGGAAATAATTTAGTCCTAAGGAAGTCTCCGTTTCTTGTCTCTGTTCTTCGAAGTTTAGGCAAATAGGCACTACCTATTCCTATCACTGACTATCAGTGAGTGTGGTAGTATATCCAGTAGAGTCAGTGTCACTCTGTAGAGGAAGATTATATACTACTGGGTTGCTAATTAAATTCCTCCACTTGGCTACTCCTTTGATGAAAGGAAGTAGTATACTTTTTATAAACTTTTCACTATAAAGTATAATTTCAATGACTAATCAGGAATATGTAGAAACGTGAGCAAAATAGGGATGTTTTCTAACTTCAAAAAATGTGATTCTAATTAGTCCGTCTGTTAGATTATCGACAAATATTGGATACGTGTTTTTTGTTTTATCAAATCAATAAAAAATGGACGAAGATAAAACGCGTCAAAGATTTGACTTTGATTTGTTGGTGACGTCACTAACCGCTAAAAATGTCATACTAATGTCTTACTGCCGCACTCAGAGAGCTTTAATAATTACTTAGGCCATCACTCAGTAAAGGTTTTGACAGTTTTGTCATACAAAACTATGTCAAACCTTTACTAAGTGACGGCTTAAGTAATCATTAAATATCTCCGAGTACCGCAGGTAGAGTATGACGTCACATGAGTTTTCAAAGCACTGTATCGTTTTAATTGTTTGCTTACGTAAAGAATCAAAAAATACGTGTCCAATATTTTTTGTTACTCTTTAAGACGGACTAATTAAATTAGTTTTTTTTAAGTACCCTATTGTATAGCGCGATTGTGTTGTGGCTAGTGAGTTTGCCTAAGAAGCACGAGCCATTTTTGAATACAACGTATTTTAATGAACACTGTATTTTTAACACACTGCATAGCATTGAGCGTTGAAAAATCAGCAATAAAAAAAGTAAAGAAAGAAAAAGTATTTATTGGTTTCACACTGGACAGAACAAATTGACAAAAAAATGTAAATTAAAAGCTTAAAACATGAAGAGAAACACTTAAAATTAGGACATACTAAGTTTGTTGTTTTGTTTGTGTTTGTTTCTTTTTGTGTTTCCGATATATTCTGATGAGCCTGAATTCGCTCAGTTAGAATATCAATGCTCAGCTTAATACCTATAGTACAAAACCCAGTCTAAAACAAAACAGCCTAGACTTAAAAATATGTCCATTACCGTCAGGTGGTACGTCGTCGCGCGGGCGGCGGCAGCAGTGCCCGCAGCGCCGCGCGCGCCTCGTTCCCCGCCCGACCTCGCTCCGCGCACGAGCCTGGCTTACACGACACGCCTGCTTCCTCCACTGAACGTATTGGAGATGGTGAGTAACGACAATACATCTGGAAGACCTGAGACTGTACTGTGGCGTTCTCAACTTATCATTGTTTTATTGTGAGAAAGGGATAGAGCTATCATCAACACTGAAAACGGTATATTTACTAGGTACATTTTTTGAGCTTCCGATACTTTGGCGCTGTTGCAAGCCTCATGATCGCGAAATAAATGGATCAACGGATCGGATCATGGTGCTTGTAACAGCACCGAAATATCAGTAACTTGAAACAAAAAGCATACATGAGAAATATCCCGTTTTTAGTATTTATGCTAGTTTTGGTGACCATGTCAGTTTAAGAAACATATGAATAGAACCGTTATTCGTCCCGTATAGCTCGTCTCTCTCGCACTGTAACAATGATGCCTTGAATAAATCAAAATGCCTTAGATCCTGTTACAGTTATGTAGTGAAGACGAGGATAGAAATGACTGTGTTAGAGTATATTATAGTTATTTAGGATGTACAGTAGTTATGTGAGGAATTTAGAAATAGAGTTGGTATGCAGTGTCGTTGCGTTGGTATTTGAACTAGAAACATGTATTTTTTACCGAAATAAATATTTAACAATTTTTTCCCGTTTAGCACTTGAAAATTCAGCAAAAAATTGTTCTTCTTTTTAACCGACTTAAGAAAGGAGAAAGTTCTCAATTGGAATTGTATGTTTTTTTTTCTATGTATGTTAAGCGATTATTCCGTCATTTATGAATTGATTTGAATTTTTTTTTTCCATTTTGTTTCTGTTACCTAACACTAACCCCCCCAAAACAGAGGATTGCTCAGAGTCCCCGATGCTGCAACCGTGGATGACGGTGGGCGAGAGCGTACAGCTGCGGCTGAGTAGCTCCACGGGCGTCATCGCGTACGCCGGGCCCACGCACTTCGCGCACGGCACCTGGATCGGCATCGAGCTTGATGCGCCTACTGGTATGTTTGTTGTAGCACTAGGGGGAAGCTTTGGAGCGGTCCGCTAGGGCCGATGCCTGCCGGGGCTGCGGAACTGTTCGAAAGAGATACCGCGGCCCTGGAACACAAAGGGCTCAGTAGGAACATGGGTGGGTTTTCGTTCAATTTGACATTTTCTTATGTTTTTTGCAATTTCAAAAAACGTAAGAAAATGTCAAATCGTGATGTAGTATATAATTATGTCAATTTAGTTAGTATTGTGCTTTTACAGATGTGGTCACGTACTTTATTTTCAGTATCCAGGTTACGTTACATAATTTTGTTTGAACAGGCAAAAACGACGGTTCAGTGGGTGGTCAGCGGTACTTCGAGTGTCGAGCGCGGCACGGCATCTTCGTGCGACCTGACAAGATCGTACAGGACCGGCGCGGCAAGAGTGCGCGCGCCTTCCGTGATAACGAGCTCAAACGCGCGCAGAGCAAGGGTGCGTACAAGGCTCTAATAATGTACTACATGTTTCTTTTGAAATTATTGCTCAAAAGACGAATAACAAGCCGAAGTCTACATTTGCCACGTATTATTCGTAATCAATTTTTTTTTATCCAATTGAGGTTATATCTACTTCCCGTCGGGGCTGCGGGTTGTTCGCAAGAGATACCGCGGCCTCGACATAAAGGGCTAAGAAGGAACATGGGTGGTTTATAGTCAGTAGAAGTCTGACATTCCCTTTCGCTCTGCCCAGGGGTTATTTGATGATTCCCCCCCCCCCAAAGGTTATTTCTACTTTAATTCGTAATAATATTTCAGTTGGAATGCAAACTGAACTTAATGAGTGAGAGAGTTTATTTTTCCAAAAACACTTACGTATTTACTACCTACATTGCGAAAGTCGAATTCATTTGCAATGTTGGTTTCATACTAGCGGTGTATGACGCCATACCAAGTAATTATGCCACTACTATTATTTTCAAAGTTATCCTGACACATCTGATTATGACCATACACAATTGTGCAGTACAGGTTTTAGAGGGAATCCGCTTTGTTTCAGGAGAAGGCCTACACAACTTACACAGATCGCGGAGTCGCGGCGACAGCATAAACGCCGTCGGCACCAAAACTAGGAATAGCAAATAGACAACCTCTCGCCGGCGCGCGGCGTACATCGCGCCTCCACCACACACCACTCAACAGATCGCGGACAAAGCCGGCAATGTATCGGACCGAATTTAAACTAACGTCCCACAACTACTTGTATCATAGTATCCGCAGTTTTTCGTTGCAGTCATGTAACTTGTATGGTGCTTATATGTATTGTAGATGTTTGTTTACTTTATTTACTACCCCAAAAGCAATATTGTTCGCCTTCTTTATTATTATATCGGGGACTGAATACGGGGAAACTATTATCTCGGTTTTATTGAGCGTTTCAATAAAATATGTAGATTGCGCCATGTTTCCGGAATGTGCAACTTTCGAACAAGTCATCGGGAGTTTTGGCCGCCCTTTAGATGGGAGTACAGATGATTACACAAGTGATATGACAGTTCTCACCAAACGTTACACGAAATTGGGAACTTTGTATGGAATGGAAATGTATTTAATATCTTTGCCTCTCTAATATTAAGAGGTTCTTCACTTATTGTCGTGATATTTAATAAAATTTAATATTAATAAGGAAATGTAGTCAAATATTACTATTATTAATGTCCAATTACATGTCATACTTGGTGTATATTTAGAACAATATCGCTTCTGTAATCGACTGTACTAGTTGTTTTGTTTTATCGTATTATGAATTAAATGAAATTATTTTCAAATATTTGTAAATATAAATATGGAATTATAATGTGATTTAATTTTATAATTTTTGAGAAATTCCTGTAAATATGTGGATTTGCGTGTGTATTATTATTTGTAATGATCATCGGTGATTGAATATCGTTTATTAAGTTATTTGTATAAATCCTTTCTAATGTATAGTTTGTGGTGATAGATGTTACGGTAATGTATACTTATTTATGTATGTGTAGCTCATCGACCACTGTATCTGCTTACCCTCGTGTGACTCGCACAGTTTTATATTCTGCACAGGGAATATAACTTCTGTGATTTTGACATTTTACTGTTTCTCGTCGCTGTTACATTTTATATGACGTTTTTCAAGTTAGGGTGAAGTGTTCGATTGTTGTTCGCGTTAGTTAGTGATTGTCAAACATTATGTTAATTAAAATCGAACTTTATTCAAAATAAATAAAGTCGAAACTTCGTTCGATACCTGTGAGTGTTTGTCTTACCGCTATTCAATCCATACTTCACTCTAACACAAAAAAATAATAATCTACCTTTACTTTATACTGCTCACGTGCATTTTGTGTTTGACACACGATTGCCAGTTTCGATTGTGATAGTATCTTGCCACCTAACTCTAAAAAAAAACGTAATTCTTTTATTTCGACGCCTGCTTTTGCCCCTTTTATTTAAAGGTGTATCTCAAGTAGTTTATGAAATCGTCCAATATTACATCTTCGTCCTTGTAAAAGACTTTGTACTTAGTACACTAAACAACCACTGACGGATCACTCCTGTCCAAACATTGACGCTCCGATGTACGGCGCAAGCGGTGAGCGAACCAACGCAATAAATACTGCCATTTAAATGCTTCTTATTCGATAAAAAACGTACTAGTAATCGATTCTATTCTAATGTTAAATTTTAAATATCGAATAAGCCCATCGTCATTTTTGTGGCGACGAGGACCTCTTGCCAAGTAGATGCTGTCAATTCTGACAGGTGTGACGTCATAGATTCACTCATCTCTTGCGCCCCACACATTATATCGATTAGGTTGTGTATATTCGAAAATTTGATGTAAATGTAGTCGTTGAATCGGCATTCTGTAAATTAAAATGTCACTACAAAAAAAATGTCCTCAATTTATTATCTCCATCCACATTCGAACAATAATATCGATGAGGTAATCTATCTGTAATTAGTGAAATAAAAATCTTAATCGATGTTCTCTCCATTATAGTAATAATATGAAGAGTTTTTGTTTAATTTTTTGAATAAAGCCTAATTTGGATAAATTATCAAGATATATTGTAGCGGCATAGTGCGCGTGTAATCGTATTAGGTATGTCCACATTGTTCGCTCCGTGGTAAGACGGGGCAATAGTCTTAGATCACCTAATGTATATTCCATCCTTTTAGTAAAGTAATCGTTCGTAAGTACACTAAATGAGTACACAAAATAGAGTTACACGCCTGGTTATCTACTAGTGTTTGTAAGTCTCACTTTCAGCGTTCATTCATAGTCCGCCACTTGCCTCCATTCCTTGAGGGCACTTCTGTGACGTCACATCGAACACATGTAGTCCTCGTCACGCGCCAACGTACCGAATGTGCTGAGTGTTTGAACGTCGCCGAGTTGCATTCACACATGTGACGTCAACGAATACCTCTGTAAACATTATGTATATTTACATTTAAATGTAAGTTATTAATATGAAATGTTATTCAAAAATATTAAAACAGCTGTTTCAAAAGTATGCACTCGAGAATTTAATGCCAATTTTTAGGGGGCCGAGATTCCATGGCGAGGGAATTGTGGCGCGATATTATTCGCTACGATAGTATTGCTAACGTTGAAGTCATAATGACGCCTATCGATACCTCGCCATGGGAAAGCGGCTCAATTAACTTGTAAGCATTGACTGACATCATATTTGTCACACATACATAGAGTTATCACGATTTACATTTTATCGAAAGCTTATTAGACTGTCGTACTTAAACATTCCATTTTTTCTATACATTTATCTTTCTAGCAAAGGTTCAGTAGTATTTATCAGTGATTAGTTAGATTTTTAACGACAGAATGCGACTTATATGGCGTTTATTTTGCATTTTACGATTTTTAACTTTGAATGTAAAAGTATATTTACCATTATAATAAATAAATCTGGCCCTAACTAGGACAGCTCAATGTGTAGTCGACGTTAAAAAATCTAAAAATGAAATATACGTATTTTCAAATATAGTAGGATGTGTCTTTGAAACTCTTGATGTGCTTATGTCCGGTAGTTTGGTAGAACACGGGCAATGGACTAGCTGTCAAGCGAAGCAGGTACGACGTCTTGGTGAGGTCAGGTCGGGTCAGGTGTCTCGGAGTGTGCACTAGGGCTCCTAGGTTAGGCAAATAGTGACCTTAAAAGCAGCGTCTCGTAGGTCCTAATTTAATTTTTAGATTAAGCTGACCATGTGCTGTGCTTTTGTTTTAAACAAATAGTTTTTAGGTAATTGAAATAATTTGTTGTTAATTATTATTTCATTTTAGAAAATTGTGTGTATTATTCGCAGTCAATTCAAGATATCACACGCTTTTACGAATGTGAATGTAATTATTATTTTATGAAATTGTGACTTGCATGGACTTTATTTTAGCGTAGATACTGTTAAGTAAATTAATTTGCCAGAATTGGAAAGTGTACATTCAATAAATGACAAAGTAATGTATGTATTTCTAATTGTTTTTGTGATAAATAGGCAGCTCTTTGTAGCATAGATGGTTGCATCTTCATAATAACACATAATGCATAATAAAGAGATTTTAATATTTAATTACAAAAATAGTTCACTTTTAGTGGAAATATTTTTGCCTAGTAGCAAGTTCGAGTCAACCATCGCTGTCATTATCAATAAATGTATTATAAAATATTACTTTTTTATTTTATTCCTGTAGTTCGTAGATACCCCAAATAGATAGAACCCAGTAGGTACATGTTATTTGGATAATTGTAGCTTGATTCATATTAGCTTTAATGAGTTCATCAAATCTAGAAGGTAACCTTTTAAAATAAAAAAAATAATGGTTGAAATACAGTAGGCGTTGCGTAGATGAGAAGAGAAGAGAAGAGAAGAGATACCGCGGCCTCGACACAAAGAGCTAAGAATAGAGAACAAACATGGGTGGTGTTTAGCCAGTAGAAGTCTGACGCTCCAGAGCGGGAGGGGTGATTTGATGATTTCCCACACTCCCAAAAAACAAAAAAAGGCTACTAGGTTGACCTGATCATAGAAAACAAATCTATTAAGCTATTAAGCGACTTTAAAAAAGGAAGTTCTCAATTCGTCGGAATCTGTTTTATGTATATTCACCGATTACTCGAAGACGCCTGAACAGATATGGTTTTTTTTTTGTTGGAAAGGAGATATACTAAGGATGGTACAATGATTAGGAAATCAGGATCTGATGATGGTAATAAAGAGAAATCGCTATCCTCAAATTTTATTGGCATGTATTACGTGTTTCGCGCTTTTTCTATGCATGCCATGAATAAAAAAAGCTTATGAAAGTAGTGAAGCAATATTTTTTTTTTAAATATTACACAACCTCTATTTTGTATTCTAAAAAATAAATTTTCAATATCTCATTTTATTTTTCTATCTATTCAGACAAATCTATGACTGCTATTGAGAATTTCCTGATGGGACATGCCAATATCACTGATATGGCTAAGCAGAGGTGTACCGTAGAGATATGCCTGAGAATTTAACCCGGCACCTCACGCTCAGCAGTTGCTTTAACGACCACTACACCTACGAAGAGCCAGTATTAGTAATATATTCTAGCGCTATTTATCTGTCTCCAATTTGTCTTTTAAGTAGTCACCCATATCGAACACCCGGATGTTAAGGATTGTTGAGCTGTTCCGAAGAAATACGATGCTGGTTCCTGTTTGCCTCCCGTTAAATAAGTCCTGTCGAGACACAAATACAGAGTCCATACTACCGAAAGATCGTTAACAATGGGGGATGTTAACTGACTTAAAAAATGTGATTCTAATTAGTCCATCTGTTAGATTATCAAACAATAATGGATACGTATTTTTTGTTTTATCAAATCAATAAAAATTTACGTCACTGACCGCTAAAAATGTCATATTAATGTCTTCGAGTATGACGTCACAAGAGTTTTCAAAGCACTGTATCTTCTTCATTGTTTGCTTACGTGAAAAAAGAAAAAATACGTGTCCAATATTTTTTGGTAATCTATATGACGGACTAATTAGATTTTTTTAGTTATCTACCCTATTAAGTAATTTTGGAAAAGAAAGGCAAACTGTCTAGAACGACTGTAGCGTGAAAGGACTACATCGAATTTCAATGATTAGGTAAGTTATTCCATGTAAAAGTAATATTGATGCGAGAAATTTAATGAAAGGTAAATAAATTTAGAAGCTTTCATGTCAGTTTATAACTCAGGAAGGTAAACCCATGATTTTATGTAACGATTAACCCAGTGAAGCTTCTCAGACAGAGAAAAAGGTAAAAACTTATAGCGGATGGTATATTGTATAAGCTACTTAACTTACACTGGTTACCTAGGGCATGTTGATCAGATGGGATATTATATGTTGGGATGGTATTTGAAATCTATCAACAAGTTTCAATTACTTTAAAATATACACATAAAAATGAAAGAATGAATTTATTGGATTCCATGCATAGGTATTCTGAGGTGATGGTGTTGGTGGAAATGTACTATTTCCGCGGGGTTTATAAATATTATTTTTGTTTATGCTTAGAACCCTCCCTTATTAATGAACTCGCTCCCGCTCATCACTGGGGCCACACGAAGGTTGTAATAGCGACAGTTGACCTTATTCTTGGGCGACGTCGCGCGAGTGTCATCTTGCTGCCGGGGGCGCAGGGCGGCGCGCAGACGGCCTGGTACGCGCTTCTGCCCACTTAGTTAGCTGTACTGAGGGCAAAAACAATTAAAGTTATTGAATTTTACCGTTATATTAGGTTTACGAGTAATTTGGTCATGGTACTGAAGGTTCCTGAAATCTTGGTAGTCTGTGATCACCTAATCTTCTACTGTACCCATACCATGATGCAAGCCATTTCTTTAATGGTTGTCAAGACTATCGCTAAAGCGTAGCAAGTTGATTGGGAAAATTGAACAGTTTCGTATAGCTTGGAGTGCTAGAGTCTGCACGTAGATAACACGTAACTATCTGATGTTAGCTTTTGCGACTTAAACAACGTAATATCGACCAGTGATAAATATAAGGGTAGTACTGAGCTATAGAATCAGTGATAGCTTAGATGCATCTTCAAAATACGGTAAATGGAATCCGAAATGTCAACTGACCATTATTTTGCCAATAACTCAAAATTATTTCACGGTAATTATGAACCATGTAGGAACCTTAGTTGGTGTCAGGAGTAAGAATCCATAATGACAAACCAAACATTCAATAAATCTCTGAATATAATTAAACTTAAACGTTCAGCCATCTTTTCTGTACACCATACACTTAATCTATTTTAGTATAGCGATGCCGATGCTCGTTACAAAGGAGACAAAGTTCCATAATGGCATACCGTTGGGACTTGCGTGACTTGCCATTTGCCTCTACCTTTCGCAGTCCTTACTTTGTCAAAGACGTTCCAACCGGCGCAGCAGAAGGACCCTCTCAACATGACTTACCAAGATTAACTTCCTCCGATCATGGAACAGGCTGCTCCATCATCATCATCGAACCAGGACCCTCGGTTCGACTTCATAGGGTCTTACGCAGTAAAATCATTGAAACTAAAGCCGGAAAAATGGATGAGGGTCCTGGGTTTGGAAGAACACAGGTCTACATTAAAAGACTTTGTGGACAAACCTTTTCCGATGCTCCTGGTTGTGGTCTTAACGAATGCACTACAGTTGGTACCGGTGATATCGTTTCCATGTTATTTGAAGAACAAAGCCGTTTACTTTGTCAAGAAGAGGCCCGATGCTATCCCGAAAGAGGACTGTGCGCAATTTGTAATTTTTGGTAAGTAACTTGTAACTATGTATTAATTAACAATTTTTATATTTTAGAAGTAGAAAAAGAACAATTAGATAACCCCAAACATTGTACTTATTAAAGACCTTTCAAATAATAAGGTGTCAATAAAGTTCGTAGTTTGCGTTATGGTGGATCTCATTAAATAAATATAGGTACTTAAATTTTTCCTGTAGGAGACTTGGCACCAAGACTTATAGATGAGCTAGCAGCGTTAGTAGACGAAGTGTTCGTGCCTCTGCTGTCGAATCCATTGAACCATGAAGGATGGCCTCTAGTCGTCTCCCAAGATATTCTCAAACAAATTCATAATCTCAAGAGCACTGTGTATGAGGTGAGAAATTAAGATACATAGAAGTTTAGTTGGCTTTCTGGCTGTAAAAAATAACAAAGTATTCGACTTACCGAAGGTGCTTTCATCAAAATAGAACTGAAGTTACAGTTTTTAAATTAATTTGAGAGTTTGAAATCATCAATTTAGATTTTCGTGTTATTAAAATTTTCAAGCTTTTCTTTTTAACATGCAAATTACTTTTGCTTAGGTAAAAGGCAAAGTAAATGGTCAAACAGTCCTACCAATGCCAGTAGGTGTGGAACTCGTTCATGAAGCTGAAAAGGAATTGCATCGAGGGAAAGAAGTGGACTTGTACTTGAAGAGTGCTATCGAAGGCGTCGTCATCAAATGGGCTCAGCAGATCAATGACGTCATGATGGAGGACTCAGGACAGGCGTTTGATAATGGACAGAATCCATCTCCGAGTGTTGGTTAGAGATATTTAAATTTTGTAGATAGCATAGAAGCATACGCAGATTTACTACTGTGCCGTTAATCAATTTGAAAGGGACGTCTTTTCTCAAGAGATTTTGTCAATTCACATGAAATTTCCACATAAAATGAAAAACTTTCTACCTTGTTACATAATATTCTTGTCTGTTAGGTACCTGCTAACTATTTATATACGGTTTAAGAAAAATTATTTCGTTCAAAAAGAATACAATGAATGAACAACAAATTGTTAAGTATGAGCTGAATAATTCAATTTTGGAAATTTGAAACAAGAAAGTGTTATGACTTTTTCTAGAACTGGCGTTTTGGAAATCAAGACTTCGTAATCTGAACTACATTTACGATCAGCTCCGCACTGAACGTGTGAGATGTATGGCAGTGATATTGGAGAAAACTACTTCGGCTTACTACCCTTGCTTCAGCAGACTCTTCAAGAATATCGTCTCAGGTTTGTTTGAAAATGCATCAGTAGTATCTGGCTGATTGCGAAGACCAAGATTCACTTTCGGTTACTGCGACAGTGGAGTTAGTACCCGAGGACTTTTTATTTGTTGTGAGCAATTTGCAACATGATTTATAAGCAGAGCCAATTCAGGCAGTATGCTCTTAAATTAAAAGGGAGGTCTTATTTATAAAGTACCAAGGTATCTATTTAATCCTGTAGTGATCTCAATCAACCTCACTTTATCTCCTTAATTACACACTCACCAGTGTGTTATATTGGTTGGTGTAGTATGTTTATCAGTTGTCTAGTACCCATAACACAAGCTCTGCTTAGCTTGGGACTAGATGGCGTTGTGTGATAGTTGTGGAATATTATATTATTATTATTATATTAATCCTCAGTTATGTAATAATAGCCAGAAATAAATAGCTTCTAAGCATTGTTCCACTGAAGGGTTCCCATCTTCACAATAAGCTTTATCCTCGGCTAGTGCCAATAGTTAACATAACACAAACAACAAACGATATAAAATAAATTATCCGTTTAAATTAAATTACAGCTCTAGCAGAAGCCCGTGAAATAGACTTATACCTTCGAACACTGGAGAAGCACTTCCAAGGTCTAGAAGAGATAGACTTCATGGAATGCCAGCCACTATTCCGACCTCTGTTCCATGTCATCTGCATGATCTGGAGAGATTCCAAATATTACTGCAACTCTTCAAAGCTCATCGTGTTGTTGAAGCAGATTTCCAATCTGCTTATCTATCAGGTAAGTCTTTGATTATTGGCAAATAAATTGAGACGCATTTGTTTCATAGATCGATCATCGGCATTTGGTGAAAGAGTGTGATCAAAAGAAAGCAAGTAGTAAACTATAGCCATTTGCTATAGCCTCTAAGAGGGGCCAGGACTGTGGTAGGATTACTACTGATCAATATATTTTGACCTACCTTCATCATATTTAACGACTGTCAAAGATCTACAATTGACAGCCGTAACCAAATGCTTGCCGTGTTTTCCGCAGCACGGAGGCAACTCGGAATGTAATAGGTGGTCACCCATCCACGGACCAACCTAGGCAAGCGTGGCTTAACCTAAAGATCGACCCAAGCAGCTGTTATTGTTTAGGCAAAAGTTCGACCAGTTACATAATATGAAAATCATGGTAACTAAACAATATGTACTGTTCACCTGGACCTTATGTGAACAACGAAAGGTGACCATTGTGGGTGGTGAGTCTGGCTCCGACCGACTTTATTAAGGTCTCAAAGTTTCAAATCGTATAAATGAAATGGCAACTAGTTTCTTACTCTACGTAAATTGCACGGCATAATTGTATTTCGTTAGTCGTGTACAGTGATATGAATAGATGTTCTGCCAATCACTCATTGTGCTGACTGAACGAGATTGCAAGCGGTTTTATTCGCATGTGAACACATATCAAGCTTTCTGAATCAACTTTAGCAAAGTTTTAAACATGATTTTGCGACTTGCAATGTGGTAAATCGTTCAATGCTATTTTTAACAGAGTTAATTAGTCGCTTTGCTAACTAAGCACATATAAATCTCGACTGTATTACTAGTTTTTAATTTAATCGCCAGATATATTTAGAATTCTTGAATAATTGAGCTCATAGTATACGCTAATTTATTACTAGCGCTTACTACAACTTGCTCAATATTTAAATGCCTACATGTATGGACTACATGCGATTATTAAGGTTGCGTTACTGCCTTAACTCTCGATATATGCCATGTACGCTCGGCCAATCAAGCTACAGGAAACCATAATTACCGGATCTCTTATTGTACGGAAAATCTATGCAAAGCGAGACCAAGTTCTACTGGAAAATGTGTAATCGATACGCAATTCTTTCATACATTTTGTCTGTATAGGTGTTGTATGTTACAGTTTTTTTATTTTATCTATGTAAAATTTGAGTGGGGTCTAGGCTCATTTAGGCATCCTTCGTAAAAGTTAGTGTAACGATGTCTTTGGTCGATACAATGTCTCTAACTCCGTTTTTATGGTGTAAAAATAATCCGGTACCAGCTCGCGATATTGTCAAAGTAATGTTGCCAAATATATTACATAGGAAACGCATGTATTATGAATTTTAGATGTTCACGAACAACGAAGATAGTCATAGTTAATAAATTTACGATTTATGAACTTGCGACTTGTCACGCAGGCACAAAACACGCGGTTACTACTTATATAACAGAGTTTTGTGAGATTTGGTTATTGCCATTGAATTTTGTTTCTTGGGTTCCGACGAACAACTATCCTTATGAAAAAAATTGATTCCGTACGTCCATTGTGTTTTGGCAAATAAACATCAGCTAAAAAATTAGAGTCTTTCAGGGCAACAATATTATGGGTGGTTATCAATAACATACAAATTTTACTTTCAGGCCAAAAAATGCCTCGACCCGTCCACGTTGTTCCACAGCGACATAGACGAAGCAACACAACGTATTCAATGCACTATAGACATCATGAAGAAGTTTAAATCTACCTTCGAATATTTCAAAGAGAACCTGGCCAAATACTTCGTGGATAGACGAGTGATCCCATGGACCTTCCACCCTAACGTTGTGTTTGAGAGACTGAATAGATTCTTGGACAGGCTGAATACAATACAATGGTTCTTCAAAACAGTTTTGGAATTCCAAAAATTGGAGAAGATAGAAATCGGTGGAATGAAAGGCAGAGTCCTAGGTGGACAAATACGAGAAATATCAGGGGAATTTGAAGCTTATTTTACTGGCTTTGCATCGAAATCCTACGACGTACTAGACCCAGATGATGACACTTTCAATATTGACTTCAAAGACTTCCAAGAGAACATCATCGATTTGGATCTGAAACTTTCCACCGTTTTGGTTGAATCGTTCGATAATTGCACGACATTAGAATCTATTTTCAAGGTAATAGATTGCATGACTGTGTTACATTATGCGATGAGAACTCTCAATTACACAATTAATCAAGTGTTCGCACGAATATCAATAATCTTCACTAAGCTAATCTTTCACATTTCAGCTGATTGATGTGGTAGGTTCCGTCTTGGATCGACCGCTAATTAGAAATGAGTTTACTGCAAAATACGTTGAGATCATCGTTATGCTTGAAGAAGAAATTAACACTTGCGAAGTAAGCCAATCTTTTGATCCAGTTAGTGCAAGTGCAGACTGTGTCAGTTTTAGGCCCAAAACAGACGATGGACTAGCCCGCTGGACAAAAGTCGACACTGCAATGAATCTTGTTCAAATTGCAATGGATGGTTGACTTTCATTGGTTATTACATGTCTACGATTGTCTATGGAACACATAGTCTATCGTCTGTTCAGCGCAATAATATTTCTACATATTATGCCTAAAACTGCGTAAAGCGGACGCCCAGCCAGTTGCATACAACAGTGCTCCGTTGCGGCCTTGCCCACCCGCGCGAGCAGTTTTACGCAGTTTCAGGTACGGCCTCAAACTGCGTAATTTATGTAATGGAAATTCCATAAAACAGTCCAATCTGCAGTTGAATTTGGGTGCAACCAAGATTCTCTTTCAGGAACTGTTCGTTGAACAAAGCAATCGCCTGGAGAGGTACGGCATGATGGAAGTGGATGCCTACCTGCCTCCCGTCGCCGGCGGACTGCTGTTCATGACCACGCTAGCTGCGAGGATAACCAAGCCTATAGCTAGCTTTCGCAATTTGCCGCACCCGTAAGTCAGCCTGGGTGGGGCAAATTGCGAAAGCTGATTATCTGGCTTACATTCATCCATAGTCTTTACAATATTCCATGTTCTAAGGTTTCATTTTTCTGAATTGTATATTAGCACCGAAAGATCCTCACGGTTTTATCTTAGTTACTTTGAGCACTTTTCGAAAGTCTTTTACACTTATTGCTTTTCTAGTACCTCAACAATATACGTGCACATTTAATTGTATTTTCTCCAAAACCAGGATAAAGGGTACGGATGAAGCCAAGAAGATCTTCGTAAGACATGAGGAATTGATTGAGAAAATCAATGCATTTAAGAAGAAATATTTTCACGACTGGACGTTAACAGTTTCAAAGATTATTGAGGAAACAACTAACAACATGATTCTAGCACGACAGGGATGTGATCTGGTGTTGAATTTCCATCCAATGGTATGTATGTCAAAATGTTTATAATGTTGAAAAATTTGCTTGGATAGACAGATACAAATAATATGTCGTCACTTCCCGCGTTCATTTATCGTTGTCACATTAGTAAATTCTTTCAGATCTATTTTCCAGTTTTAAATTGATATTTCTCCATTCAATTAAATGCTTTAATCAGCTAACACTTTATCAAAATTTATTTTCAGCTCCTAGACATTTTGAAAGAAGTTCACCAATTACGCTCAAATGAAGAATATAAAGATTTAATGCCACAAGACGGTTTAGCTATTTTCGAGAAGCAAGAAACTTACAGACAGTACAGGATCAATTTGGGCATAACTATCGATTGGTATAACCAGATCAGGAAGAATAGCCAGAAAGTTGAGTTTGATTTAGTGGAAGACGAGATAAAGGCGATTGACCAGAGAATTGAAATGGCGCAACATAAACTTAATTGGAATTCTGATGGTAATTACTCCATTAACATTAGCGAGCTTTCAAATTATTCGAGGATTGTATCAACTTGAACTTAAATTACAAATAATATGTTTATTGTTACAAACGTTTAACCTTTCCTAAATGATAACTATGAAATGATTTGTTTAGACTTTGAATTGCTTTTTTCAGATTTATGGAATTACTTGCAAGAACTTCATCGATTAGTAGGTAATCTGTTTGAGAGGATGTCTAAAATTCAGGACAATTTAGTAGAAATAAAAGAAACTATGAAAGACTGGTCAGTGCAGCCTTTGTTTGAAAGAAAGGAAGGAAAAAAGGTAAGCAACGCCAAGAAAGATGTATAATTTCTCAAAGAACCCATTCAAAAGGTTTATGTAAACTTATTTGGATGACTTTTTATAGGATACGTTAATGAATTTAGAAGATCGTCCCGACAAGAAAGTCAAACGTTACAGCGATATAGTGACTACGGCTAATCGAATCAACGAGTTGTTGAATGAAAACATGCAACTGTTCAACATGCAAGACAACCAAAATAGTCAGATCTGGATGAACTATGTCGCTTTTATTGATGCTTTGCTGGAAGAAGCGCTGTTCAAGACCATTGCTTGCAGGTAAAATAATTGATTTTTTTTTGGATGAGATGATTACCTGTATAGTGCAGGGCAACTAATGTCCATTGGATATACATCAAACCACGCTATGAACCTGTAAAACAATAATCAAAAGTCACTCATTCTTTTCAGTTTGGGTTACATAACAGAACACATGAATCCTAAAAATAAATTGGCTCCTTTATTCGAAGCTCAAATGGAACTTCTTGATCCAGATATAGTATTCGCTCCCAGTTTAGATCCAAGCGAAGAAAAAGGGTTCACTGCATTGATTAAAGGTTTAATTGACGATGTAATGAATATGGCAACATTGATTGAACGGATTGATAAGCAGAGGGATCAAACTTACGAAAAGGAAATCATTTGCAGTGATGATGTTATTGAGATGAAGGAAGAAATTTTGAACGGTATTGAAAAAGTAAGTTAAAGCCTCAAGAGTACGTTAGTAATGAAAACTAGTCGAGTTACATTATTGTATACATATTGATCAAGCAACATCGACAGTTGAAATCATGGCAGGCTTACTTGCAGGTAAAAGGGAAGGGAGAATAGGGGGACATTACTGGTTTTTTTTATAACAATATACCTAACTAAAACATTTATATAATATCAAATTATTGAATACCGTGGGCTGTAATTGGAACTTTAATTTCTCAGGTAATTGAGGATGCAAACGAATTTTGCAAGACATTCGAGAACTACTCCTACTTATGGCTTGAAGAAAGAGATGCAGTCATGGAAATATTCCTCACTTACGGCAGAATACTGACCCCTGATGAAGTAGACAAACTTGCTCTAGACGAAAAGGACAGAGTAGAAGGAGAACAACCTGTGCCGTGCGAACCAAAAATGGAGGGCTTTAGAGAGCAAATTGATCATTATGAGAATTTGTTCATGGAAATAGAAGATATGCAGCCTTACAAGATCTTTAATAACTGGTTTCAGGTAAAACGCAGAGGAAAGAAACAAATAATACAAAATCAGCAATAATTTGGAAGAACTAACTTGGCGAAATAATTCTGTAATTACCTTAAATATTAAGAACACTACCATTTATTTAACAGGTGGACATCCGACCATTCAGGCAGGCTCTACTCAATACAGTGAGGAAATGGGGCAACATGTACAAAGAGCATCTGGTCGACAAAGTTACTTGTAGCCTCAGTGACTTGGGCAACTTCATTCGTGATGCTGATGAAGGTACCTGCTAAACACTTGTAATATATGCTATCGTTATATTATAACTCTTACATATTTTTCAGTAGAGTAGCGTTTTAATAAAACTGTAGGGACTACTTATCACCAAAATTCAATGCATGATTGTCCTTTCGGAACTTTTTTCTACTACATGTCATCGTTTATAACAATGATTTTTTGATTGCCATTGGTTTACCTTATCACACTACTAGGACAAATCTTTACCCAGATGCACCATTACATCTGGTCCTTTTCACCTTTTGCATTTTGTCCGATCCAAATTTTTAGTTTTTAATGTTCCTTAGGCCTACTCCAACCGGTACCAGAAGGTGACTACGAAGCCCTGGTCAGAATAATGGGCTACCTCATGCACGTCAAAGATCGCACAGTAACAACTGATGACATGTTCCAGCCACTGACTGAAACCATTGAACTGCTGAAGTTCTACGACATGGATATACCTGAAGAAGTAAACGTTTTACTACAGGTGAATGAAATAGTTTTTTATTTACCAACATTAGGGGTTGAATCAGAATCATACCATTTTATTGGCCCAATAAGGAGCATAAGAGAAGTTCACCGTAACAGTTAGTCTGGATACTCAATATTTCGATATTATAAAGGTACAAAATCAAATGCTTAATGTCTGTCACAGCTCATCTTAATATAAACTTTCCTTCCTAGGAACTGCCAGAACAATGGCAAGCGACGAAGAAACTGGCATTAACAGTGAAGCAGCAAGTGGCACCGTTGCAAGCGGCTGAAGTGTCCGGTATTCGTAAGAAGATTTCCACTTTTGATAGCCATGTCACTTACTACAGAGAAGTTTTTAAGAGATACGAGGTTAGTTAATCCTTTTCGACCCCTTATACGTGGTTAAACCTAACTAAACTAATTAATAGACATGATTTAACACGTTTGAACTAAAACTTATATAAATCAGACCAAATTAAGATAAAGAGAATATAAAAGATAATATTTTCACAGTTCTTCAAATACGATTGCGATAATCCTTACGAAGTAATGTCAAGAGTAGACTACGAACTTTTGTTCTTAGAAGAAGAGATGAGAGGCATACAGGAATCGGGGTCATTGTTTGAAGTGAATGTTCCGGAGTTCAAGCTTTTAAAACAATGCAGAAAGGAATTGAGAATGTTAAAGGTAAAGCCAAATTTTCACACGTTGACCGAACAAAACACTGATTATAATTTCAAAACAAAACTTAAGCTTATAGATACCTCAAAAATAATAATTTCGTTTTACAATTTTAGCAACTTTGGGATTACGTATACATTGTAAGAACAAGTATAGAAGATTGGAAAACCACGCCATGGCGTAAAATTGATGTTGAAAACATGGATATTGAATGTAAGAAGTTTGCCAAAGAGATCAGGTTACTTGACAAGGAAATGAGAAGGTAGGTTGAGGCTTGAGGGCACAACACAAAGTATTAACAAAATTGTTAATTTAGAAAATAATAATTTTATATCATACGTTTCTAGTTGGGATACATACATAACTCTGGAAGCAACAGTAAAGAATATGCTTACATCATTAAGAGCAGTGGGTGAACTCCAAAACCCAGCGATCAGAGAAAGGCATTGGGATCAACTTATGAGTACAACAAAGGTGAAATTAGTAACATTCGGGCAAAATAAATAATTAAACTGAATTGTATATAAATAAATAATAAATAATTCAAATGTAAATATAATAATGAATGTTGTGTTAGCACCTTCGAGATCAGGATGCAGCTGACGGGTTCGGAATTTTAACTTGTGCATTTTGCATGGTCGTTTAGAGTTGCCATTCCATTTGTCTCTAGAGAAAATGAGGAATTTTATATTTTTAGACTTGAATTTGTTAACGTTTTAGTACATATTGTTTATTTATTGATAATTAAAAAATAGAGTCAAAATACGAATTGTAAAGTGAGTAAGAAATGGCGATGGTAACTCTCCGTTTGAATGCGGCATGCATTTGCTTTGGATGAAATGTTCACATTATTGTACAGTTTATTATTGCCTGAGTTTTGTATTATACAATGTCAATGTTTGAGGTTTGCATTGAATGAATTGTTATGCGAATGTAAATATGTTTGTATTCACAGAGCTTAGCAGCATTACCACGTGAACTCACTGTAAGTATGACAATGCCGCGGTGTGTATAGTGTACATATTACTTTTCGTGTACGATAATAATTTAAGTATCGTAATTTTATTATTCAATATTTACTTTTAATTTTCCGACATCTGCACTTATTTTTTTAATATCCTTATTCACTGCTTCATATCTATGTTAGTTTGTATTTCACATACATTTAATATTCAAGAAATTCACACTTACGTAAGTATTTAAAGCAAGTTTAACAATTGACTTAAAATTTAAAATTCATAATGCTAATACCTTATTCATCAAAGTATGTAAATATTCGTTCTTATTACCCGTTTAAGGTCTTGTCTATAATATTTTTATAATAAAACAGGTAAGAATCGTAATGGACCTAAACACTACGTTGGCTGACTTACTTGCCCTAAACTTACACGAATGCGAGGAAGAAGTGAAGAACATAGTAGACAAAGCTGTGAAAGAAATGTCAATGGAGAAAGTTCTGAAAGATCTACACACTACATGGAGTCATTTGGAGTTTGAACAAGAGGTACATACAAGGACTCAATGTACACTATTGAGGGCTAGCGAAGAGCTTATTGAAACACTAGAAGAAAATCAGGTAAACGAATTCAATAACAAATTCTAAACCTGAATCTCTTAGCCTTAGGCCTGTGAGTTGACAAATATAAAACATTTAATGATGTTCCAGGTTCAACTGCAAAACTTGATAACATCAAAATTCATAGCATATTTCTTAGAGGAAGTGTCAGGTTGGCAACAAAAGCTATCCATTGCAGACCAAGTGATCACAGTGTGGTTTGAAGTGCAGAGGACTTGGACACATTTGGAGAGCATCTTTATGAGCTCAGAGGATATTCGGAAACAGCTACCTGAGGATTCAGCTAGGTTTGATAGGATTGATGCCGAATTTAAGGTAAGAAACTAGAGAATACTAATTGGAAATGAAACTAATTGTAAGATCTAAAACAGTGCTCATTTATATTACGGTGAATTAAATGTCGTATGCGTACATACAGCCCCTATTTTCTAGATATTATCGACAGAAATGGCCAAAACCCCGAATGTAGTCAAAGGTACTAATAAAGAAGGATTAGTGGAGCATCTCGACAGTATACAAAAAGACCTGATCATATGCGAGAAGGCTTTAGCAGAGTACTTGGAAACGAAAAGATTGGCGTTCCCTAGGTTCTATTTTGTGTCCTCTGCAGATCTGTTGGATATTCTATCCAACGGGAACCAAGCTGACTTAGTTATCAGGTGGGTTGCCTGAAAATAAATACTTAATTAAATTTCTTATGCTTATTGGTACTTACTTCTCGTTTTCCGTGACTTAAAAACAATAATTTTGTTGCTTTCAGGCATTTAACAAAACTTTTTGATTCGATTGCAAAGCTAAAATTCATTGATGATCAAAAACCAGGAGAAAAGGTGGCTTCCGGAATGATAGCCAAAGATGGAGAACTTGTTCTCTTTCACGGAACTTGTGACTGTACTGGACCTGTGAGTACACAGAGAAAAAATAAAGTTGCAATAATATTGTACAAAGAATTAAAACAAACATAACATCGTGCCTTATTTCCTCAAATATTTAGACAGATGCCCATTTCGCCGCGTTAAAGAGCCATCTACCAGGCTTAAATCTAGACTCCGAGTAGCTTCGATTAATTTTAAATGAAAACAGTTTTCATATCTGGGAATCCAACCCTCAGCAGCAACACTAAAAAATCACTACCCAATTACCAATTCTTAAAAAGAAAACTAGATTATTGTAATAACATAGCACTACGTTTCAGGTTGAAATCTGGCTCAACAGACTCCAAGACATGATGAGATCTGCCATCCGACATTACTTCGGTGAATCAATGATATCTTACGAAGAGAAGCCGAGAGAGCAGTGGCTCTTCGACTTCATGGCTCAAGTAGCACTATGCGGTTCCCAGATCTGGTGGACAACTGAAGTCAACATGGCTTTTGCGAGACTGGAAGAAGGTTACGACAACGCATTGAAGGATTATTATAAGAAACAACTATCGCAACTTAGTACGTTGATCTCGTTACTGATTGGAGAGCTGACAAAGCAGGATAGGCAGAAGATCATGACGATTTGTACTATTGATGTGCATTCTAGAGATGTCGTGAGTAAAATGATACAGGCGAAGGTGGAGGCTGGGTCGGCATTTATGTGGCAGTCGCAGCTTAGACACAGGTGATGGCGCTAATGTTGAATTTCATGCACTTTCTTGTATCCAGTTTAATTGTTTTAACATCTTCTTCTTCTTGTAACTTCAACAATATACGGTTCGAACCCAGAACTTGGCCACGTTTATTGCAGCGCCAGCGGCGCTATTCAGATCCCTAAGACATGACCTAATGTCACGCACTCTCTCTATGTGACGAAATCTCTAGTCCTTTGGTCTGCATTTCACCGAAGAGTAACTCACATTTGTCAGGTATGTTTAAGTCTACGTGCTGCTAATTCCCGATTTGCGTGACCTGGGGATCAAACTATACTTAGCAGTGTGTATTTTATTGATTTTTACAACAACGCTTTGCAAACATTGTATCTCTACCATTTCCTGAATGGGATTTGTCTGGTAGATCGAATATTAATCTTTGTTTTATTGTAGTACAATGTAAGTTCTGAAGACTATTCATTTCCTTATTTGTTTTATCATTTACTCACATACAAGAGATAACATGAGGAAACATTGTAACAACACGAAGAGACGAAAAACGTAAACGTAATCTTGAAGCATTCGGATAACGAAATGCTTCTCAATAAAATCTCATGTAACATTTTTAAATTAACGAGCTCTAATCATGTTTTGTTTGGTATTCTTCGATTCTTACATGCAACTTACATACGCGGCTAGTTTTACAACGATGTTCCTCGAAGTGAAAACTATGCAGCATTAATCACTATCATACATCAAATCTAACATTAATTCTAGTTTTATGCCAATTAGGAATAAGGTTTTATGCCTAGCTGTTGTGATCTTCCAAGTTAAAGTAACAATAAAAAATAAAAGGCTCTTCCTGTTGACACCACAACCTTAGATTCAAAATTAAGGGATTTGTTGATAAATACGGGTCAATTGGAGATAAACGTACCTTGCCAAGGACGTTCCGTGGGTCTCCTTCGGTTACATATCCAGACCCTCTGCGGGCCTCCGTTTCTTGGAAAGGACGTTAAGACGTTGGTACAGTCCGTCTTTGGAGATATTTTGGTTAGATGCCTGTTACTCTGCCAGGGGTGTGTTATTAAACTGAATGCCGACTTCAACACAGTTGAGAAAAGATTAGGCATATGGTATAATAAATGACTTACGTTAGCAATTGTTTCTAGATGGGGCGAAAAGGAATACCATTGCTTTGCAAATATCTGCGATGCGCAGTTCACTTACAGCTATGAATACTTGGGAAATACTCCGCGGTTGGTCATCACACCGTTGACTGATCGGTGCTACATCACGTTGACACAGGTGAGATAGATTGTTTACAGATACCTTCGCTTTCTTAGGAGCTAAACATAAGCTTACTTATTAAGTAAGCTAAAGTGGCAGCTGTTGACTGGCGATATTAGCTGCAGAACCGATAACCATTGGGCCAGACGTGTTCTTGAGTGGAGACCGCGAATTGAAAAGCGTAAGGTAGGATGCCCTCAGGTTAAGTGGAGAATCGAGCTAAGTGGTGTGCGATTGAAGAGACTTTTGTCCAACAATGGTTTGCTGTAGGCTGATAATGATGATGATCTCAGCTTATGTATTATTCGGTGTGACACGTCCCCTAGCCAATTGAAGAGAGATAAAGGACTTAAGAAAGTAAGAAAGGCCACTGAGACAGACCGGGCGCAGAGGAGGACAGGTTTAGGGCAGCTTGGAGTGAAGATGGTATTCTTAGATGATGTATTGGAAATTCTAAGTGTTCGGAGTTCAAATGACACTTTCGACCCCCTCCTCAATATTCACAAGTCACCCTATCAACTCTTTTTAATAAATTTTTATATGTGTTTATTTTCAGTCTTTACATCTTATCATGGGCGGTGGTCCGGCAGGACCGGCCGGTACCGGTAAAACAGAGACAACTAAAGATTTGGGAAGAGCTTTGGGTATCATGGTGTATGTCTTCAACTGTTCTGAGCAGATGGATTACCAGGTAAAAATAAAGTAATCTGGTGATAATGAAGGTAACGAAAATAAACTACGATTGCCGTGAATACGCGCACTCGTAGACATACGAATCTGTAATTTGCTCGTCATAATGACGAACAGAATCACTCGATTGACATTTCTATGTCCATTTTATCGTTATACATTTTTTAAAGCGGGTTGTTGGAATTTTAAATTGCATCGTATTGTAATTATATGCTGAGGCAAGCATTGAAAATCTAACAATGCAAGCATTGAAAATCTAACATAGCTCATAAAGGGATGCCTAGATGTAATGAAAACCAAAAATAACCTTATATTTCCACTGACGTATTTCAACATGCAGCTGGCCTACACAGCTGATCGTATGAATCATAATCACTTACTAAGGTACTCTACCAAAACGAATAAACGTTACAATCACTACTTTGATTTGCCGCTTTTGTGCTTAAACAGCCTAACAAGTCCCGATCAGATAATTTATCAAACAAGCATAACTTGTTCTTATTGTTTGCTATTTCCAAAGTCTATTAAGAGAAACCTTTCGATTAGATGTATTTAAGTACTGTTAAACCTCATTCGCCGGCTGATACATTTCGTGGCATTTTTTATCATGTACTGGATTTTCAACTGTCGCCGCCGATACAAGTTTGGAATAAACCTTAGTGTCTTAAAAAAACACTTAGTGAAATATCACCCGTGAACGTGGGCTTTAAATATTAAATTGGGTTCCTTTTTTAGTCTTGCGGCAACATTTATAAAGGGCTGGCACAAACGGGCGCCTGGGGTTGCTTTGACGAGTTCAACCGGATCTCGGTTGAGGTGTTATCTGTCGTCGCTGTACAAGTGAAGTCTGTTCAAGATGCTATCAGGTAAACTATAAAATAAATAAGATTCTTTGTCTTCATCGCCATCACCATTCTCCTGACCCTATCCTTATTTGGGTTCAACGCGGTGGCTTATCTATCAGCCGCCATATCGGTATCCACTATCCATTATATTATACTAGCGGACCTGGCAGACGTCGTCCTGCCCGGACAGCAGTGCCACCTACCGGGTCCAATTATATATCTAAATCGTTCTCGAATCCACTTGAACAGATACGAAAATTTCCATCAAAATCGGTCCAGCCGTAATCCTCATTAACAAAATGATCCGCCATTTATTGAATTCATTTGTTACAAAAAATGTGATAAATGAAGAACCGCTCGACCGATTTTGTGCAAACACACATCACATAAACCATCTACTGAATAGTCCGAACAAAGCCTAAACATTTGGTTTGGACAGGTGAGCCCGTTCTTGACTTATAAAATCACAACGAAAAGTGGCATTGATTTTTATATACATATATTGATTTGTATGTTTTGTCACAAAAAATGATTAAATAATATGTATTACCATCAACAGGGACAAAAAAGAAAAATTCAACTTCATGGGAGAAATAATATCCTTAACACCATCTGTCGGTATTTTCATCACCATGAACCCAGGTTACGCCGGCCGTACCGAACTGCCTGAGAATCTAAAGGCTTTATTCAGACCATGTGCTATGGTCGTGCCTGACTTTGAACTGATTTGCGAGATCATGTTGGTAGCTGAAGGGTTTCAGGAAGCTAAGATTTTGGCTAGGAAGTTTATTACTCTTTACACTTTGTGTAAGGAGTTGCTTTCGAAACAGGATCATTATGATTGGGGGTTGAGAGCTATTAAATCTGTGCTTGTTGTAGCTGGGTCTTTGAAGGTAAGAAATCAATAAACAACCTTTTTATTTTACTATAAGGTACACCTCTGGTACATAACTATGACTTTTATAATTTATTCTTCTAAGCGTGGTGACCCAGGAAGACCAGAAGAAGAAGTACTCATGAGAACTCTCCGAGATTTCAATATACCAAAAATAGTAACAGACGATATGCCAGTATTCATGGGACTTATCGGTGATCTATTTCCCGCTTTAGAAGTACCAAGAAAACGTGATCTAGAATTCGAAAGGACTGTCAAACAAGCTGCAATGGATCTATCTTTACAACCAGAAGATAATTTCATCCTTAAAGTAGTTCAATTAGAAGAATTGCTAGAAGTCCGACATTCCGTTTTCATAGTTGGTAACGCCGGTACTGGCAAGACTCAAGTATGGAAAACATTATTTAAAACATACCAGAATGTAAGGAAGAAGCCTATATTCAACGATTTAAATCCAAAGGCAGTGACTAACGATGAATTGTTCGGTATTATAAACCCGGCTACAAGAGAATGGAAGGATGGTTTACTTTCTGTCATTATGAGGGATCAGGCTAACTTAGCTGGAGATAATCCTAAATGGATAGTACTTGATGGTGATATAGATCCGATGTGGATTGAATCTCTGAATACTGTGATGGATGACAACAAGATATTGACGCTGGCTAGTAATGAACGTATAGCTTTAACTCCGGTCATGAGGCTGATGTTTGAGATTTCTAACTTGCGTACCGCCACTCCAGCTACAGTGTCTAGGGCTGGTATTTTGTACATCAACTCACAGGATTTAGGATGGAATCCGTAAGTAGAATGAGTTTTCTAGATTATAATTAAAAATCAAGCTGTACCTTAAGTTTCTTGACTTTGCAGGGAATAATAAAGTGCAATATCAGCAGTCAAAAGCATAAAAATGTAATAAAATTTAGGTTAATAATTTTATATTAGCTATGTGACTTTATGATTGAATAATTTCTCGGTTATTTTGTTACAGATACGTAACAAGCTGGGTAGAAACAAGAAAAATACCAGCTGAAAAGTCCAACTTGGTTGTACTCTTCGACAAATACATTCCATCCTGCTTAGAAACAGTGAGGACTCGATTCAAAAAGATTACTCCCATAGTGGACATGGCTCATGTTCAAATGCTATGTCATCTGTTAAACTGTCTATTTGTACCTGAGAATACTCCGGCGGAATGTCCAAAGGAATGGCACGATATATTCTTCGTGTTTGCTTGTGTTTGGGCTTTTGGATCGGCGATGTTCCATGAGGGTAGTGTTGACTATCGGATAGGTAAGTTTGACTTTGATCTGAATATTACTAATTGTGGTTTTGGTTGATCAGGATTCTTTTAGTTACCAACACTGGCTATAAAATTTTGTCTAACTTTCCGTGAATAAACAATTTGATTATTTCTGGTTATAGTCAAAAATAATAAATTTACACTTCTGATCTTGAAACTAGCAATACCGATTCTGTTTACAGAATTTTCAAAATGGTGGAACAATGAGTTTAAGAACATTAAATTCCCAGCTGGTGGCACCGTGTTTGATTACTACATAGATCACGATACAAAACAGTTTACTCCTTGGACTGAGAAAATACCAAAGTTTGAGCTGGATTCTGATGTACCTTTACAGGTACCAGTACTATTAATATTATTAATACAGCATCATCTTCTTTGCTTCGCTCTTGATAGAACGGTTGTGAGCATAATTAATTGTGCTCAATCGCAAGTGTATGTTGTCGCTTGCATGATGCATCACGATCTTTTTCCATCTGGTTCTGTAGCCTAGAGCATTTACTGACAGCATGTTGAAGGTTTGTAATGGTCTTTGGGAATATTGTTTTGATTTCCACTAATAATACCCGTTTGTTTTAGGCTGTGTTGGTCCCTACAGCAGAAACAATAAGAGTCAGATTCTTCCTTGACTTGCTGATGAAGAACAAGCATCCTGTTATGTTAGTAGGAAGCGCGGGTTCTGGCAAAACTGTGCTGGTCAACGAAAAGTTACAGGGGTAAGAAAATTTATTTTGGTGTTCTCCAAGGGCAAACATTGAATTCAACATATTAATCATAAATTACTGCTTTAATATTATTTTTCAGCTTGTCAGAAGCCTATGCCATACAATCCGTTCCATTCAATTTCTACACCTCATCAGAGATGCTTCAGAAAATTCTAGAAAAGCCTCTAGAAAAGAAAGCAGGTCGTAACTATGGGCCTCCTGGGAACAAAACTTTAATATACTTCATTGATGACATTAATATGCCAGAAGTAGATGCCTATGGAACTGTACAACCTCATACGATAATCCGTCAGCACATGGACTATGGCCATTGGTACGACAGAACGAAGTTATCTCTGAAAGATATCCACAACACTCAATATGTGTCTTGTATGAACCCAACCTCAGGCAGTTTCACTATAAACCCAAGGTTGCAGAGGCATTTCTGTGTGTTTGCTATCAGCTTTCCTAATACCGAGGCTCTCAACAATATCTATCATTCGATCTTGAGCCAGCATTTGGCTAATCCGGAGTTAAGGATTAATCCAGCAATCGCAAAGTTATCATGTAAGTAAAGTAACTGAAATTTATATATTTCATTCTAAATGGATCTTAAAACTATATTTTGATGAAAATGTTAACCGTCTTCAAAAAAAAAGTTCTCAATTCGACTGTATGTGTTTTTTTTAAAGTAGCCTGTCAACACTATTAATTTTTGAATATTTTATTATTCATCGTGTGCACTTGTAGTATGTGCGAAATAAAAATGATTTATTTCTTGCTCTTTTAATATCAGTATTATGTATGTAAATGAATGATATGTTTATTTCAGCTAACGTTGTGATGGCGACTATAACTCTACATAATAAAATATCACAAGTCTTTTTACCTACTGCAATCAAATTCCATTACATTTTCAACTTGAGAGATTTGTCAAACGTTTTTCAGGTAACCATTTTCAAATAAGTTATTGTATGTACTTACAAAAATAAGTTTTTTTTGTACGGTCAGCAACAGAAGTAGCTTAACATTTTGGAATTTTAATTATTTGATGTACCGGACTCGCTATTTTTTTAATGGTTCGGAAGATTATTCTTCCAAGTATTCCCTCCCACATCTTCAATAACTTGTTCGTAACGAGTAATATCTAACAAGTTATATCCTGCTTTGAAACTTTGAGTAGTGTTTATCTACTTCTGACGCTGACTGTACTTAAGGGATGATATTTTTTTCAGGGCTTCTTATTCAGTACTAATGAATGTATAGATAACACATCGGATATACTTCGTTTATGGCTTCATGAAACAAGTCGTGTTTATGGCGATAAACTTACAGAAGAAAAAGATATAGATGCTTTCCTCAAAGTACAAGTTGATCTTTGTAAGAAGAATTTTGAGGTAACATTTTCTTCAATTCATAACATATTAGTTTTACTGTGATTGCATTAATTTTAAACGAATATTTATAAATAGTAATTTGGATTGAATGGAATCAGATATAATCCAAGCGACGGACGGAGCTATTTTAGGCTATACAAAGATGTAAACTCAAACATAATAATAATAATAATGCTTTATTTCCAAGATTACAATTTATCAGAATGGCACTTCGTAGAAAAGAAAATATATTATATGTGTTCACTTAAAAATTGTAAAATTTCACTGAGTTTTGAACCTCTGACACCCAAGCTAAGATTAAACTTGTGTTATGGGTGTCAGGGCTCTCTCTTTATACATTTAAATAAGTAATATAAACACGTTTGGAGTTACATATAATTATAGTGATTAGTGTCACTAGTGATTGCTGGAGCAAATTTCAATCAATTGCAAATCAATTAAAAAAGCAAAAGATAAGAATAAAAAAATAAAACAAAACTGTAAAGAACTTATAATATTGTTAGTTATGGGTTGTCCTGGTATTTTTAACGAAACTTTACATTCTTCCTAGGACATAGACGAGGGCGTAGTATTCGAGCGTCCCAACATCTACTGCCACTTCGCGGGCGGTATCGGTGAGCCGAAATACATGCCCATCATGAACTGGGAACAGCTCAACAAACTCCTCACTGAAGCCATGGCCAGTTACAACGATCTCATCGCTGCTATGAATTTGGTGCTCTTTGAGGACGCTATGATGCATATTTGCAGGTGAGATGATAATAATGAATTCGTCAATAATTTTGATGAAGTTGTTCAACTTAAACTTTTAACTACATTATTGACGGGTCTTAAAATCTTTGCTTACACAAAAAAAGATCGCCGACGAATTGTTAACCAACTCCTTTTTGAAGTAGGTTAAAAATAGTGTGCCTTACTAATTTTAAAAAAGTTTGCCTTTGATTGTAGATTTTATAATCTTGATGTGTTTTGTAAGAATATAAGCTATTAGCGGACGTCATGCGGTTTCACCCGCGTAGTTGTGGATAAAAAGTAGCCTATGTTACTCAGGGTGAATGTAGAAATCGGCGCAGTAGTCTTTGAGTTTATTCATTACAAAGATACATACACACACACATACTCAAAAATACAAATCTTTTCTCTTTATAATATTAGTGTAGATAAAATTCTTATATTGAACCCTAAACTTTTTCTTGTAGAATCTCACGTATCCTGGAAAGTCCTAGAGGCAGCGCTTTACTGGTGGGCGTAGGAGGTTCTGGCAAACAGTCGTTGTCCAGACTGGCCGCTTTTATATCGAGTTTGGAAGTACTTCAGATACAGCTCAAAAAAGGATATGGCATATCTGACTTGAAGGTAAAGATAATGATTTTAAAGTGTTTCATATTGGGGGAAATATATTTGGCAGCCAACATGGGACTGGACTTGTCATTATTCAAAACAATATGTGTTTCTTGTAACAAACACAGTCCTTACATTTTAACTGCAAAATATTGTAAAAATATTTTCGATAGCTAATAATTCTTTGTAGTACCGTCTCATTGGTCGGTTAGTTCAGGGTTGTACGGGTTTAATATATTAAAAAAAAAGTTTTGTTTCTTGATAATTAAATAAATAATTCATTACATTTATTGCCGCCCAACATGGGTTATTTATTTTCAGAACCTATTTTAATATTGTGTCTCACATGTATGTGATCTTACAACAATTAATGCTTTCTTCCTAGAATGAACTATCGCAGTTGTACATAAAAACCGGTTTAAAGAACGTCGGTATAATGTTCTTGATGACAGACGCTCAAGTGGCGAATGAACAGTTTCTGGTCCTCATCAATGATTTGCTGGCATCAGGTGAAGTTGCTGATTTGTTTCCTGATGACGAAATGGAAAATATTATTGCTGGAGTGAGGAATGAGGTAAAAATGTCTTTAAAACTAAAAAAAAATATTTAAAATTTACAGATTAATTTATTGCTTTTAGATTTTCACTGTTGCAACAAAAGTGAAAGTCTACACACGATTCATTCATCTAATTTCTACTGTGCCCGAAAATCTAGATTGGTGTCAATTTTTTTTAAATACATTTTAGGTAAAAGGTGCAGGTTTACCCGACACAAGAGAAACTTGTTGGAAGTTCTTCATAGACAGAGTTCGGAAGCAGCTGAAAGTGGTCCTCTGCTTCTCTCCCGTCGGTTCTACCCTCAGAGTGAGATCCAGAAAGTTCCCTGCACTGATTAACTGTACGTCCATCAACTGGTTCCATGAATGGCCTCAGGAAGCTTTGGTGTCTGTGGCCATGAGGTTCTTAGAGGAGCTGCAAAACTTACCGGTATATATTTTAAAACACTTATTTTTTCTTCCAAATATTTTTCGCAGGAGAGTAACTAGTGAGAGTGAGAGAGAACTAGTGTCTTAAGCCCATCACGTCCGCAGGGGCACTTTCTGTGCTTTTTTTTTAACATGCATTGAATTCTCATCCTTCGAAGTAGAGCCGAGCGTTGAGAATCCATATCCATGTGCATTAAAAAATGCACAGTGTCCCATTGAGTTCTTTTCCATTTGAATTTTATGCTTGCGCCACCAAGGACAAAAATTTATTCAAGGTCGGAAAGATTTTAGTGGTAATATTTAAAGGAAGCCATTCTAATTTACCCAGGTAACCCTCAGAGACTCAATATCCAGATTCATGGCATACGTCCACACCTCAGTGAACACGATGTCTAAGGCGTACCTGGCCAATGAGAGGCGGTATAACTACACTACACCCAAGAGTTACCTCGAGCAGATCAGTCTATACGCCAAGCTGGTCAATAACAAAACTGATGAACTTCGCGCTAAGATTGTAAGGTATGTGAAATTCTTCTACTTCAACCTTTCACCACCCAATGCTGAGTTTAGGTCTCTTCTAGTGCACGCCATTCTTCCCGGTTTTGCGCCTGCTGTGAAATTAACACCATGTTTAATCAAGAATCAGGCTCAAGTCCTTTAACTTACCAGATAGATGTTAGGTCACTTTTTCATCCTAGCTAAAACGAAATGGTAAAGGATGGACGGTTTGGGAGGTTTTTTTGCGTAGTTTTTTAATTTATATAAACGACTTCTTTTTTATTGAAATCATAAAGTACCTAACGAGCCTGGTAGTTGGCTCAATTTTTTAGCACATAATCATCTGCTAGCCTTTTCCCAACTATGTTGGGGTCGGCTTCCAGTCAAACCGGATGCAGTTGAAGTCCAGAATTTTACATGGAGCGACTGCCTATCTGACTTCCACAACCCAGTTAATACTAGGTAATACGATACTCTTCGATAAGACTGGATGTTAGATTTTCAGGTCACTGACTACCTGTAGCGATTGCCAAAGATCTATATTCGTATATGGCTGCCGGGACCAACAACTTAACGTGCTTTCCGAGTCACGGAGGAAACTCGGTATGTCGGGCGGTCACCCATCCACAGATCGACCTAGGCAAGCACAGGTTTACCTAAAGATCTACCCTAGTAACAGTTCTTATTAAGCCACGACCTCCTCCGCAATTTTTGGCACATACTGTCATAAAAACTCTTTTACGCATAATGGTCAGCAGGAAGCTGAAAAGAAGTCTGTTAACAGTTTTATTAATATATGTCCCATTTTCTATAATTCTGGTTATTTCTGAATATCGTAGGCTCGAAAATGGTTTAGAAAAGCTAGCTTCCACGTCTTGCCAAGTGGATGCGTTGAAGGAAAAGCTAGCGGTTCAAGAAGTAGAGTTGCATCAAAAGAATGAGGCTGCTGATAAACTGATTGAGATGGTCGGTATTGAGACAGCTAAAGTACAGAGCGAGAAAGCGCTTGGTAAGAATTAGTTATCATTATATTCGTCTTTTAAAATTTACGTTTGTAAGTGTCGAGACTTTTATGACCGTATCAATACAGCTTTTGTATTTTTGTCTTGCTAGTAAGTCATAAAATTTGTTCGCCCGAACAGTGTTAATAACGAAATCGCCACCCTCAAAAAAACTTGACAAAACCCATTCATATTCTAGCCGATGAGGAAGAAGAGAAAGTAGCAGTAATAGCCGAAGAAGTATCAAAGAAACAGAAGGATTGTGAAGAAGACTTGATAAAGGCCGAACCAGCTTTAATAGCTGCCCAAGAAGCTTTGAACACGCTGAATAAAGCCAACCTTACTGAGCTGAAGTCTTTCGGCTCTCCACCGGGGGCTGTGACCAATGTCACTGCAGCTGTCATGGTGCTGCTAGCACCTGGAGGGAAGATTCCTAAGGATAGAACTTGGAAAGCTGCTAAGGTTAGCTCTTACCAACGTATGAATTGAGCACATTTTTGTTTAAACATTCATAATGAAATTGTTTGGAAAATTATTCTTCCGCAGGTAGTGATGGCAAAAGTAGACGTATTCCTTGAATTACTCGTACAATATGACAAAGAAAATATTCACCCTGATGTCATTAAAGCCATCCAACCTTACTTAAAAGATGCTGAATTTGAGCCAGGTAAGTTAATTTAAACTCGGATGGGCAGCGTTCGGGAAACTACGCGACATCTTTTCGTTCAAAATTCCCCAGTATCTTAAGACGAGGGTGTGTGTGTTGCCAGTGATGACTTATGGCACAGAGACATGGTCCTTAACTGCTGGGCTCTTAGGAAGCTTAGAATCACGCAACGAACCATCGAGAGAGCTATGCTCGGAGTTTCTATGTGCGACAAAATCCGAAATGAGGAAATTCACCGAAAATTCAAGGTCACCGACATAGCTCTCAGAATATGCAAGTTGAATTGGCAATGGACAGGCCACATCGCTCGAAAGTCAACAACTGATGGGGAATAAGGTCCTCGAGTGGCGACTACAAACCGGAAGGCGCAGCGTTGGTAGGCCTCCCATCAGGTAAAGCGACGACATCGTGAGAGTCGCGGGCAACCGGTAGATGCAAACGGCAGGTTGCCGTTCGTTATGGTATTCTATGAGGGAGGCCTTTGTCCAGCAGTGGACGTCGTATGGCTGATGATGATGATGATAAAGAAGTTAATTTAAAACCATGCCACTTCAATCGTTTCCAGCTCAGATTTATAATCAAAATCAAACTTTACTTCCAGAATTCATAAGATCAAAATCAGGTGCAGCTGCTGGACTATGCGCTTGGGTTATCAACATTATAAAGTTTTACGAAGTGTTCTGTGATGTTGAACCCAAAAGAAAAGCTTTGGCAGCCGCTAATGCCGAGTTAGCTGCTGCTACTGATAAATTGAGGTCTATCAAATGCAAAGTTATGGTAAGTGATGTAGAACCTGTATAAACTTTAGAAGCTAATCTTTTCATTCTTGATTTTTAGATTTGTTGATGTATCATGGACTATGTATCCATATGTAATACTATGGCTTACTCGATACATTTTCTTTCATTCTATTCATTTTAATTATACCTAAGTGCTAAAGATTTATGTTTACAAGCCCACAAATGTTAGACGCTCTTAAACAGAAATACTTGCATCAGACACCAAAGACTTCAATGATATTGAGGATATTTTTCCTACTATAGTCCCTAGAAGAAATGTTAGCAACGCTCACAGCAGACTTCGAAAGGGCAACGTCAGAAAAGATGAAGTGCCAGAAGGAAGCGGACGCTACTAACGCAACTATACAACTTGCTAACAGACTGGTCAATGGACTTGCTAGTGAAAACGTCAGATGGGCTGAAGCTGTTTCTAGGTAATTTACTTTGCAGTACGATGCTAGCACTTGAAAAGAAGATCAGAGGACGAAGTCAAGGGTAGCTTACAATTTATTGTTTTCTTCGACCTGCCACAATTTTTTTTCCCACTTTTAAAAAGCTACCAATTGTAATAGATTTTTTTGGTTTTAGTAAGCTTTTAATAGTTTCCATGAGTGGAAATAACGATATAAGCTTAAAGAGTATCTTATTTTGTCTTACCATGGATGATCTATGTGTAATTATTTAGTTACTGTTGATTCAATTTAACTTTTTGCTGTTCTTTGCTGGAAATCAACCTGTCCGAAGTTGTGTTGCTAAGCTCGTTTCTCTATGTGTTCCAAAAAATAAAAGTCTCTCTTAATTTCAGTCTTATGCAGCAGGGTACAACAATGCCAGGAGACGTACTACTTGTGTGTGCTTTTATTTCTTACGTGGGATGCTTCACTAAACAATTTAGATTGGATCTCATGCACAAGAACTGGCTTGTCTTCTTGAAGACCTTAGAGGTGTGTATTAACATGATCTGTATACAATATTACTTGATAATGTAAGTTTATCCACCACTGAAAGAAACGTATTTTTTTTTTTGGAAATAAACTGTATTAGCAAAAATAAAGTGAAGTGGATAACTGGTATCATTTTTTAATGACAAAGTCAATACAAATCAAAGTACAAAAATTGGCGTTACTAAACTTATTACGTTACCCAGCCGCTTTGCCTCTTTGTGCTGAGTATAGACATGACTTTTTGTTTTATTTTTTAGCCACCGATACCAATAACAGAAGGACTGGACCCGCTAACGATGCTAACAGATGACACAACGATAGCGATGTGGCAGAACGAAGGTCTACCTTCGGACCGCATGAGCACTGAGAATGCAACTATACTCTCTAATTCTGATCGGTGGCCGCTGATGATTGATCCTCAGGTATGTTCTTTATTTTTGGGCAGACAAGCTTACTCGATGTTAAGCTTGGTTACAACCGTTTCACTACTACAATTTTTTTTTTCCCGCTCTTGGGCAGAGCGAAAGGGAGTGTCAGACTTCTACTGACTAAAAACCACCCATGTTCCTTCTTAGCCCTATATGTCGAGGCCGCGGTGACTAGTGTACAACCCGCAGTCCCGACGGAGTACGTATCACCTTAAACGAAATTCAATATGCACTAACTTTCTGCACAAAGTTTTTAAAATGTTCATTGATTACCCTATGATGATATTTATTGCATGAGGTCCTGGGTTTGATTCCTGGATCGGGAAAGTTGTCATTGGGTTTTTTCATCTGAAATTTCTCAGTAGTAACCACGAAGTGTGGATTTGTGGCCGGTCTAGCGAAAAGTAGGTGTAGCGTGATGTTAAGTTCAATTATGTGTTGATTATCTGCTTCGTGTGATCGTCACATAAACTTGTGCTTTTCAGTTACAAGGTGTGAAATGGATCAGACAAAAGTACGGTGATAAACTGCGAGTGATTAGGTTGGGATCAAGAGGCTATTTGGATACGATAGAGAAAGCTATCATAAAGGGAGAAACTGTACTGTTTGAGAACATTGGCGAGACTGTGGATCCTGTGCTAGATCCATTGTTAGGAAGGACGCTGATAAAGAAAGGAAGGTAAGATTAGCAACCACAATATTCTATCAAATAAAACCGGTGGGTTTTCTTGAGACAGTTCCATCAGCAGCCACACATTTAAATATAAATAAAGCAGTATTACTATACTATAATCCAGAACTATAGTAGGTGATACTGCTATAAGTGGCGATGTGGGAGGAGTAACCCCTGAACCAATTAATAATCACGAAATTTTATGATGTTATTTTAACATTAGTTATTTTATTTACAGAGCAATCAAAATGGGTGACAAGGAAGTAGAATACAGTCCTAACTTTAGACTAATTTTACATACAAAACTAGCTAACCCACATTATAAACCAGAGATGCAAGCTCAGACAACTTTAGTCAACTTCACAGTTACTCGCGACGGTCTTGAAGACCAGCTTTTAGCTGAAGTAGTGAAAGCAGAAAGACCAGATCTAGAGGATTTGAAAGCAGAGTTGACGAAACAGCAGAATCAATTCAAGATTCAACTGAAATCACTTGAAGATGATTTGCTCTCGCGTTTGTCTTCGGCGGGTGATGATATACTTGGTGATACAGCTTTAGTAGAGAATTTGGAGACTACGAAAAGAACTGCTGCGGATATTGAGAAAAAGGTGAGATTATACTTGATCGAATTATGATTCTGATCTACTTTTGAGATGAGTAGATAGGAGTTCGAGTACAGGCTCTTTCTAAAGCACGACTTACCTATATTAATATCTGGGTTCTGTAAAAAAGTAAATGCAGTTTTTTCTAATTTAGTGTAGGTATATCTTCTCACCATTTCACCTTTTCCTGCCATCATTTTTCCTCAATCATTGGCGTCTACAATACTAATAATGAAGCATTTATTTTAGGTGGCTGAAGCAAAAATTACTTCACGAGAGATTGATGTGGCTCGTGAATTCTACCGGCCGGCTTCGGCTAGAGCCTCCTTATTATACTTCATTCTGAACGATCTTAACACGATCAATCCTATCTACCAGTTCTCTTTGAAGGTGATTTTAGACATATTCTACTATTTTAGTGTGTAACAGTTCCTTTTCATTTCTCTTTATTATTTTTTTGTTAATTTCAATGTTGTCTTCTAGTTGACTCTTTTGGTGTTATTGAAGTTTACACCCTTGTAATTTTCTATGAATACTATAATAACGGCATGTACTCTTTTAATATGTTCACTAGAAATCAAATTATTTAGTCAGTTAAGGGTTTCGCTGATTATAGCTAGCTAGCAGTATCATTTTCTTTTCAACAATTCTTTCGTCGAATAAAATCGCCATTGAGAAAGAGAGTTAAGCTGAAGTTATAGGATTCCTTCAATTCAATTCAATGATCATGCTCATATCTTGGAACCACTTCTAGGCATTCAGCGTCGTTTTCCAAAAGGCAATATCCCGCGCCGAGCCTGCAGAGGGACTCGGGCCTCGTATCAAAAATCTCATCGATTGTATCAGCTTCTCTGTGTACCAGTACACCTCCAGGGGACTGTTTGAGTGTGACAAACTTATATTTGCCTCGCAAATGACCTTCCAGGTAAGAAAAACAAACATTAGGAATAATAATAAGTAGTTTTATGAAATAAATTATTATTTTGTTCCTGAAATTCTTATTTTTTTAGTCTCACAGTGTCTAATGATGAACCATAATAATCATATCTTTAATTTACATTCTCTTTACTGTAACAGAGCAACCGTTGACAAAAAGGACTAATGGTGATGTCGCCCTTTGTTTCATAATGTTCTCCTAACAATTAAAATTTATCATAAAAATTACTTTGATCAGTATGACTACATAATTATAAGAATCGCGTGTTTAAATAAATCAAGTGACCAATAGTTATCAATCACTTTTTAGGTGCTCCTCATGAGTGAAGAGGTATCTTCTGTAGAATTGGATTTCTTCCTCCGATTTCCCGTAAAGCCTCATGTAACGAGTCCAGTGGATTTCCTATCTAACACGAGTTGGGGCGGCATCTGCTCTCTAGCTGGTAAGGAAGAGTTCAGGAATCTGGACAGAGATATAGAAACTTCGCCTAAAAGATGGAAGAAAATTGTTGAAGTAGAGTGTCCTGAAAGGGAGAAATTTCCTCAGGTAAGATGAATTAGTGGTATAATTGACTATCTAAGAAAAAACATTTGTTTAATATTTGAACTTGCAAACAATCAGATATCAAAGGTATTTGGAGCTTCTCTTGGACGGCGGACTTTTTTCTTTACTGACTAATCCTCAAATTGCAGGAATGGAAAAACAAAACAGCGCTTCAAAGAATGTGTATGTTAAGAGCATTTAGACCTGACAGAATGACGTATGCAGTAGCGTAAGTACAAACAATATAACTACCATTTTATAATTAACCAGTATATTAATGCATTATTAGGCAGATCTTCTTTTGCTGCCTTTATGATTACTAAACGTTGACCTTCCACTTTGAGTATTCCTTCCTTTCCGCGGAGAAAAAGCCCAGCAGTAGTCGTGGCTCCATTTCATTTTACTTCATTTAATTCCATCAGTCTATTTGCCAAAGTTTACCAACAAAGAATTTCAATCTCGGCTGACTCCGCGTTTTCCGGCTACTTTGGCCATCATTATTACTTGCATACAATAGTAATCTTCGAATCTTTATCAATTCAGAGCATACATAGAAGAGAAAATGGGCGGCAAATACGTGGAAAACAGAACAGTGGAATTCAGTAAGTCTTTCGAAGAGACCAGTCCAACAACACCCATATTCTTCATCCTATCTCCTGGAGTCAACCCCTTGAAGGATGTGGAGGCTTTGGGCAAGATCATGGGCTTTACTGCTGATAATGGGAACTTCCACAATGTATCACTGGGTCAGGGGCAGGAGATTGTGGCTGAGCAAGCCATGGATGAAGGTTTGGAGAAGGGTCATTGGGTAGTCTTACAGGTATGTACGTTTCTGAAGAACATCAATGTGAATAAGATAGTTGTGAAACCTGTGTAGCTGATTTATTATTACGTATTTTGTCAAGTTTTACATAGGCAAGCTGTTTTTTGACGTGAACAAAGAAAAGAAAAATGAATAGCGAAAACATGATGAATGATGTGTATAATATGATATCTTTTGATAAAAAAATTACTCGGTAAAAGTTGTAGATAATCTTATTGGCAACAAAATCTGTTCACTAATTTTTTTGTGAGACCTGTAGGTTCGTCAGATAAACCATAAAAACCATTTGAACCACTCCTTTTTTTCAAGATGGCCGCCATGGGACAAGGGTTGCAACCCCACAAACTTGTATTTTACTTTAAACTGATTCCCCCTTGATATCTAAAAAGCATTTCAAAATTTTCAATGGACTATATGAGATTATTGAACTTTTTGCCTCTCTATAAAAAAAAAAACAATTTAAAAAACTAATTAAATTTAATGCAACAAATCACCATAGATTCGACAAATGCTTTTCAGAATATTCACTTGGTAAAGAAATGGCTACCCAGCCTGGAAAAGAAGATGGAGAGCTTTGCCAACGGATGCCATGACGACTTCCGACTGTTCATGTCGGCTGAGCCGGCTGCGACGGCTGCGGCGCATATTATACCGCAGGGCATCCTGGAGTCCAGCATCAAGATTACTAATGAACCGCCTACGGGAATGCAGGTATGTTTACATAACTGTCGGTAGAATAATTTTAGGATAGCTAATCAAAATCGAATTGGAAGATATGTTGTTGGAGCCATCTGAGCAATCAACAGTATTAATCAGTTTGAATTTGACTGAAGCTATGATAAAGTTACTAGTGATAAAGTTAATGACAGAAGTAAAGTTATACGTTCTAAAGGACACCAAAAATTAGAATTTTATTTATTTAAAGTACATTATTTATTTAAAGTACAAGAGTGTTACAAAGGCGAACTTCAAGCCACGAGGCATTCTCTGACTAGTATCAAAACATCTATCCGGCCCAAACTTCAAATTTTGAGTTTTAAACAGTTTCAAACGGTTGGCATTTCATTAATGAAAACTTTATGTTGTATCGACAGGCAAACATCCACAAAGCTCTCGACAACTTCAACCAAGAAACTCTGGAGATGTGTGGCAAGGAGGCTGAATTCAAAGCGATTCTATTCGCACTCTGTTACTTCCATGCTGTGGTCGCTGAAAGACGGAAGTTCGGACCTCAAGGATGGAATAAGATTTATCCTTTTAATGTTGGTGAGTACCTATTTCTGGAATAAGCTTGATCTTTTTTTTATCAAAATTAATGATTGTGTTTTTCCGTATTTTATACTTAAACAATTATTTTTTTATTAATATCGCGGTCGTAATCAATAGGGATGTTTACTGACTTAAAAAAATGTGATTCTAATTAGTCCGTCTGTTATATTATCGAAAAATATTAGATCCGTATTTTTTGTTTTATCAAATCAATAAAAATTTACGAAGATAAAACGCGTCAAAGATTTGAGTAGCGGTTTATGTCGTCACTGACCGGTAAAGAACGTCATACTAATGTCTCGCAAGTTTGTGATTCATTCTTTGGTATTTGTTTAGTCTCTATGTCCTTCGTTTATATCTTCTACTTCTCGACTTCGTCTTTTTGACACAATGGTCGTGGTCACCATACATTGTGACCATAGTTCGCGAATAATTTCTATCTAGTCCTGTGAGATGACAGTTTGCCTCATTAATACTAAATATATTCTTATTTCTTACTGAATTTCAGGTGATCTAACAATAAGCGTATTTGTCTTATACAATTATTTAGAAGCGAACGCTAGAGTACCTTGGGAGGATCTAAGATACCTGTTCGGAGAGATCATGTACGGAGGTCATATTACTGATGATTGGGATAGAAGGCTTTGTAACGCGTACTTGGAAGAGTTGATGCAGCCTGATCTAGTAAGTCAATCATTCTTTTTTTCTTCAGTATAGTGCAGACGATGATTACTCCTTGTAGCACTGACTTCTGCAAAAAAAAAATTCATGTTTAAACTATAATTAATTTTTACTCTTCAGTTTAGTCTTAACTAAGATTTATTGTAACATGTTACTTCTAAATCATCTTTTATGATAACTGAAATGCATATTTATGCTTTTTTAATGAAAACAAAACGACGCAAGGTACTGTGGCCCCTTTCCCCCCTCTTTTCTGCGAAAAAAGTGTCGAGTTATACAGGGTAAATGCTTTATTTACACAATTAGTTTTTCTAGCAGGATTTTTTATTCTCTTCCTAATCATTCTCATCTTCTACATCTACTACCAGGTTGACGGTGAACTCCAACTAGCCCCAGGTTTCCCTGCTCCTCCAAACACCGATTACGTGGGCTACCACCAGTACATTGAAGACGCCATGCCAGCTGAATCCCCGTACCTCTACGGCTTACATCCTAACGCTGAGATTGGCTTCCTCACCACCACTTCCGAGAATTTGTTTAGAACTATCTTTGAGATGCAGCCAAGAGATGCTCAGGCTTCGGGGGCTGCTACTGTTACTAGAGAGGATAAGGTTTGTAATAAATAAATTGAGAATTTGATCAAATTTGCCTTACAGGATGATTGATTAACAAAGGGACATTTTGAAGGAGTGTTTTAAGTTTCCTTTTGTTTCTTGAATAGACAGTTTTGAATATCTGCCATATTTTTCTATGCTTATAATAGGCATGCCACTAATGTATTATCTAACTTTATCGTGAGCAAGTGAGTCAAGTTACAAATAGAAATACAGTATGGCTTTTTGAAGACCTAGATTTTTTTTTTAAACACTAGGAATTTCTCCTGTATCGTGGGTGCGTTCACAAACATTTAAACTCACATACACAAATACCCTGTCCCGGAACAACTATCTGTAGGTCATACAAATATTTGTTCCGTGCGGGGATCGAACCCGCGACACGCAGCGCAGCAGTCTATTGCATGAGCCATTGCGTCAACCGTGCCGTGAGATTGATACAATGGCGGTCTTGATGTTGAGTATCTAAACCATCCTTATTGATCCATTTATATTTTGAAGATGTAATAAAAATATTCAAAAGTAACAATGTTTATAACCGACTCTTTTGTATTTACTAGGTAAAACAAATGCTAGACGAAATAATAGAGAAGTTACCTGAAGAGTTCAACATGACAGAAATTATGGGCAAGGTTGAAGAGAGAACGCCGTATGTAATAGTGGCATTCCAAGAGTGTGAGAGGATGAACTATCTGACTGGAGAGATGAAGAGATCCCTTAGAGAACTGGATTTGGGACTGAAGGTAATACTATAACAAATTGTGAAATCACTTCTAAAAGTGAGACAATAATAATATACTCCATCTAAATAGGCTATCAAAGATGATAATGTGAAATTCTGTCTTGCAGGGTGAATTAACAATTACATCAGATATGGAAGATTTGGAAAATGCATTGTTTTTGGATCAGGTATGTGTTTGAATTAAAATAAAGAATAAATTAAATTTCACCCAGACGTCCTGAGTGCATGCTGTTTTCAATACCATACTGTCTTCTGCTGTTTCTCCTAAATTCATAAAACTTCGCTTTAAAAATATGCCGTTGAACAGGTTCCAGCCATTTGGTCTAGCCGAGCCTATCCTTCGTTGCTGGGTCTATCTGCCTGGTTCGTGGACCTTACGTTACGGTTACGAGAACTTGAAACATGGGCTACGGACTTTGTCGTAAGTATTTGTATTTTAAAGTTTCTGAGTACTCAATATGCTATTTCATTAGCATGTTTATTTGATCCACGAGTAACTGTAACTTTATAATCATCAAATTCTACTTCATTAATTACCGTTTGATTTATATTGCTTTATTTTCTTTATTTTGATTTATTTTATTTTTATTGTCTTTTATTTTAGCTGCCAGCATCAGTATGGCTGGGTGGTTTCTTCAACCCTCAAAGTTTACTGACGGCCATCATGCAGAGTACGGCCAGAAGGTATGAGTTGCCCCTCGACAAGATGTGTTTGCAGTGTGACGTCACTAAGAAGATGAAGGAGGAATTCACGTGAGTATTCAAGAAGAGATACAAAGATCGGTATTCGCATTTTTCGTGTTTATTATACAACTATTTTCATGTTAAAAGTACAAAGAAGCCCAAGCCATTATACAATGTGTTTTTAGGGTTCCGTAGTAAACATGGAACACTTGTTTTTTATTTTCCATAACTCTAGGGTGTGAATTAGATGATATCAAACAATGGACTGGCATATGAATTGTTTTCAATCATAATTATTAATGTAAAACAGTACTTTCACAAGTTGCTATGTCTTGTGACTGAGACTGTAGCTTCGTTTTATTTGCTTTTTTTTGCATTAGTAAGTGCCTATAATGGTCTAATTGAAATAAATGCTTGAGTTTGAAAACAACCTTTCGTGAAATATGACAATTTAATAAACTTAGATACCTTCAAAACCATGCATTTTTGAACCACATATTGTATTTGTTTATTTTCACTGTCACTTTGTTAGAAATTACCTAATAACTATTTAAAATGGGATACACATTTCGATAGAACAATCTATATTTGTGGTATAATAATATTATAATGTCAACATTTCTTCATTGTTTTGTACTTTTCATAGGTACTGGTGAGTAACGACGCTACATAATGTATTGGGATTCTAAGTATACTTTCGAAATTAAAACGATTGAAATTGCCTGTGTAGAATTAAAAAAAAAACAAATAATTGGCTGAAATAACGTAAAAACACACACGCATGATATTAACAATACACGAGGTAGCTAAAGGCTCAGAATTTGAGTCTTGTACATTATTCTCTACTTTGGGGCAGCTTTTATTTAGTAGAATTTGACAGTACTATGTAATGTATCTTCGAATTAGTGACTTCCTTCTTCTTTTTGCAGGTTTTGCTTTGCTTATGTCGATTAATATCCTATCAAATGTTATTTATTGCTTTTTCTACATAAATAAAAGGGGCTGTGTTTGATTATTATATAACCTCTTGTGTAAACGTCGTATAAACGTCTTGTAAACGCTGATGCAGGTTGATAGCTTTGACGTGGGCAATATATCAAGGCAGTCAAATACTCATACATATGAACCACTTTTACTAGGGGTAACTTTTAGTAATAACTATCTCATCATCACAATCATCATTATCATCAGCCTATAATGTTCCCACTGCAGGAACTCAAGCCTCCTCTCTAGGAGAGGGTTGGTCTATAATCCACCACGCGTGCCCAATGCGGGTTGGCAGATGTTACATGTTATCGATTTTTTTTTTGGTTCTAAGACATGCCGGTTTCCTCACGATGATTTGCTTCACAGTTTTTTGAGCAGCGGTGATTAAATAAATTACACAAAGTAATGCGCCTGCCTGCGTTCGAAATCACGACTCTGGGCTACCGCTGCTCTTCATCACAATATCAGCCCAGAATCACCCTCTGCTGGGCATAGGGTACCCTTTTTTCCGCCACACGGCCCGGATCTGTGCGTCCCTTAGCCACCTGCGACTTTGACGATATCGTCGATCCAACGAGCATTATGACGGCCCTAGCTTCTTTGGCGTAACCGTGGCCACCAGTCGGTCAATGCCTTTATCCATCGGCCTACTCTACGTCTAGCCAGATGTCTAATATTTTTTTCGAAATTTCCTCATCAGTCCCGTAGCAAAAATCGTTTATTTTCATGAGTACACGCCCTTAAAGTTTTGCCAAAGTTTGAAAAATCACCCCGTAGTATTTAATGTTGTAGGATAGGTATTAGGTATACAGGCAATTCATAAAATGTCTTAAATATTAGTAAAATATGTTTAATTAAAGGTGAGATTTAGTAGATTTTATAGTAAGGTAGCTGGATGGTAGGAAGGTTGTGTAATGTAAATATAATGTTCAACAGTTGGTATAGTTAGCTCTATAAAACGAATGCTGTATTATGTAACTTCATTATCTATCTTCCGCCCTTCTTCAAAGCTTATTTATCTTCTATCATAATTTTTCCTATCCAACTTGGTATTGTAGGAAACCTCCTTTGAGCAGAATGTGGTCTTCAGCATTGTAACATACGCTTTTATAACAAGAATCTATTTGTAAATAGGTACAAAAATGTAATTAAGTAATCTGTAAATACTCACTATACTGTATACTCTTGTCTTTAGCTTATTAATAAGTAATTAATAAAAAAAAATAACTGGCAAACTTGACATATCAAAATATCATGATGAAGTCACCGTTGTAAGGAAGTCATAGTTTTCGTAACACTACTACAGTATCTAAAATCAAGAGGACTGCTTCATGAAACTGAGTTTTATAATACAGGGTGTAAATTAACCCTTCACACAAACATCAACCAAGCATTCTGTACATCAAACTAAGTACCCCTACGCAAAAATTTTTACTGGGAAACGACTTTTTTTTTGGGGTCAAAAATTACATTTTACGGTAAAACTCAATGTAGCACTCTTAAAACATTGTGCTAGTGGATGCTTTTAGTAGTAAAAGGGTTATGGAGGTAATTTAAGTAAAGTTACAACCTGAAAAACTAGTATTTACAAAAACAGCTGTGCAAAATTTGGAACTTTGACCCGCAATTATCTCCGTAACTAGGGGGTTCCCAGGTTTGGTCTAGAACAAAAAAATTATCGCAGTGGTGGGGAGAACAAGTGCCTTCCGTTTGCGTTAAGGGTACTTTTACACCCTTTATTTTTCGAGGTGACCAATAATTTTACTACTTTAAAAACAATTATTGTTATTTTTAAATCTCTGCTTTCTTGCAGTATTTTATTTCGCTTGTTAAACTCTATACATGGTAAAAAATACATTATAATCAGACTGTACTGGACCCGACTTCCATAAGCCAAAGACAAGAGTATACAATCCACCACCAAGACCTACCTTCCCCTATCTAACTCCTCATCTTCACTAGGATCGCGGACACTCGGTCCGCCCCGCGGGACGGAGCCTTCGTCCATGGTCTGCTGATGGAAGGAGCCAGGTGGGACCAACAAGCTGGCATCATTATGGACTCTAAGCTTAAGGACCTGTTCCCGCCTATGCCTGTTATAAATGTTAGGGTGAGTAGAAGTCTCTTTGCATGTAGTTTGACTGACGTGTGAATCCTGAAACAAACTTAAGGCAAAAGAGCGCCCGTCGGGGCTGCGGGTTGTTGTAAGAGATACCGCGGCCTCGGCATAAAGGAGAAGGAACGTGGGTGGTTTTTAGTCAGTAGAAGTCTGACACTCCCTTTCGCTTTGCCCAAGAACGAGAGGGATTATTTGATGACCCAATTCCTACCGCCCAAAAAAATAATGGTAAAAGAGAGCCTTATTCTAAAGAGAATAAATTTGGAATTATTTTCACCTTTTAATAGCCAAAGGGCTATGGCGATATCAGACAGCTGAGAAGCGATTTATCGAAGTCTATTAATAGGGTAGTTAACTAAAAAAATCTAATTAGTCCGTCAGATAGATTTCCAGAAAATATTGGACACGTATTTTTTCTTTTTTCACGTAAGCAAACAATGAAGACGATACAGTGCTTTGAAAACACGTGTGACTTCATATTCTAAGACATTAGTATGTCAATTTTTAGCGGTTAGTGACGTCACAAACCCCCATACATTTCTTTGACAGGTTTTATCTTCGTCAATTTTTATTGATTTGATAAAACAAAAAATACGTAAGTATCTAATATTTTTCGATAATTTAACAGACGGACTAATTAGAATATTTTGTTTTATGTCAGTAAAAATCCCTATTGAAGTTGTTATTCGTTACATTGTTTTGGAAGCCTAACTGATGATACTCTATTATTTAGAGTAAAAGGAATATTCTATTGCTAATTTTCAATTACAAGCTGCTACTCCGATCTTAAAAGATTTTCAGCCACTTATACAGAAAAAATATATTTACTTTATAAATTACTGCCTCGTTGGTCTAAAGGTCGCAAGTGTGAATGCTGAGTATGGGGTCCTAGGTTCGATAACCATGTCATGCAAAGTGGTATTAGGTTTTTCCATTAGGAATATCTCAGTAGCAGGCTCGAAGTCTATCGTTGCGGCGATCGGCGTCGGCGACCTTTCGCGTACGGCCCTGGTGCAAGCCATGGTCCGGGGCGAGGAGGAATCGGACGCCGCGCGCCGTCACATCCTTCTGCGAAGCAGTGGCTGCGGGTTGTTCACAAGTAACCACGGCCTCGACATATAGGGCGAAGAAGGAACATGGGTGGTTTTTGGTCAGTAGAAGTCTGACACTCCCTTTCGCTCTGCCCAAGAGCAGCAGCGGTAATTTGATGATTTTCCATCCGCCAAAAAAAGGCTCGCAGTCTAGATTTGTGCTAGGTTGATGGCAATAGGCTGTTCCCCTTTAACATGGGACTTTAACATAACTGGCGAAATGTGAGTGTACTATAAGTACACCTCTGCTTAACCCTTCGGAGATTACAAGTGTGATGTTATGTAATAGGGTAGAAGACATAAAAAAAAAGATAGATTTCCAAAAAATATTGGACACATATTTTTTCATTTTTCACGTAAACAAAAAGTGAAGACGATATAATGCATCGAAAACTCATGTGACGTCACAGTGCACTACATTTTTTACCACGTAGTGACGTCAAAAGCCCCCAATTCTGATCTTGGCCGCATTATATCTTCGTTAGTTTTAATTAATTTGATTTAAAAAAAAAATACTTACCCAATATTTTTCGAAAATCTAAACTGACGAACTAAACAGAATCATATTTATTTTAGTAAGTAAAAATCCCTATTATGTTTCAGGCCATAACTCAAGACAAGCAAGACCTCCGCAACATGTACGAGTGTCCTGTCTACAAGACCCGCACTCGAGGACCGACCTACGTGTGGACTTTCAACTTGAAGACCAAGGACAAGCCAGCTAAATGGACGCTAGCAGGAGTTGCTTTACTGTTGCAGATATAAGGCCTTTTTTTTGTTGTCTGAGCTGTTCCAGTTTTGGGCATAGGTATTTCCCAACTCTTTTGGTGTTTTACCTAAGGATATTTTTAAAGGCATATCTGCATAACTTTTTAGCACACTAGGTCACTCCACTAATTAATTGAATGCATACCAGAAAAATTAATGCTGTGCAAAAAAACCAATTGATTAACTAAACATGTCCTACAAAAAAAAAAAAACAAAAAAAGCACACAAAACGAGATGACCTTTTTATCGAAATCACGCCTAAAATGTGGTTCGTACATTGAAAAAATACGAATTGTTTATCAATAGTACATTGTTCACCGAGAGGAGAAAGTGACCGATTACCGTCGAGGGTGTCGTTTGAAGCCCGAGCCGTAGGGGAGGGCTTTAAAACACCCGAGATCGGGAATCGCGCTTTCTCTCGAGTGATACATAGTGCTTTATACTACACCTACGAGGAAAATAAAAAACTAAATCTTTACTAATTGAAATTTATATTGAAATTGTTGCAGTTAGTGAAGCTTAATGTAACACTTTTTCCATTAATGATTGTTTGAGATGTTTGCGACAATGTAGGAGGAATAACTGGCTGTGCTGTTGGCACTGCGCTCGTAGAAGGCTGTGGTGCCAAAGGGGCAACTGGCTGCTGAGGAGCATTTGGCATCGCCGCGCTCGTTGATGGTTGAGGAGATGACTCTTGATGCACATTAATCGATCCCGATATTTGGTTATTTATTCGTGTTTTGTTGAAAAATCTTCATCATCAATATCACTACTTATCATTTTGATAGTTTTATTTTACTTTCTACGAAAACTGAATCCTCAAACAACACACAAATTGAAAATGGCGCCAATGGCGTCTGCAATTTTTACATGTTCTTTTTTCAAATTGTTTACGCCGCAGGGTCGCACTGCCAGCCCGACCCCATCCAACACACAGCTAGTGGCCAGTGCCATTTTGCGAACTTGGAGATAAAAACTCACTGTAAATACTTTTTGGCTTTTGATATTTAGGTTACCGGCGCATAGTCTTACCCAAAATTAAAAAAAAAAACCACGTAAGAAATGGATTTTCATACACTTTTCTCTCCCGCTCAGATGCGTTTTCTCCCCGCATATTTGTTCGATATGCAATGACGTACTTTCTACCGTAAATTTGATAAAGTATCAAGGTACTTTCCAAGCAGGTGTAGTATAAAAATACTAACTTGCATCTTGCACTTGGTGAGGTTAGGTTATGTTAAGTTTTTTTTTCAGATCAGGCAAACAGTTCTGTAAATACCATTAAATAGTATATTGAATTTGATTTATTTAGTGTGCATCATTTGTGTGCAAGTCAGAATTTTTATTTTTGTTCGAAAAAAAGGAATATTTAAATATCGATTTAAATACATGCCATTTACATAATGCTTGGTTCATTGGTCGAGTGGTTGCAAGCGCGACTGTTGAACATCAGGTATTGAGTTCGATTCCCGAGTCGGGTTGTGTTTTTTCAATAGCAGCCACGGAGCCTGAATTTCTGCCCGGTTGATGGCATTAGAGTCAGCCCTTATTATATGGCTCTTAAACATAAGTGTACACCTCTACCTAACCTTTCGGGGCTTTCAGGTTTGAAGTTATGTTACGTTTTATCATATTATCGACAATAGGGCTGTTTCCTGATTTAAAAAATATGATTCTAATTAGTCAGTCTGTTAGATTATCGAAAAATATTGGATACGTATTTTTTGTTTTATCAAATCAATATAAATTGACAAAGATAAAACGCGTCAAAGATTTGAGTAGGGGCTGGTGACGTCACTGATCGGTAAAAAGTTTCATACTAATGTCTTGAAATATGATGTCACACGAGTTTTCACAGCACTGTATTGTCTTCGTTGTTTGTTTACGTGAAAAAATAAAAAATACGTGTCCAATATTTTTTGGAAATCTATCTGACGGACTTATTAGATTTTTTTTGTTGACTAACCTATTTATGAGCAAGTCAGGTCACAACATCTGCTTGTCTCCCGCGACCTCGTATAATTTTCTCAGAGCATTCTTGCAATAGATGCGTATTGAAAGTTAAGTATTTGTGTGATAGAAATATCTGCAACAGTGAAGTAACATGTCTAACATGTCATCTTTTGAGAAGAAAAGTTATAATTTTCTTTTGTCAATTGTCAATGCATTTTGGAACTGGTTCAGTCCGCTGTCGTGCAGTACAGTTTAAACTTTGTAATAGTATGATGAACTGGATCGGTTCCGTCAAAACTGGAAGGAGGACGCGCGGGTTCGAGAGAAGTGGAAAGAGTGGAGGGAGGCATTTGCCCTGGAGTGGGACAGAGCAGGCTAGTAAAAAAAAAAAAACTAGTAGTAACTTGAATTTTATGACAAACATAATATACAAAAATGTGAAAATTTTGTTTGATGCAATTCATTTATAGTCGGCATTACTACAAGTATGTAATGTTTCGTTTTTACTAAATTAAAGAATCTATGGAATGTTTGTTTTCTTTTATTTTTATGGTTTGTTTGTCTGGTATATTTATTAGTATTTACAATTAAAAAAATAAAGATTTATTTACAATATTTACAAACTACAATTTTCAGAACTAAAATTATAGTAAAATTAATACAAGTATGTATCAAAAAGGGAAGAATTACAGGGCGTCAAAAAAATTCCACCACATTGCTGTCAACAGGAAAAGTGCCCAGAAGGCTGGCAGCATTCCCACGTTGGATGACAATGCTGATTCTTTGGTCAAAGAATAGGCCAGCCCTCTGGTCACGTGAAGAGTCGACCAACCGCTTGGCAATTTCTATAAATATTAGGTGAACACTAGGAACCCAAGGCCAATTTACAATTTTATTTTTTTTTGGTTACCCAAGTCCTTATTAATGTATAATCTACCTGATATTACCTCCTGCCTAGCTGATTCCAAACTATATAAGGGTTGGTTATTTTAATTTTCTTATAGTTTCTGTTAAAAACTAAAATCACCATGTCAATAGGGATGTTTACTGACTTAAAAAACATGATTCTAATTAGTCAGTCTGTTAGATTATCGAAAAATATTGGATACGTATTTTTTGTTTTATCATATCAATAAAATTGACGAAGATAAAACGCGTCAAAGATTTGAGTGGGGGGTTGTGACGTCACTGACCGCTAAAGAATGTCATACTAATGTCTCAGAAAATGACGTCACACGAGTTTTTAAAGCATTGTATCGTCTTCGTTGTTTGTTTACATGGAAAAAGATATATAATAATATATGACATTTATTAAGTGTCATATATTTTTGTAATCTCCTTTTAAAACCCTTCATTTTGATACCCTACTCGATGGTAATGGATTTTTTTATTTTTTCATATCTACGATATGCCCCTAAAACCAGCAATTTTTCTTTGTTTTTTAATTTTAATGTAGCCAGTGACACTCGCGCCATCAAGACGAATCTAACGACGTATATTTCATTCAAATCCCTTCATCCGTTTAGTGTAGAGTGTAGAGTTTTCAGGGGAACAAAGAAACGGACATACATACATACACGTCAAACACATAACCCTCCTTTTGGGCTTCGCCGCAGTCGGGTAAAAATACGTGTCCAATATTTTTTGGAAATCTATCTGACGGACTAATTCGATTTTTTTAGTTATCATCCCTATTACAGTCTAATACAGATTACTACTAACTAATCTAACAACTTTAGTACTCCACTGAGTCATAGAATACTGAAATGGTATCCCAAAACTAAGTTGAACTTTTTTATAAAATCACACGCCTAGCTCCTTATCAAAATCTATACAAAAAAATGTGCGAACTTTTTATTCATGAGATGACTCATCACAAACACAAGAATTGTCTATACATAGAAGAGACTTAAAAAATGGCCGCCGGCGACAAATTATGGTAAACTTGACATTTGATAGTGACCTTCTGATCTTCTTTAGGCGACGTCATCATATGTTGACCACAATAGACCACACTTTCACTGATCATTAATCTATGAATATATTATTATTTTCTAGCATCGCTTTCACACTGCTGTCTCTTATAAAATCTTTGCTTGCAGATCATATTGTGTTGGGGGCCGTATTGATATGGAAATAAAAGAATCGAAACTTTTTGTGATCGAATCTTCAATGCAAAAAAATAAGATCTTTGTAGGCGCAAGTATTTCCAATGTCATTTCTTCTTTTATTTACGTTTCATTTGCAAGTAAAACTGTTGATTCCAGGCTTCTAGAAAAATGGTGTAGTCGAAAGCTACGAATTATAGTCGCTGTAGATATAGGGTTAAAGTGGTTAAAGTTGAGAATGTAAAAATCTAACATTACTAATCCATACTTCTAGTATAAAATGCGAAAGTTTAGATGAATGGAGGTTTGATAGGTACTTGTCAATTCAAACTATCTTAATGAATCGGGTTGAAATCTAGCACAGAGATAGATAGGAAACAGTATAAAGGATATTTTTTCTCACACTTACACATCAAAATTTCAAAACCGAGTAATCGCCGGCAGCACCTCCAGTATTACAAAAAGGTAATCGTGTAATACCATATATAAATATGATTGATTATGGAATCCAAAGCACACAGTATCCTAATAGACGAGGAATGTGTCAAAAAACTTGTTGTTTTACCTGAACAACAAAAAAGCTTAAAAGCCCATCTTCAAGTTGACCTATGATCTCGACAGACGGATGAATCAGCGTCTCGCAGTTATCACGAGACATCAATATTACTTATCGCGAAGTTTATGTTATTAATATTTTGATGTCATCAGTTAATTTAACTTTTATAGTTTGTTTCCACGAGGAATTTATACATCCGAGTAACCTAGACCTTTTGTGAAGGTAAGGCGTGATTTATTTTCCTAAATTCATTTTCGATTTAATAATTGACTTTAGAAATCATGTTGCACTTTTGTTGAACCTACAACTTAGTTTTTAAATCCGTAAGACGCGCTACACACTCGTAACTGAGACCTCAAGACAGTTTTTATCATGAAAAATCGAATGATAATGCCTACTATAATAATTTTCAGAACAAAAAATAATCAGAATAAAACAAAACTTTCAAAATGGCACAAACACACACATGGGCACAAATGTGTGAGTGAACATGTTAGTACGAGAGCATAAACTGCACTGTACACAAACTGCAATGCTCTGTGGATCCAGTACAACAACTCATTTAGGGTGGCTGCTTCGTCTGCCTTGGTGCTTCTATGTTCACTGAGGCACGTACCGACTCCTTCAATGCGGTACGGCGTAAGAAAGTGGCCTCGCTGCTGAACAGACTCCGAGGTAGCCCCAACTGCATTCTGAGAGCGATAGTCGGGAGGCATGACAGCCCGTTGGTGAGGTAATTAATCACCTGTACACTGTCTTTATTTTTAGTTAAGTCCTAACATAGATTACGAATATTGTTGTTGATTGTTGCTATTGTTGTTGTTGTTGTCTCTTAGTCTACTAAATAAATGAAATAAATTATTGTTGTGGTAGATAACAATAAGTAATAAGTTAACAAAAAACTGTGCTTTCTTAAAAGTTACGCACATATTTTCCCGTGGAAACCGCGGAAGCTCGAGCACAAAATATGTGGAGCTAATTTTACGTGGAATCGCACCTTAAAACTAAACTTGTGCTAGAGCCCTGGGTTTCAAACTTCACGATTTGCAATAAATAATTGTTCCCTTTTCTTCAACCTTTGGCCACCCAATGCTGAATGAAGCTCTCTTCCAAATCTCTCCACTTAATTCGGTTTTGGGTAATGGCTACTTTTATGAGATCATCTAAATAGACAAATAAATGAATGACCCTCAAATTATTTTAAAGACTGACACTTTTATATGAGCGCTATGATGATTTAATCAAAAGTTTTTGTTTAGTGACATCATAAACTTATAAATTCATAAAATAATTAGCAATAAATCGATGTCTGTGACAATAATATTATATCGCAAAAACTTTATGTTCAAATGTATTAATTATATCCCTGATCAGGATGTATTCTGATCAACAAGGATATAAAAAAATAGTTCTCACATAACTTGTAGTTTATGAATTTATACATAGGCGTGGCTATTTTACATGATTTTTGTTGCTAATGAGACTTGACAGATTTGTGACAGGAATAGGTTATTTTACCAAAAAAATCTAATTAGTCCGTCTGTTAGATTATCGAACAATATTGGATACGTGTTTTATGTTCTATCATGTTGATTAAAATTGACGAAAATAAGACATGTCAAATATTATGAGTGGGGGCTTTTGACATCACTTTGTGGGTAAAAAAAGTACTAGCCTTGTGACGTCACACGACTTGACGCGACTTTTCGAAGCACTGTACTGTCTTCATCTTTTGTTCATGAGAAAAAAGAAAAAATAGGTACATGTCCATTGTTTTTTGAAAATCTTCCTGACGGACTTATTAGATTTTTTTTGGTGAAATACCCTATTCCAAATATCTTTTTTTTGATAATTTTGGTAAAAAACTGGTTTAATTTAACACTTTAGATAAGTTAGGAATTATCTTTAGTCGCGATATATTTTGTAGTTGAGTGGGTTTTAAATCCTGGGCAATTTATTCTTTAAAATTTTAAATGCATCATCATCTGCTTAGCCTTTTCCCAACTATGTCGGGGTCGGCTTCCAGTCAAACCAGATGCAGCTGAATACCAGTATTTTAAATCGAGCGACTGCCTTTCTGACGGTTTACCTGGGTAGATTGGATTTTGAATTTTTTGCCAAAGACTGAATCACCATTTTCAAGTAAAACCCTAAACAGCCTCCTATTAAAATTAACCACAGTTTAATCTCACATTTCCCTTTCTACACAATTAGTTTAGCATTTGTTTAGTAATTTATGCGCCGTGGGCGGAGACATTAGCATGATACACAGCGATAGTTAGTCCAATGTTAGGGAGCCTAGTTAATTCTCATGTAGGGGCCGCATTGAGTCGTTGTTCGCTAGGCTAATACACGTAGAAATCGAAAGTACTAATGAAATGAATTATTTAGATATTCTAATATTGGATGCGGCGCGAATTTGTTAGGGTTAATTTTGATGCAAACATATTTAAGACTAGCGGACGTCACGCGGTTTCACCCGCGTAGTTCCCTTTCCCGTGGGAATACAGGGATAATAAGTTAGCCTATGTCATCCGGGGATAGTGTAGCGTCCGTAATGGTGAATTAATTTTTCAATCGGTCCTGTAGTTTCGGAGCCTATGCGTTACAAACAAATCTTTCCTCTTTATATTATTAGTGTAGATATTGTAGAAGCGCTGCCTTGTTGGTGTAGTGCTCGCAAGGGCGACAACTGAACATGTGGTCCTGGGTTGAATCCCAAGACGAGCAAAGTGTAGTAAATGGTTTTCCATGCTTAGTAGCAGCGACGATTAGGAGTCTGGATTCGAGCCCGGCTGGTGAAAATGATGGGTTCGCCCTCTAGTACATGTGATTTAATAACTGGTGAACTGTTGGTGGACTTTTAGATAATCCTCAAAGGGTTTGACATTTAAATTGGTACTCTCCATTTTAATAAGATCCACCTATATGGGCCAAGTGTTATATTATAATCTACCTTTAAACCTCCTACTCGATGATTGCTTTCTTACAAAAAACATTTTTTTTTCTATATCACGAAGCGTTAAATCATACAAAACTATAATTATAATTTATTATTAATTCATTAAATCATGTCATATCTGTAATTTTGTGAATAAAAACTCTGTTTTAATCGTGAAGTGCGAACAAAATGCTTAGGCAATGATTTTCACGTCAATTTTGTAATAAATGAGCATTTTACGTTTCCTGATGATGATGATGATGATGGATTCATTAAAAATCGATAAATATCAATAATGTTTACTGGTTTTATACTTATTTTTATCCTTTAATAGGCATAGCATGTAATTAACATTCATAATTTATAATAACTCAATGTTGGTTTTAAGAACCTGTTTATTTTTTAGTTAAGTAGCACGTTTTTCATTGAACCTAGATTGTTTGATTGTTTCATGGCTTTTTCGTAGTTATAATTTGGATATTATTAAATCGTACTGCATCCATGTAAATGGCAATAAAACAATGTAATTTGTATGATTCTTGTATTTGTAGTAATAAAAGCACATGCGTGGAAAACGCGGTAAAAGCAAGAATGAACACGTCAGTTTTACGTCAAAGACAATTGACACGAATCACTTCGTTCCGTAACCATAGACTATAACAGTTCCTCCCTCACTTAGAAGCGACTGTTTCACACCCCGTAACGTAAATCTGACGATATCAACTTCCTTCACAAATTTATAATATAATTAACTTTGAAACATCAACATAAACTATAAGTCATAGCCTAAACTTAATCTATTACAAATCAAGGCGAACTACTGGCTTCCTAACTCTTTGACTCCTGCGCAAGCCTTGTTCTGAGCATGAGGTGCCCGAACCAGTGTTCGCTTCGTCCTCAGAATTTGCAACAATATTTGGATTAGAGTCTGGTTGAGCAACCGTACTCGAGTCCAAACACTGCTCAGTTTGAGAAGGGTCCAATTTTGAACGACAGGCAGGAGTCAGGCTGGAAATCGGTCGTTCGTTATTTCCCCTCTCCTCAGAGACTGGCGCATCAGTACTTTCCTCGAATATGGGTATATTACCGCCCACTTTACGTATCTGATCAATGTGTCGACGCCACAGCATGCCATTGTCAAGTTTAACAGCATAATGTAACTTCCCAAAAACCTTATTAATCACCCCCAGCTTCCAATGACCCTCATTCGTATAGTTTCTAGCAACCACTCTATCCCCAGGTACTAATGTTCTAACACGCGCCACCTTCACCTTTCTCTCGAAAGGCTCTGTACTATTGCTTGGACAAACTGGATCCATTCGGGGAAGCATTGTGCTCTTGTCTGGACAAATTAATGAAAACCGCGAGTTAGGCTGGTAGGACAAAACCAAGTCACATGGAGATCTGCCTGTAGCAGGGTGTGGTGTAATACGATATTGAAAAAGAATTTGGTTTAACTTGGCTTCCAATGAATCCCTCGATGTGCTGAGACAGCGTAATTTATTCTTAAAGGTTTGAACATAGCGTTCTACTTGTCCATTTGTAGCTGGATTGTACGGGGCTGACCGCCTGTGTGTAATTCCGCGCATTTTAAGAAACTCATTAAATTTAGGATTTACAAATTGCGTTCCATTATCACTAGTCAAAATATCTGGGTAACCGAAGGTTGTAAAAATTTTATCTAATACTTCAATTGTAGAATCCGTGTCTATTCTATTTAAAATATGGATTTCAGGCCACTTTGAAAATGCGTCAATTAATAATAGAAAATATACATTATGGAACCTGCCGGCAAAATCAATGTGCACTCGTTCGAATGGTTTCGACGGGTATTCCCACGTATGTTTGGGCGCTACCGACGGCGGTGAATTTAAATGTAAGGAGCATTCCGTGCAATTCTTTACTAATTCCCTAATGTCTTTGTCCATCCCAGACCACCAGCAGTAGCTCCTAGCCAAAGCCAACATCCTAGTAGCTCCGAAATGACATGAATGCAGGTCCTTTAATATCTTGCTTCTCAAGCATATAGGCACAACAACGCGGCTTCCTCTCATTAAGCAATCATTTTGCAAGGAAAACTCTATTTGGTCAATACTAAACCTGTCATTTGGAGGCACTATCTTCCCAGTTCGTAACGCCCCCAACAATGGCTTAAGCGTAATGTCATGAAGTGTAGCGGCAGCAATGTCAGTAACCGTCACAGGCAGAACAGTAATCATACTGACTTGAAAAACATCTGCCTCCTCGAGCGTTGTCGATGGCACTTCTTCAGCCATCGGCAACCGTGAGAAAACATCTGCATTTGCATTACTCTTGGTGTTTTTGTATTTAATATCGTACTGGAAACCTTGCAAAAAAATGGCGTAGTGTTGCATGCGTGTAGCAGAAAAATGAGGTAAGGCTTTAGATGGTGAGAAAATTTGAACAAGCGGTTTATGGTCCGTATAAAGGATAAATTTTCTCCCATAAAGGTATTGAAAAAAACGTTTAACGCCAAACACTATTGCATAAGCCTCTTTGTCAATCTGTGCCCATTTCCTTTGTGTAACATTTAAAGTCTGAGAAGCGTATTGAATAGGACGTTCAGTCCCATCTGGCATAATGTGTGACAGTACAGCTCCCACCCCCGTAGAAGAAGCATCTGTAGCCAAAATTAAAGGTAAGCTTGGTGTATAATGAGCGAGTACAGTCTCTGAAAGCATTTGCTTCTTTATTAATGATAGTGCCTTTTCACAGTCAGCAGACCAAACCCAATTAGTTTCCTTTCTTAACAATTCATGCAATGGTTCTAATGTATCACTTAAATTTGGTAAAAACCTGCCATAGTAATTAACTAAACCCAGGAGGGCTTGCAGTTCTGAGATATTTTTAGGTTGAAGAGCGCCAACTACAGCTCTTATTTTACTGTCTGACTTATGGATTCCATGTCTACTAATTTTGTACCCACAGTATTCAATCATATCTTTCATAAACTCTGATTTCTCTAAATTAACCTTCAACCCAAATTCAGAAAGCCTAGCGAAAACTTGTTCCAGCCTATCAAGATGTTCCTCATCATTTGGAGCTGATATACGGATATCATCAATAAAGCAATGTACCCCCGGTATGCCTTTTAGTATATTCTCAATTTTCCTTTGCCATTTCGCTGGAGCACAATTAAGACCAAACATTAATCGAGTACATTTGTAAAGCCCTTTGTGGGTATTAAGTGTAAGTAAATGTTGATCTTCTTCTCTTACTTCCCAATTTAAGTAAGCATTTCGAAGGTCAATTTTAGAAAATTTATCACCACCAGCCAAACCATTAAATAACTCTTCTGAAGTTGGTAAAGGGTGTTCATCTACTAGTAAATTTTTATTTAAAGTTATCTTGTAATCTCCACAAAGCCTAATTTTGCCATTTGCTTTCACTACTGGTACCACTGGAGTGGCATATTCACTATAATCAACTTTGATCAAAACCCCTTCCCTAACCAAATTATCAATTTCCATTTCAACTCTCTCCTTCAATGCAAAAGGCACTGGTCTAGCCCTATAGAAAATAGGTTTGGCATTTTCTTTTAAGTGTAGTGCAACTGGGTCACCTTTGATCTTACCTACGCTTTTGTCATCAAACAATGTACAGTATTTTTTAAATAATTTTTGCAAAGAATGGGCATGCGACACAATACCTGGAGATACTTGATTAACCTGTGCTATGCAATCCCTGAAGCCACAAAATGCATTAAAACTATTAATCCACTCTCTTCCCAGGAGTGGGTGCTGGTTCCCCGATATGATGAATAACTTGACACTTCTACTCTCCTTTCCAATGGCAGCTGTTACGTTAGCGACACCTAAAACATTTAAAAATTGATTAGAATAAGTACACAGTTTAGTTTTTGTAGAAACCAATTCCTCATCACAAATTTCTCTAAAGTCTTCCAGGTTCATTATGGACACTGCTGACCCACTGTCAAACTCCATTGACACTTCGGACCCATTGATTTTTACATTTATCCAAAACTTGTTTGTATTTGCATTTATGTTGCAATTATTAACAAATACAACCTCCTCTGTATTATCTTCCACTTGGCCAGTTACATCCACAGCATTAACTCTTTTTAATCGAAGGCACATCTTCCTAAGGTGTCCTGTTTTCTGGCAGAAATTACATTTAATGTTCATCATAGTGCATTTGCTGGCATAATGGTTTCCACCGCATCGGAAACACACAATGTTTGATGATGTTGCTGGCCCAGATTTATCCAATGATCCCGTGTTATAGTTGGTGCCTGGCTTTGTTTGCGGTGATGGAGCAAATGAGGGTTTCTTTTTATTTATGTACACTGCCTGTACCTCTCTCTCAATTGTTTGTGTTCCCTCTGCTTGAGCACTTTCAATGCCTGTGGCAATTCTCACTGCTTGTTCTAATGTTAACTTGCTTGACTCAAGAAGCCTGTCACGTATTTTTTGGGATCTGACACCACACACGAACTGATTTCTCAAAGCTGTATCTAGAAAAGTACCAAAATTGCAGGTCGAGGCCATTTTCCTTAGCGACGCTAAATATTCCTTAATCGATTCACCTTCTTTTTGGTGACGGTGATGATATTTAAAGTATTCCGCAATCTCCAATGGGTCTGGATCTAAGTGCTTCGTAAGGATTTCAACATTTTGACTGTACGAATTTGAGCTTGGTTCCGCTGGCGAGACTAGGTCACATAAAGTCTCGTATAGATCCGCACCGATGTAATGAAGAAGATAGGAGTTTTTCTCTCCTTCCACCGTGATTGCGTAAATAGTTAGGGCACTTTCAAACCTCTGCACCCATCTTTTAAACTTGTGTTTAGTATCATAGAATTCTATGAAATTAGGTGGCACTTTAGCCATGATTCACTGCAGAAACTTCACCAATTCTCGTCGCCACTATTAAATCGTACTGCATCCATGTAAATGGCAATAAAACAATGTAATTTGTATGATTCTTGTATTTGTAGTAATAAAAGCACATGCGTGGAAAACGCGGTAAAAGCAAGAATGAACACGTCAGTTTTACGTCAAAGACAATTGACACGAATCACTTCGTTCCGTAACCATAGACTATAACAGATATTAACTTATATTCAAACTTTAACAGTTCCTGTCACCTGGGACTAGGCCCCTATGCCGATTTTTGCGTTTTTATAGATACAAACGCGCGTGTGAAGCGCGTTCAAATCTCGTTTGAAGCGCGTACAAAGGTTTGCAAGTAGCCTAGCTCGCCGTCCGTCCGTCTTATGACGACGACAGGCCGTGTCGACGGCGCGTTCGTGTTCCACGCGCGCCTCAAAAAGATGTCAGCAACAAGGAAGGGGCCCGCAAGGGCCGACGCCCGTCGGGGCTGCGGAATGTTGTAAGAGATCCCGCAGCCTTGACATATAGGGCTTAGAAGGAACATGGGTCGTTTTTAGTCAGAAGAAGTCTGACTTTCGCTCTGTCCAAGAGCGGAAGGGGTTATTTGATGATTTCCCACCCCCAAAAAAAAAGGGTTGCAAGTACTCGGCAGCTGCAAGCGCGAAAACGCGCGTTTCACGATCGCTTCATGTACTTAGGTTATAAGGTTGCGTTCAAATCTCATTTGAAGCGCGTATGCTTCATCTGCGCGTTTAAAATACGCCGTGTGCTAGGCGCCTTGGACATCATTTGCGAAATAAATTCCACATATTAGGTACAGTTCTACCCTTAGAAGATTTCAAGGTCCTTGTAATCTACACTAATATTATAAGGGAACTATATTTTCTATCGCCAAAATTTATATTTGTCATTAAGTTGTATCACCTAATAAATAGATCTATCGCCACGAAATATTTTCGTTCTCAGATAAACAAAAATTGTTCCCAGGTATGAATTATCAAATTAATGTTAATATATGTGTAAAATATAAGATCGATAACCAATAAAATTATATTGCATTACATGAATATAAACTTCGTTCTTATAATAACAGTTTTGTTACATAAACAATAGTTTTGTGCCCAGAATGGTAGATCTGTCACCAAATAATGCTGACAGAAACCCTAACCCTAGAGGGTCGACGTCAAGGTCACCCCGAGGTTCGGTTAGTTAGGTTCCTTTAATCCCTGCAGACAGAAATAGGAGCCCCGTGCAGCGGGGCTCCTTCGACCTGCTGACGGAAAGTTAAGTTTTTTTGAAACTTAATGAAAATTTCTGGTGAAATAATATATTATTATGATATATTAGTGATATCTTTAAATTAGTTTGCTTATATACTTATTAGGACAAAACTATTATAATACATACAAAAACATTTATTTGCTACTAGAGCCTATATCTCCATGATTTTAGGTGATTTATTGTGGAATTGATTTTATACTGTTTGGAGACTACGTTTTGATGACAAACCTACTATTTTGAGGACAAACCCTATTACTTAAGGAACACAATACTTATTAAATTGGCGATAGCTTAAATGATACCCATATTATAAAGAGGAAAGATTTGTTTGTTTGTTTGTAACGAATAGGCTCCGAAACTACAGGACCGATTTGAAAAATTATTTCACCGTTGGGAAGCTACACTATCCCCGGGTGACATAGGCTTTTTATCCCTGTATTCCCACGGGAACGGGAACTACGCCGGTGAAACCGCGTGACGTCTGCTAGTATTATATAAAGTCAACAGTTTAATTTTGTTCCTGTTTGTTCTTCTAACTATGCTGCCATCTTTTTGTCTTTATAATAAGGTGTTACATTACAAGGACGTATAAGAACAGATAACATACAAGAACTAGTGTAGTTAATAACAACAATTATTATTGTTTTACTAAGTTAATTAGTCTAAAATACTTATGCTATACGTTATATAAATAAATGTATGAGTGTCTAAATATGTATATTATGTAAAGAATGTAGTACTTTACTGTTTCTTCACATAACCTGGGAAGACTATCACACTAATATTATAAAGGCGAAAGTTTATGAGTGTGTGTGTGTTTGTCACTTCTTCACGTTAAAAATACTGAACGGATTTGGATGAAATTTGGTACACATATAGTTAATAACCTGGATTAACACATGGGATAGTTTTTATCCCGATTTTATTTATTTATTTAAACTTTATGCACAATAGTGATACATAGGCGGACTTAATGCCACAAGGCATTCTCTACCAGTCAACCTTAGGGTAAAAAAGACAACATTGTGGTAGGCTACAAAATAACTTAAAAAAACAATATAAATTAAAATATGTACACATAGATTTAGATTTTTTTTTTCCCGATTTTATCTTCCCGTGGGATATTGTTTGAGTTGTAGCGGATGAAGCCGCTGGCAACAGCTAGTGATAAGATAAGACTGACTTAGCTTATTTAATTAAAATTTTATTTTTATTTTTCAGTCTTTGCTGACTAAGAATTAAAAGAGTTAAACTATCAAGACGTTCTTATACCTACCACGGAAAAAGCTAGATACTTTCATATCTTTTCACACTTTTATTTAAGTTTTCCTCACAAGTTCCAATCTAGACCAACAGCTGTGCAGTTGAATATTTTGTCTATAAAAGGATTTATAATACAAAAAAGAATTTACAAATATTTTAGTTCTTCAATTAGTTAACTTGCCAAAGTAAATAGAAAACACTAGTCATATCACCTTGACACCGTAAGTGGGTAAGTAGGTATCTACGTCTATTTTTAAATCCATTGTCTGTGGTGGTGTGGGCAGATGATGAACTAACAGCTTTATAAATAAAGATCATTTTTAATATCTTCTAATTAATTATGGTGGGTTTAGTAGAGATATCAAGTTGATGTTAATAGTTTTGTAATGTAGATAGATGGAAAGGAAGAGGAAGACCAAGAAAACTATTCACACATACATACACACACACACACACATACACACATACACACATACATTCATATTCTCATTGTCCAGCAGTGGGTTGACACAGGCTTACAGTATCGAAGACCGAAAACGCAACTGCGTAACCTCATCACAAACGAAGATCGTCTTCCTAGCAAGCTCTATTTGCACTTTGAGGCGGCTTTATAGGCGGCTGCGGGTTGTTCGAAAAAGATACCGCGGCCTCGACACAAAGGGCTAAGAAGGAACATGGGTGATTTTTAGTCAGTAGAAGTCTGACACTCCCTTCCGCACTGCTCAAGAGCGGGACCCCTTATTTGATGATTTCCTACCACCAAAAAAAAGGGAGTTATAGGCACGCTACTAGCAGCACCGTCGATTTAGCAGTTCATCAAGGCTATAGGTCTCAAGACATCATGGGAGTCATCGATAGAAAAAAAAGAGCAAAGAGTAGGTATCGTTTACTGAGTAGGTAACTGGGTTTTAGATGCCTAAGTATCTATGTAAAATACTGGTTAGTATACTCTGGTATTAACCATTAGTAAAGTTTGGTACGGCCCCTTGCGGGGCTCAAAACATAAACCTACGATGGCTCGGTTTCGGCCCCTAAACGGGCTAGCAATAAAGTCATACGACATCCTCATTATTTATGTAAATATTTATTATTCTGTTTGTCAAATATTATGTGTATGTGATAATTAAGAGAGTTGAATAAAAAACTCATATGTGAACGCCATTAAGCTGCATCCGGTGACACTAGAATCCGAAAATAGCTTCGGAAGTTAGTTTGATGTATTATTTGACCTTTACCAAGACGGATTATCGTTCAAGTTATGATTTTGAATTAGAAAGATTATAAAATAATGATCTATCAATTTCAAAAGATTTCCTCACGAGATGATTATATTAGAATTGAGTTGTATTCTACTAAATTAAGTAGGATTAAGTAATGATATTTCCTGACCGCTTAAAAACACTTTCGGCCATGAAAATGTCTTTTGTTATCAACATAAAAACATTAAATCAGGATTGAAAGGGTATTGTATTGTATAACGGGCTGGTGTCCGCAAAGAACTCCATGTTCGAAGCGCGTATTTTACGTACAGTCAGTGTCCAGCATTATCTGACCCCTCATATAAAGTAGAAGAGGAGGGGTCAAGTTATGCTGGGTTCTGACTAGTTCTGACTGTACGACATTGAAAGGGTATTAATAATAAAAAAGAAACTGCTGCATTCAAAAGCAAACTGTAATTAGGATTAGAAGTTAATTATGCGTTGTGAAGGCGATTGCAATTAATACTAATTATTATTTGATCACGTTTGTAACAAAATATTTGTTTGAGAATCAATTATGGCACGCAAACATGTAGGTTCAATACACTTCTTCTGAAGCAAATAAAATACAGAATCTGAAAACGGATAAGTATAGTATCTACTTACACAAACATTTACTCATATTTTCATTAACTGTGGTTAAAGTTAGGAGGTGTAAAATGTATCGTTAAATAGTTGCTTATCATTATTCAATCTTTAAGCAGCGTTTATGAAATAATCCTAAAGAGTTTTGGACTTGCACACAATTTAGGCAAGTAACAAAGGTAATATGATAACATTACCAAAATATTTACTAAGCTTCGTCGTGATCCTCGTTATTGCACACATGATTAACAAAATAACAGTTTCTTACCGTAGCATATTTTTTACAACAAGTTGCAAATAAATATACAACATCTTTTGTTATACCTAACAGTTTTATTCGTAACCTTTATTTCACATCACACTAATATTATAAAGGCGAAAGTTTGTGCGTATGTTTGTTACTTCTTCACGTCTAAACGGCTGGTCCGATTTTAATAAAATTTGGTACGGAATTAGCTGACACCCTGGATTAATACATAGGATCCCGATTGTATCTTTATATTTATATCTTTATAGATAATTTTCGAGTTATAGCGGGCGAAGCCGCTGGCAAAAACTAGTAAACATTAAAAGTCGCTTAAAGTTTTTACAGATGCACCGGTTGCCGGTTGCAACAGATTTTAAAACAAAAAGTATATCACTTTTTTTGCCCGACTTGCGACTTCTAGGTCATGACATTGCAAAGGTCGGGTAAGTCTAGATCCAAATTGGGTCTTCATTCCTTTGAACCTATTTTTTGTGTTCCCAATAACAGGTATAGGAACCTGTTAAAAGGTTTACCAAAATAACAAGGTTTGTTATTTATAATTTGCACCTTCAAAATGGAATTTTAAAATGTTTTTATTATTTTTACTTTTGAGTCTGGGAGATTCTGCTTCGGAATAATTAAATGGCAATTAAGTGGGGGAATTTATTAGTGTCAAATTGTGCTAGATTAGGATACAATCTGTGATATGTACTTATTTATTGAAGTTGTTGATTGCCGAACAAAGTTTTGCAGCGGAATCTATGCGTATAAACTGAAAATGCACCTCGTTTTAACAAACCAACAACATACATTACATTATTTACGTTTTGAAGTTGATGGAGTTTTAAACGTTGATTAACAATTACTTAGGATTTTCGTTTTCATTGAAATTCATCGGATTTCTTTTGTACTTTACACGTAACAAAAAATGAATTTCACGGTCTATTTTTTGTCGCTACCAATGTAAAGTTTGATACTCAAAGAGGAAGGAGGTTCATTACAGAAGATCGTTTTCACCCCCATAAAACATACAAAGCCGGTAGCTTACTCTATAGAAAACGTGGGATCCCAGTTGAGTCACGACGTAAACAAGACGAAAACAAGTAGGTAGTGGTAATCTTAGCTAAAACTAATGTTATATGCTAATTGTGATGCACACATCCCGATGTAGGCAACTAAGTAGAATTCTTGTACTTAGTTTAGTTTCCTTTGCTATGAAGGGGCCTGAGAATTACATGTATTTCCCTCTTATCCTAGTCTATAAAATTCGTAATATTTTACTAAGTAGGTATTGCTGTTGCAAGAGTTAAAAAAATATGGGCCTTCTTTTGTCCAAAGGACGGAGGTGAGGTCTACGATGCAACGAGCTAAGACAAAATAAGTCTATTAACTCACAACATAAATTAGATTGTAGTCTACTAAACTTGGTAACACTGACGCAGCCAGGGAATTCCACTCATTGGCTGTGCGTAACATCTACAACCTGTAGTTCGTCTGAAAGGAAGGTTAAGTGAGGCAATGAAAAGGGAGAATCGTGGGATGAGCTAGTGGAATGAGCTCGTGGATTGAGCTCGTGGATTGATCTCGTGGAATGAGCTCGTGGAACTCTTGGGCGCATTCAGCAATTAATAACAGTCTGACAAACATGCAACTTTGCGGCGGTGGGCCAGTCTATGCAGCTTCGTCACCGGGCAGCTTCAACCATACTCCATACTAGTATTATAAATGCGAAAGTAATTCTTTATGTCTGTCTTTTACTTTTTTATAGGGACCTGATTTCTGACAGATCGTCTATAACCCAGTTTGTGTGATGATGGGTAAAAGTTAGTAGGTCCTTGTAGGTAAATAATAATTGACTGAGCATATTTTGTAAATAGCAATTAGAATTCAAAGGTCGGAATCTCGTGTGCTCTTTAGTCTTTAACGAAATCCTCAAATGGTCATTCAAGTTTCCATAATTTGTTGATGAATTCTAACTGCAAAGGCGTAAGTCCAGTTAGCGTAAAGCCATATATATGGTTGCCTCTAACTTTGCGCTGTTTAGTTATTTTTATGGTGAGTAAACCAATCGATAAGTCGACAACGACGACAATATAAAATATGACAACATGAAAAATATGGTGAAGGTTTTGTTCTAAGGTCAGTGTCGATCTATGAGCTTAGAAAGAAAATATTATAAATATATTGTCAAATTTACTCATTTGATTTTGATCTTATTTTTTTTTTTTTTTAATGGGACAAGCCCGCCTCACTATTCCCAAACCACTGTAACTTCTGTAAGCCAGAATCAACAGTGGCGACCACAAGAAAAGCGCCGAGACAATGAAGCTCGACGAAGTCCCAGAGAAATGATTTGACTGTCTTGGATCCCGCAACGAAATTAATCAGAAAAGAATAGCGGAGGAGTAGGAAAAACAGAAATTTCCACTTCCCTCCATATCAGCAGGAGACAGAAAAGAACAAGGCCAATAGGCACACAGGGACGCATACAACTGGGATAAGCCCAGTTGCCTAGCACCACGGATATTGTTGTCATTAATATTACTGGGTCCTAAGTTGTGAGCTGTTATATCTGATTCCAATAATAGGTATGACAAAAATGCTTGAACGCACGGAAATTTGTTCTAGTTTCTACAAGGTCCGTATAGTAAATAACTCCGGATGTAACCTGTACACTATCCAACATAATATTGCGTTCATTCTGCCAAAGACTACACTCCCATAAAATGTGATGTGCAGATTGTTCATACTCGCAGTCAGATGTAGAACATTGACAAAAAGGCGACGCAACAAGCTTGAAGGAAAATAATTTACTCTTAAAGTTACCATGACCAGTGAGAAATTGGGCAACACAGTGATCCACCTCCAGCCATGTCCTGGCCAGCCGCTCACGAACGGATGGAAAGAACTGGTGGAGGTGTCGGCCTTTGATGGAATTATCCCACCTACATTGCCATTCTGACAAAAGATCCTCCCAGACGTCAGTCTGTGGTTTAAGTAATCTAGCTATTTTAGTACGGTCACGTTGTGTTAAAAAGTCTGCGTCCGCGGTCTCTCGTGCGCAATAGTACATTGAAGCACGGCGCTGCACTTCGAGATCGACTGGAAGTACCCCTGCCAGTACCGGTAAGGCTTCAGTACTAACCGTCCTATACGCTTTACATAAGAAAATCAAGGCCAACCGCTGGCTTTGAAGTAATTTACGTCGTGCCGCTCCTATGGTGGCCCTATCGGCCCAAACTGGTGCCCCGTAGCACATACACCCCAAGTAAGTAGCCCCATAGATCGTCTTCAGAGTTACAAATGATAAACCCCACGTAGATTTAGATATTCTCGTTAAGGCATAAAAGTTCTTTTTAGCTTTTTCACCGACGGTTTTTATATGTTCAATGAATGAAAAATTCCTCTCTAAGACAAACCCAAGGTAGCACACGGACTCCTTCTTTTTCACGGGAACGTTATTAAATTTTATACTGGGGCATGATTTAAGATTACCTTTTAAAAGAAGTTGATAAGTTTTATGTGGTGCAAAGGTCAGACGGTTACGATCACCCCACTGGGATATTAATTTTAGGCAAGTGTCAGCCAAATTTTCGAGTCCAGCCCGAGTACTTGACTGAATGAGCAGCAGGCCGTCGTCCGCGTAACCGGTTAATGAACAGCCGCATGGAAGTGGAATCGCGAGGAAGTCATCAAAGCCTACGTTCCATACATACGGACCCATAACCGAACCCTGAGGGCATCCCATGGTGAGGGACTTTGACATAGAATGATGTCCGAGTTTGAGTTTCGCGGAACCATTTAAGAAGTACGAGTATACAAGATTGTATATGTTTTTAGGGCAACCACGAATTTTCAGTTTAAGGAGTAGCATCGGCCACCATGCGTTATCAAAAGCCCCAGAAATATCTAGAAAGATCCCAACTACGTACTTATGTTCGGATGTATTGACAATTTTCCGGACAGAAAGTGCCGCGTCTACGGTAGATTTTCCCACGGTAAAACCGAATTGGTTGTTGTGAAATTTCGGTCCGTCTGGTAGTAAACGTGGAACGATAAGACGCTCCAGGAGTTTCCCCAAAGATGGTAGTAGTGTTATAGGGCGGTAAGACTTAGGGTCGTCCGGTGGCTTGTCGCCACTTTTCGGAATTATTCGTATAAAGCCGCGTCGCCATATACGAGGAAAAACGCCTTCTGCAATGCAACGGCTGTAAACACTTAAAATTGCGTCGGCCGCTGTTTTACATGCTTCTATTATCATCCGATTAGATATTTTATCTTCACCTGACGATTTGTTAAGTGGGAGTTTCTTGACAACTTTAATTAATTCGTCAATGGTTGGAAGGTCTGACGCTGGTGATTCAGGTGGCACAGCCGCCCACGCCCTGATCTGCTTGTGGTAATCATTGTCATTATCAGGCAAATCATCAGGTATCAAAGTATTTAATAGAGCTTCGGTTGTCTCCTCAATACCGGTGGTGTGTTTGTTGTTTACTTTAATGTTTTCGACGAACGCAAGATCCACTGATCGGTTTGCTTTGAACTCGTGATTATTTTGATCTTATGGTAACCATCGAGATTTTATGGTTGATAAAACATTTGGAAGACAGTTTGTGGTTATTTCATGCGCTGGCGACTGTAAATAAATATCCCAAGCCCTTTTCCCATGGGGGTCAGTAGAAAACTTAAAACGCCATTTGCTACGATGATGTCTTTGTCCATATTCATACACGCTCGGCCGTGGCGAGTTTTTATTTTGTAGTGTGGCTCTCCTTACGGGCTACTTTAAATCCGAGGCTTTTCATTGGTTTGCTAAGTTGTGGTTGACTTATAATTGTTTAATTGAATAGGATAGTTAACAAAAAAAAATCTAATTAATCCGTCAGATAGATTTCCAAAAGATGTTGGACATGTATTTTTTCTTTTTTTACGTAAACACACAATGAAGACGATGCAGTGCTTTAAAAATTCGTGTGACGTCATTTTCTGAGACATTAGTATGACGTTCTTTAGCGGTCAGTGACGTCACAACTCCCTACTCAAATCTTTGACGCGTTTTATCTTCGTAATTTTTTATTGATTTGATAAAACAAAAAATACGTATCCAATATTTTTCGATAATCTAACGGATGAACTAATTAGAATCATATTTATTTAAGTCAGTAAACATCCCTATTAGGGACGTTACCAGCGTTACCAGTGAGAACATATTTGAGACTATCTCTAACCTTTAAGCAAACATTTTTGAACCAGGCTGTGCTCAGGTGTTGTACAGTCAGCAGCATCAATATGTATACACTTAGCAACGTTTAGAACCAATTTTCGTTTACTGTATTGATACAATATTTATGTTACGTAACGAAATCGTTATTATATCGTTATTTTACGAGAACGAGAACGAGAACTTTGCCGAGTGTATACATAATATTAAAAAAACCAGTCTATCCGGAGATCTTTTTGTCCGGGAAAACTATACAAAGTAAAACCATGGTATACTGGAAGTGATAGTTTGATATGTCATCGTGTGTAGCCACCTGACGTTGGCGGCACGGTTAGTGCAGTGGCTGAGTTCTATGCCGCGGGTCCTATCCCCGCACGGAACAAATATTTGTATGGCCTACAGATAGTTGTTTCGGGTCTGGGTATTTGTGTATGTGAGTTTAAATGTTTGTGAACGCACTCACGATACAGTAGAAATTACTAGTGTGGGACAACGTTTTAAAAAACCAGTAATTGCATTGAAAACAACTAAATCCTTCTGTCAAAGTTGGAAATTATGGGTTGGCGATGGTTGACCAGTATGTCTATCTTGACCATGTTCTTTCATTTGTCAAAGAGCATCAACAAAGGGAGATGTGTGGGTTGTGTTCTGCCCACAATGACTTACGGTGCTGAAACATGCACGCAGGAGGCTGAGTACAGACTAAGAGTTGCACAGAGAGCCATGGAGCATGCCATGCTAGGCATAAAACTGGTAGACCGAGTTCCAAACGTCGTCATAAAAAGACGTACAAAGTTTACGGATATTGAAAAGCGCGTTATGGAACTCAAATGAGGTTGGTGAGGACACCTGGGAAGGCGTAGAGATGGCAGGTGGAGTAAGGCTGACACCGAATGGCGTCCAAGAACGGGAAAAAAAAATGTAGGTCACCTGGCAGCGAGATGGGCAGACGATATATGTAGTTGCCATCGAGGGAAAAACCTGGAAGAGACTGGCACAAAAACGTGGCCAAGAAAAGTAAGGCCTGGTGTGGATGATGATGATGATTATTCGCTCAAATCTTTTTTTTTTTGGCGTGTGGAATATCATCAAATAACCCCTCCCGCTCTTGAGCAGAGTGAAAGGGAGTGTCAGACTTCTACTGACTAAAAACCACCCATGTTCCTACTTCGCTCTATATGTCGAGGCCGCGGTAACTTGTGGACAACCCGCAGCCCCGACGGGTGTCGGCCCTTGGCCCCTCCCATGTTGCTGAAATATCATTGAGGCGACACGGCCTGTCGTCGTCGTAAGACGGACGAACGGCGAGCTAGCCCATCATTCACCGTCCACAGGCCCGCGTCTACGGTGGCCGGAAGCCATCACGTGGCCCCCGATGCCCGGAGCGCCTCCCGCGGCGGCTGGGACGAGAGGTTTTCTCCCTGTCGCGTTCCGCCACCTCCTTCGCTAGCATCACTGCTTCGCAGAAGGAGGCGACGGCGTCCCATTCATCCTCGCCCCGGACCATGGCTTGCACCAGGGCCGGACGCGAGAGGTCGCCGCAGATTCACTCAATCCTCGCTTAGCTTTCCATACACCCATGCCTTAAACAGTAGGTCGCTCAAAATATGTAATTGGGTGTCCTTGCATCCATAAGTATAAACTGGGTACATTGATGAGCCTGTTTTAGTAATCACAGTGACCAGTGTCATCAATTAACGCTTTTAGGATAGTCTCGCTTCAAAAACAAATGTAAATTCTGATTGACTGAGGTCAACGTTTTAAATTGATTGAAGTATTACGATTGATTAAATAATTTTAGTGCAAATTTTTAAATTTAGTTTAGTTGTTAGTAAATCAGTTTTTTTATTGTTGGCTAATGAAGTGTCTATAAATAATAAATTAATTGTGAACGGGTTTAATTTTGTTAATTTGTAATTGTCGTTATTGAAGATCGGTCAATTTAATACAGGCCTTGCGTGATTTTGTTGGTCTTCATTAATTATTTTAAAAACAACCTGTATTTATGTTTTGTTATATTTTGTTGAGGAGTTCTATTTGGGTTCCAACGGAAATAGTTTTTGGGATTCAAATACAATGAAACGTAATTCTCTTGCATTTTCAAAATTTGGGATCCAACGGCAATACAAAATACTGGTTTATGGATCCCAATGCCAAAAATATTGAACCGGGATCAAGTTAAAACTTTGTGGCTTGTTTATACAAAAGTAAAATCACTTTCCTATTCTTATAAAACCAAGCGTTGGTCCATTCTTGATAAAAAAAAAAAACTGTTTAAAAGTGCATGTTCAGAAATAGTGTGACTAATACCAAATCAACAACTTAGTATTAAAATAGAAACTTAAAAATAATGAAATAATTCAAGTAAAAAATAAGACATGACGTGCTAGAAATTACTAAACCATTAATTAAATTTGTCAGTTAATTGCTTACTTTCCTAGTTACTTAGGTATTATATTTTTAATTCTTGATCTGATCAAACAGTTGTAGCCCCAGAAAAATATTCTTTCGTACAAGTAAATAGAGATGAGTATGCGTTGTGAGATGAAATCAGAAGATTGCGTGACTACACTGTGAGATAATGGGCGGTCAGTGAAAGTGACCAACTGTATCTAGAAATGTTTGTATCTCGAACAGATTCCATCTCGTTAATATAATCGCGGCTCTAAGAGCAATAGGGTATTTCCCCAAAAAAATCTACTCAGGTCGTCAGATAGATTTTCAAAAACTAATGGAAACGTATTTTTTCTTTTTTCACTTAAACAAAAGATGGAGACGGCGTGCATCGAAAAGTCGCGTCAAGTCGTGTGACGTCACAAGGTTAGTACTTTTTTACCCACAAAGTGACGTCAGAAGCCCCCACTCATGATCTTTGACACGTTTTATTTTCGTTAGTTTTTATTAATTTGATAAAACTAAAACACGTATCCAATATTTTTCGATAATCTAACAGACTGACTAATTAGATTTTTTTTCTTTTGTGGCTCATTTTAGTCAACGATGTGGGTAATAGAACGATTAATTTCGATGATCAAATGATTTTACATAACATAACACTATGCCTGCAATCTCAAAGGGTTTGGCAGACGTGTACCTACTTAATAATACACCTACATTTCGCCGGCTACGTATATGTCATCACCAGCCGGCAGCTCCGTGGCTGAAAAATCCTTGATGGAAAAACCTAAAAACACCTTTCCCGACTTGGGAATTGAACTCAGGACCGAGTCCAAGTCACTGAAAACGAGCCGATCCAAAGGTTTTGTGGGTTTAATTTCTTGCAAATCAATTTTACCGGAGTATAAAGGGTGTAAAAGTACGTCGTTTGCGTTAAGTACGTTAGTGCAAACGAAGGGCACTTGTTCTTCCCACCTCTGCGATCCCCCCCCTGATGGGAACCCCCTAGTTACGGAGATATTGGGGTTCAAAGTTCCGAATTTTGCACAGCTGTTTTTGTAAATACTAGTTTTTCAGGTTACAACTTTACTTAAATTACCTCCATGCCCCTTTTACTATCCAAAGCGTCTACTAGCACAATGTTTTAAGAGTGCTACAAATTTTTTTGCGAAGGGGTACTTAGTTTGATGTACAGAATGCTTGGTTGACGTATGTGTGAAGGGTTAATTTACATCCTGTATACCGACCGCATCTGAAATTGTGAAGGAAAACATCGTGAGGAATCCCGCATGTCGTAGAACCAAAAAAATAGAAGACATCTAACCTGCACTGGGCTCGCGTGGCAGATTATAGCCGATTCCCTTTGAGATAGTGGAGGCCTCTGTTTGGACAGAGGCCAGTGGGATGGGAACATTATAGGCTGATTTTTATGCTTACGCTAATCTTTAAGTTTCTTTGATTTTAACAGGTATTCCTATTCTGGCAGCCTTATCAACATATTGTCTTTATAAATTAGGTATACAGTCACAATCTAAAAACAATTTAGTCAACCTTAAACCAACAACAATCTTCAACAACCTTTTCAACCTTGCAATCATCAGCACTTTTTGAACGTAAAAAATTACTTATTTACAAAAGATAGTCCCCCAAAACGCCCACCCTTCGACACTACCTAATGTTTTAGCTGGAAAGAAGAAGTGGCGGAACAAACTCCCCAGCAACACATATCTGTCTGTTAGGTTAGAAGAACCAGACTTGCTAAATAGTAAAGTGTAAGTTAATATTACGATTGATTACAGACACAAATCATTAATAAAAAAGTATATTATAATTAAAAATAAATAAAATACATAACATATCAGTAAACTAATTTTGGAGAAACAACATAAATAACAAACTCACTATAACAGTTAATAAGGCCAACACATGTCACAGATTTGGTCCTGTCCATTTCCCATAAGGCAACGCCCCAATACCCGGCTGTCCTTAAACCTAGAATGCCCAGATTTATGAGTTCATAAAAAACTTTTGTGCAGTATCCGTCAGTAATAAATATTGTGAATGAGTTCGCAGACCGGCGCACGCGTCGGTCGACCGTTCACCGGCCCTATAAGGATCTGTTCCCGTTATCAATGTGATGGATGTCCGTTCATGGACTGATATGATACTTATTTGAATCGATTAGAACTGTGGCTTGGGTTCAAGGGAATGTGGACTTTGGATAGCTGTTTTGAAGTTGGATTTCGAGTGATGGGTGTGTTGTAGTGATTTGTGGTTTCTTAGGTAGTTTTGTTACGTTTTTTGGTTTATTGAATAGCTGTGTTTTCTACATTTTCAGTTTCCAATCCTGCCATCGGTGTTTTTATGATTGCTCTTTAGGAGAATGGAATAATGAAATGAATCAATGAAGCATATAGGTTTCATCATCATCATCTGCCTATATTGTTCCTACTGCAGGGACTCAGGTCTCCTCTCTAGGAGAGGGATGAGGGATGGGCTATAATCCACCACGCGGACCCAGTGCGTGTTGGTAGATGTTACATCTCTTCGAATTTTTGGTTCTAAGACATGCCGGTTTCCTCAAGATGTTTTCCATCACCGTTTTGAGAGCAGTGCTGATGAAATGAATTACACAAAGTAATGTGCCTGAATGGGTTCGAACCCACGACTCACTGTTCTTAAGTCTGCTCTCAATATAGGTTTAACTCATGTTTATACCTATGGGTTAAGTGGTTTAACTGGTATGTATACCGAAAGCCTTAGTCAATAATTACTGTAATGTATGGAAGAAGTAATAGAAGACCTACTGCGGCTAATTGAAATTCTGTGGGCACACGTTTTTAAATCAAAATAAAATCTTTTGCAACGAAAACAATAAAGTTGTAAACTAAAAAAATCTAATAAGTCCGACAGATAGATTTCCAAAAAATATTGGACACGTATTTTTTCTTTTTTCACGTAAGCAAACAATGACGACGTTAAAGTGCTTTGAAAACTCGTGTGACGTTATGACGTCACACGTAACTACTGTATACTAATGTCTTAGAACATATTCTAAGACATTAGTATGACATTTTTTAGCGGTTAGTGACGTCAAAAATCCCCACTCAAATCCTTGATGCGTTTTATCTTCGTCATTTTTTATTGATTTGATGAAACAAAAAGACATATTATCTAATATTTTTCGATTATCTAACAGACGGACTAATTAGAATCATATTTTTTTAAGTCAGTAAACATCCATATTTTCCTTGAGACTATATTATAATTCATGTCACACACTTACTCGGCCCCTATTACACCCGTGTAATAGGCGGAGAGGCTTATAAAAACTGGCGAAATTTTTGTGTACTATTGGGTACAACCTCTACATAACCCTTTAGAGGTTACAGGCGTGATGTTATAAACATAGGTATCAATATTATCTGTAATTTCAATAATTAAGTTCTCTGCGCACATTTTTGCACTATAACAGGAAACTTACAAGCATTTAACACAAAATCAATTTTCCGTGAGACTAGGTCATGTCACGCATATAAAACGTATAATTTCGGCATCTAGCCAACCTATACTGTCCCCGTTTATTTTAACGCTAGGCGTCACCTAAATAAACGCATGAATAAAAGCATACAAGATTGTATGCTTTTATAACTAATTTTATAAAGAGGAATGATTTGTTTTTTTGTGTGTGTTTGTAATGAATAAACTCAAAAACTATTAAATATTAAATATTCTTTCCACATTAGAAAGCTACATTCACCCTGAGTTACATAGGATTTTTATTCCCATGTTCCCACGGAAACGGGAAGTACGCGGGTAAAACCGCGTGACGTCCGCTAGTACCTATATAAATTCACGCCTTTTTAAAGATGAATTTGAAGAGTTTAGTGAAGCAAGTGACTGCCAAACATGAGGGCCTCGAGGGTTTCCTTCTGCGAAGCAGTGATGCTAGCGAAGTAGGTGGCGGAATGTGAGGGGGAGAGGCCTCTCGTCCCAGCCTCCGCGGGAGTCGGTCCGGGCGTCTGGGGCCACGTGATGGCTTCCGGTCGCCGTAGACGGGAGTGATGGGCTAGCTCGCCGTCCGTGCGTCTTATGATGACGTCAGGCCGTGTCGACGGCACGTTGGACGGCACGACGGACGGCAAAGAGATGTCAGCAACATGGGAGGGGCCCGGAAGGGCCGACGCCCGTCGGGACTGCGGGTAGTTCGGAAGTTACCGCGGCCTCGACAATAGGGCTAAGAAGGAACATGGGTGGTTTTGTGGCTTTTCTACCCACCAAAAAAAAAGGGGCCTCGGGGGTTCGATTTCCGTGAATTTCTCAGTAGGGGGGCCACGGAGACCCCAGAGACCCCATTATTTTGGACTTTAAACATAACTAGGGACATGCGGCTGTCATATTAGAAATACCTCTACCTAACCCTTCGGGGATTACAGGCGTGATGTTATGTTTTTTTATGGAGTACTAGGTGTTGACACCTACTTCGCAGGTTACAACTCGAAAATTACCCCACGAGAAGATAAAATCAAGATAAAAACTACCCTATGTGTTAATCCAGGTTATAAACTATATGTGTACTAAATTTTATACAAATCCGTTCATTAGTTTTTGCGTGAAAAAGTAACAAACGTCCATCCATTCATCCAACCATTCATACATACTTACAAACTTTCGCGTTTATAATATTAGTAGGATATAAGGGCACTAAGAGCTGGGCTGCGGGATGTTGTAAGGGATACCGCGGCCTTGACATATAGGGCTAAGAAGGAACATGGGTGGTTTTTAGTCAGTAGAAGTCTGACACTACCTGTCGCTCAGCCCAAGAGTGGGAGTGGGGTTATTTGATAATTCCGCCCACCCCAAAAGAGCTGTGCTTTCTGTCTACACCCATAGGATGAAAACTTGAGTTTAAGTAAAAGCACCCTTATGTATTTCTCGGCTCCGTTCAATAACTTTTGGGCATAAGTTTAAGTGACACCTAAAGTTAACAAAAACGGGCAATAGTCAAGTATCAAAAGAGACTGTAACATACAAGTTTTTGCTTGACTTGTGTTTAAAAACTGGACGCAATTTTAATTAACGATTCGGAACAGTGTGTGCAATAACTATGTACTAGCTGTGCTATGTACTAGCGACCTGGTATGCGTGGCAGAGTAAGATTCGAAGCGATTAGTGAACTATGTGTTTGAGTTTTGTGGTTAACTGGTAGATAATCTAGCGGATTCCTGCGGATATTTTTCCTAGATTGTGTGTAGGTTTTTATTTCACTTTTGTTAGTCAATAGGCCGATAGGTCGCTGATAGGCTTATGAGGATGGGGTAAATCCCAATGGTTATGCCCAATGAAGGGTGATCTTCTGACATCCCTGAAACGCAAACTCTTAGACATTGTGTATCCTGCTCGTCCTCACTTACGGTGTTCAGGGTATGTCTTATGCGGCCGCCACACTATGTCCCTCGCGCTGCCGCTATTTGCCGCGATGTTGCCCGCTCTGCCCACACTGCTCTACTCGCGCAATTAATCGCGACGCTCCTACAAAAACTAAAACCGACAACTTTGGGAGCGATGGGCGAGGAGCATGACGTGCGGCATGACGAGTAAAGTGGCCACACTATGTCTCTGCCTCCTTTCCTCGCTATTTCCCATGCCACTCGTCGAGTGTGTGGCGGCCACGTTAGAAGAATCGCCTTGAAGTTTGACGAATTGCAATGGAAGGCAGCATTCTGGGTGTCAAAAGACAAAATAATTCGCAACACCACGCTGCCATCCTAAACACAGACAGAGTGGACGTAGCCAAGAAAACTGTTAGCCAAATAAAATTGGGTGGGTCACGTCAGCCGCATGCATGTGCATGTGTGTGTGAGTGATACATGTATTTGTGTGCAAATAAACCTTTTCTGTTTTGAAGAATTCCTTCAATTAAATTAACGATGTTTCCGATGCCAGACCACAAACAATTAATATAATATTTACAACTTTACTATTTTACGACCGAAAGTAAAATATTCGGCCGCATAACTTTCTCGAATTTATATGAATTAATTAATTCTGGCGGTCAATGTCAAGCCGAATATTTCTGTTAATAAAGATATTAGTTTTGTATACTTATAGCATTTTTCTGGAGGTATTATATTTGGTAGATGAGATAGTAACATATTTTGTTATGTCTATTAGATAATTTAATGCAAGTTTATAGTAGGTAAACCCATTTAGCCTAGGTACATAAAACCACAACAGCTCGTTTTCAACTAAGCATTTGGAAAATTCATCCCGTTCCCTACAGGACAGTATGTTTAATAGGGTAATATTACCCATCAATCACCTAGTTAGTCATTTTAAGTAGGTTCTTGAAGATTCTTACACTCAAGTAACTCAGAAGGTCGGTACTTCTTATTTAACGATCAATAGCCTTCAAAATAATGTCAAGTGATGAATGTACCAATAGCAATCATCAACGAATACCAAATAGTTGATGGAGTCTTAAGTAATTTTATTGCTTTACATAACATGTACGCTAGTATTTTTCGAAACGGCCATTCCGGATATTAACATATAACATAACGTTACGTTTGTTTCTATTTACCGAAAGTTTAAGCAGAGGTGTTCACTTACATTTCGCCATTTAAGAGTTAACCGTTTTTATCGTAAATATATTTCCCACCATTTTTTATACCTCATAAATTAAATAATTTATTTCTGTTAGGTATTCTATGGTTGTACAAGGATTATTTAAAGACTTATCACTCACTCATTAAATGTTAAAAAAAAATTAAAAGTAAAAAAAAAAAAAATTACCTATGTCTATTTGCCCTTATTTTCCGATTGCCAGAATGTTATCTACACTTCTGCACTACTATTATAAAGAGAAAAGATTTGTTTGTTTGTTTGTAACGAAAAGGCTTCGAAACTACTGGACCGATTTGAAAAATTATTTCACCGATGGGCAGCTACACTATCCCCGGGTGACATAGGCTTTTTATCGGAACGGGAACTGCGCGGGTGAAACCGCGTGACGTCCGCTAGTGCCTTATAAACGGTTAAGTCTCATGTTATAGGGGGTAAGACTGTCGTCATTAACCAGACACTGAACCACTGGGGGCTTGCTACTATGTTCAAGTTGATGAAAGAAAAAACCAAGTAAGTCACTGTCCGACCTTGGAATTGTATGCTGGACATCATGCTTAGCAAAACCGCTTGCGACTATTTCGCCATCGAGGGAGTCGTCAGAATATTACAAACTAACTGTTGCCAGCGGCTTCGTCCGCTGCTAATCGAAAATTATCCCACGGGAAAACTATCCTACGTGTTAATCCAGGGAGTCGGCTAACTCCATACTAAATTTTATTAAAATCGCTCCAGCCGTTTAGACGTGAAGAAGTAACAAACATACACACTCACACACTCGCAAACTTTCGCCTTTATAATATTAGTGTGAAGTTGATCATTGTTAACGAAGCCGAGACCAGAATAGTAGGCTATTTTAGAAAAAAAAAACTCTTTGTGACCAGAACCATTTCAGCTTCGACTATACTCATAAGGATCTCTAAAATCGTAACGCGATAATCTATTCAGTGTAATGTGTCTAATTAAATACTGTCGAGCAATCATATCGAAAGTATGCTGGCGTTCAAAGTGAGGTGGCCACGGTCAGTACACGACAAAAGTGCTAGGTTCGAGTCCGGGTGATTTCTTTTTTATGGGTGATTTGTCAAGTACTTTTGATGAGTTGAATGGAACTGGGGTTGGCATAAAGGTGGCCTTCTCTTTTCTAAAAAACCAGAAGTGCTCTTTTCTCTTAATTTGAAAAGTATAAGCCTTATGGGAGGGGGTATAGGCCTTTATGTAAGTACCTTTAAGTTAAAGTTAAACTATTCACAATATTACTTTTATTTAATAATTTCGTAAACATTTGTTCTCACATACATTTTGTATGCCATATTTTTATGGGAAAAACCATCAGTCTCTTATTTATTATTTAAAATAAATTAAACTTAAAAGACACACTGTTCGTACCTACTTTAAACCTATACTCATTATTCCTAGGTAAATAAATTCAAACTAAAAGACACTGTATGATTTTTGAATTTATTTGCTCACCAAGGACTATGTTATATCGTAGTTTACCAACTGCAAGTACATCGAATCCTCTTACCGAAGCTCGTAGCATTGACTTTGTAAAGCGCATTACATCTAGACGTAGGAGTAAGGTTGGCCGGAGGTCGCAGAATAAAATAATGTTAAACAACTAGCGACTACTTGTGCTTGCAACTGGGTGCTAAATCCCACATGTTGTGTTAGGGCTTGAGTTAGAATCAGGGTATATTTGTAGGTACACGATATACAGGGTGTAAATTAACCCTTCACACATATGTCAACCAAGCACTCTGTACATCAAACTTAAGCAAAAATTTTTGCTGGGTAACGAAATTTTTTTTTGGGGTCAAAAATCACATTTTACGGTAAAACTCAATGTAGCACTCTTAAAACCTTGTGCTAGTGGATGCTTTGAATAGAAAACGGGTCATGGAGGTAATTTAAGTAAAGTTATAAAACTAAAAACTAGTATTTACAAAAACAGCTGTGCAAAATTTGGAACTTTGACCCCCAATATCTCCGTAACTAGGGGATTCCCAGGTATGGTGTAGAACCAAAAAATGATCGCAGTGGTGGGGAGAACAAGTGCGTGTCGTTTGTTGGCAATTTTTTATTAGGGGGTTTGGGAAATCATCAAATACCTCTCCCGCTCTTGGACAGAGCAGAAGGGAGTGTCAGACTTCTACTGACTAAAAACCACCCATGTTCCTTCTTAGCTTGTGCCGAGGTCGCGTTATGTCTTTCGAACAACCCGCAGCCCCGACGGGAGTCTACTGCCATCTAAATTAACATTGTCCTGCTCTGATTTCAATTTATTTGTGGTCAGGGCAATATTTTTTTTTTTTTTTTTTGTGGGACGAGCTCGCCTCACTTTTCCCAAACCAGTGCAATATGTCTTTATCTCCCATACTTCACTTATTAGTTCTCATCTCATGACCAATGGGGTGCTTAGAGGTCAGGCACAGTAAGCCGTTGTCATTTACACCCGGCTGTCATTTACAGAGTGGTCCGAAAATCTGACAACCAGTCTTACCAAAGGGTATCGTATTACCTAGTACAAGCTGTGTTGTGGAGGTCAAACAGGCAGTCACTCCATGTAAAATACTGGTACTCTGCTGCATCCAAGCTGACCACAGCAATATAGGGTATTTCAACAAAAAAAAATCTAATTAGTCCGGCAGATAGATTTCCAAAAAATAATGGACACGTATTTTTCTTTTGTCACGTAAACAAAAGATGGAGACGATACAGTGCTTCGAAAAGTCGTGTGACGTCACAAGGTTAGTACTTTTTTACCCACAAAGTGACGTCAAAAATCCCCACTCTTAATCTTTGACACGTTTTATTTTCGTAAATTTTTATTAATTTGATAAAACAAAAAACACGTTTACAATATTTTTCGATAATCTTACAGACGGACTAATTCGATTATTTTGTTGAAATACCATAATGGGAAAAGGCCAGGTAGATGATGTTATTAGAGCTGGTCTTACTGATTTACGATCGTCTGTCAATATGATGTTTGTATTGGGGTTTTTTTTTTTTTTTTTTTTACAATCATTATAAATATAAACACAATTTTTAACTCTCTTCGTCCGTTTCATGTGGAGTCAGCTTATTTTGATATCTGTCCGAGATGTAGGTACCATATAATAGACATTCCCTGTGAACAGCAGTCTATGGTCCGTCTTTTTTTTTTTTTGGTGGGTGTAAAATCATCGAATAACCCCTCCCGCGAAGGGAGTGTCAGACTTCTACTGACTAAAAACCACCCATGTTCCTTCTTCGCCCTCTATGTCGAGGCCGCGATAACCGGTGGACTACCCGCGGCCCCGACAGGCTCTATGGTCCGTCTCAATAATACATGAGAAAATGCAGATAGTCACAATCTTTTATGACCAACCTTGACCTACTTTACTAAGCACCACCGATTATAAGCTCTTCAAAACAGTATAGCTGAATTCAAAATATTTAGCGAAGATGAGTATAATTTGTCAAAAGTCAGTGAAAGTAAAATACTCATCATTAAGGTCTGTGCTCACAAACCGGCACAAAAATGTTTACTCTAAGCGTTTTAGAACTTTATGTATTTAACAACTTTTTCTAAACCAACCAATTATGATGTTTATTTAAACAATTGACGGAAAGTTATATTTCACTGTGTCTTGCGAGCTGTTGGGAAAGTGTTTTTTGATTATTTAATAGTTGATAATTGGTTAATTGGTTGTAAAAGGGTATTGATTTTTAAGATCTTATTTCTACATCAAATTCGATTGTTTCGTAGTAATATAATATTTTATTATCTTATGCTCGCGGCTTTGCCGGATCGTACTACATAACAAGGATACAAAGTAGCCTATATATTATGTTAATCAAAGTTATATAGTATCTAAAAGATAACACACATCCATACGTCCTCACAAACTTTTATATTTACATGAATAGGACGTATGAAGGGTAAATCATAATACATATTATGCTGAACGTAAATGCTAGAATAAGTTTAGTCTGTATCTGTCGTTCCAGTTAGGAATTCGATTACAACAAAAAAATACAAAAACAATGCAGTTGCAAAACAGAAGCTAAAAATTTAAAAAATCTAACAATCTAAAAAAAAACATAATCAAAAACCGATACCGGCTTTACCTGAATTCTATGTCACCCACTTACGGGGCGGTGGGCGAACACAGGTGCGCACGCGCAAAATAGCGGCACACACCACGCCGTAAACACGCATCATTCGCGGACATCACTATCACCGCTACGACGAGCGATTATCGACCATAGCCCTATCGAATACGGCTCATTTTACCCCGGATTTGAGTTTGCGTTTTTTTTTCGAATTTACGGTTTTTTTTTCGTGTGTTAATTTTTTCCGAATAGTTTTCCGAATTTTCTTATGTGCGTGAACGCATAGTGCAGTGAACTTGTGCTTTTGAGTTTCCTAATTAGATGGACGTGCTCAAACCTATTGGATACTGGATTTTGTTGTAAGTTTTGTTTTTAATACTTGTTTTATTTTTAAGGTGTTTGATGAACCTTTTAGTGTTTATTCGTTCGAAGACGAATTATCGGATAACCGTGAATTTAATTTAAAAACTTTGTTATTTCGTTCTTTCTGAGTGCTTTCATAGTTAAGTTCTTTCATTTAGACGACACGGTTGGCGCAGTGGTTGAGCGATTGACTGCTGCGCAGCATGTCGCGGGTTCGATTCCCGCACGGAACAAATATTTGTACGACCTACAAGTATTTGTTCCGAGTCTGGGTGTTTTTCTATCTATAATATGTATGTATTTACAAAAAAAAATGTATATAAGTAGTTTATCAGCCATCTCGTTACCATAACACAAGCATTAGGTTGCTTAGCTTGGGACTAGATGGCGTTGTGTGAAATGTCCAAGGATATTTATTTATTTATTTATTTTATTTATTTATTTTTACATTGTGTTTATTTATTCTTAATTAAGTTATTGTTTAAACGAATAAAATACCGTAGTCATTATTATAATTTGATGGCTGGTTTGTAAAATGTTTATGATTCCTAAGGTGCTAACTCAATAAGATATTTTTTACCGTATCATTTTTTTATACAATCACGAATTAATAGTCGTGAATAGTCAAGTATTGCTGTTTACAAATTAACAACTAATTATCCATAAAAACTAAACACGTTTACTTTAGAAAACATAGACTGAAAAAAATACTTCGCATTTTCGGCAAAAAGAATTTTATTTTAAGTGTCTGACATAATGGCTTTAATTATATTAAACATTCCAACATCGTATAAAAATGGGATATATAATTTGTATAATTAAATTCCACGAATAATCTAAATGCTTACAATAATTAAGGTACCTTACTTTGTTAAGGTAGGTATGCAAGAAGAGAAAGTTTCAAAGGTTTTAGGATTAGTCCACGTTTATAATTAAATTCGTCAAATTAATTTGATGAATGGAAATTATTCATATTTGTAATTAAATAAATATTAGGTGGTATGTTGAAAAAGTAATATTTTTGATGTAGCTTGCTTGCTTGTTGTCGTTGGTTTTATCAGTGTAGAAGACGTAAATTATTCTCCAGACATATTACTGGGATAAAAAATATCCTTAATCCTAACCCAGATCATAGTCTTCCTCAAGCTAAAATTGTTATCGAAATCAGCTCAGCCGTTTAACCGTGAAACTGTAACTGACAGACAGACAAAAATACAGATAGACTAGATTTTGAATTCATAATATTATTAGTATAGACATTATTGAGTGAAAGATGATGTTATGAAATAATATGAGCTAATGCTAATGGGCTTAAAGAAAAAGTTAATTTATTAAATAACTTCGTGTTTAGTAACCATAATCCGCATGCGATAATATACAACTTAGATATTTAACTCATCATCTTTAGCTCATCATTGGCTTTAACTCATCAACTCATCATATTTAGCTCATCATTGGCTTTCTCGATAGTTTTTTTTTGACGGAAAAAAGAAAGAAAAACTGTTTATTATTATAGTTTCCTTGCAAAAAAAGACGCACAGCTGATCGAAAGTTAGTCCGTAATCATGAAGTCCCGGGGGTTCGATTCACGGCTCAGGCAAATTGTTATTTGGTTTTCTATCAAGATTTTTTTAGTAACAGCTACAGAATCTGGATATATCACTTCTGAACTGTCTACTATTTCAAGGATTACGGGCGTAATGTTATGTTATGTAAATACGTAATCGAATTAATTACCCAAAATACCTTTAAATTATAAATAAACCACACACACACACATGTCCTTGACATGATATACCTATGGTGCGGGCGTCAGGTAATTCATCATCAAACATTGATATTTGTGCTCATGAATGTACCACAAATAATTTCAGGTTCTAAGCATACTTAATATTGAATTAGGGACAAGACAGATGGACTAGATCTTGCATCTAACGCAATGCGACTGTTGCATTCCTGTTGAATCTAGGTCTATTGTGGTTAGTTCAACTGCATAACAACTACCTACAAATAGGAATTTGGTTTCCGCAATTAGCCCTTAAAATGGACCATTGTACAGTCGAACAAGCTAAGAAGTATACAGGTAGAGTTTTTAATAATTCTATTACACTGAAAATATTGATCGCAATTTTGTTTTATAAAGCGTTTCGCATTAAGCACTGTATCGTTTGTCATCAGTCTCTAAATGTATCTGTATAATCACAAAAGTAAATGCAAGTTAGCTGGTCGTATACTTTTAGCTTGTTCGACTGTATGGTCAGCATCAGAAGTAGATTAACACTACCCAAATTTGCAAAGCAGGTTATTGAATAAAAACTTTTTAGATATTTCTCGTTACTAATAAGTTATTGAACAGTAAGGAATATTTTAAAGAATAAACGTCTGAAACATTAAAAATAATAACTGAGGTCCTGAACATCAAATAATTAAAATTCCGAAATGTTCAGCTACTTCTCCTGCTGACCGTACGTGTAGACAACATCTACCTTTGACTAGAAACCGCACACAAAACGTTTGCTAGGAAAAGCTAATCTCTTTTTAGTTTCAGAAGTCACTTCCAGTTAAAAAATTCAATTAATTCTTAACTTAAAGTAGAAAATTAGGACTCTTTTGATAAAACTTTAACTTAGAAGCATTTATTTAAATAAAATAGAACTGTTAGGCACTTTTGTATAGTGTTCAATATTTTTGATTAAAAACAAACAGCCATCCGAAAAAAAAGTAAAACTTAGTTTCGGAAGTCGGTGACGTTAGTTAGTTCAACTGTTTATCTTTGTTCCTTTGCCTGTAAAAAGATTGTAATTACCCAATTCAAAAGCGTTGATCTTTAGAGAAAACAATCAATGAGCATGGACACTCATTTGAATCAACATTTAAGAACTTCCCACACCACAGTTTGCCCATCAAATTCTTCACATATAATTATGTAGGACCTATTTGCTTAACAACTATTCAAATATATTTCTTAGTGACTCACCTCTTAAATAAATCTAGTAACAAACCCTAACAAGACGATCAGTCAAATAAAGTATGACCTCGAATTCAAATCCCCATGTTCTTTTATGCGGATTGATTATGCTAATCTAAAAAGGTTTTATGCAAAAATTAAAGTTTCCTTAAGACTGTTTTGTTAAAGATTTTCATATTTATTGTTGTAAATGTGATTTGTATTCATTTATGTGCTCAATATTGTACCTAATTTGACAATATAGTGATTTGGAGATAATTATGTGACAAGGTCTAGACGCCTAAACAATAGGTTAATTAAATATTGTAGGATTTATTGACTATTAAACCGCTCCCTATGATTTTAAAAGACTAAATTAATTTCATAGAGCTATTCAATATTATGAGACACGAGATGAAAATGAGATTGAAACGTAGTATTAATTTATAAACAAATTTTGATCATGTCTTCAAAAAGCCACATCTTGACTGACCAGACCATGCTTTGTTAGTGTAAATCTGCAGTTTTTTCAATCAATCTGCATCAGCAAAGCAAGTTACAAAACAAGAAACAAGAACGATTTCTGATTCATAAAATCAGCGTATAATCAATAGGTACATTTTATTCGCAATAATTTTAAGCGTAATTGAATTAGGTGTGTAACTATAAACATTGTCATGTTTCCAGGATATAAATATCAATATTTTTAATTTGTGTAATTTTACTTATTTTATATTGTTCCATTTTGTGTAACATAGCTGTTATTGTACGGATCTGCAATGTTGCCATAATTAGTAGTGTCAAATAATTTATAAAATATATATTTTTTTTAATGTGGTCTATATCATATAAGATTGTATACATAAATGTAAGGTTTCATTCAAGTTAAAAATACCCAAACTAGGTACATTTAACATAAAAGTTACTTTTCCTTTTATACTTTGCAATGCGCCCACATCTAATCATTTAAACACACTTTTCCAGCATTTTCTTAAATACGAAGATAAACGCTCTTAGAACACATCATAATGTCACAGACTCATCAACTTCGTCATATTCATCATAAACTTTCCTTTTTGTTACATATATGTCACATCGGAAGATATTACACTCCCATTGGCTTGATCGTTATATAAACAAATGTGTACATAAACAGAAGTATATAATGTGTGTGTAAGAATATCTATTAGGTATGGTAAGTGTTATCGTTTTATGTTACAACTAGTTGTTGCCAGCGGCTTCACCCGCTACAACTCGAAAATTATCCCACGGGAAGATTAAATCGGGATAAAAATCCTATGTGTTAATCCAGGTTATAAATTATCTGTGTACTAAATTTTATCCAAATTCGTTCAGTAGTTTTTACGTAAAGAAGTAACAAACATACACTCTCATGCACTCACAAACTCACACACTCTCGCCTTTAGTAAATTAATGTGATGTTACAATACCCATGAGTTATGTGGAATTAATGGAGTTTTTAAATAGAGTGTGACGACGCACAGTTTATTCGAAATTACAGAAATTATGTCGTAATATTATCACAGAGTTTTTTCTTCGTAGAGACGAATAACTTTAGTATACCTTATTACTAAATAGTTACTAACTGCCTCATTGATTGAGAGTCTTTAGTCGACTGGACATGCTTGCTACTGGACCCACGGATACACAAAACAAATCATGACTTGGTCGACTGATCGCGAGAGTCCATTTCGAGTGGGTCCAGTTCAACAAAGACTCCCGAGCATGAGGTCTAAGGTTTTCCCATCAGAAATTTCTCAGCAGTAGCATGGAGTCTGGATTTATGCCAGAATTATGGCAATAGGGTCGCATGGGACTTAAATATAACTGGTGAAATATGGGTATACTATTAGGAACAGCCTCAGCCTAACCTTTCAGAGATTACAGACGTGATGTTATGTCAAATAGATATTTATAGAGTAACTTCGATCAATCGACGATAACTTGAAAATGCACGAGTCCCGAATCACAAATGACGCATCGGTGTCCTTATTCAGTAATTCTTAACTTAGGTACTATATACATCTAGAACACTCAGTGCCGAAGAGATGCTTTATGATGTTCGAGTCTAACTGCCGTACTCAGATATATTTAATGATAACTTAAGCCGTCACTTAGTAAAGATTTGACTAAGTGATTGCTTAAGTAATCATTAAATATCTCTGAGTACCGCAATAAGTGTATAAGTGCTCATAAATCATTATAACTAACTTTCTTTTACTCTAGAAAACGCTACACTTTTTATAAACTTTTTATAATGAATTTAAAAATCATCAAAGTACATACATAAACGCCACCCATTACAAAGTACCAAACACATTACACATTACCAAACTGTGCGGCTAATTAGCAAGAAATCAATCACGTCATTAGGTAAGTGATGATCAGTTGATAGCTGATTATCTAACAGTCGACGCAATGTTTGTCAGTGGCTTAATAACGGACGAGTGTGAAATAGTTCTAGTTTCTGTGTTTGTATTGAGCGATAGCAAATTTGATAGGAAATGGAAGACATAGTATAAGAATCATACCTTGTTAAAACGTTTTCTAAAGAGTTGTAGGGGTGGAAAATTATGTATCATCATCATTAATATCCTTACTCAGATTTACCAAATAAATTGGAATTGAATTGATTGGGATTGATTGGATGGATTGGATTGAATTGGAATTGGATTCTTCTATTATAATTCTATTAATCCTTTCTAGCCATATTATACTTTCTTCAGTTCACAATATAAGTAATGAAAAAAAAAGTAATCATAACCCGTGGGGTTAGTGCCTAACCAGCAGCGGACAGCCAGCAGACAGTGGCTATCATATAGTGTTCATCAATTAACTATCAAATGGTTCCATTTTGTACTAAACCATAATTAATTTGACAGTTAAATCATGGACAATATGATACGCAATAGCCCTGCTGGTCTCAGTTGTATGTCACCTATGAACCTCTGACTTAGTTTAACATGACATCGAAAAATATCTCTCTGACATGCTCATTTCCTCACAATGCTTCTTAACGAAGTAAGTGATAATAAATTATACAATAGGTACGCACATGAATCAGACAAATCGGAGGTGCGTATCTTTGGTTAATCCAGATAAATAAATATTTAGAAAGCAACACCATTATAAAAACCATTAGTATTTTTTTACGACATCTTTAAATAATTAAATTCTATAAACTCACATATAAACCAATTACTTACATAAGGTTAGGAAATGCTCTCGTTTTTAATTAAACTGGAGTAGTTAGAGTTATGAAGTGAATTGTCTACTGGTAATGGTTGAGCCGCTGTTGCCGAACAGGTGCTTCACTGTCTGTACATTTTCATCTTTTATTCGACTAGTAAAAGTAATACTCGTACCAGTTGCACGGGTTGAGCTTTAAGGGCAAATGCTTGCCGAAGAGGAGAAGTTCTATAAAATGAATGGGAGCATCCATATAGTGTAGGTATGTGAATTTAAATGTTTGTGAACGCACCCCTATTCCTAGAGTGAGGAACGTTTTATTAAAAAAAAAATGTAACATTCTGGAATTCGGCTACATCTGGTTCTAACCACGTTCAGGCATAGGATTGAAAGGCGATCGTAACATAATAGGGATATTTTCTAACTTAAAAAAATAGATTAAATAGTCCGTCTGTTAGATTATCGGAAAATATTGGATACGTATTTTTTGTTTTATCAAATCAATAAAACTTGACGAAGATAAAACGCGCCAAAGATTTGAGTGGGGGTTTGGGACGTCACTCGCCGGTTAAAAATGTCATACTAAAGTCTTAGAATATGACGTCGAGCGACGACGAGCATTCAAAGCACTGTATCGTCTTCATTGTTTGTGTACGTGAAAAAAGAAAAAATACGTGTCCAATATTTTTTGGAAATCTATCTGACGGACTAATTATTTTTTTTATGTTAACTACCATATTCTGAAAAGACTAGGCAGATCATGATACTGCATCTTCCACTTGCAGTCTGAATACAAAATCAATCCAAAAATAAATTTACTAGTGAACTCATCAAATGCTGGTGCTGGATTTAGGTAAAATTTGTTTTCGCCTGCAGAATAAAAAAAATTTGTCTAATTTGATTATGCTCTATAGTTTTATCAGTATAGTGTGAACCAAATGAAACGAAAATGAACAATAGCCTGCAGAGTGAAACGCTCACTCGAGTGAAGCGTCTGATGGTGGCGTTACCAATAACTATCTGTGGTTACTGGTTGGTAATACCTCGCCATTAACCGTATGACTCCATCGTTAAACAATATCACTCGGGTTGCGTAAGTATAGGAAGCAATGTGACAATGTTGGTAGAAATTAATAGACATTAGGCCTTTCTCTCCCGTATGAAAGTCTCATTGAAATAATGTATTAATTGCTGTTTCTTTGTACAGGTACAAAGTGAAATTATTTTCAAATAAATATGTGTGATATTTGAACACAGACTTATGATGTGTCGCCGAGTGTACGGATCAGACGTTCGAAATCAAAATAGACTTGTGTATTATTGGTAAATCGTGACTTTAACCTGACCTTACTGAACTATTGTGACGAACTTATTGTCAGTGTGGATATAATGAAAAGGTTAGCTCAAAATATACAACCGTATGTTCAGTTTAACGATTTAATGCTAACACAATTGTACAGAGTAGCTGTTATTTTTTCACAATTTCGGGATTCGTTTCTTTCATAGAATGTTATTATTATAATCACTATTATATGTTTTATGGGAGTATGTATGTTCTATAGTTTCTGCCTTGCCATGGGAAAAGGGTGTGACTTTATGTATATATGTGATAGTTTTATATGTTCTGACAAAGTTTGTTTAAAGGGCACAGTTCATCATTGAAAAAAAAGGGGTGCAACTCTAAAACTTTGTCATGTTTAACGGATATGTTTTGTATTGTTTTTCTTTAGTTTTATTTAATTTTATAACTTTTTTTTTTGTTTACTTTTTTGTGTAATGTGTAATGTTGCTATAATGAGTGGTAAATAAATAAATAAAACAAATAAATGTTTTATAATGAGAAGCTCTTGACTAAAATTCGGATGCAGCTATATTTTAAATGGAGCGATTGCCATCTGACCTCCACAACCCAATAAGTATTGGATAACACGATATTCATTAGTAAGACGGGTTATCAGACTTAGAGGCCAAGAAGACGACTGCCATTGATCTACAATTGACATCCTGTCGACCAACGGCCGCGGTATGGAGAAGACTCGATAAGTATGTGGTAACCTATCCACTATCCAATCTAGGCAAATGTGGCTTAAAATCGAATAAAACCTCGATCACCTGTATTATTTAGTCAAGAGCTCCTCATTATAAAACATTTATTAGTTTTATTTATTTATTTACCACTCATTATAGCAACATTACACATTACACAAAAAAGTAAACTAAAAAAAAAAAGTTATGAAATTAAATAAAACTAAAGAAAAACAATACAAAACATATCCGTTAAACATGACAAAGTTTTAGAGTTGCACCCCTTTTTTTTAAATACGACCCTAACATAATTGGGCTAGGCAGATGACGATGTATGTTAAAACCAAAAAGTTAACCGCCACTTAAACTAGACAAGTACTTACTGAATCATTTCAAACGTGTACACAACATACCATTTAGTTTTTATTTTTTTGAAGGGGGGAAAATGATCAAATAAAGGGGTTATTTGATGATTTTCCACCCTCCAAAAAAATAAAAACTCGCTCTTGGGCAGAGCGAAAGGGAGTGTCAGACTTCTACTGACTAAAAACAACAAGGAACATGGGAATATGGGCGAACATGGGGCTCATTAGTTACTGCGGCCTCGACATATAGATGTCGAGGCTGCGGTAACTAATGAACAACCCGCAGCCCCGACGGGAGCACATACCATCACACCAGCGATCCTCAAAGGGTTAGACAAATATGTAAGTACCGGCCTAAACAGTTGACTTAACCAAAATACTTCGTCCATAAAAAATAAACAATACATAATTCAAAAATCGCCAAAAAGAGCTAACGATGCTTAGTATAATGTGTCAAGAAGCTCGTATTAGTTAACAGTTAGAGAATGAATGTAACAGCATTGCTGTAAGAGCGGCCATTACGAAATGACCGTGAAACTGAGTAAACACTGTGACATGTTACTAAGGATAATTGATTGGAGGACGTGAGTTGCAACTCACTTAAATGTCGCTTAGATATACTGGTGTTGGAAAAAAACGAATGTCTTAAAACCGTAATTTGTTTTCCGAATGGTCCCATTGAAATTTCATCAACAAGTACTTTAGTTGTTTTTCTCTCCTGGCCTTTGTTTTTTAATACAGTTTTACTGAACAATTTCTGAAAAGTTTACCAACAGCCTTCTGTAAATATATTTCAAACGATCCTTGTTGTACTGTGTATTTATGTGCGAGACTCCCTAACAAACGATTACAAACGATACAACACAATACGATACGATACAAACGATTTAAAAATTAAAACAAAGAGTAATAATTCTGTCAATAGCAAGCCACGATTAGCGTTTTTACTGAAAACCTAGTCACGATCAAAGCGTCATATTTGAAAATCACCTAACATGAGTTGACCGACCAGAGATGCAAGCAAAAATATACAAAAATTCTTCAGGTTTCAAACAAGAAAATTATTAGTAATGAAAATATTTACTGGCCACACCTGAAATGAGTAAATGGCAATGCATTTAGCGCTAAACATTAAAGTATAATAATTCTCTTTCAGTCATATTAAAACGATTATTTACCAGAACCAAGACTAACTTTTAAATACGCCTAACAAAAAACTCAATAAGTGATTTGTGGTGCAAGCGGGCTTAATAGACCACGTGGAAGTCCGTGTGACATGTACGAAAGTCAACTAAAAGTGAATTTTCCTCCACTTATTTAGTTGTCCACTTTTAGTTGACTTACGTACAGGTGACACGGACTTCCACGTGATCTATTGTACGAAAGTCAACTAAAAGTGAGTTTCCCTCCAATAGTACCACTACATTTTCAAAGGTATCATTGAATAGCTAACGAATCTCGGCGTGTAACTGTTTACCTAAGTTGTTGAGACTGCCTCTGTACATGTATGGCTTGCTTCGGCAAATATATGGAAACCAAGGCCGGGTCAATGAGAGTTTTGAAATGTTAAATGAGTCGTGGCTTGTTACAAGAAGGATTTATGGTAGGAGCTTAGGTATTATGAAGTTCTCAATGATTTTGAATGGACCTAAATGGCTTTTACTGTAAAATTTTGTTTGGTTTTTGGCAACAGGGTAGTTACCCAAAAAAAATCTAATTAGTCTGTCAGATAGATTTCCAAAAAATATTGGACACGTATTTTTTCTTTTTTCACGTAAGCAAACAATGAAGTCGATACAGTGGTTTGAAAACTCCTGTGACGTCATAACCCGAGACATTAGTATGACATTTTTTTCCGGTAAGTGACGTCACGCAACCCCACCCAAATCTTTGACGCGTTTTATCTTCGTCAATTTTTATTGATTTAATAAAACAAAAAAAACATAATTATCCAATATTTTTCGATAATCTAACAGACGGACTAATTAGAATCATATTTTTTTAAGTCAGTAAACATTCTATAATATGGATTATGTATGTGTTGTATCTGCTGAGCATGGTCCTGTGTTCTATTCCCGGGTCGGGCAAAGTGTTACTGGATTTTTCAATTAGGAATTTCTTCAGTAGCAGCCACGGAGTCTAGATTTGTGCCCGGTTAATGGCAATACGCTGGCCCATTATTTCATGAGACATTTCATTTTTTATGTATATGTTTTTTTAATGTATTTTTTGAGTAATTGGTCATAGCAAACTTATTCGAAGTTCCGTACTTCGCGATAATGAACAGTCTGAGTACAGTACTTCGTAGTAGCAATCTTTCGGAGTAACGAACATTCTGAATACCGTACTTCGTCATAGCGTACATTCTGCCTCACGTAATTCGGACTCACAAACTTTCTGTATATCGTACATCGGTGTTTCGAACTTTGGAGTAACGTAATACAGTCATATGTATCAGATGTCTGTTACTCTGCGTATTTGCTTTCTTTAATAAAAATTGTAACGAAGCAAAAGTAAACAGTTTTTTTTAAATTAAATAAACACATTTATTCGTTTGACCGTAACAATTTGAAGTCCACAAATACAAGTTATAAAAGCAGATAACCCATAGCCTCATTTTAAAATCAACGTTTAAAATCATTCTATAACGTAACTTCCGACAACAATTCTTTTTTCAAACAAAAAAGAACAAACTTGACACAATTAACAATCTGACATTTAAATAAAGAACAGTTGCACATGACGAATTAGAAAACGGTATGAAACGAAAATGTACGGAATGCTCAAACAGATGCGTTTGCGCAAGATGGACATCGAAAGTGACCGGTGATAAGCACCGTGACGACGACGTCTGTACCGTCTGCAGCGGTATTAAATCCATAGAATAAACTTCGCAGTTCAACTATTGGTCTTTTTTCTAGACTTCTTAGGGTCAAATCTTAACATTAAATAGTGTTTAATCTTCCTCCAGAATTGGGCTTTAAAATGCAAAAGAATTTTTCAAATTCAACGGGCAGTTACTGAATTAAGCGAGTTTTAACAACAAAAACAAACTCTTCATATTTATTATATTGGTATAGATGAACAGTACATTTTTTTATTTATTTTTTTGTATACCTATTGATTGTTTTTTCAGCCAGTGATTCATGTTCGTAGAATATTGTGGGTAATTGCCTTTTTTTGTTGTGTGCAGTCAAAATGAAGTCGTTGATTCAAGGATGACCCGATTGGGGATCGATTCTAGGAATTTTATGATTAGTATTAGATACTTAGGTATTATAGAATAGACTGGGAATATCACATGATTACAAAAAGCCGTTATTTCTGGTGGTTTCTTGAAAAGGAATACCTACCCCGTTTTTTTTTTGGTGTGGGAATGCACCGAATAACAGGGGTTATTCGGTGATTTCCCGCTCTTGGGCAGAGCGAAAGGGATTGTCAGACTTCTACTGACTAAAAACCACCCATGTTCTTTCTTAGCCCTGTATATCGAGGCCGCTGGCCCTTGCGGGCCCCTCCCATGTTGCTGACGTCTCTTTGAGGCGCGCGTGGAACACGAACGCACCGTCGACACGGCCTGTCGTCGTCATAAGGCGGACGGATGGCGAGCTAGCCCATTACTCACCGTCCACAGGCCCGCGTCTACGGTGGCCGAAAGCCGTCACGTGGCCCCCGACGCCCGGAGCGTCTCCCGCGGGGAATAGCTACCCCTTAGAGGTTTACAAATTTAGCTTATAAGCCTGTACAGGATGATGGACAATCGGTAAAGGATTTCTGCTTTTCCTTCTCTTCAACCATTGACCACCCAATGCTGAGTGTAAATCTCTTTCAAACATTTCCACTTTTAGCTGATTCTCTTGCGGCCACTTTGATGAGACAAACAAAACCTGAGAGAACCAACAGAACCTGAGACATACATATACCTGTCTCAACGTTTGCTGTATCTTTTCAAGTTAACATGTTTGGTGTTTCAACGTTTACCTATTTCAAAGGTATTCTCCCCGCAAAATACTGATCCGCCAGTACTTAGTGTTGCAGGTTCATAAAAGTTTACTCTGTTATACGTAATTGAACCTCTTTTAATTAGTTCCTCGCGGAACGAATTAGTTAATTATGAGACAGTTATTACGATGAACGTTTGATGTATCCATGTCGCTCTGGTATTTCATGCTTGATGAACAGAGGTGCTGCTTTCATGCATTCTGTTATTAAATGGCTGTCAGTGATTTTGTTAGCGGTGAAATGATACGTCTATAAATGTCTTTAGCTTCCTGAAATAAGTAGTTATGTGAACAAAGGCCTCCTTTGCCTTCGTTGTCTTTTTCTTAGATAGCTTAAATAAAATAATTCATGTACTACATCTATGTGATGCAGCAAGCAATTATTTTTTAACCTTTTCCTTAGCATTTGGACTCTGTCGAGTTTGCCTAATATTATATCCCTGTTACTTCTTCTGGTTGCCTATTTGTATCAATATCTTTCTTTGTACAGACAATAACAATCTGTTAAATTTCTTTAATTGATTTTCAACTTTATCGTTAAAACATTAGGTTCGAGGTTGATTGCGAAAAATGTACAGTTTCGAGTACTAAAACTACTACGAGACTTCGTGGCGTCTGTACATAAAAGGTGTAAAAGTACCCTTAACTCAAACGAAGGGCACTTGTTCTCCCCACCACTGCTATATTTTTTTTTGTTCTAGACTATACCTAGGAACCCCCTAGGTTCGGAGATAGCGGTCAAAGTTAAAAAAAAATCACAGCTGTTTTTGTAAATACCTGTTTTACAGGTTTTATCTTTACTTAAATTACCTCTATGAACCGTGTTTTATTCAAAGCATCCACTAGCACAATGTTTTTAGAGTGTTACATTGAGTTTTACCATAAAATATAATTTTGGACCCTAAAAAAAAAAATTATGGTAGGGGTACTTAGTTTGATGTACAGAATGCTTGGTTGACGGTTGTGTTATGGGTCGATTTACACCCTGTATATGTTTTATCTTTGTGTCTTGAACCTGGAATCTTGCCTCCCACGCTAAGTTTATTGATTCACATCGTTAATATCTATTCCAATGCACCCGAACAGTGTGAACGTCTTAATAATGGCTATTGTAACTTGATTTATGTCATCTACCGTTGTTTTGAAAGCCAAAACTATCGAGAAATCGATTGAGAAATTCATAGGAATCGTCCACGCTGTTTTGTTTATATAGTTCTAAAAATAAAAGAGAATTTGTTTGATGATAAAATGGTTGAAAGATTTCGTGTTTAGTGCAAATATTTGTCGGAGATGTCGAAAGCCTTTATATGAACAATGTAAATGACTCTCTTTTTCTTCCTACACACTTTCTGTTTTAGTGTTTTCCTAAATTCTCTTAATTTGGGCATCTTTTTTAGTATCTGATCTAGTTTCTATTGTAAAATATAAAATATCAAGAAGCTTCTGATAGTATTCTTCTTTCAATATTTTCTTTCTTTGGGTTTTGTTTTGTGTCATTTGTTCGATCATTCGGAGCGTTTTTCTCGTCCTGAAGTTTGACAGTTGTATGACTATGTCAGGAAAACCTCTAAACGTTTGATTGAGCAGACTAGGTTTTATGTTTTGAGAATCTTCGTCATCCTCATTTATTATTGTTTGCAAATCTAGCTTTTAATTTGAATTTATATTTTAGCCAATTAATGTTGATGGTTATTTCGACAGTAGCATTTACTTTCATTGGTTTTATTTCGACTGAGCAGTTGCGTCATTAATTGAATGCGGTCTAGAATCTAAGACACGACATGCTAGCCTAGAATTTTGATTTCCGTTTTCTATTAGAAATTCATAGTAATGGACTATATTTCAGGCACGTAATTATTTTCGGAATGGTGAAAGATATTACAATCGTATTGATGTCAAAATTATCGTTTTAAAAACTCTCGATTTTCTTAATTTAAGCCTTCATTATTTAACAAAATTTAACTATTTTTACCCGACTACGGCGAAGCCAAAATGAAGGGTAATGATTTTGGCAGTCTATGTATGTTTACATGTTAGGAACACTAAAACTACTTAAAAAGTTACTGCCGTAACTAAGTGGTAAAATCTAAATACTAAAATCACCCGATGATTAAAGTTTTCAACTATTAATAATCAAATCGTCCAATAAGTGCACTTAGCGGTTAAAATCAATTTTAACAAAGCACAATTATGTAAAGGTAAATGATGCCTAATTAGAAGATGTAAATTAAAAGGATAATCAACAGCTCGTGTTGAGCATCTTCAGTTTCTAAATAACTAGGATTTCGTCAGCATAAAAGATGTGATGACGATTGTTGAAGCCAAGAATCGCTTGTTCTCCCTGTCATTATGATAATTGATTTTGGTAGGACCAAAGTCTTTGATGTCGGAACTAAATTGGGGTTAGTGGGGCATGACATCTGGTTAGGCGTGGAGGTGACCGAAGATGTAAGGTACTGACCGAACGGTGCTTAAGGTTGGGCCTAAGAAACCAACGCCGTGCAAAAGTGCGTAAGGTTAATGATATCGTCAGGGTCGCGGGGAAGGCGTTGGGGGCCACGTGATGGCTTCCGGCCACCGTAGACGCGGGCCTGTGGTCGGTGAGTAATGGACTAGCTCGCTCTAAAAGAGTAATCTTTGGAGTTTCTTGCCGGTTCTTCTGCTTAGGAATCGACCAATGCACCGAACCGTGCCCCCTTTTTTCATGTCAACGTTTTACAAGTGCCCATGTAGGCCTATGTGAAATAAAATATTTTGACTTTGACTTTGACTTTGAAGAAACATGGGTGGTTTTTAGTCAGTAGAAGTCTGATACTCCCTTTCGCTCTGCCCAAGAGCGGGAGGGGTCATTTGATGATTTCCCACCCCCAAAAAAAAAAAAGTTGTCGGGAACGAATTAATGAGAGACAGAACAGAGAACAGCAAAAGAAGAAAGGGCTCCCCTTTTTTTCGGCTGCTGTTCTCTGTTCTGTGTGCCTATACCCAACGGTAGGTGATTCCGGGCTGAAATGCTTAAATGATGAATAATGAACCTAGACCGGCCCGGGGCAGTTCTTTTAGAACATCAACTGCGTCCATTAATTTTATATTCTAAAAATAAAACAACAACTGGTTTATCTAAAACCAAACTCCATAAAATCATCCACATACGAGATAGCGTGTGTACCAACAATTTCTATAAAATTTTCGGCCTACTGCAACCGGTACATACTCACGCGACGACTGACGTTGCAATCTGTACGTAACTATACGAAATCGTTCAGATGTCGGCGATTTATTTGCCATATGCACACATTACCTGCGACTACGACTTGCGAGCAAATCGACGGAGATGTCGAAAGCGAAAATTTGCGTCTATTAAGTCTAGTTTGTTTGGGAGTTTATGAGATGATTGCGGTAATCTTTGTAATGGTAAGTAGGTTGTTAAATATAATTTAGTTGGTTTATTTACAGTACAGCTACAAATCATGCTAATACAATCTATCAAAATTCTTTAATGTATTTTTAACTTTTTTGCTTAAGCATTAGGTCCAAGATTGATTGTAAAAATTTGGCAGTTGTGGGTTGCTTAATATCCTGGCGTCTGTACCTACTATGAGGAATTCTCCTTTCCCGTCGGGGGTGTGTTCAGAAGTTACCGTGGCCTCGACATATAGGGCTAAGATTGAACATGGGTGGTTTTTAGTCAGTAGAAGTCTAACACACCTTCGCTCTGCCCAAGAGCGGAAGGGGTTATTTGGTGATTTTACACACGCCAAAAAAAACAAGGTATTCTCCTTTTATCGTGTGGCTATTACTGGCTATTGTCTAACTGTGAGGAATGAAAAACGCACATAGACATGGAAATAGATAAAAAAAAACTATTCCGCCTTTTAAAATATCATAGAGCATCACACCTCTAAACCTGGAAGTCTGGAACGGTTTGACAGAGGTGTTCATAGAGTAGCTACATCCAGACTTTGCCAATTTGCCAGTTCCAAGTCATAAAAGCGAGCCTATTGCGAAATCCAGATTATGGCCGATTTTGATAATGAATTATGTATTTGGCTACAAGTTACTATCTGCAGATCTTCACAAGGTATAACCAAATTACAATAATAAACTCTTTTATTACACAACTAGCTGTTGCCAGCGGCTTCACCCGCTACAACTCGAAAATTATCCCACAGGAAGATAAAATCGGGATAAAAACTATCCTATGTGTTAATCCAGGTTATAAACTATCTGTGTACCAAATTTTATCCAATTCCGTTTTGTAGTTTTTACGTGAAGAAGTAACAAACATACATACTCACAAACTTTCGCCTTTATAATATTAGTGTGATGTGATGATCAATACTTAAGTACTTACTAAGTCATTTATATTGATAAATGGCCATAATTGATTACACAAGATTAATAATTATTACGTCAAACACCCGGTAACATCCTTAACCAACAAAAATGAACCATTGCTTCCCTCAATCATGACGCAACGAGCAACCAACAAACCAAGACCTGATACAAAGACCAGTTTACTTCAAGAGGCAGGTCCAAGGATATTGGTCTATAATGCTATGCCAATCATGGTTCGGATGTGTGTTGAATTATAAAAGCGACATACTAAAGTGGCCTCTAGGGCTTTATACGTGCAATAATTTTAGGGTTCCGAGTTGTAATAGTTACCGTATAACATCACGCTTGTAATCTTCGAAGGGCAAAACAGAGGTGAACCTAATATCATCGTCGGCCTAGCTTTTTCCCAACTATCTTGGGGTCGTCTCCCAGTCTAACCGGATGCAGCTGAATACAAGTATTTTACATGGAGCGACTGCCTAGCTGACCTCCACAAACCAGTTAATACTAAGTAATACGATACCCTTTGGTAAGACTGGTTGTTAGACTTTCAGGTCACTGAACCTGTAACTACTGCCAAATATCTATATATAGCAGCCGGGACCAACAGCTTAACGTGCTATCCGAGGCACGGAGGAAACTCGGTAAGTTATGGGTGGTCACCCATCCACAGATCAACCTAGGCAAGCATGGCTTAACCTAAAGATCGACCCGAGTGGCAGTTATTATTAAGCCACAAGCTAGAGGTGAACCTAATAGTACACTCTGAATTCGCCAGTTATATTTTAGCACCATAACTGGGGTCAAACCTATTGCCATCAACGCGGCACAAATTCAGAATATGTGGCAGTTAATGAGAAATTCTTGATAAAAAAACCCAATATTACTTTGCCTGACCTGGTAATCGAACTCGGATCCTAGTGCTCAGCAGTCACGCTTGGGACTTCTAGACCACAGACGAAGTCTACTGGGCACCGATCTCCTGTATATGGAAAGCAGTGACATTTTCCGCCTCACCCGGTACATTACCAGTACAACCAGCCCTCGCTTTGTATAAGCTTCCCGTACAATGAGATATCAGTTTAATTTGGATTTCTTTGATTGGTCGTCATGTTAGTGGTCGTCACAAGTCTTCGAACATTAATATATGGTTTAATATTGTTTTTTTTTCTAGTTTTACGGTCAGTGACATTAATTTTTCGGTCAATAACTTGGTGTATGATCTGACATTCGCCCACTTGTGTATATGATAAATTGATAGTAGCAGCTGTATTGAGTCTTGCTTTAGGCGATTGTGATCACGTGTTGACAATTAATCATTTAAATCTGTAGAGAACCCCTACTTAAAGAAGAGAATTGTGATGAGTAATTAAAAGTACTTTGTCGGGGCAAAAGATTATTTCAGATGTGAATAGATTTTGCCATACTTTTCTTGTTTTTGATTTAGAAGGAAACAACTACACAATTTCGTATAAGAAATAGTTTGAGCACGTGTTGCAATACTTGTATTTTTGGAACCTACATAGAGATAATACTCAAAAAACTTTAAAATCGACCAAAAATCATAAAAACAAAGTCTTCATCTGCTTACCCGTTTCCTCTAGTTAGAGCTGAAAGAATGCTATCACACTAATATTATAAAGGCAAAAGTTTGTGTGTATGTTTGTTACTTCTTCACGCAAAAACGAATGAACGGATTTGGATAATATGTGGTACACAGATAGTTTATAACCTGGATTAGCACATAGGATAGTTTTTTTCTCGATTTTATCTTCCCGTGGGATAATTTTTGAGTTGCAGCGGGTGAAGCCGCTGGCAACAGCTAGTTATCTAACAAAGCTAAATTGTATCACCGAAAAAAATATAGTCCTCCAAGAAAAAATAACCCGGTAGGAACCGTGTTCCTGATAAGTAAAGATGAGTTACACTAGTATGCAAAACACACGATCACCAATTACTTTGTGTAACAACAAAAAACGAACAAACAGTACTAACATATAACTTATCCATTATATTAAACTTATCTTCCGCATACATCACATTATGGGACATTGGCCTCCCATTTAGGCGCGACATCTTAAAAATATTGTCCAATAAATATCTTTAAACCGGCAGAACCAGTAGAATTTTGCGCATTTCTGAGTAATAATGCTGTCAATTTCTTTTTACCCGACTGCGGCGATGCCCAAAAGGAGGGTTATGTATTTGGCGTGTATGTATGTCTGTTTCTTTGTTCCCTCACAACTCCTAAACGGATGAAGGGATTTGAATAAAATAAACGTCGTTAGATTCCGTGTTGATAGCGCAAGTGTCACTGGAAACATTAAAATTAAAAAGCAAAGAAAAATTGCGGATTTTGGGGCCATATCGCAGATTTGAAAAAAATAATTCGTTACCATCGAGTAGGGTTATCAAAATAAAGGTTTTTAAAAGGAGTTTACAAGAATATACACTTATATGTTTAAAAGAAATTCAAAGTCACAAATCCTCTAAATAAACACAAAAGTTAAATCAACTGTGAAGAACTTTACGCGACCAACGATAGAACAAACACAAAATTAGAAGAATAAGAAGAAGAATTAAAAAGCTAGAAATAAAAAAGAAGTAGATAAAAAACTAAAAAACCCGACTGAAAAAGCAAAAAACAAGCACATTTTAAATTAAATTAAACAATACTTGGAAGCAGGCGGGGTTCATTTAAATATTTAATTATGAAATGAAAATAGAATGGACCCCGCCTGCTTCCAAGTTGTTTTCTAACTACTTTTTTTACTAACTTGTGTCCGCGACTTCACCCATGTGGATGTTGAAAGTTATGTTATGGAAGTGTACTCATCATTTACTGCCCTTGTCTCGTATTATTTAATTTTGAGGTCGATAAACACATTTTATTCTGTCAATACACTATCATTTCCTCCTTGTCCTATTTATTTTTATTTTATCAAATAGGAACAACAAACAGCTACATTATGGAATATTTCCACAGCGCTGTTCACAGATTACCATTAATTACTTAAATTTTAATTGCTAGGAAAGAAGCTGGTCATGCAAGACAGTTAAAATATAAAAATACAAAAAAAGAAGAATTATCTAACTTCTTCTTCTTCTTCTTCTACAACCTTTCACCACCCAATGCTGAGTGTAGGACTCTTCTAGCGCACGCTTCTCCTTATTATCTAACTATGCGTACTAAATTATGTAAATGCTAGATTATATGGATACAAATGATAATATTAATTAATCAATCAAAGGACTTAAGCGATTTCGAAACTTGTATGGGAACAACAAGTTTCGAAATCTGTGAATGGAGCATGCAAATATGTCTATGTGTTCGAGTTTTATTATTTTATTATATCAAACCTACCATTCTAACCTACCAAGCCATCATACCTTCCCTTCCCATACCGTCTAGAACAAAAAATGATCGCAGTGGTGGGGAGAACCAGTGCCTTTCGTTTGCGTTAAGGGTACTTTTACACCCTTTATACCGTGTTTATATTCATCACTCTTTTAGTCTTCGTTTCAGTTCGTCTGTCCTCATCACATGCCAAGTCCACGGCTTGTTCGTGATTCATCGGCGAAAACTTTCTTGCAAAACTTTGGTTACTCACTGCAGTTGCGAAAGGGTTAAAATTGGTAATTGTGGTGTAAATAAATTGTGGCATTTAAGGGTCAGTAACGATATTTGTGTGTTCTAAGGTAGCTATAAAACTGATTCAGATATGGATTTAGGGTGTACTCCTTTAAGAGAATAAATGAATTTTATATTAAAATAGGTATTCGTTTAGTTTAGTAACGTTTGTAATTAAATTAAACCCAATTATATGTTGCATTAGCATCGATAATAGTAAGACACATCGATAATTTCTATCGATATTTTTTTATATCCTCACAACCCTAGGAATGTCAGTTTGACGTATGTCGCAGAGATCAAGCTATCTTTTAAGTAGTGTTGTTATCTAGGCTGTTTAGTTGGCTGGCTTCCAAAGTCTGTTACATTTTGTAATCTTTTGTAGCATTGATAGTCAGACTGCAGCATCTTATTATCGATTTTGCAACATTTGTTAATTTCCTCTTTATCTAAATGCTAGTAGATATCCATTTTCAGAATTTGAATAGGGGATCCGACAAAAAAAAACTAATTAGTTCGTCAGACAGATTTCCAAAAAAAAATTAACACATATTTTTTCTTTTTTCATAATTATAAATAAAAAATGAAGACGACACAGTGCTTCTTTCAAAAGGTTTCAGTGTCTAAATAACTGCGGTACTCAGAGATATTTAATAATTACTTAAGCCGTCACTTAGTAAAGATTTGACATACTTTTGTATGGCAAAACTGTCAAAACCTTTACTAAGTTATGGCTTAAATAATCATTAAAGCTCTCTGAGTGCGGCAGTAAGTGCCCTACCTGAGTACCCATAGGGAGACACAGATTTATCTTAAACACCTTTCGCAGATATCAAGCCGGACATCTATAAAATGTCGAACATTTTTACCACTGCTGCAGTCCAAGTGTGGGATAGTTTCTGCTATAGCTACAGATAAACGTTAAAAGTTTATAAATAACTAGAATATTTTAACATGTTTTCAGCCTTATTTTAGGGCCCAGTTTCCTTATGAATCATTGTACGTTCTTATTAAAATTTGGATAGTGTGAACTCAAAGGGTAACACTATTGCAAACAAAATGAAGCAACATTGTTTGCTGCTTTTTTTCAGCATGATAATCCAAATAATTGGCTAAAAACAGGTGCATACATGCTAAGTGTATCAACACTGATCGATGTGTTACGGTCCGGAAAGTGATTAATGTGATTAACACTACCTTGCGGTTATTTTCGCAGAATTTTGCGTAGGTTAATGCTCGGAAAATGGTTTGATTTGATTGTATTTGTTCTTCGAAAAGGAATTTTATTTCAGTAGGAAAAAGGATCAATATTAAATAGCTGCCTGTTGGAAAATAATACACGGGTGTAAGGGATATCGAAGCACCCCGTCGGGGCAGCGGGTTCGAAAGAGATACCACGGCTTCGACACAAAGGGCTAAGAAGGAACATAGGTGGTTTTTAGTCAGTAGAAGTATGACACTCGCTTCCACTCTGCCCAGAACAGGAGTAGTCCGTGTAGTATTTCAAACTATCCAAAAAGGTATATCGAAGCACAAACTCATTAACTGCCTATTCTTTCCGCAACCATGTTGGGGACGGTTTCAATCGGCTACAGCTAATACCAACAGTTTACATGGACAAACTGTTGCCATGAATTCAAGAATCATGCACATCACAACAACGTAGAAAATTTTCGGTAGAGGTACATTTTGTGAACTAGGAAAATGCCCGCTCATCTTTTGTTTTTGTTCGCGTTCGAAATTCAAGATTTGATAAATAAATTTAATATGACAAACAAAAAAAAAACTCAACTCAAAATTCAAAGCATTTATTTCAATTAAACCATTACTGGCACTTTTGAATGTCATAAGAACAATTCATAAAACAAAACTACGAAAAACTACGAGTGCAATACGTCATTCCGAAAGCCACCACGCCGAACCACACGCCGCCGAATGCCCGCAACGACGAACACTGCAAGCAAAAAAGCACGCAGCGACGCACACCGCAACAACGAATGCACGAGACCTCGAATCACGGAACAACGAATGCACGCCGCAACGCGCAACCGCCGCCCCGCGACCCGGAGCGTAACGTGACCGGTAGCGTCCTTCGTGCATGACATTATGATCAGAATTTAATATGAACTTTTGAGGAACTTATGTGACGTCATTTGTCTTGATCAGCATTCTAAAAAGATGGTATGATTGTCTTGTAGTAAGTATCGATCGAATAACTGTTGATCAGATAAAGTTTTTGAGAAATGGGATTAAATATCCTATTTTTGACAGCAAAAGCTATAATGAGAGTTGAGAGGGTTGACTATGTTTTGAGACACGATTACGAGGTCACGAATTATTGTGAATTGAAACTATTATTATTATGTAAAGTCACAATTTGCCTACTCCTATCAGAAGAAGGGAAGGGAATATGAATCTTTTTTCAATAGTTCGATTTTCCTCGCATCCAGCTCAGCGGTTTATAAAAATGTTAATAAACTGAAAAGTAAACAAAAGTTAGTTTGTTTAACAAACTACCAAAATCATCAAGATACAGTTACCTTAGCCATAAAAACAATAAATAACAGAGTCCTTGATCGGTCATCAATCCGTTGATGACTTGCAAGCGGAGCGAAAGTTCTAACAGTATCAAAATACTCAAATCTACGCGGATATAATATGTAGCCAAAGTGCTTTAGACTAAAACTAACAAGGCGAGCCAAAAGGAACATTGTAATATTTACATACCGTGGTGTGATGACCTAAAATCTGCGTAAAACTTTAGAACTAGGGATGAGATAGAATGCGAGGCCGAATATTCACATTTTGTTGAACGAATACTACGTAGAATGTAAGGAAAAGACACGTTCCACCGATCCCAATTAAATTGGCACGAGATTGATAAATCACCTTGTTTTCCACGTAAGGGTATATAAACCACTCGTCGATGCTGCGGGTTGTTCGCAAGAGATACCGCGGCCTCGACATAAAAGGCTAAGAAGGAACCTGGGTGGTTTTTAGTCGGTAGAAGTCACACACTCCCTACTGCTCTTCCCAGAGCGGGAGAAGTTGTTTGATGATTTCCCAATCTCCAAAAAAAAGGGTAAATAAACCAAGGGTGAAAACACTCATATTTCACCAACTACACCCACTGTCATTTGTGATCGGAGGTTACCATCATCCATCGTCTTGGCATCAAATTCAGATAGGACTGGACCGACTGGACGTAATAAAACTAAAGGAAAAACAAAAACGAAAATCTGTTCTGTGGTACGAATCCAACATGCGCAGTAATCACTTTTGTGAAGACTAAAAGAAAATAAGTAGCAAATAATATTAGTCTCATCATTTCTAATTGATACCTTATGAAACCACTCAGTGAAGTTGCATCTCTTGAATATTAAAATGTCAGTGTATTCTAATTTACTAAATACATATTTTTACTATGATCAAGCCATAAGAGGCGGAAGTTTTAAGTGTGTTTATTACTTCTGCCCTTGTTTAAAGAAATGATGTATACATCTCATTAATGTAAATAGTTTCTCTTGCACTCAAAATCATAAATATCATCAATGGGTCAGCCTAACACACAACAGTCTTAAACCCAGCAGAAACTGCTACAAAACAGACCATTCCATTAAGAATCGCCAATTGCACGGTGTTCTGCTTGATCCTGATCTGTAGGGCTAGTGCGTATCTTTTAAATGTCAGTGGCTATCATATTGTTTATGGATAAACTATCAAATTGGTTATGGTTTAGTACAAAATGGAACCATCTGGCAGTAATTGATAGGCACTATAGGTTAGCCACTGTCATTTAAATGATAAGCAATAGCCCTGCTGTTCTTTACCACTAACGTTCTGAAATAGAAGAAGTTCTGCCATGCAAGTTTCGATATCTTCAAAACTTTGGCTGTAAAACATGATGTTTTGTTGCATATTTCTGGCCATGAAGTGAATTTCATCCTTTTCGCTTAACAATGTCTAAACGTAGTTGTAGTAATGCTAAGAATGTTTCATGAAACACATTTGCTTTCCAAAAACTATGATAGAATTTACCTAATATTAAAATATTGAACCAAAGCCGAAAGCCGTATAGTTCACGCAGCTAGCCCATCCCTAGCTAAAGCCCAAACTTCACGGAAATCAATACCTTGCCTACAACATTTAGACAAAGGCATACGTCATCGGGTACCGGTTTGACCATTGACTAAGTGACTGACTGTCCGTTGCGACATTGAATAGCTGGTTTTATAGTAATTATAGGAACGGCTGGAATGTTCGCGGGTTTTGTAACTGCGTTTTTAATTGTTGGAGGATTTCGATTCGGTTGTCTTCGATGTTTTACGGTAACCTAGACATATTTTGTAGTTTTTGTTTAGTAAATATTGACCAAACAATATTCAAATATGATACAGAATGTACTTAATCAATAGATGGTAAGTTTTAGGGCCTGTTGCACCAATTGGTCAACGATTTTTATTTATTAATTCTGTTCTAAAATTGATGAAAATCACAAAGTTATTAACTTAAAAAATTTATCTCGGCAATCCAAGGTATAACTTGTGATGTTAAAAATAGCACAGAATTTTTCTTGAATGATTCATGATAGAATGCTCATAATTATCTGTGTAAGCGGTGCTCCAAGATAAATCTCGCAGATCACCATATAGTGAAAACTAATTACCATATTAATCTGACTTTTTACTTTTACGTGTTATTAGCGATACGATAGAATCGCCAGAGTGTTAAATTATGCTGTAAACGAGAACGCGGATTTATTCTTTCATTGATACTACGCGTTGGTATGTATTCTAATGAGGCTACTACGGATACGGTTAGTAGCTTAATATGCTTACGTTGTGTCATATAAAGGTATAGTTACTATGTTAGTTCTGCTTCACTTAAAGAGTAAAGGAAACCTGATCACTCCAGGGATGCAGTGATATCCTTCTGCAAAACCATAAAGTTGCTGAAGGATGCTGCGGAAAGAGTGAGGGGAACTCTCGCCCATCCCACAGCAGGCGCACCGAGCGTCGGCCGAGGGCAGATAACGCCCTCTTTCGATCCCCCTAAACACATCCACGGGCAGCGGATGCCGCTTTAGACCCCGCTGTCCCCGACATAAGTGCTCTGGGCAGAGGACATCGATTAACGATTTCCACATCAAGTAAAAAAAGATAATCTTTCGGATCAGAATTATGGACACTCATCTCGTCAATGTATGAATACATGATGTTTGTTACTATTTCATGACAAAACTATAGGCCGGATTTGGACAAAATTTGCCACAGAGATAGTCTGGACAAAAACATAGGGTACTTTTGCGTAGTATCAGGTAGTGTACTCCCGTGGGATAATTACTGAATTAGTTCATAATCAATCTAAACGTGCTGTTGTGTTATTCATCAACGTAATATAACGTAACCTAACGATGCTACACAAAGACTGTCCTTTCTCAAGTGGCTTAGAATGAATATTTTATAAGTGAAATGCGTTGCAACGGATATGCAATATTAAGTTATAAACATACGGTAATGGAACGTGCGTGTGTGCAAGTGAGAGGTGCTTATGTATGAGTCATGTGTGGGAGTAAGAGGTGTGACGGGAAATTATGAAATCAGGTGCAGTACTTGATGGTGACGTGTTGATGAAAGGATATTGAGTTTATGTTTTATGAAGCCGGTTAAAGGAATAATGAGGGAAGAGGCTTAGCGCAATTTAAAAAAAAATCGTTGCCTACACTAGGAATTTCTCCTGTATCATGGGTAGTTACAAACATTTCAACTCACATGCACAAATACCTGGGTATTTGACATACACACATCAAAAGTGTCTAGGGATCAAGCATTTTTATGCGGATTTCTTGAGATTGAGATGTGGCTTTGTAATAAATTTATGATTTTATAAATTTATATGGATCCTTTTTGGTGCATTTCATAATTTGAATCAGGAACTGTGAATCAAATTCGAGTAAAAGATGAAAATCAGCTGTCAATATTTTCCCTATAAAAACATACAACGCATTGAAGACATTATTAGTGCTACTGTTTCCCTACTACTGATTAAAACCAACGTTATTATGGAGCGGCGACGTCATTTAAGCAGGGAAGAAATGCTCAGAGCCGTGGGAATGATAGAAGCTGGTTCCCGGCAACGTACTGTGGCTTTAGCTCTGAATACAAGTCAGAGTGTTATCAGTCGACTTTGGACACGTTACCGAAGCACTGGTACCGTGGCTGAGCGCCATGGAGGACGGTATCGCTGCACCACACGGACACAAGACCGATACATTCAAATCTTAACTCGAAGAGCTCCAACAATAACCGCCATGATGTTAGCCGTGAGGCTTCATCACTCTTCAGGGAACTTAATTAGCGACCAAACAGTCAGAAACCGCTTGCATGAAGTGAACCTTCATTCCCGAAGACCGCTACGGGTACCACCTATAGCAATGCACAATCGTAGGATTCGATATCAATGGGCTCTTGAACACAGAAATTGGGCAGAAGAACAATGGCGTTTCGTGTGCTTTTCTGATGAGTCTCGTTTTGGTATGAGACCGGATACAAGACGTATACGACACTGGAGAACCCCTGGACGCCAACAGCGATTAAAATCCTGCCAGGAAGTCCATCCTTATAGTGGTGGAACCATCATGGTATGGGCGGGTATTTGGATCGACGGAAGAACTGAGTTGATTTGGATCAGAGGCAACCTCAACGCTCAAATTTATGCTGAGACGATTGTATCAGACGTCATCGTTCCTCTACAAGTGCAAATCGGTCCCTTATTTCAGTTAATGCATGATAATGCACGACCGCACACCGCAAGAGTTGTAAGACAGACTCTCGCCGCAGCTAACATCAATGTCCTGCCCTGGCCTGCTCAGTCGCCAGACTTGAACCCGATTGAGCATGCATGGGATATGCTACAGAGAAGAGCTCTGCCGAATATGGAGGGTATCCAGTCGCAAGAAGACCTTTTTTTGTTGTTGCAACGAACATGGGCGGCCATTCCACAGCGTGATTTGGATGAACTCATTTTGAGTATGCCAAACCGATGTTCTTGTGTTGTTAGTGTTCGCGGTAGAAACACGGATTATTAATTGTTTAAGTTACCCAATAAAATTTTAAAGAAACTGTTATTTCAGTCTTTTTTTCAAACTTTAATGTTAGTGGTTCAAATGTCAAAAATCCTTTTATTAGGAAAATGGCAAATTTCTTTATTAATGCAAAGGTGACTTGGTTTATCGTTACTGTGACAAACGAAAACACTTTATTTGATGAATCCTTAAAGAAAATTTTAATTAATATCAATCAGGAGAAAAGTTATTGCAAAAATATATGTTGATCCCTAGACACTTTTGATGTGTGTATATCACACTAATATTATAAAGGCGAAAGTTTGTCAGTGTGTGAGTGTGTATGTTTGTTACTTCTTCACGTAAAAACTACTGAACTGGATAAAACTTTTGGTACACAGATAGTTTATAACCTGGATTAACACATAGGTGTAAAGTTTTTATCCCGATTTTATCTTCCCGTGGGATAATATTCGAGTTGTAGCGGGTGAAGCCGCTGGCAACAGCTAGTATTAGATATATGTCAAATACCCAGTTATATATATATTATTTGATTATCTGTAGGCCATACAAATAGAAACAACAACAACAATAATAACTCACTATAATAACGTTAACTGGTATGTAATGTATTAATTATTGAAAAAAATAATTTTGGGTCCGATTAATGTCAAAAGGCTCGTCTCCAATTACATAGGGCTTAAATATTTAACTGTAAATGTGGGTGTAGGTACTATGGGTACACCTCTAACTAAACCTTTTTTTTTTTTTGGCGGGTGGAAAATCATCAAATAACCCCTCCCGCTCTTGGGCAGAGCGAAATTCCGAGTGTCAGACTTCTACTGACAAAAAACCACCCATGCTCCTCCTTAGCCCTATAAGTCGAGGCCGCGGTAACTTGTGAACAACCCGCAGCCCGCCTCTACCTAACCCTTCAGAGGACTTCGTGGCTGCTACTAGCCAAGAAATGCCTGATTCAAAAACCCAATAACACTTTCAAATCAAACCCAGCACTTCACGTTCAGCAGTCGCGCTTGCCACTACTCAACCAAAGATTCAGTATTTTTTAGCGAACAAGAGAGACAGGAAAGGACTCTTGTTTTATGTTTACATGCCTCCCAAATTACCATAAACATTCTTATTAATTTAAAACGCCTTGAACGAAAGCAAAAGGCTTTCGACACTCACAAATTAATATGAACACTGGGTATGTAAATCGGATGGCATTCGGTTAGTGGGTCAGACGACCGGTCGGGTCGGTCAGACCCTACTCCGTCCTATAATACACGAGTTGTTATTTTTACGATCTTTTTACGTTGGTATGTGTTATCTATTATGGTTGTATTAAAGTAACTGGGTTTGGTAAGTTAGGGAAATTGGAATAGGGGATCGGACTGAGTCAAAAAATATGATTCTAATTAGTCCGTCATTTAGATTATCGAAAAATATTGGATACGTGTTTTTTGTTTTATCAAATTAATAAAAATTGACGAAGAAAAGACGCGTCAAAGATTAAGTGGGGGGTTGTGACGTCATATGTAGGTTAAAAATGTACTATCATGTGACGTTTTCGAAGAGTTTACGAGTTTTCGAAGCCCTGTATCATCTTCAGTTTTTGTTTGTGTGAAAAAATAAAAAATACGTGGCCAATATTTTTTGGAAATCAATCTGATGGACTAATTAGATTTTTTGGATCGGACAGAAAAAAACTAAGATAAGGTATGATGTGGAGTCTTTGCCTAGGACGAACGACCCGTGGACTAACTGGTTTGTATAGGCCATGTAGGCAGAGGCTCTACATCAAATACTGGTATTCAGTTGCACCCGGGTAGGCTGGAAGCCGACCCTCAAATAGTTGGAAAAGGTTAGTCAGATGATGTAATTATGGATAAGTGGTTCTCCGGGATTTAATGTTCTCCAAGAATTCATCTAAAATTTTTCCTCCTTCACTTTGAAATCCCCACGTTTGGCGTCGTTTTAAGAGGCAAGATAAGGTTCGGTGATTTGAATAAAAATATAATATCTCCCATGATTAATGGATGCAAATCTAAGCTTTAAAGACGTAAAATTTAATAATAACAATAATTGACTAACTTTCTTTCTCACATAATCTTTAGAAGCTGCTCAGTGACTTTCGCGAATATATTGATCCTGACTTTGAATTTTAATTGAAGTCAATAAACTTAAAATTCTGGTTTTCGATTCAAAGATCGGTAACAAAACATATTTTCCCAAATATATTCGTCAAACGTGATTTGTGCTCTCATGAGAAGAATTTGGTCACTTTCGTTGTCGGCTTTACAAAACGCTCTACTTTGGTTTTACCAACTACCTAATAGGGTATTTTACCAAAAACACTAATTAGTCCGTCAGATAGATTTTCAAAAAATATTGAACACGTATTTTTTCTTTTTTCACATAAACAAAAAATAAAGACAAAATAGTGCTTCGAAAAGTCGTGTCAAGTCGTGTGACGTCACTCATGATCTTTGACACGTTTTATTTTCGTAATGTTTTATTAATTTGATAAAACAAAAAACACGTATCCAATATTTATCGATAATCTAACACACGGGCAAATTATTATTTTTTTAGTGATGTTTACACGACTTTTTCAAGTTGATGTTTACATCTGGTAGGAGTTTTTTCGATGTTATGCTGTAAAAGTAAATAATTTATTTGAATTCAGTCATTATTCTCTTGTTTTTTTTTTTTAGGCGGGGTGGGAAATCATCAAATAACTCCCGCTTTTGGGCACAGCGGAAGGGAATCCCCGACTTCTACTGACTAAAAACCACCCGTTTCTTTTTAGCCCTTTGTGTCGAGGCCGCGGTATCTCTTTCGAACAACCCGCAGCCCCGACTGGAGCATTCTCTTGCCCTTATCCTTTATTCAGTACGTACATTATTTACCAACTGAAATAAAATTTAAAAAAGATGTAGGCGTATAATTTTAAATTTCCCTCGAAGAGTATCCCAGCAGCGCGAGCGGGCACATTAATAGGCTGATGATGGTGATGTAGGCGTATAAAAATGGGATAACTGTTACAGAGCGTTAAAAAAAATTGTCTATTTCACAGTCAATAAGAGAAGGCTGGTTGATTGGTCACGGGAAGACTCGACCAACCGCATATAATAATATAATTAAAAATGTTGTGTTTATTCTACAGCGAACTATTTCATAATGATAAAGTACACTTACCACTTACCGTGTTTTATGTTAGTTAGTTAGGGGGGGGGGGGGGTTGTAGTTTAGCGTAGGGGAAAGACAAAGGGCCAAAAAGGAACACGGGTGGTTTTTAGTCAGTAGAAGTCTAACACTCCCTAGGGCGGGAGGAGTGGTTTGATGATTTTCTAACCTCCAAAAAAAGGGGGTTTCAAGTAGTCTTTTTTAGAGTAAAGTCAATTTAGGTCCTCAACCAAGCATACAATTCTTGAACAATTCATGATTCCAACACTGCAAAAAGTATGTAAATGAGATGATTTTCATTACCCGTAAAGATCTGCAATACAATATTAAGTAATCTCAACGCAATTATTATAGATCGCATTGATCTTGTTGTAAGCTGCAATAATTATACAGCTGGAAGTTATTTTAATGCTTGTTTTAATTGATCGTAAAAATATTAAGGTAACTTTGCCTTTGTTGAGGTTTCGTAAAGTTGCATGTGATGGATGTGGAAATATTTAAGGTTTTTGAGAGGCTAGCTAGATAGCTCAGTGGTTGAGCTGTTGTAATGGTGGAAGAGAGGAAAAGTTTGTTTCCGATTCGTATCTTTATTGTAATATATTCACTGCCGAGATGTAGTGACTGACTGAAGTGTTATAGTACTATGTGTGTACAGCTTGTTAGCCATATAATAATATGACTACAATTTTATTAAATTAGAGCAAACCTATAATCTTTTATCTTTCCTTCTCTGTATTACAAAAGGCTTGCCTTGCATTGCTTTCAGTTAATATTAGGTATTTTATGATACATCCCCTGTTTTGTTGGTCTAGTCTACAAAAGGCCGACTGCTGAGCATGGCGTTTTAGTTCGATTGCCAGGTCGGGCAAAATGTTATTGCGTTGAGCATCAGAAATTTCCCAGCAGGAGCTACAAACCCTTTTCTCTTGGGGGTTGGGAAATTATCAAGTAACCTCTCCAGCTCTGGGCAGAGCGGAAGGGAGTGTCAGACTTCTACTGACAAAAAACCAGCCATGTTCCTTCTTGGCCCTTTGTGTCGAGGCCGCGGTATCTCTTTCGAACAACCCGCTACAAACCCTGGACTCGTTATCGGTTGATAGCAATAGGACATTTTTATTTTGTATTTCTTGTAGCCACGGATCCCGGGATCGGTGGAGACAATCCCGACTTGGTGTGTGATCCGTTGGGATTAAACACAAAAAGTTGTCCTATCGAATGACAGTGTGTCTAGTTGGGGTTTTTATTCACAATTTTCCCAACGAGTCACACTGTGACATGTTACAGTGTGACTGGTTGGGAATAGCTCTCTAATTTATTTGGAATTTGCTCGACATGCCTCCTTCTATATTTATAGTGATTATCAAATCATCTCGGTAGTCACCCCCAAACCATTGTATTATCTTGTAAGTAGTCCATCCATGGTGAATTACATTTCCATTTACTGTTATTTTTAACGTCCATTTCTCTTTGTTACAGATAAACTCCTGTGGAAGTGAAAACAAGATACGTTAAGTGTTAAATAATGTTAGTAAAAATAAGTGTTAATAGTGCATAATAATAATAATAATAGTGTGGATGAATTATCATAGTGTTTTGTGTTGTGTGAGTGTAGCTTGTAATAATTGCAGTCAAGATGATGACCTTGTATAGAACCATCAAGGGTACCAGCACGATGAAGAGGAAGAAACGGGAGAGGTATGTCTTCTTTCTCTTTTTTTTGTGATTCTGTTTTGGTTGTATAGTGAGCGTTACCATGGTAACCGTTCTTGGCTCCTCTGCATGGACATGATTCTGGTTGTTCACTCTGCAGATCAGCAGAATATGACTGTGACGAGAAAAGGTTGGTTTGAGTCTAGGCTGAGGTTTTAATACTGAACTCTAGAGAACGCCTGTATTTAACACTCTCGTATGTCACGCGGTTTCACCCGCTTAGTTCCCGTTCCCGTGGGAATACAGGGATAAAAAGCCTATGTTACTTAGGGTGAATTTAGCTTTCAAATGGTGAAAGAATTTTTGAAATCAGTCGCAGTAGTATTTGAGTTTATTCATTACAAACATACACACAAAAATACAAATCTTTCCTCTTTATAATATTAGTGTAGATAAAAATAATGCAGTTTTCTATTGTTTTCGTTTTACTTGAAAACACGATCAAAATAACCTCACACATACAGCCTAGACAAGTAATTGTAATGACTGTCAAAATGACAGACCGGGGGACCAAAAGTCTTTAAGTAACAATTTTCATCGAAAGTAACAGTACTCCTAGGCAACAGCCTGCATGCGCCTGCGCAGCACCGCGGCGCCGCTACTCAACTAACGGGACCGGCGTGAATCAACTGCACCGTTTCACTTTTACTTTAGTCTTGACGCTTGACAGATAGTTCAACCGTCTAACGGTAGATGGCGTTGGTTCAAGCTGGCTACAATTACAGCAATAGTGTAATAAAAAAGATACCTAGTGTTTTGAATTTTTAGGGTAAAGTTTTTGGGAAGGTAGAATGAAAGTAAGTAAGATACTATAGACAGGATTGCAGTTTTATAATCTGACTGACTTTATGTATTATTAACAAAATGGTTTTCTTCTTATTTTTATCCGACTTCCAAAAAGGAGGAGGTTCTCAATTCGTTTGTATGTTTTTTTTGTATGTATGTTTTCGGATTCCTCCGTCATTAATGAACCGATTTTCAAAATTGTTTTTGTATTCGATAGAGTATACTTCCGAAGTGGTCTCATTGTCACCAGGTCAGGATCTGATGATGGAAACCCTGAGAAATCGAGGGAATCTCTCGAATTTTATAGGCATACATAAAGTTTTTCATATATTTTTGAAGCTATTCGAGTTTTTGCGCCTGATAATCATAATCTCATGTGGCTGCGCTGATTATGGAAGGAACCACTCCTCAACGGTATGGCGTTGAAAGAAACTCGTTTTATACTATGTTTAGTGATAGTGATAACAGAAATCTACCTAGGCACAATATTACACACCTTGTCACTATGATGAATTTCCCAGTGTTTTTTTTTCAGTTCTAAAGATTAGTAGCTCGTGTTTAAAAGGTCAATAACACTAAACTGACCATTATCTATCTCCAAACATCTGGACAGTACCTAACTGACAGGCAGTATTAGCGTCTTAATAACAAAACATACAGAAGATATAACTCAATTATGTTTTTGCATGAAAGTAATTAGTTTTGTTGAATACGATATGATCGGAGATTGTGGTGTACGTCGCTTGTGATGCTGATGGATTGGGAAGCGGTTAATTGTCCATTTTGTCTTATTTGGACTTATTGTTAGCAGCAGATATTGCTGTATAAGTAGTACCACAAGTAGGATACACTATTGCGGACTGCTTGCTTTATTATCAGTGATAGGAATAGGTAGTGCCTATTAGCCTAAACTTCGAAGAACAGAGACAAGAAACGGAGACTTCCTTAGGACTAAATTATTTCCGGCACATCTGTCTCGAAATTTCGAGACAACACATAAATACATTAAAAAAAAATGTTATTTGGAATAAGTAATTCGTCTATATTTACCTAAAGTTTGCGACTAGATATATCATAATAAAATAATAACATACACAGTCGGTACAACCATAAAATTTTCTGAATTTTATAGACAAACTTTAGATAAATATAGACGAATTACTTATTCCAAATAACACATTTTTTTAAATGTATTTAAGTGTTGTCTCGAAATTTCGAGACAGATGTGCCGGAAATAATTTAGTCCTAAGGAAGTCTCCGTTTCTTGTCTCTGTTCTTCGAAGTTTAGGCAAATAGGCACTACCTATTCCTATCACTGTTTATTATACATAACATTACACCTGTAATCTCCGAAGGGTTGGTCAGTGGACTATGACAGTCGAACAAGCTTATAAGTATACAGCCAGCTAACTTACTTTTTACTTTTAAGATTATACAGATACATTTAGAGACTAATGCCAAAAATTGCAATAAATATTTTCAGTGTAATAGAATTTAAATTTTTTTTTTGCCAGTTATGTTATGTTAACACTTTGCCCGATCCGGGAATCAAACCCAATCTTCGACTCTATAAGATAATCATGTGTCACCAAACGCTCCACGGACTCATTGTTGTCCAAAGAATCTGAGGTGTACCTACTACCTACTTAGTCGTTTTTGGCCCTATGACCCAGACCCCTAGGTATATCTAATTAATCTCTTTAACCTATCATGATTTCATCAAACACCTTGGTTTATTTCTGGGTGTCAAATTAGTCATTGGTATAATAATAACTATTATTGAAGTTCTTTATTTATTCTACTAATTGCTATTAATATTTCTTATTACATACTACAGAGTATTATTATAAATAGTTTCCGTCAGTGTCAATCGCACAATACGGAACAAATCTAACTAAACGAACCAAATTATCTTCAAACTTAGACATATTATTACATTTGGGACTGACAGAGTTCAAGGTTGAGCGGCACTAATTAACAGTGTACAATTAATCAATGGTTGTTGTTAAATGGTCATTACATTTGTGTTGAAAGGTATCGATTACAATATTGTATTATCTGTTGGGCGTTCAGGAAGTGGTGATATAATGATGTGGTTAATGCTGTAATCGTTGTAATCAAAAGCTAAATAAAAAAGGTAAAGCTGTGAAAAGAAAATAGTACCTTTGATATTTAAGTCACGGTTTTCATCAAGACTTAAGCTACTCTTCAGAACCAATTTAAAAGTTGTTAGTTTCAATACCTATGTATATTACATATTTTGGAAAGACGTTTGTACTCCTTCCGCTGAACTACGAAAAATAAAATAAAAATATTCACAGTAACATCTACACTAAATTATAAAGTGGAACGATTTGTCTGTTTGTAACGAATTAACTCAAAAACTGCTGGACCGATTTCAAAATTTATTTTACCAATTCAGTCCCTGAGTAGTAAAGACTATATTTATTACAAGCTCAAAAGATAATGTCCACCGGGAAGCCGGGATGGGCTGCTAGTGTTTAAATAAAACTGTTGTCTCCTAGGATATTTTTGCAGAACATCCGTGGCTATGCAATGGGTTTTTACTCACACATCAAATAGTTTGTTAAACGGATACCAATTCTTATTTAATCGAAACAAACACCGAACTGACTCACCATCTAGCTACCGGTTACTGCCAAAAATCCCAATTTTATATCTTCTCGATTAGCATTCAGTGAGCGATTGAATCGAGTCATAAAATCACGATGATCGAGTCAAATTGGGTTGTAGTTAGTGTGCGAGGTGCATCACTAGAATGCAAGCAATATTTTATGCTATACCTTGCAGTGTCAGACAGGAATAAATGTCAAGTTGGCTTGATCGTTTGATGGCATTTTGAGGGGCACGTTTTATTGTAAGTAGGTGGCTTTTATTGGTTGGTATTGCTTTTTAGTTGTAGCACGTGTAGGAACGCAGATATAAAATAAAAATATTGGACTTACTTGGATACAACATCTCAAAGAGTTATTTCTATTGAGTAACACTTTATTCGACCTGTAAAAAAAAACCCTTCTTAGTATCTGCGTCTGTGACCATTTAAGAAATTAGATCATAATAGGAAAATAATATTTATGAATTGCGTTAAAATTCGTAAAATGGTCACAGACGCTCTATTGGTCCAGAGGTCCATTTTAGGTTTTTTCCCTTTTAATCTGCTAAAGTGGCCATTTTAGACCCCCCAGTATTAAAGTAATCGTGACCTTCATTAATAATATATATTATGAAATAATATGTTATATGTGTGTCTGTTAAATATATGATATAATAATATGTTGTCATAATGTGTTTATTTATGACTTTTGTATTTTTTTGTATTCTCATAATTATTTTTTAAAGTACCTTATATTTTTTCATAATTGGATTTCACATGAACATATGGACAATGTTCTGAAATAAATGAATTTATTATCTATATATATAAAAGGAAAGCGTTACTGACTGACTGACTGATCTATCAACACACAGCTGAAACCACTGAACGGATTGAGCTGAAATTTGGAACACAGGTAGCTATTATGATCTAAGCATCCGCTAAGAAAGGGTTTTTGGAAATTCGACCTTTAAGGGGGTAAAAAGGGGGGATATTGTTTGTATGAAAAATCTTATTCCTTGAGTTAATAAACTTAAAACTTGGCACGAATATTTATCTAAGTAAATTATGATTTTTGTGATTTTTTATTTTTCTAAACCACCCCCTAAAGGGGAATTGGGGGGTCTCAAAGTTTGTATGGAAAATATTTAACGCGCAATCCGATTAACTCAAAACTCAGTATTTATACTTAAAACCAAAAATAAAGAATAATGTGTAATAGGGTTTTTCGAAAATCTACCTCTAACGGGGTGAAAAGGGGTAGTCAATTTCAAAGGGGAGGATTTTACTGCGTGGCTTGATTAACTCGAAAATTGGTGTAAATAATCTTTGAGTCAAGCTATGGAAATATCTCGAACATTTTTTTAATTCCACCCCTGGGATGAAAACAGGGAATACAATTTACATGAAAAATGTTATTCATTTGGTTAATCCTATTTGCCTCAGTAAATAATAATGATAGGCACTTTTAGTTTTTTAAAACCACCTTTTTTCTGTGAATGGGAAATCATCAAATGACTTCTCCCGCTCTGGGCGGAGTAGGAGGGCGTGTCAGACTTTCACTGACTACAACCCCCCCGTGTTCCCTCAGTTGCCTGTGACAGGGCCACGGTATCTCTTTCGAACAACCCGCGACCCCAGCGGTAAAACAACCCCTCAATGAGGATTTAGGGGGTGTCAAAGTAAGTAAGGAAAAAAATTAAATTTGATACTTATAGAGTCTGGCAGTTTGAGTACTTTAAGTAGCCTACACAAATGTCCTTTCTTTGATATTGTTCGTCGAGTCTTTGAGCTTCTTAGGTACTGAATTGCTAGAAGAAGAAAAAGTTAATATCAAAAATTTATCCAGATATTTCTCATATTCACGATATGTCTATGGAATGTTTGTGTGAACGTGCCATGCTTACCCCGAAAAACGACCAAGCTGAAGCTATCAATAACACACTGCCGATGTCTTTTGACGGGGAAGAAATGGTATATACTTCGATAGACACGGTGGTCAACACAGATGACGCTATCAATTATCCCGTCGAATTTCTCAATTCATTGAAACCACCGGGTTTTCCATATCATAAGCTTATTCTGCGCGTGGGGACTCCTGTTATGTTGTTGCGAAATTTGAAACCACCTAAACTGTGCAACGGGACCAGACTGAAAATCAAGGCGTTACATCGCAATATACTTAGTTGAAGCCACCATTTTAACTGGGTGTGCGAAAGGGAAAACTGTATTTGTACCACGAATTCCTTTAATTCCGAATGATCTTCTGTTCGAATTTAAACGATTACAGTTTCCCCTCAAAGTCTGCTTTGCAATGACTATAAACAAGTCCTAAGGGCAGACACAAAAATTTGCGGGAATAGACTTGAGAGAAAACTGTTTCTCACACGGGCAATTCTACGTAGCTTGCTCACGCGTAAGCTCGCCCAGTAGTTTGGTAATTTTGGCACCAACTAATAGATTAGAAGTGAAGAATATTGTCTATAAAGAAGTTTTGTAGATACTTTTTTTCTATTAGTACCTATTACTTTATTCTTTGAACCTAAAATCAAAACGCTAAAACTAAAAGGCTACAACTAAAACTTCTCAATCAAAATCAAATTTTGCGCGAGCGAAGCCGCGGGCAAAAGCTAGTTAATAATAATTCAGATCACAGTATATAATATTACCATATTAGTATATTGTTTATTGTTTATATATTACCTGCCGGAAATATTCCTTTTCCCATGTTTAAAATAATTCTCCCACCAAAATTCACACTTGAAATGCGAAACTTGTACGCTTATGGCATGTTATTTAAAAATGTCGCTATTAAGCCAGTCTTGTTATAATGTGGGAATATTAGTGACATCAGAACATCACCTATTGAATACTCAAATATTTTATACTAGGTATTCACGACGACCAATCAAGTTCAACAAAACCATTTTATGCTGATTTCTAATTATACGGGCAGTTGATTCAAAGTGAGGTCAGGTTACACTGGTTAAGTGTATCTTGTGACTTGCTGAGATTTTTTTTAACAGCAATACGTGTAACTTTTCACATTAATTTGTGACTGATGACGTTAATTAACTGTCGTGTTATGTCATGGTTTGTTTGGGATATAATCAAACTTCTCGAACCTTCTCAGACTGCTTCATTGGTATAGTAGACGCAAGCACGACTGCTGAGCTAGTGGTCCTGGGTTCGGTCCCTGGCTCGGGTAAAAGTATTATTCAGTTGTTTTATCAGGAATTTCTCCGTAGCAGCTACTGTGTCTGAATCCAGCTGATAGCAATAGGCTAGACCTTTCACTTTGACACGGGACTTTTTAACATAATTGCGACAATAAGCAGTAGGTACCTACCTTTGTTCTCAAATTTTATATTATATTATTTTCCTGTATTGTCTACTGTGAGTACATAAATAGTTAAACAAATAAATAAATAATAGGGAAGTTAACAAAAAAAAACTAATTAGTCCGTCAGATAGATTTCCAAAAAATATTGGACACATAAATTATTTGTCTTTTTACGTAAACAAACAATGAATACGATACAGTGCTTTGAAAACTCGTGTAACATCATATTATTAGACGTCAGTATGACATTTATTAGCGGTCAGTGGCGTCATAAGCCCCCACTCAAATATTTGACGCGTTTTATCTTCGTCATTTTTTATTGATTTGATAAAACAAAAAAAAACATATACAATATTTTTCGATAATCTTACAGACGGACCAATTAGAATCAATTTTTTTTAGTCAGGAAACATTCCTATTAGAGAAATATAGGTGCAATTAGGGTACAGCTTTATTGATTTCGCTTTTCGTGTCTGTCTGGTTCGACTTTCTGAGTAACCTGAGAAGGAGAATCCACGCAGAATCTTAGTATGATTCACGTTAAAAAATTCAAATTCTTAAAATGGACTTTAGTCTATAACTATAAAGTCCATTTTAATATTTTTTAATAATTAACATGATTAATATTACGATTTTGATAAAGCGGCCATTTTAGACCCCTAGACTAGTAGTAGCTATTAGTAGTTTACGTTTGTTCAACGTAGTTAACAAATAAATCTTTAAAAAAAATGAATTAAATCTCATGTTAAAAAGAAACGTGTTTTTTTTAAGATTTAGTGCATTCAATCTTAGCTTACATTTTTTTTTGTTACCATCTCAGTCAGTTGCGACAACAGACTCCAAAGCCACCATCTTTAGGTATATTCAGCAACCTTGTCATATCAAAACGACTTCATATTTGACAGTGTTGCTCTAAACAGTCAATTTATTCCACTATATTAGTATTTTGCGTGTTGGCAACACCCACGTTACGACAATGGAGGCTAGTTATGGCTGAAAACATGGCGATGGCTTCATTGAAGAGAGAACGCGCATGTTTTTCGTAACTTATGTCAATGTGTGTCGTGTGTTGTTGGCAGTTATGATTTTCATATACAGGGTGTAAATAAACCCTTCACGCAAACGTCAACCAAGTATTCTGTACATCCAACTAAATACCCCTACGCAAAAATTTTCGCTGGGAAACGACTTTTTTTTTTGGGGACAAAAATCACAATTTATGGTAAAACTCAATGTAGCACTCTTAAAACATTGTGCTAGTGAATGCTTTGAATAGTAAACGGGTCATGGAGGTAATTTAAGTAAAGTTAGAACCTGAAATACTAGTATTTACAAAAACAGCTGTAAAAAATTTGGAACTTCGACCCCCAACATCCCCGTAACTAGGGGGTTCCCAGGTATGGTCTAGAACAAAAAAAATATCACTGTGGTGGGAAGATTAAGTGCCTTTCGTTTACGTTAAGGTTACTTTTACACCCTTTATGTGAAAATGAGAGGTAGGGATGATATAAGGATTCTTTGAAATAAATCCATCCCCAAGAACATCGATTCTTCAAGAGTATGCGGAATAATAATTACGTCTGTCTTAGGTATGTTACACATCTTTACGGTATTTTTCAGTTAGTTGGTACCCATTGATATAAGAAAACAGGGAAATTGTGAAAACCAATGTCTGTTTTATTATAATTATCAGTGGACTATGGCGTTGATCTGATTGACTTCTTCTTAGTTTTTCACCACACTTTTCATATCCTAGTAATCCTACTAATATTATAAACGCGGTAGTTAAAGTAAAGTATGAATGTATGGATGGATGTTTGTTACTCTTTCACGCAAAAACTACTTAAGGTGGAAGCTCACATCTGGCCCGCGAAATTCAAATTTTCTTACGTTTTTGGCAATTTGCAGGCCAGTGCTTGGTTGTATGTTTATGAAAATTTGATTTGCGACTGTAAGACGTATGAAGTTACCGAATTATAACCATCAAAATTACTAACTACTAAAGAACGATGACTAAATTACTAAAGAATGACTTTTACATGCAAAAATCAATCTTGACATGAAAATGAACTTGGAGGGTTGTATTGATAATTTTGATGGTTATAATTCGGTAACTTCATACGTCTTACAGTCGCAAATCAAATTTTCATAAACATACAACCAAGCACTGGCCTGCAAATTGCCAAAAACGTAAGAAAATTAGAATTTCGCGGGCCAGATGTGAGCTTCCACCTTAACGGATTTGGATAAAACTTGGTACACAGATAGTTTATAGCCTGGATTAACACATAGGATTGGTTTTACCCCGATTTTATCTTCCCGTTGAATAATTTTCGAGTTGTAGCGGGCGAAGCCGCTGGCAACACCTAGTGCGTCAGATACTTACGAAACTATTTCGTATTGGTGCAGCTTCGGTTTCAGAAGAGGGCGTTTGGTCAACATTTTGTGTTATTTTTATTGACATTTGTAACAGAATATTATGCATGTTTAAATTTGTAACAGAATATTATGCATGTTTAAATTGTAATTGTACCTATTTAAAAAAAGTAAGATGGAGGTGGTTTTTTCCGATAAGGCCATGTGCCATTAAATCCACTTCCTCAAAACCATCAAATTCCTTCCCTTCTAAAAATGTTTCATTTATCACTGTAGAATTCTACATACCTAAAACTTTCTGAAATCCCTACATTTTCAACAACTTCCTTGCAACCAGGATTTACGATAACCACCTCAGCGACATGTCCATCTACAGCGAACAACGGCAAAGCAATCGGTTGCAGACCTGCAGCTGGTTGCGCAAGCAGTTAGCGGTTGCGTAGGCGCAACTGTTCGATACACGATTATTAACGATATCGTATAGTTTGAGTACTGTTGATAATATTTGATATTTAAATGCGTATTTGAGATAGAAAGACTTGTTGTCTTGTTTTAGTAAAATTAAGGTGTCATTGTTTAGAAAGCTATCGTGACATAACATAATATCACGCCCGTATACCCCGAAGGGTTAGGCACAGCGGTGTACATAACCACATTAGGCCATTTATTTTTAAATCATGTAAAAAGTGGCAACCCTAACAAAAAACCTATGGATTTATAAGGTAGGCTCAATAGCCTACCTGATAAACCCATCGGTATTTTAAATCTATTTGAAATACCAAAAATGTCTTAGCCTAACTTACTGATTACAATTAGCACTTCAACACTAAAATGCGTCCCACTTAGCATAATCCAAATAATACCGGCACAATCAAAGACCGAAAAATTCTCCGACGAATACCGATTGGATCACAATAAAAACGTAGAAACCACACCTAATGAACACTAGCCTTTTAAAACTATCAATACTTTCGCTATCTTGAACTAATTTTTAATTGGAATTAAGATAAGAACTGATAATTTAACAATAGTTGAGATAAAAGGGTTAAGTGAGAATTTATGTTTTAATACAGTTCTCTTATTTTGTGACGCATTTTAGCAAAAGTGCACTTGCAACGTTGTTAATTGCGTGTGTTGTTTTTGTGAAATGGTATTCGGGTGTGATGATAAGAATAGTATTGAGAGCCAATATAGAGCCTTTTGCATATTTTTCTAGAATACGTGCTAGATATTATTATTAGGGATACTTAAGGATTGTGGCGTAATAATCATACGTTATTTAATAAAATGATTTATAGATCTTTGACAGTCTAGTAATTAGGAAATAAAGTAAAGTATTCCCGATGCCGATATATGCATATCTAGAAACCAAAACAATTAAAAAATAAATAAAGATTCTTGAAAAAAAAAATAAAGTGAAGTATTCCCGAGGCCGATATATGCATATCGGCATTATCGGTCTTAGCCTTATGACTCATTTTGTATATACGAAGGAAAAATTACAGTAAACTTTTATAAAATTTCTACGTATCATCGAATTATTCCCACCATGTCAACAAAGATTGAGCGAAATGTCTCAGGAATCTTAATACCGTCCTTCTGTTAGGTAACCTGACAGTAATTGACATTGTGGTGTCGTGTGTTACGTATATTAAGGTAAACGTAGGTATATAAGGATATTGGTTCAAGGTGTAGGCACTTAAATTATTACAAAATAATGATCCTGTCTTTCCTTGTTGTTTCATATGGTTAATGTTTATCAATGAATCGATTTATTTTTTTGCTTTTATTTATTTATTTACCCGCTACAACTCAAAAATTATCCCACGAGAAGATAAAATCGGGATAAAAACTGTCCTATGTGTTAATCCAGGTTAACACAGATAGTTTATAAACTGCCTGTGTACAAAATTTTATCTAAATCCGTTCAGTTGTTTTTGCGTGAAGAAGTAACAAACATACACTCTCACACACTCATTAACTTTTACCTTCATAATAAGGGCAAGGGCCGACGCCCGTCGGGTCAGCGGGGTATTCGCAAGAGATACGGCGGCCTCGACATCAAGGGCTAAGAAGGAACATCATCATCAGCCTATAATGTTCCCACTGCAGGGACTCAGGCCTCCTCTCTAGGAGAGGGATGGCTTATAATCCACCACGCGGGCCCAGTGCAGGTTGGCAGATGTCACATGTCTTCGAATTTTTTGGTTCGAATACATGTTTTTTCTATAGTCTTTCATCGGGTTACCTCACGATGTTTTCCTTCACCGTTTTGAGAGCAGCGGTTATGAGATAAATTACACTCGGCTACCGATGCTGTCAGAAGGAACATGGGTGGTTTTTAATCAGTAGAAGTCTGACACTCCCTTTCGCTGTGCCCAAGAGCGGTACCACCCTCCCAAAAAAAGGGGTATTGTAGTCACAGAGTCTGGATTCGTGTCCGGTTGATTACTATAGACATGCCTCCTTTGAGGTGTGAACTATTACAACATGTGAGGGGCCCGAAAGGGCCGACGCCCGTCGGGGCCGCGGGTTGTACACTAGTTATCGCGGCATCGACATAGAGGGCTAAGAAGGAACATGGGTGGTTTTTAGTCAGTAGAAGTCTGACACTCCCTTTTGCTCTGCCCAAGAGCGGGAGGGGTTATTCGATGATTTTCCACCCGCCAAAAAAAAAGGGTGAACTATTAGGTATAAGTTTGCCTAATTCTTTGGGGTCTAGCTCCGGTAGGTATGCATGTCCTTTGTATGAAAAATTCAAACTCACCCCCTGGGAGCCGAAAGTGGACTATGTTTAGGGGCCGAGTGGACACCAATGAACAAATCTTTTTTTAGGGGCCGAGGGGCCGAAAGTACACTAAACGAACTAGACCCACTCAAAATGAACCCATGCGATCAGTCGACCAAGTCACGTTTTGATTTCTTCTGTCGATCCGCTGGTCTAGTTGACCAAAGACTTTCCTCTCGCTGATATTCAAGACCTAAAATTCGCCTAAAAAGTAAACTTAATACTTTATGTCATCATTCCTCGCATGACATAAGAGTCCGTGATGGAATTCCAGAGTGCGTCTCTGTTTGTTTACGAACTCGTGAACGGTATGCAAGCTAAGATTTATGTGCGAATATTATATAATGTCTGCTTTTTGTTGGTGTTAGGTATATGATAATGGCAGTGAAAATGTTTTGTTTGTTTAAATTATGTCTGAAGAGATCTTATAACGTAGGATGGTCTTTGGATTAAAAGTTCGGTATTTGAGTGACGCTGTTATATCTGATAACAAACGTAGGGTAGGGCCGCGGGTTGTACACTAGTTATCGCGGCCTCGACATAGAGGGCTAAGAAGGAACAAGGGTGGGTTTTAGTCAGTAGAAGTCTGACACTCCCTTTCGCTCTGCCCAAGAGCGGAAGGGGTTATTCGATGATTTTCCACCCGCCAAAAAAAAAAGGGTACAAAACTTGGAAGCAGGCGGTATCCATTCTAATTTCATTTCATCATTTAATATTCAAATGAACCCCGCCTGCTTCCAAGTTTTGTTTATTTTAAAATGTGCTTTATGTTTGCTTTTCAGTTTTTTCAGTCGGATTTTTTAGTTTTCTAACAACTTTTTTTATTACCAACTTTTTAGTTCTTTTGTGTTTATTCTTTCCTTGGTCGCGTAAAACTCTGTGTAAAAAGATAAAAAAAAAATTAAAAAACAAAATTAATTAATTAATTTAATTAAAATGAAATTTTGTTACTTTTGTGTTTGTTTATAGGTTTTGTCATTTTGAATTTCTTTTAAACATGTAAGTGTTTTATCTCCTTTTTATTAAACCCTTCATTTTGATACCTTACTCGATGGTAAAGGTTTTTTTTTTAATCCACGGTATGGCCCTCAAAATCCGCAATCTTTCATTGTTTTTTTATTATTTTAATGAAGCTAGTGACACTCGCGCCATCAAGCAACGACTCTAACGACGTATACTTTATTCAAATCCCTTTATCCTTTCAGGAGTTATGAGGGAACAAAGAAACGGACATACATATATACATACATTACATACACGTTAAACACAGAACTTTCCTTTTGGGCTTCGCCACAGTCGGGTAAAAAACTTTTGTGAGTTAATCGTGAAAAGAAATTATTGAATCGAAGGAACTTAAACAATTTTATCGTGAATTAAAAACAATTGTAAAATGTATTGATACATTTTTTTATTTATTTATTGAATAATAACTGATTTAGAGGCAAAATAAGAATGTATTTCTAAAAAAATATCAATTGAAATTACTTCAATCAATACAAACACACTGGAAAAGAAAATAGAAATAAAAGCTAAATTAATTAAGGATATAAATAAAGGTGTGACTAATTTTAAATGTCTCTCGCCAAATAATAAAACAAGGACTAAATTCAATTTGCCTGATGACCCGAGAATATCATATCTGAGTCAGAAGTTAGAGCTTTTAACGGTAGGGTCAAAGAACTCAAGGGCGCGGTTCTGTGGTGTATTTTTCATTCGGGTAGGAGATGGGTGAAGGTCAATCTAAGTCGAGATCTCAGAACATTACATACTTTTCCCTTTTATCTCAAAGTCTATAGTCTTATTACTGTCAGCTAGTTGTCCCCTAAGTAAGGCAAAAGTGAAGAAAGGGTAGTCTCCTGACAAAACAATATTATTCTGTTAAGTCCGTCAGTTAGACTATCGAAAAATGTTAGACACGTGTTTTTGTTTTATCAATTAATAAAATTGACGAAGATGAAACGCGTCCAAGATCATGAGTGGGGGTTTGTGACGTCACTTTCCGGTTAAAAATGTACTGAATTGTGAAGTCACAAGAATTTTCGCAGCAATGCTTCTTTATTTTTTGTTTAAAGTGAAAATAAAAAAAAGGTATTCAATATTTCGTGGAAATCTATGTGACGGATTTATTATTTTGTTTTTTGTAAAGTACCCTATTGGACGGTGAAACACCTAGCGTTTCTCAACTATGCAGCGGCCTGCAATAGGGGATCGGACAAAAAAAAACGAATTGGTCCGTCAGATTGAATTCCAAAAAATATTGAACACATATTTTTTTCTTTTTTCACATAAACAAAAAATGAAGACGATATTTTTATCATTGAAAACTCGTGAACTGCTCGAAAACGTCACATGTTAGTACATTCTTTACCTACAAATTACGTCACAACCCCCCACTTATGAGATTTGAGGCGGTTTATCTCCATCAATTTTTATTAATTTAATAAAACGAAAAACACATAATCTAACTGACGGACTAATTAGAATCAATTTTTTTTGACTTATTCCGATTCCCTATTGGATGAAGTTGAACACCAGTATTTTACATGGAGCATCATACCACCACCACGACAACCCAGAGTAGAATTATTCGGAGATGATTACTATAATGAATACAAATGTTTATTTTTCTTTTAAAGTTTCCCAGCTCAGAACTAGGATATTTTTACCAAGGAATTATGATGATACTATATAGGTAGGCTCCAATCAAAGTTATCGAACAATTATGAGACAGCACAAACCACACCTAGTCATTAAAGAAATATGAAAACGTGTAAGAATAAATTGTTGATGACATTATCCTTATTGAGTCATCTTAAGAGAATTTGAAGGGTTTGGAAATACCCATTTTACGAAAATAACCCAATTTTGTAGTAATATTTTAGGTAGGTACCTAGAGATCTCTGTTGTTGCCTAAGAGTGTTTCGGAAATACCAGGTTCGGTTTGCAGGTACCTACACGAACTTTGCCAATATTGGACTTAATTGAACTGAGATACATAATATTATATATTAGTACCTACATTCAATGCCATTTGCAGTACTTAAGTATTTGCTACTGGTTCAGTTTGGATTATAAAATCGCTTACGTTTTTACTACTCTCTTTAAATGGCAAATTAAAAAATAGCATACAAAATTCTTTAGATAGGGTTTTTAATGGGACAATCCAGCCTCACTATTCCCAAACCACTGTAACTCCTGTAAGCCAGAATCAACAGTGGCGGCCACAAGAAAAGCGCCGAGACAATGAAGCTCAACGAAGTCCCAGAGAAATGATTTAACTGTCTTGGATCCCGCAACGAAATTAATCAGAAAAGAATAGCGGAGGAGTAGGAAAAACAAAAATGTCCACTTCCCTCCATATCAGCAGGAGACAGAACAGAACCAGGCCAATAGGCACACAGGGACGTATACAACTGGGATAAGCCCAGTTGCCTAGCACCATGGATATTGTTGTCATTATTATTACTGGGTCCTAAGTTGTGAGCTGTTATATTTGATTCCAATAATAGGTATGACAAAAATGCTTAGATAGGGTTAGGAACCCGAAAATCATTATACTTGTAAGTTACAGGTACATGATAAAATGACTTCAAATAAGATGAGCGATTGGCCGCATAAGCAAACCGTAAGATGAAGCAAAGTTCATTATGGTACAGGGAACTTTATCTGCTGTTTTATGTAACAAGTGAGCTAACATGTCAAACAAGATCCTCAGAGAACCTTGAACCCGTTAGCCGGAAATTCCAAAAAACCGCAAGACAAGGAAAAAGTTTATCAAGAAATGGTTGTCACCAAACAAATGACGGCGACGGTAAACACGATATCACGACATATTGTATTATCTAAATAAGAACTTGAATACCGTTAGCCCAGAATCTTGTGGTTTTTGTGATGTTGTTTTGAATCATCCTTCGTTTTAATAGCCTTCTATTCAAGATAGAGATGATCGATCATTGATCTCTTTTGGTGATACGATAGCACTATACTTTACTTTACTATCCAAATCACTTTTGCGAACAATTGTTCCACTAAGACTTCATGCGTTGTTTTTCATGAGGTAAGATCAAATGCGGCTAAATATCAGATTTTTTTAAATTGAGCGACTGCTTAAGAATTCACCTTCACAACTACACACTACAGTGCTTCGAAAAGATGAGACGTGAAAAGTCGTGTGACGTCACAAGGTTAGTACTATTTTACCCACAAAGTGACATCAAAAGCCCGCATTCATGATCTTTGACACGTTTTATTTTCGTCAATTTATATTAATTTGATAAAACAAAAAACTCGTATTCAATATTTTTCGAAACCGAACCGACTAATTAGATTTTTTTGATTGTTATTTCACGAGAAATTTAAATTTGAACTTAGCCAAGTGTATACATCTTATTGCTCGTGACTGTACCTAACGATAACGACTGTCAAAGATATGACATCTGGGAGCAACGGCTTACCGTGCTCATCGAAGATCACTCATCCACGGATAGGGCAAGCGTGGTTTAAGGTTTTCCACCAAGATGCTCGAGGTAGCATAGCGAAAAAAGCTTAACCAACACACTATGTGGCTTATTTTGAAATGAGCTATGAAGATGTAGTTTTACAAAACAAAATTTATTTTACTTTACACATATAATTCAACTTCGTTGAACTCTTTTGTACCGGAGAAAATACAAGCTAACTTAGATAAAAAATCAATCCGTCATTTGGTTGATATCATACAGGTTGAGGTTTATTTTTAACCTTTTCATCTGTTGGTTCATCAACTGGTTACTACGTACTTTTTTTACGTTGAGCCACTCAACGCAGTTCAAACTCGATATGGTTGCACTACTGCTCAATCAGACTATCCTGTGGTGACCTCAAATGTATTTAAGGCAGCCAGGGTTTCAAACTAGCTATACTGTTCATTTCTGGATTATCAACTATGTTCATGATATGTTTCAGGTCTCGCTGCTCTGAAAATAATGACAGACACAAGATCACACAGAGTTACATCTCATTGTTCAAAAATTTTTTTGTGACGAAAGTTTTAATTTTTGCTGATCTTGTCTCGGGGCGTTGTCCATTTGCACAAACAGTGTTTCTCACACTCTGACATAAACTAGCACCTTATTTTCAGCATCATACAGTTCAAAATATTGTGGTTTAAGACTTGACACATGCAAATTAGGGTTGTCATTTTTCGGGTATAGGTGTACCTAAAGTTTGTCGGCTGTTAGGACAATCTCATTCATTTATCTCGGAAGACGGAGTGGTACTTGCTGCTGCTTTATTTTTTTTTGTGGCTGACCCTGTAGTTTTGGGCAGTACAGACCGTTGTTATAAATGGTTTTTGAATGTGTCATCCAATGGCTGGTGGTTAAAGTAGGTTTATTCTTAATTTTTGAACTTTCATTGTCACGTGTGAAGTGTAATGTATGTTTTCCCTACTCCTCCGCAATTCTTTTCTGATATTCTTATCTATTTCATCACGGAATTCAAAACAATTAAAATGATTAATTTCTCTGGAACTTTCCTGGTGGTTGCCAAGTTGGCTTTCAGGAGTTGCAGTGGTTTGGGAATAGTGTGGCGGGCTTGACCCAAAAAAAATATTGTAAGGTCTATAGCTTTACTCCCGTCGGGGCTGCGGGTTGTTCAGAAGTTACCGCGGCCTCGACATATAGGGCTAAGAAGGAACATGGGTGGTTTTTAGTCAGTAGAAGTCTGACACTCCCTTTCCCTCTGCCCAAGAGCGGGTGGAGTTATTTGATGATTTTCAACCCGCCAAAAGGTCTATTGCTTTATCATATACTATATTCATTTTCGTTTCACTTTTAGCCCTTTGGGTCCTAAAAATACTTATTAGTTTGTTTGAGCTTAATTATCGAAAACTTAAAAACGCCACAATTCTTGCTAAGATATAATCGAAAAACGCTTTTTAGTTTGATTTGCATTACATCATAAAGCTGAACAGAAAATAGTAACTTTAGTTAACATATTTAATCATTCTATTTTCAGTTACTAGAACAAAAAGAGCTTACAGAAAACCTCGGAGTTAATTATTAAACGAGTTTAACTGCAAGATCAGTGAATAAACTTTGTGACACTTAACCCTGGAAAAAAATACAAAAGTGTATAATAAAATAAAAATAATACTCAACAATAAATAAATGTAAAACAAAATGATCCCAATAAATATGAAGCGGTGTCCTCACTGCAAACATTACGTGTTATCACATGCAAAAGTAATTTCAGATGACTTCTCCTTTAAAAACGTAATGGGATTTACTATGGGTAACTTCCCATTAACGCACTTTATGGGCAATAAAAGTGATAAACTCCAAAAGTAAAGCGCATAATATACTTTTTGAAGCGCACTTTTTATATAAAGGGTTAATACATCCAAATAATCTGAAGCAAATCCAACTTTAAGATCCACAGGTTAAAGTATTAAATCGTTTGCTGAATGTTTAACCCTATAATTTTACTGGAACCTTTCTCGTTGACAGATATGGTATTTATATTGAAAGAAAATAACACTGATATTAATGTAAAGTAGGTGTAAGTGATAGGGAGGCAAATGTTATGTTTTGCACCCCATAAACCCATGACATACGGCTTTTTGTTAGTTAAAAATATGGATGAAAAAAGGCTAGTCTTTAGATTAATTTTATTCGTTACCTCAGTGCCTCGTTGACAAATAGAAGGCTGGTGGGGTGTAAGCTTTCTGATTTAAGGTCAAATTGGTAATGTTTTATGAGCAAACGTGTACAATATTTTTACGTTTCTCCATGCAAGATACAAGTTGTAAAAAGGGTCCTTTTACACTTTCACTAAACCGTCAACCAAGCATTCTGTACATCAGACGTAAGTAACTCTACGCAAAATTAACGCTATGAAACGCCTGTTTATCATGAGGTAAAATATCACGGTTTACGGAAGGACTGAACTTGATCATCGTCATCATCGTCATTTCAGCCAAAAGACGTCCAATGCTGAACATAGGCCTTCCCAAGGTGACACTACATTGGCCGGTCCCGTGCGCCTCGCATCTCAATGTATGACTGAATGTAATGTACTCAAAACGGCCTAATTTCAGTATTTCGGTTGAAATATAGCACCGAACTACTCTTTAGTGGCAAAAGTTCGTTTTGTAATATTAACAATAAAATTAAAAAAATATATATATATATTGGAACAAAAAACATATTTACAAACGTTTGTGTTCGTTAACAACCGCATTAGTATAATATGTAATACTGTGTCGCGGCCATCAGCGCCCACCTCCAGGAGTGGAGACGACATTGTTCCAGACATTTATACAAGAAAAGAGAACCATAACATGTATATTTTAGATTTTGTAGAGTTAAATATAAAAAGGTAAAAATCTTAAGTACTAATTTTATTTTATTATTATTTATGCATGTGAATATAATTATGTAAGTGTCGTGTATGTATGTGTATGCGTGTGAGTGAATGTGAATATGTGAAGGTATAAGTGTTTGACTGTCTATGGGCAATTCCCATAGACAGTCAAACACATATACCTTGGCAAGTACTAGTAGAATCCATTGCCTTCCAATGAAGGCAATGGATTCTACTAGTAATTGCCACCCTTCACCGACACACACCAAATTGGTGGCTAGCAGTACCAGGATCACATGACACACCAGGACCGGTCACTTGACCTATGCTATCCTAGTATTTACTAATAGGTCAAGTGACAGTTCCTGGTCTGTCATGCGATCCTGGTACTGCTACTAACCATGGCGGTGTGTGCTGGTGATGGATGGTAAGTACTAGGGTAGCATAGGTCAAGTGACAGTTCTTAGTGTATCACGGATCCTGGTATTGCTAGCCACCAATTTGGTGTGTGTCGGTGAAGGGTGGCAAGTACTAGGGTAGCATCTTATTTTTAATATTACAAACCGAACTGTTGCCGCCATAGAAATATATAATATTTAGCTGAGAAAGGGGTCATAGGATGCCTGTCTTTTAAAAGATGATCTTTGCCTTTGTTCTTATGTTTGCCGATGATATTTTGTGAGGTCAAAATAGGTCCTATGTCCAAATCACTTTGCGGTTAGGTCTAAGTATAAAATTCTAGGAAATACTAAGAGGATTTTGGAAAAAATGAAATATTTGGTAACGGCTGGTATCACCAGACTGAATTTCTAGTTTTTGGTTTGATCAGAGACGTAAAAGACTTCAAAGAAACCTATTATTACATTTACATTTAGCCAGTTATGTATAAGTCCTATGTAATAGGGGGCGCGCCTATAGCCATCAACAGGGCACAAATATAGACTCTGTGGCTGCTACTGATAAGCGACAGTTGTACATGAGGTCCTAGGTTGGATTCTCAGGTCGGAAAAAACCGTTATTGAGTTTTTCGATAACAAAGAAAATTGTACACATAGGTAAAATATCGCTAAATAGTATAAAACAAAGTCGCTTTCTCTGTCCCTATATCCCTATGTATGCTTAAATCTGTAAAACTACGCAACGGATTTTGATTTTTTTTTAATAGATAGAGTAATTCAAGAGGAAGGTTTTAGTATCTCTTTTGCACCCGCGCGAAGCCGGGGCCAAAAGAGACACTATAGTTCTAAAATATAATATAGTACACATTCTTATCTGCTTCAAAAGATTGAGTCCTTTCTTCATATTCCAAAGTGTTTGCCCTATATTTCTACCTACATACGTATATCTTTTTAAGAATGAACGTACAATGAATGGTAAGGACCATTCATTGTACATTGTACACAGACTGTGTGAATGTCACCTCCGTGGAATTTGAACTCTGCCCCAATTGTTGAGATGTGATACTGATTATGCGATGTATTGCTGACTAATATAACCCTTTTTGGGGACCGAATGTTGACACCACACTGTGAGCTGTTTAATAGTACATTGTAACACAAGGGCCTAAAATGACCCATTATATACGAGGTAGTAAATAGGAACCGAGTTGTAATGGGATTTTAGCGCCGTGTGTTACACCGTACTTTTCACTATGATTGCGAGAAAATAAAATAACCATGTTCGATATGAAAGTTTATTTTTTATTAAAAATTAAATGTACAATTTGCACAGTTGTTTTTTTCCGGCAACTTAATTTCAGTCCTCTGTGAAGACGAACATTCTGTAATCTGTGGGGTAAACGTAGGAGATACAAAACGTTGTTCAAGGTTTGAGGGTCCCTCGTTCGAATTTTCTGAATACACAATCAGCTGAGTTGACTCATCCCTTAATGTCGATGGTTGTGGCCTAGTTGGGATAACATTGATGCGTTCTGTGATACGCTGGGTGATATCCAATTTGTTTTACTTGAAGCTAAATGCATCACGCACTGCGCAGGTCGCGGCAGACGGGGGAGAGCACGTCGAGGGGCAATAAATGCAATTTTACGCCCGCTCTGGTACGCTATTATGACGGTCTTTTTGAGCAAGAGGAGTAAAATAGTAGATTATTAACCAAGGGCTGTATGACATCAATTGCATACGATGTTTTTGGCGCCTGAGCGAAGCGAAGGCGCTAATTAACCCGAGTATGCAATTGATGCTTACGCCCGAGATAAATACTCTGCTTTACATATCGATTGTGAGGTAAGTAAACAACAAGACAGCAGGTTTCAATGAACATTTATTAAGAAGAAAAAAATGTGTATTTAATTAAAATTAATAGTAAAATTATTACAATTTGTAAGAGATTATGCCTTTACATATCTTTCTTTCGAGTTCGGCGGTAATATATTTTCGACAACTGCTTTTGCCCTTTCTTTAATAAAATCGGGCGTTAGATCTATGTCTTCGTCACTAGACATGTTTAAAACTTTTGAAAAAGAACTCAAACAAGAAAATTAATTATTTTCGCGATGCTTTCGCGCCTACTAGTAGACTGCCTTTTTTTTTACACGCACGCCAGTTTGATTTTTAAATCGATTCCATCTAACATACGATGTGGAAACAAATAGTTCCATATTTAAAATAAAATCTTTATAAAATAAATTGTCTAGATTCCGATTCGAGTATTTAATCGATACCGAGAAAAAAAAAATTAACTTTTTAAAAATATTCTTCGTGCAGTATGAGTATGACAGTTCTTTTTTCAAATTCCAAAACCTATGCTGTAATGATAGTCATACACCCCGGCATTCAGGGGTGTAAGGGTGTACTTACAGAGCAAGAGATATGTAAAAAATATTAATCAAATATTTATGTGGCCTACAGATAGTTATTCCGGGTCTGGGTATGTGGATATATGTATATAAATATTTGTACCCACGATACAGAAGAAATTCCTAGATTGAGGCCAGGACTAAAAAAGAAAAATTATCAACTTATAGTCAGTTTTCTGTTCTAAAATGAATACGTACCGAATTTATTGTTTTTTTTGGTGGGCTCTTAAGGAGAAAGGTGTGGCTGAAGTAGATGCAGTTGATCCAAGCAATGTCCAGTCGATGTAGAACCTAAGTATGGTCTACAGCGGGCGCTATCGGCAGCTTCAATGTGGTAGTTGGCTTGCACCAAGGGTTGGCTCTAAATCCTTACTTCTATCTGGTGATAATGGACGCGACTTGAATATCCAGGAAGAGGGTTCCTGGTGTATGCTGTTTGACGACATTGTGCTAGTTGCCGAGAGTGGCCAAGAGGTCCAGAGCAGATTGTAGGTGTGGTGGCAAAGAATGTTGGCGTGATATTAAGGAGAACCAAAACGGAATACTTGTTTTGTAATTTCGACGTTCCGTGACGACACGGTTGGCGCAGTGGCTCAGGCAATGGACTGCTGCGCTACGTGTCGCGGGTTCGATCCACGTCCGGAACAAATATTTGTATGACCTACAGATCGTTGTTCCGGGTCTGGGTATTTGTGTATGTGAGTTTAAATGTTTGTGACCCACGATACAGGAGAAATTCCTAGTGTGGGCAAAGTTTAAAAAATTCGTGCAAGCATTCTCTCCAGTACTTAAGTGTATCTATAATCCTTGCCAAAACGCCGGTGCGATCTACTCCGGTTTTCCAGAGTACCTCGGGTCGCTTGTCCAGGGGGATGGCGAAATAGACCGGTACAACTCAGGATGGATGAAATGACGACAGGTCACTGGAACAACTTGACCTGCAGATGCCTGAACAGAATAATGGGAGTCAGTGTCCTTATGAAGCTCTTTTAAAGAAAAAAAAATCAAGACGGAGTTGTGATAAATACATTAAAAATCTTAAAGCACCTACTGCAGAATTGCAATTCCTATAATTGTACGTACTAGAATAACCTATTTAGAAGCTAATAAAGAAACATAAAGAGCTATTAAGCTTGATAAGCACTAAAATTAAAATCGATCATGAAAAGAAATAATGAACTTAAACAGCAGCTATACAATGTTTTGTAATTCGCAATGATCTATTCAACAAACTCTATATAGGGCAAATAATACTTACTGTTCCAAGGCAATTCAATTTCCAACCTTATCTTGCTGATACTAAAGTCTATTTCTATTTGATTCCTCAATATAGGGTAAATAAGGCACACTGAAACAGGCCCATTCAACTTCCAACCTTATATTCCACACTGTAAGATATATTTTTCATTTTTTTTCAGGTAAGCATCGTTTGAGAAAGATCGTGACTTATGATTTCATTATGGATCGGCGCGTGCGCTGGCTTAAAGCATCTTGCGACATGGATAACACCCCTTAGACAAGTATGTGCTGAATGTTTTGCAACTCTTTGAGTTATGAGGTCAGATACTTATGTTTTATTGTCTGTGATAATGATAACAATGGTTTTTTAATTATTATTGATAGAATGTAAAGGTAGTTGTTTGTAAGCAAAGATAATGAATTTGATAAATGGGTGTTGTGTTTGTGACCTTTAGAAGGATCATTGGGTTTAGATAGTGCTTATTTTTGCTATCCCAAGTTTTAATAGAACATTAATTATTGATTTTTAATGTGCTAAAAACTATCTTCGAACGACTTCGACAAAATAGAACGTAAACTCTCTCTCTCTCCTAAATTGTAGATTCAGGTATAGGTTCTTACATTCAAACTTTATTTAACTTATTCTTGGGACTGATGAGGATGAGGTCCTGTATCGTAGTCCTCATAGAGTTTATTCTTCAGGAGTTTTTTAGTAGCAGCCACGTAGCTGGCTTGTGTTAGACATAACAGGCAAAATGTGAGTGGCCTAATGGGTACACCTTTGCCTTACCGGTGTGATGTTATGTTCTTATCTTGACGAGTATTCAAAGAGCTGACCTAAAAGTTGTCCCAAAGAAAGCGTTCAAAACGAGTAAAGTCACTGACGGCATGGCATGGCAGGTTGTGCTGCGGCATCCCGCGCGTTTCGTGGCATCCCATGGCATGCCGTGGTATCCTATTGAAAGCACAGCCACTCTGGCATCAATCAGTTTTGCTCCGCGCAGAAGTTGGTTTTGTCGTTATGGTTGACTGGGATTTAGTATTAATAGCACTTCTAGCTGAAGATGAAGAGAGACAAATAAGAACTGCTAATTTGACGGAAAGACAGTTCTGGGTATGCACCCCGGGCCCATAGGGGCATGACATGTCATGCCGCAGCATCTCGCGGCGCATTGCGTCATACCGCAGCATCCAGCGGCATCGTGGTATCGAAATAAAGTAACATAAATTCCAAACTCATTGAAATAAGGTTCAAAATAACTTGATTAGTAATAAAATCCTTTGCCATGACAAGCCATGCCGTACAGTGAGCGCCAGCAGTAAGCGGCCGGCCGGTAAGTGTTTCAAAGCCAAAAACTTTATAATCCATAGTTATTCCAGTTTTCCCATTCCATTATGGATTCTCATTATTCTTCAAAGAAACCCCATATTTAGTTAGTCTCTCTTGGTGTCCTGTTCTTAGGATCAACTCTGTACCATTAATCATACCAAGTTGAGAATAAGGCTCGCTATTCATTATAAGACAGACAAAATGATACCCTAAGCAGTACATCTCTGCTAGCCCCCTATTAATCTCAACTGACTCTAAATAACAAACGATATAGAAAACAGACACCCATTGTTTCTCTTTACAAAGCCGAAACGCACAAATCAATTTAATGTATTTACATCTGAAGTCATTACATACTGGCACGCCAGTAAACCGCGCCAGTGGGCAGGCGAGTGCACTAAATCACTGGCCAGATAGTGTTACTAACGTGACCGTTGGAGTGTAAACTATATGTAACAGTTAGTAATAATCAGTAACTCTAGCACGAACGCGACGTGAACATAAACGTGAAGTCAATCAATAGGGATATTGCCCTACTTAACAAAATATGATTGTTTAGTCCGTCACTTAGATTATCGAAAAATATTGGATACGTGTTATTTGTTTTATCAAATTAATAAAAAATTTAACAAGATAAAACGCGTCAAAGATCTAGAGTTGGGGCTTTTGACGTCACTACGTGGTTAAAAATGTGACGTCACACGAGTTTTCGAAGCACTGTATCTCTCTGTCTTCATTTTTTGTTTATGTGAAAAAAGAGAAAATATGTATCTGACGGACTTATTAGTTTTTTTGTATAAGCTACCCTATTATTGAATCGAAAAATATGACTTACTGCCGCACTCAGAGAGCTTTAATGATTCCTTAGGCCATCAAAATATGTGAAACCTTTACTAAGTGACGGTTAAGTAATCATTAAATATCTCTGAGTTTTTCCATCAGGATTTTTTTAGTAGCAACCACGATGCCTGGATTTGTGCCCGGTTGATGGGAATAAGCGTACCCCCTATTATTAGTATATTACACAACTTATGTTTAAGTTACATATAATAGAGGGCGACCTTATTGACACCAACCGGTCACAAATTCAGACTCCAACGCTGACATATTATTTATTTAAAAACCCAATAACACTTTATCCGGACCAGGAATCGAAACCAGGAGCTATAACTCAGTATTGCGCTTGCGACCACTAGACAAACGAGTCAATAAGAGTCAATATTATTTTATACTATTAAACATACAGAGGAACATATTATTGTAGGTATATAAAAAAATTAAAGAAAAAAATCCGACGAATTGATAACCTCCTCCTTTTAGAAGTCGGTTAAAATGTTTTTTTTTTTCCATTTAGAAAGTAGTCGAATTTATGATACGTTAACTCCTCGTTTGTGCAAGACCTAGAGGTTCCATTATCTATGGCAGCAGTTAGGAAGTCCATTATGATAATTTTTGGTTCGTTCCTGATTGAATTCATTAGTGCAATGTGAAAATAAAGAAAGAAGGTGTCAAGACTGTGATAAATGTATCGATCGAGTGATTAGTTAGCCAGTTTAGCACTGCGGAAAACTCGTCTATTTTGTAGTACAATATGAAGGTGGATATGGCTTTTTTTTCGATCGTTTTTTATTCTTCCGTTTCGGCTAAAAGTACATTTCCCTGGTATAGTCTATAAGACTCGTGGTGAAAATTAAGGTCATCAGCAAGGAGGTTACGGGGTACACTACAGGATGCGATCACTGCTAATGTCAGACTATTTTGAATGCACATAAAATTACATTTTCCTGAACCGAAGAACAAACTATTTTGGTGGAAGACCATCAAAACCTTTCGTCGCTTCATTTATCAAAAGTATCTAGGAACATTAATAGAAAACTAATAATAGTGAGAATTATATCTCATACTTGTATGCTTGCAATTTTATCTTCAATCTTACGTTGCCTCTTAAATTCGAAGATCGCTACATCTTTTCGTACCTGCAAATGAAAATAAAGCCTTTGAAATTGTTATTGCCTACTTGATTTTATAAGCTCCTTTAATCCTTTCAAAACTTAACAAAAAGCAATTCCAATATATTTCACCAACAATACATACTTGGGATTTGAATGCCCGCACTTGCCCCTACAGTAGGATATCACATCGCTACATTGTGTCCAAAATAGCAATAAATTAAGTGCACGCAAATAAATTCACTTTATTTATAGTGAGACGACCGTCCCGACTGACAGATTGCGGCAGAATGAACACATCTTGTAATTGTATACGTTGCATGGAGGTCCCCAATTGACAATATAATAGAACAGACTACGAATGCGGACTGAAAGAAGCTGACTTAAGAGAAACATTGTTAGGTTACGCACTGAGAATGATGTGACGTAATAATTTAGCAAAAAAGTTCACGGTTTTTTTTTGACGTTTAAATTTAAAATTTAACACATAATAATAACATACTCAGCATAAGTCACATAGCGGTGGTGTCATATTTTGATTCAATTTTGGAATTTCTGGTAATGTTTATATTTTTGGGTTAGTTTTGACGTTTCATTTACTCATAACGTAAGCTAAATGTTTCGATTTTATTCATCTATTTATATGTTTTCAAGAGAAGTATTTTCGTAGGATCGCGGTTAATATTTCTAGTGTATAGAATATCTGGTCTGACGACAGTACATTGAGTTTTGTTTTCTGTTTCTTGGGTGGCACGAGCGCTTCAATTTATTTCCGAACTTCAGATAAAAAGTATTTAAAGTAGGTAATGTGGAATAAATTTTAGATTTTTGTACTTATTCGCTCGCCTTTTGCGGCTTAACAATTTTGTTGATCGAAATGCTTGTGAAATTCAATGGCAATGATATTTTCCATATTAGATGGTTGTTGTTTATATATCTTATGTTTGTAAGTTTTATCATGTGTATGTATCTGCATTCTTCCGTGAGAAAAGGCGTGGGTTTATGTATGTATATACATATATTTAGGTTTTTCTAGATGTCACATATTTGTACTGAAAAAAAAACTGCATATATAATATTTATTTTTTGACAATTGAACCGGTGTCAATATTATTTTTCTACATCGATGGGTACGATCAGTATTTTCATGTAAATATTAAATTTCAATGAAACAATAAATAAAATAGTAAACTATAAACTACAGCTACCATTCCATTCTCACCACCGAACTGACCCATATCTTTCAAACGAACACCCAATAACTCCCAATGGAAACCCATTGTCCATCAGTGACATACATTCAATGAGTGCAAGTGACAACTGGATGCGGCATACGCTTGTGGTGTTGTATGTGTCGTAGGATAACTAAAAAAGTTAGATATTTGCAAAAACTCCACTTTGTGTAGGACGATTGGAAACTAGAACGCTGATTGGCTAATCTGAATAGCGCCTGAACATCTTTATTCAGGTTGGTAAAAAATGATATTAGACAAAGCACATGTAAACGAAAAAATCTATAAACCGTAAATATGTAGTTAAATAAAAAATACTCACAAGTTTATACAGAATCTTCGTAGTTCAACTTAGCGAGTCCAACTTGCACTTGGCTGGTTTTAGCAACGATTCTGGAAATAATAATAATATAAATAGCTCTATGCTACTAGAATTAATATCATCATCTTCCTGTTCTAGTCCCACATTAGTTGAGGTTATAGTACTCTCCATACAGCTGTCATGCACGCTATGATCTTCTATATTGTAGTTCGGTGCAAGCTTGAAACCAGCGCTTGTGTGTGGAATCCTCACGAGGTTACCTATATGCTCATGTTGGAAAAGGTACAAAAAGCTTTCCTCAGGTACCTCTACAAACATGTGTTTGGATACTATCCTTATATGTATCCTACTAAATTCCTTTTAGGATGTTTAAATTTTAATTCCCTTCAAGTTAGGTGGGCTGTTGACCAAATAACAACAGCGTATAAAATCATACATGGTCATACCGACGCCTCAGATTTACATGCGGAGCTGTGTCAATTATTTGTTCCAAATAATTATAATCGCTCCAGAAAACATAAATTGTTTAATGTCCCATTTTGTCGCACTGTAGCTCGGTTCACCTCTCCTATACCACGTATGCTAACTATTCTCAACGCACTCGTGGAGACCAACCCTGGATTGGATTTGTTTGCTGATGAATGGAAGACGATAATGTTAGAATGCTTGTGGTTCTGCGAGAAGACCGAGTAAAAGGATTAATTAATTTAGTGTTAATGGCTTTTGCTGTACTAAATGTAATAATAAATAAATAAATATTTACTTTCTAATCTTTTTCCACACAATCCATTATATCCTAGAATGAAAAAAATACTACATATTCTATTTTTAATATTCAAAAATCCAGTCCTAGAAGTTTTGCAAACAGCCGGTTTTATTAATTTTCCGGCGACATTATACGTTCTTATTGAACTGCCGCGCATGTGCACTTTGAAGTCTCGTGTTAACCGCGGTTATGCTAAGCGATAGCCTATTTGTGTGCTTTCAGTTTCGATTGATATAGATGTCGGTTTTATAGGAAGATAAATTATATAGAAGAGGGTTTTATTTGTTTCACCTAGTCGACGGAAATTGTTAAAGTGGCTTACAGATTTATGACAGAAAATAAAACCTCTGGAAAAGTCCTGTGTTTTCTTTACCCATACCTAAGAACATCAATGAAAATGGGATATTTTGAATAATAAATGTTCAAAACAAGTAAATGCCTCAATTTGTTAATGACTAACTTTTCAGAACGATGGAAATGTGCACGTAAATATATGAATGCAACACGAGTGAAAACTTTAGAAAGAAATGGTTTGTTAACAAACAACCCGCAGTAGGTATACCTGATATCCAGAACTTTCTCTCACATAAATCGAACACTTCCGCATACCAGACACCAACAAACAAACATTCCTCAAGGCCTAAAGTCCCAACCCTTCCTATAAGTCCAGTTCCACACCCACTCTAGGGTGCCACTTGGTAAGTAACATCCATCGACCCAGGCGGCCATGCATCACGACCTACACGCCAGGACAGTACGCGTACGGCCCATAAATATGAGATACGTCATCACAGCCCAGGGTGCGTCCAAAACGCGCGCGATCCCCGATATCGTTTATAATGTAATAAATAACACGATATGTGCACTCGACACCTACTTACTTACGTACGACATGCGGATTGATAGTGCTGGGAGGTTGTCTATTAACTTGCACTCGATATGTTCGGCTTTGTGTTTCATTCTTGTTTTCGTGGCGCCTTTTTTATTGATTTCGCATTAGAGTCACGTATTTATTCATTTAAACTGCATAAGGATAAGAGGTGTTTATACGTCAAAAGTTATTGTTAAGCGGAGATTAATGTATGAGTAACTTAAGTGGAAGTAGCATTGAAGAAGAAAGTCTTTAAACTGTAATGGTCCTATGGCCAAAAATTTACATTAGCTAAGATCCTGTAAACCCACTTAATTAACTTCTATACTCATCAATTCATCATTATCATGTGAGACATTTATGGAATGTTAACCGAACTTATAAAGAATAACATAAAGTAAAAAAAAGAACAGCGTCTTTAATGACCCTTGAAGATTTGCTCTCGAGCAAGGCTCTCAAAAGCTTTTGGTTTGATATTTAAGATATGTTTTGCCTGCCATTTTTTAATGTCAATATAAGTTCAGATAAGAATATTTTTGTAAACGATGAGTTCTTTTTTAGGCGTTGTTTGAAGGTGTTCCATAATCTGCCAGCCAGTTAGAGTATAATAATATTATTGACATCTAACGAATAACTTAGTTCAATCTCCTTTTACTGAGTTGTTTTCTGTTCTTTTTTATATATTTTGACACCAACAGGTCAGTTACCTTCAATTGATACTCTTCCAATTTACTTTTTAGTTAAAATTCTAAGTCACTAACCTGAAAGTTAATTATTTCAGTGTCAGTTTTCATCAAGATTTCAGCAAAAAGTATTTAGTCATGCTGAAATGTCATACCTGACCGTTATCAGCCGATTTCGAATAAAATCGGTAACGTAATTACATGTCTTTTGTAGTACCAATTCATCGAAGACATTTGTCACTTACATTTTTACTTTACAGAATACGTTGAAAGGAATATTTTCGTTGTTGTAAATGAAATATACTTACCTTACGTCTCGCCCAGTTGTAAAAGGCTCACTCTCAAGCTATCAACCGTCTGCTAGATGATTCCAAGTAATGCATATTATTAAAATGTACATAGTTTTTTTTGACAAAAATAGAGATCCGAGTAGGTACAGTTTACTTGCCTAAATTTCAAGGCACTATGTAGGTAACATGTGAATCCCTCTAATTTATAGCTTTATTTCGAAACTTTAAAAAAAACTGGGGTTTTGGGTACTTCCTATTTTGACGTTTAGGTAAATAAACTCTACTTTTTTCGATCTCTGTACATCAAATATAACTGATTATATTTTAAAGGTATTTTTGATATTTTTCAGTTCATATATTTTCTTGGTAAAGTTCAAAAAAAGATTGCAGAATAGGGTAGTTAACAAAATAAATCTAATTAGTCCGTCAGATAGATTACCAAAAAATATTGGACACGTATTTTTTTTCTTTTTTCAGGTAAACAAACCATGAAGACGATACAGTGCTTTAAAAACTCGCGTGACGTCATAATACAAACCCCACTCAAATCTTTGACGCGTTTTATCTTCGTTAATTTTATTGATTTAATATAACAAAAAATACGTGTCCAATATTTTTCGATAATCTAATCATATTTCTCGTTTTAATTAGAATCATATTTTTTTACTCAGGAAACATCCCTATTCCTTATAACAGAAATTTCAGTCAACAACTTTGATTCCCTATTACATTGTTAACTTCCCGTAACATAACCTAAGTATGTTTTATTTAAAATGCATTCCTGTCAAATTAATCAATACTTCTGACAGTGAGCCGGGACCTCAGAGTCACGAACATAAGGGTGGGTTTATTTATTATTTAACGAAATTAAGCCGGTGATAAATACTTGAGTTCCCGTTATCTTGTTACTGTATCATTGGAGTACGATTACTGGTCACGGGATGCTTTCTGAATACGGATACAGACAGTACATTTTGCTGGTTTATTTTTGGTGGAGCGGTGTTTCATTCAGGTCAAGTTGAGTTTTGAGTTCCAGAGTTTTTTTGTGATCATTGTTAATATAAAGTGACAAGCCTGCCAAATCAACAAATAAATAATTGCGGCAGGAAATCAACACTTTTCTCGGCGAAAAATATACCGACTTTGAAAGTGGATATTTTCTAAATTCTACAGGATAGTAAATTACGCCTGATATCCCCGAAGGGTTAGGCCGAGAGTTACCAAAAACAGTTACCTCAAACAAAATGAACACCCCACCAAAAAGCCCACATTTCGCCAATTAAGTCTAATTTTTTTGGAAAATTAATGAATTTTGACACGACCCATAAACAAAATGATTAGTGAAAATGTCTCTAAAAATTGACCTAATTTGATATTTGACAAAGCACTCTACAAAAACATCAAACCCCCAACAAACACAGACACACGCAAACCCGTCCCGCGTCCATATTTCGGACTCATTCAGATACTGTTACGTTACCGGGAACGCTGGGATTTACGACTAGTCTCGCGGGATCGTACATCTCGATCCCCGGGTGGTATGGCACAGTTACTCTTTGACCGACTCACGGGTTTACGGTACTTAAAGGATAAATATATAAATCGTTTTGATGCTGACCCGTTTTGAGAGGATATGGTTTAATGAGCAGATAATATCGATCGCAGATTTAATATGAGGCCTCCTCAAGATAAATAAAATGAGAAACTTAAGGATAGTAAACAGGGTGCGGGGTCGAGAGCAGCGGTGGCCCAGTGGTGGCGGCCCCGACTTACGAACAGTAGCTCGTGGGTTCGAACCCAGGCAGGCACATTACTTTGTGTAATTTATTTCATCACCGCTGCTCTCAAAACGGTGATGGAAAACATCGTCAGGAAACCGGAATGGCTCAGAACCAAACATTCAAAGACATGTGACATCTACCAATCCGCACTGGGCCCGCTTGGTAGATTATAGCCCATTCCTTCTCAAAGAGAGAGGAGGCCTGTATCCCAGCAGTAGGATGGGAACATTAATAGGCTGTTGATGATGAAACAAGACCATCTTCAGATCAAGCCGCACTTGTCTAGGTTGTTCTATGGATGTGCGGTCGACGAGCTTCCTCAAGCTTTTGGTCACGAATGTAGTTTTGAGATCTTTAACAGTCGTCACAAGTAGTGAGTAGCCCGAAAATCTAACAACCAGTCTTACGAAGGAGTATCGTATTACAGAGTCCTAACTGGTTTGTGGTGGTCAGATAGGCAGCCGTTCTAGGAGGATTTTACGGAGTTATTCAAGCGTGTTTGATGATAGACAAAGTTTTTCTTCAATGTTTTGCTAGAATTTGGATGAGATGTAAATCAATGAACATGACATGTTTAAGACATAAACATCGCATTTGGATAGACGCCAACATGAATTGCGTATCGAGTTGCCGCCTTTAGTCAACTAACTTGGATCTACTGCGTTTCTACTTAACTGCAAACAGAATTGTATTTAACATACACCTCACATTTTACTGGCGCAAGTAAACATGGGCGCCAATGAGTTGAAAGTTAATCTTGACAATCATCATGATTGGGCAGGCCATCATAGCATCTTGATGATATTTTGGTTGAAGCTAAAGCAGTAAATTGCAATGATAAAATGCATTTTATTAATATTTTGTAAACAAAAAGACAGAGGTTGCTCCCTCACGGCGGCAATAGGTATTCGTCGAGTACTACAAAAAAAAATCGTGAATATATGACATTTACCAACCCGTACGGGGCTCGCGTGGTGAATTGAGGTTCTCCTAAAGGAGCTGTACTGTGTCCCGTCAGTGAGAGGGCCATGCTACATAAGATGATACGGGGCAGGAACATTTAAAAACACGATGATGTTTTATTCATTTACCGCTTTTGTATTGATGATTTGTTCTCAGTGGTTTTCCTCCACGTTTATTAGACGTAAAAGTATGTTTCCTACGGCATTTAACCCGTCTGCTTTTTAAGCAGTAGTGATCATGTCTCACATCATAGTTCCATCACAGACCTCATTTATTGCTTTCCATTAGGCGTGATCGAGGTCAACAGCAAGCCCATCTTATCTTATCTTTATGGGGTTCAGGTTTCCGCACTTAGTCCTTGAAGTGGACCATTGTGCGTGAGCCATGGTGGCCGATTACTCCAACCAGCCCACCTCCCTCCAGAAGCAGATCAGACTTCCCGGTCTCCTCAGGGCATCCGCAAGGGATCTTGGTGTACCAAGGGTCTCCTCACGAATCTTGGTAACGCCTGTACACTCAAGGAGCACATGCGCCACCGTTTCCTCTGCCTCCATGCATGCTCTGCACAGGGGGCTGTCAGTGATACCTAGGTTGTGGAAGTGTTTATTTAGTGAACAGCAAGCCCATTCTGCAATAAAAAATAAGTGAAGTGCCTGCATATGCTAACATAGAACTTGCGACCATAATTTAAATGGTCGAATCTCAGTAGCATCGGTAACCGAAAACTTGTACTTAACCTTCTATAAATAGCCGGTAACTTGCCAACCTTCAATAACGGTAACCAGCCAAATAATATCACGAAGACTCTCAAAATACCGCGCTTGTAACCGAATACTACATTTCCTTATAAATAAACAAATAAACTTCTCTGTCTCATCATTATTATCACCAACATTATCAATCTTTAACTCTATCTTGAGAGACATAAAGGTCACATCAACAGCAAGTTTAAGATTGTCAAGATTTATCCCAAAAATCCTACCTCCTACGTTACGGAGCCAAAATTTCTTATTTGTCTTGTACATTAAGTTTTTGAACAATGAACCGTTAAGCATACAATAAAATTCCCTGTATTTGCTTGCCTAATATGTGTGTGATGAAAATATATGTCCTTTTTTGCTTGCATTTGCCCGAAGTCGGCATTTTCACAGAATTTGATGTTAATGGTGTGATATTGTAATTTTTAATCATTTGTAATTTTTAAGAAAATCTTTTTCATATTTTCATGATATTCACCCCTAAATGAATAATTAAGCAATGGCTAGACATGAATAGAGTATTAAAAAGAGGTCTGCTAAAGATGTTTAGAACTCTTTTTTGTGTTTTTTCGATGATTTTATAACGAAACCTCATCACCACCTGAAACTTTAATCGACAGTCCAAAATTATTGCCAGCTAAAAATACCCCCTAATCGTTCTCTGGCAACACTTGCAATACCAAATAAATATTCAAATTACGTCGGGTTCGAAACATATGATTTACTACGCATTTTAAATATCTTCATTATGCACCAAAACTACAGTATTAAGACTCAATAAATTCAAACACGTCATCAATAAATATTTATTTACGATCAATATTATGATAATAATTAATTACTATGACTGTACTTTCTTTCGGCTGATATTTGAGGTTCTAAGAACTTGTACGCAATTTGTTTTGCAATGTAACGAAATGCAGGGCCTGGTTCAATTGTGAGAAAATGGTAATGAAATTGATTTTAATTTATATTCAGCATAGGGGTGGTAAAAATACCATCTTCCGTATTCATCATCTTGAGTTTTCTCATGTTCAAGGCGATTTAGAAATTGAAACTTTCGGTTATTAGTGGCTACGTGTTGGATATATTAGAGGATAGATTGATTTTAAGGGGTTCTGTACCTCAAAAGGAAAAACGGACTGTAGACAGACGGACGGAAGAAGGAAAAACTGCCTGTCTGTCCATTCCCCCCCCCCTTATCTCCGAAACTACTGAGTCTTGCCTGTTAGGGGTTCTTTTGCCTCCCCTTGTTGTTTGTTCTCCCCTTGTTGATCGTCTACATAAGTATAATTTTCTACTTGTCCTTAATGTCCTAATTTTTTACTTTTAGAAAATATAAATATCTATCCCATATACACCGATCCTATATACTATATTCCGTTTCATCAACATATTTTCATAGATAATGTCTATACAGTTTACTCTTCATAATCTACATCTACACTAATACGAGTATTATAAAGAGGACGAATTTGTATTTTGATATGTGTAAGTTTGTAATAAATAAACTCAAAAACTCCTGCGTCGATTTCAAATATTCTTTCACCATTAGAAAGCTACATTCACCCTGAGTAACATAGGCTACATTTTATCCCTATACTCTTACGGGAACGGGAACTACGCGGGTAAAATATGTTTTTGGTACCACTATAGTTTGGAATTTACTATTTTACGTATCTTTAGTTCTGTTATATCGCATAAACTATAAATAATCTAACTTAAACCTGGATCAGCCCTACCCTAATCAGCTCTGGAGGAAGACAGATGATTTGCGGAAGCATTGGCAGTCGGCATTGCTTCGCGAGGTATTTACTCTCGTACTGATTTAAATCCTGCAAGATGTCAGTTTATCGCCCGGAGCAACGCTTTCTTGTAAGTGTTGGCATGATCCGAACACCCACACATTTTTTTTGGTTTTAGTTTAATTTTACGGGGAAAATATTTTGTTTCTACTAATTGGTTTGATTTTACTAATCAAATATTGTTATTTTTTTTTCAAGAATGATTTACGTAAAACAAAAAAAAACTTATTCATAAAATTAGTTTTGTTTTTTTTTGTGGATATTAGAGGCTCTGTAGCAATGCCGCAGCCAAAACCATTTAAATTCATCATCAGTCATAGGCGGCCTTTTTTGTTTTTTTATTGATTTTGTCTGAGTTAAATTATTAAATAGTTAATAGGTGCATATTTCACTACTAACTGGAGGAGTTTTAGCCGATACTGATGAACTTTTGAATGAACAGGAAAATATTAATATAAAATATTACTAAAGAGCAGAAACGTAACAAAATTAAACGCTACCAATTTGTTATGTGAACAGAAAATAAAAGGAATATCTTTAATAACGAAATATCGCTTCATCGCAATCGGCAGAATTGGTGCGATTTTTATTTGCGACCAAATAATGCTTTAGCATATTAATACTACGTTACATGACAGACTAAGCTAGGAAAAAGAGAGGTAACCTAAGGTTTCCAAAAACATTTATTTTCTGTTAACTGAACTACCATTGTTTTTTTTTTATGTTTAAGTTTTCAAGTTACAGTTGAAAGTTTACTATGTTGTAATATACCGTCTTATTTTCACGATGACATTAAAATAGTAATAATTACCTGAGCATCAATCCCAAAGCATGTAGTCGATGGTTATATTATATAAACACCAGTAGATGATGACTAGACGATACCTAAGGACAGACAAAGTCAATCCTGTAACTATCATACGAGTATCTGTTTAGCTTTTTATTTATTTATTTATTTATTTACTATTTATGTACACACAGTAGACAGCACAGCAGCAGCAGCAGCAGCAGTAGTATTCTGATATTATTATTTCTATTTTACGTAGTTTGCGTCAAATAAAAAAAAACACATAGCGCAGCGTAAGCTAATGATGTATGTATCCCAAATTCAAATTATTTAATCGATTCCACGTTCTTTTTTTAAACAAATTGAGGATTCATTTGGGAATCGTGTTAAGAGTAATAGGTTTTTAAATGCGCTCCCGCCGCGGTCATACATCACCGGTATGTCGATGCACTTCGAATGTATTCCAAATTCGAACGGTCCTCATAATAAAGTGCGTGTGTTCCGGACTTTTGCGGTATTTCGATTTTTTACCCGACTACGGCGAAGCCAAAAGGAAGGGTAATGATTTTGGCAGTCTATGTATGTATGTATGTATCTATGTTTGTATGTTCCACCGTAGCGCCTAGAATACTGAAGGTATTTTATTGAATGAGGTGTCAATAGATTCGTAAGAATAAAGTGGGTGACATAGGCTATATAAAATTAAATAATTCTTTTTATGACGGAATTTAAATGTCAAAAACTAAGGTCGAAAAAAAATTATTTGAGATAATCATAACATGTTTGGTATCAAATGAAAGGTCTCGGCAAGTACATCACAAATATGTATATTATATTATAGTTTTAGTCAACATACACGTTTAAAATTCGGTCGAAAAGTTCTCACGGTCTAGTCTGCTATTTACTCGTACTATTTAAATAGTAAAACCAACATTCAGTAGAATTTGACATCATGAAAGTAATATATTATAACGGATTTATTAAATAACACTAAAATAAAATTCAAATAAAAATATAAGCTTAACAAGAAAATAATTGTTGTCTGATGTTCATATTCTTACTGAATTTTATATTTCGATTTAAATGTAAGTAAAATTATTATAGAGGACCGCCGTAGTCGCATGCCACTGATACCTGATGCTCCTTTCATGGTGTTTTCATTGATACAGATGTCAGCTGCTGTTGCCGTTAGCAAGGTGGCATGCGACTACGACTGACCTCTATAATAATTTTACTTACATTTAAATTGAAATATAAAAAATCTGTAAGAATATGAATATCAGACAAAAATTATTTTCTTGTTTTCTACTTTTAAGAACGCGGTTTGTAGTCGGGTTTTAGTTTTTAAACATATATTTTTTTACATAACATAACATTACGCCTATTATCCGAAAAGGATAAGGCAGAGATGTACGTTATACCTACATTTTGCAAGTTATGTTTTAGGTCCCATGTAATAGGCGAGCCTATGACTGCTACTGAGAAATTAATCATGGAACAATTTAATGACCTATTCTTCTTTTCAGTGAAAGATAATTAAAATGTACTGCAACTTTGATCCAAGACAATTAAAACATACCAAACAACATTAAAATGTATAACAGCCTCTGAATTATTCTTTCTAAAGAAAGTTCTAATTGATATTGTGATTTATGTGCGTACGCGCATCGAATCAAAGCAACGCCTCCTTGGTGATTCGATCGCGGTGTTTAAAGTAAGGGCTAATTTTAAGAGCCTTATCGCTTATTAGTATCTTGTAAAGTTTATTTGGGAGAACACCCCTTAAATTCTTTTCGTGGAAAGCTTCAGAGTTTATGATATGTTGTACTATATATTTATTTAATAGCAATCTTTAAAAGAGCATCGCATCTTCAAAAAAAAGAAAAAGTAAAATAATTTGAAAAAAAAAATAAACTTTGTTTTTCAATTACAGGGACGTAAAATATTTACACAAGTAGGCACTCGTCCCACAGGTTGGGTTACCTCCACGAGATGAGAAACATAAAACTTAGTATGGCACACCCTGGGCACTTAAATATTGAAATTGTTCAGTACAGCCCATTGCAAAAATGCATGGACAATTCCGAACTAAAATCGTATGAAGCGAAAAATGGCGCCACCTATACTAGTTATCGACTATAAACGTTCACAGGAAAATATCCATGCAATTTTGCAGGTGACTGTACCTACTTTGGGGGGGGGGGAATCATCAAATAACCCGCCCTCCCGCTCTTGAGCAGAGCGAAAGGGAGTGTCAGACTTCTACTGACTAAAAACCACCCATGTTTCTTCTTAGCCCTTTATCTCGAGGCCGCGGTATTCCTTACAACATCCCGCAGCCCCGACGGCCTACCTTAGTAAATACCTATAAAGGATTTTGTGTAGAGGAACGAGCAAACTCACTCACACTCACACTCTTGGCAAAGCTCAAACGCGAATATCTCGTGAAAATAACGATTACAACTTTGAGGTATGACCTACTTGCGGCGGCGTCCGGCCCTGGTGCAAGCCATGGTCCGGGGCGTGGAGGAGTGGGACGCCGTCGCCTCCTTCTGCGAAGCAGTGATGTCACCGAAAGAGGTGGCGGAACGAGAGAGGGAGAGAACCTCACGTCCCAGCTGAGCTTACTAATTGTATACATTTTAGTACTGTTACCACGATACAGCAGTTTTAATCTGGGTCTTTACGAATTCGCTTCTGATTTTAAAAGGAAAAACATCTTGCTTCTATGGCAACCCGTTCGTTTGCAGACAGTTAATTATTTGCCAGACTACTAAATATGTAGGTATGCATTAAATAGAGCTGTGCAAATATTCACGATATTAATATTCGTACTGCTTTTCGATATTATTCATTATTCATCACATTCCGATGCAAAGTTGAGTCTTAAAACCAATCTAAGTGTCTATAGGTGATGTCTTATTAACATACTCGGTGGTATGCTTAATTAAGTATTGATTCGTGTTATTGGGAGCTCGTTTCTAACAGCCCCTCGGATCAATCTTAAGGTTATGCTGCAGAGGTCAGAAATAGGCAGTCGCCCCATGTAATATAAGATTAGCGCAGTGGCTTAGGCAATGGACTGCTGCGCTGCGTGTCGCGGGTTCGATCCCCGCACGGAACAAATATTTGTATAGCCTACAGATTGTTCCGGGTCTGGGTATTAGTGTATGTGAGTTTAAATGTTTGTGATCACCCACGATACAGGAGAAATTCCTAGTGCGGGGCAACGTTTTAAAAAAATAAAAAAAACAGCTGGATCCGCTTTGTTTAAAGTTCTGATTAATGTAAAAGAAGATTTTTTTATTGTGAAGTACCTAATGAATCAGCCCGACCTTTGGCTTTCGGAAAGAAAATTTCTTCAAAACTCCCTTCAATTGTGATTGAAAGTGTGTTTTAAAATTGAGGGACTGTTCTTCATCGTTATGGAACTGTTATTCAAATTTACTCAACCTCATTTATTTTCAAGACAAAAATTATTTCAAATAGCTCGATAATCGTCACGTCTCTAAAATGGTTTAACAAAATAACTATGAACACTCGCATTAAAATTCGCAGTTTAAGGAGATACAGTGACGTCAGACTAACTAAGAAAGGTAATATGAGTTAAGGTTCAATGTACTGACATAGTCATTTACCCACATGGAACCGTAAAAGGAACCTTGGTTGTGTTGGTACCTTCTGAATTACGTTAACTCAATGTTGGGGGTTCCAGATTTGGATTTAATATATAAAATATTTTATATATTAAAATATAAATATTTTAAATATAAATATTTTCTTACCAAAATCTGCGTTTACAAGATGTAAACAGACCCTTTTTTTTGGGGGGGCATGGGAAAATATCAAATAACCCCTCCCGCTCTTGGGCAGAGCGAAAGGGAGTGTCAGACTTCTACTGACTAAAAACCACTCATGGTCATTCTTAGCCCTTTATGTCGAGACCGCGGTATCTCTTACAACATCCCGCAGCCACAACGGGCGTCGGCCCTTGCAAATGTAAACAGACCTTTCCGTCAACAAAGTATTCTGTTCTACTTCTGTTCTAACAATCTATGCAAATTTTTTGCTAGTAAACGACTTTTCGACCGACTTTCACTCTATATCAAGGACTGAGTCGTAGTTGTAGCAAATACACAAATATATTTTCATTGTTACTAAACATAAAATCTTGTACTGAAATTTCTAAATATTTTTTACACTATACTCTAAGCCTAACGACATCTAACACAAAACCGGAAACATATATAAGTTAATACTTAACTGCGTATTGCGTAGAATAAATAAATATGTATAATATACGTAGTTTAAACAGTCATTGGCATTTAACGTCCATTCTTATCACTAAGAATATCATTTTACTACTTCCTAACCTGAATACTCTAGAAAGTTTTGAGTTTGAATATGGCTACAAGAGTAGAGGAAAATCAAAGAAACAATAGATGGACACTATTCCCAAACCACTGTCACTCCTGAAAGCCAGAATTAACAGTGGCGACCACAAGAAGACAGCAGAGACAATGAAGCTCGACGAAGTCCCAGATTAACGATTTAACTGCCTTAGATCGCGCAACGAAATTAAGAGAAGAATTTTCCCTAAATTTATGTTAATTTGCATTAATATTCTGAAACAGTCGTACATACAATCAAAATGGAACTTTAGTATATGATTTATTGGATCTTTTTCTTTCCATGTACAAGACAGTTACGTAATTGTAGCATATTCGCTCGATTCATTTTTTATTCGAAAATCATGTCTTTTTTAACGATTATTACATTTTTCCTCAAGATTGCTCCGCCTTTATGTCTAAAATAAATGTTCACTGTAAGAAAATATAGTTTACTATCCAGCCACAAGATATTTTTTCTCCAGATCAATTACTACTTTAGTTATAAACGCAATAAGAATTGAGACTTACGACATTACGAGTTTCGTGCTCGAACGCGATCAAAGAGCGCACGCGGTATTCGACTTTATTACTGATGTGCTAGCGTCTAGCACATCGCGCGGAGTGGCGGGGTGAATGGGGCGGAGCTTGCGTGGAAATTATTTTAGAGTGCCTGGTCTTAATCAGAAGAGAATAGCGGTGGAGTAGGCAAAGCATAATTTCCACGATGGATGGATTGTTGAAGGATGATATAGCTATAAAGGAAGTGACTGCAGAATAGGGCTGTTTACTGACTTTAAAAAATATGATTCTAATTGGTCCGTCTGTTAGATTATCGAAAAATATTTATATTTATTTTTTGTTTTATCAAATCAATAAAAATTGACGAAGATAAAACGTGTCAAAGATTTGAGTGGGAGTTTGCGTCACTGACCGCTAAAACACGTCTTACTAATGTCTTAGAATATGACATCACACGAGTTTTCTGCGACCCCAAATAAATTGGGATAAGTCCCATTTAATAGGAGGCGAACTTATTGCCATCAACCGGACCCTAATTTAGACTACGTGACTGCTACTGAGAAATAAGTAATGAAAAAAACTGGCCAAGTGCAAGTCGGACTTACACATGAAGGGTTCCGTATCATAGTAGTGGGCAAAAGCCCCCTTTAATTTGTATTATTTTTTGTTAAAGCGGCAACAGAAAACATACTTTGTGATAAGTTTGTTTGTCATAATGTTTGTATGAATGACAAAGTTATATTTGCGGTTTCTTAAATGTGCTATATCTCAAAAACTATTGACTATATTTCGTTAAAACCAATTTTGGTTGTAAGTTTACGTTGCGATCTACAGCACATATTTTTTTATAGATTTTACGCTTTCGTAGTTTAAAATTTAGAGCGACACAGACACATTTTATCACTCTGGAAGTGCCTATCTTTCAAACGATTGCCTTTGGGAAAAAATTGTTTAAGGGACCCCATTGTCATTTTAAAGACATGTCTATAGACACCACACACGTCTAGGTTTGATGAAAAAAGTTTTTGTAGTTTCAGTTCCATGTATCATGCCTTAATCTCTCCCATTTTTTCTATTTTTGCATAAAATTCGTAAAGCGGTTCACAGACTACATCTACCTACCAAGTTTTAACTGCATAGTCTTAATAGTTTTACGAATAAAGTGGCTGTGACATACGGACGGACAGACGGACAGACAGACATGACGAATCTATAAGGGTTCCGATTTTTACTATTTGGCTACGGAACCCTAAAAACCAATAATACTTTGCCCGGCCCGAGAATTCAACCCAAGACTTCAGACTCAGCAGTCGCGCTTGCGACCACTAAACCAATGAGCTTGTCCTCTTCAACTCCAAGGCCAGTTTATAATTACATGTGAGTTACAAAACAACATCATTGACATTCAACTCTCAAACAACATGTCAATTCAAACACCAAATCAACTTGTCATCTTTTCAATTCCTCATCAGCCTATATTCGGTATTTCGAAACCGCATAACATCTCGCTTATCGATTTATTACGTCACCAATTAGGTATCGAGTGGTAACGGCAGTCTCAATTTCATTAATACGATTTCGATTACTGGTTACAAATATATATAGATATAGAGTATCTACTTCACGTTAAATGAAACATTATATGATTTTATCACAGAGCTATTCCAACTCTGTGATAAAATCCTACTAATATTATAAATGCGAAAGTTTGTGAGGATGTATGTTTGTAACTCCTTCAAGCAAAAACTACTAAACGAATGGGGATGAAATTTAGAACACAGATAGTTTATAACCTGGATTAACATATAGGATAGATAGATCCCGTTAGTTTGATCCCGTGGGACAATTATCGAACTCCACGCGGGCGAAGCCGCTGTCACAAGCTAAGGAATATATTGATGAATAGAGTTATATTAATGAGTGTTAATTGGGTGAAAGTAAGTTATTCTGATTTGTTTTAGCAGAAGCTAGAAGCGTAACAATAAATAGTTAAAACCCGTCCGGGGTGCGAACTGTTCAAAAAAGATACCGCAGCCTCGACAGTAGAAGTCTGACACTCCCTTTCACTCTGCCCAGAGTGCGAGGGGTTATTTGATGATTTCCCACCCCCCCCAAAAAAATAGCAGGAGGTAATGATAATGATGATGATGTTTGTTAATGATGTTTCTTGTGGCATGTGCCAAATAAACATGTTTAATTATCTTTTTCAGAAATTAAAGGATTGATAACATGTGATTCTCTTACAAAAAGTATTTATAAAAAAACGTTATGTACCTACTATGTTTATTTACTCACTCAAATAAATAATTAACATTTTGATTGAACTTGAATTGTGTGATGTCAAAAAACCTTATGACGAATCAGTTAAACCAATATTACGTTATTGACCTTATTATTTTACTTTTTATCGGCCATTCGGATATCCGCGGTAGTTCCCCTAAACAGGATGTTCAAAGAATCCGAAAGACCTTAAGGAGCCCATAAAAAATGTATCGTGATGTCATTGTTATAATGTACAAAATTGTGTAAGTAACAACTTTGTTCGAGGACCTAATGCTCCCCGGGGGCTGCGGGTTGTTCACAAATTACCGCGGCCTCGACATATAGGGCTAAGAAGGAACATGGGTGGTTTTTAGTCAGTAGAAGTCTGCCACTCCCTTTCGCTCTGCCCAAGAGCGGGAGGGGTTATTTGATGATTTTCCACTCGCCAAAAAAAAAGGACCTCATGTTTAGTAGGGGGTTTTATAATCGTTTTTTAAACCTCTAAATACCCTCTTGTTTGGTATAGGAATTCATAAAACAGATAATTTTCCATTAGCCCATTTATAACAATAGCTAGCCTGTACATTTAAGCAATTACATGGGGCTTAATGATAACTGGCACTCGGCTATATCTTTTGGTTCCGGTTAGGATGGATGCCGACCCGCTGAGAGGCTAGGCAGATGATGTTGTGATGAAATGTGACTGTACTAACTGGAGTACAGTACCCGGCGATAAATATTGCACATCGACCTTCGGAAAGGTTGTACCTTCGTACAGATAAAGGGCAAACAATAATATAATAGTTTAGTTAACAAAAAAAATCTAATTAGTCCGTCATATAGACTACCAAAAAATAATGGACACGTATTTTTTCTTTTTTTACGTAAACAAACATACAGTGCTTTGATAACTCGTGTGACGTCATACTCTAAGACATTAGTATGTAATTTTTTAGCGGTCAGTGACGTCACCAACCCCCACTCAAATCTTTGACGCGTTTTGTCTTCGTAATTTTTTATTGATTTGATAAAACAAAAAATACGTATCCAATATTTTTCGATAATCTAACAAACGGACTAATTAGAATCTCATTTTTTAAGTCAGTAAACATCCCCATTGTTAATATATGACACGTCAGTCATTTTATATATATAATATATATTAACAATTATATTATAACTAATTATACGTACAATCCAAAGGTCGATGTGCAATATTTATCGCCGGGTACTGTACCTCTGCTTACCACATACACGATTATAGACGTAATGTGATTCAATTTCTTGAATCAGTTGTGCCATACACATTACTCAAACCAATTACTGTAACATAGATTTCAATAAAGAGAGAGACTCAGATATAAAGATACAAGTTTCTATATGTATTAGAAAAACAGTCTGCAAATTAGTTCTACTCTTACTTTCAATACGTTTGAAATTGGCAAACGTGATCAAACGGTAGAAATCTATAAATAACTATTCAACCTGTATATTTACTGAGCAATTACGAGATACCTTCTCAATTATCGTCATAAATATACTATGACTGTACTCACAAAGGATTACCCAAGGTCGAATTGTTTCTCTTTGTAAAAAGCATGCGATTCTGAACCTTATGGTTAAAGGTTAACGTTTAAACTGGGATATAGGTCGTGATGTCCAATCTCCAGATGGACACGTCACAGTTCTTTCTGAATGGGTTTTACCCAGCGTAAAAGATTGATGACACAGAATAGGGAATTAACAGAATACCAACACTTTTTTAAATTAAATTCTTGTCGAAAGCATATCCAAAGGAAAATATTACTGGCTGTTTAAATTATTATCAATTTTTTACTTACCATAACACTAGTAAACAAACAAAAGTGTTCAACTAATTAAAAAACCAATTTTTATTTAATTTGAGATCGGCACTATCTGGCTTTTCCATCCATTTTGTTAATCTTCTTCACTAATACAGCATTGTTTTAGTTTTTTGTTTTACGTCTCTTTATGGCATGTCCAACCCAAGAACCATTATAACAAAAATTAAATAACCATTTTCAGACAATTTGTTTAGACATACTTAGTAAATCAAATATAGTCTCCATCCATTCAAGGTCCAAAAAACGGAGGAGGTAATAGGGTAGTTGACTGACTTAAAAATATGATTCTGTTTAGCCCGTCTGTTAGATTATCGAAAAATATTGGAAACGTATTTTTTGTTTTTAACAAATAAATAAAAATTGACAAAAATAAAACTGTCAAAGATCGTGAGTGGGGGCCGGTGACGTCACTGGTAATAAATGTACCAAACTGTGACGTCACGCGACTTTTTGAAGCACTGTATCATCTTCATTTATACGTGAAAAAAGAAAAAAATACGTGTCCAATATTTTTTGGAAATCTATCTGTCGGACAATTTTTTTTTTTTTGTTCAATTACCCTATTACGAATTTCTTCTACTTTTTCGTGTCGTTGGTGCCTTACCTGTTTTTAGAACTTTTTATATCGGCCATGGGCCTCTGAAGTTGAGGAAATTTCCTAGGCATGAGGGTTACAAACTGAGACTTCTAAGCAACTTCTGTTTAGTGTCATATCATCTGCGGTATTTATCTATGACATACCAATGACGTTGGACTTCGTTCCAATGAGGTATTGGGCTCACCCTATAAAAAATTGTGACATTAACCGAATATGATATGAGATCATAGTCATGACATCATTATGTGGCTTGAGAATAGTATGTATACATGATTGTTATAAGAATGTTTTTATTTCCGGCAAGACAATCATACATGGGTGTTAAAAGTTGTGAATAAAGACTTGAGAGAACTTGTAAGAATCTCAACTGATCTTCCAGTTGCGAACATACGTACTAACATACATAACATCACGCCTGTTATCTCCGAAAAATTAAGTAGAGGTGCTACCTACGAAATATGGGTGTAATATTGACGGCACGGTTGGCGCAATGACAAAGTGATTGGACTGCTGCGCTGCGTGTCGCGGGTTCGATCCCCGCACGGAACAGATATTTGTATGGCCTACAGAAAGTTGTTTCGGGTCTGGGTGTGTTTGTGTATGTGAGTTGTTTAAATGTTTGTAAACGCACCCACGATACGGGAGAAATTCCAAGGATGGGGCAACGTTTTAAAAAAAAATAATATATATATATATACAATATTTCACCCGTTATGTCAAGTTGTGTTGTTATGATGTCCAGTTAGGAAGTGACTATTAGTATTGAGTATTATAGAATAACTTTTCTGGCTGCAACGCTAATACAGTTCCCTCAAACTTAATAAGTCAGTCTTAACTGATGTCAGTAATCAAGCAAAATCATCTGCCTAGCCTTTTCCCAACTATGTTGGGGTCGGCTTCCAGTCTAACCCGATACATCGGGTTAGACTTTTTTATCAGCTACAGCTGATACCAGTATTTTACATGGAGCGACTGCCTATCTGACCTCCACAACCCAGTTAATACTAAGTAATACGATACCCTTTGGTAAGACTGGTTGTCAGACTTTCAGGTCACTACTACCTGTAACGACTGCCAAAGATCTATATATGCCAGCCGGGACCAACAGCTTAACGTGCTTTCCGAGGCACGGAGGAAACTCGGTATGTATTGGGCGGTCACCCATCCACAGACCAACCTAGGTAAGCGCGCCTTAACCTAAAGATTGACCCGAGTGGCAGTTATTATTAAGCCACGAGTAACCAAGCAACCAAGCAATTTTACAATAAAAAACTAATGAATGGAGAGGCGAAGTCAGATCAGGATAAAAGTTTGAGAGGAATTTTCAGGTTAATTAATTATTATTCGTGCCTAAACATATTATGCTAAACTGCGGTTTCTAATGCTTTTGTTGTTTATTTAAGAGTCGCAACATTTGATTTTAGTAGATTTTTAGTTTTTGCAAAATATTTTAGAATTATTAAATGTGTTTATATTTTCGAGCGCATGGCACTCGTGGGCAGCAGCTGAAAATCAGCGTCAGGTGGAGCACTTTGTGTTGCCATCTGACATTATGCTGAGCTGAAGCCTTTTTGGCATTATTAGTTTTAATCATTTTAAATTTGTTTTGTTTAATTTTAGGGTATTTTTGCCAAATAAACACAATTTTCTTTCTTTTCTTTCTTTCTTTCTTTCACTTAAGAACAGTTTTGAGCACTCACACTTATTCAGATTTAATCATGTCACTAATTAATGCCTATTTCCACGGAAGTAAGTGATCGATTACTGTATATTATCTTCCTATACTTAAGCTGCAATACTTTCAACCCACTTCCAACCCTACACATTTGTTTCTAAAGTTGATATTTGCTGAGCTGGTTCTCCTAATAAAATATCGGTTAGCTTACTTAGTCCTAATTACACTCATTATACCCAAACAAAAGACACACCTTTTATTCAAAATCTAATCAAGAAGATTCAAACCTGCTTCAATAATGTCGAGGGCACAGAGCAAAAATTAAAATATAAATTCAAATGACACGTTAATTATAGAGGTGTATTCGTTATTCGTCACCGAGTGCTAGTGTTGTAACCGAATATCGATACAGATATGTGGGTCAATGTCGATTGTCGAGTGAACACGTTGATAAACTTAAGGGGCTTACAGATGCTTGATTCGACGATTCGACTTGGTTATTAATACTCGTAAGTTAAGGTACTGCGTTCGTAGTTTTCAATATGAGAGTCCTACTAATATTATAAATGTGAAAGTTTGTGAGAATGGATGTGTGGATGTTTGTTACTCTTTCACGCATAAACGGCTGGACCGATTTGGTTGAAATTTGGTATGTAGATAGGTTATACCCTGGATTAACATATAGAATAGTTTTTATCCCAATTTTATGATCCGTGGGATAATTTTCGAGTTGTAGCGGGTGAAGCCGCTGGCAACAGCTAGTAATGTAATAAAGAAAGAATATGTATTAATATGTAAGTATTTGTCGTGGATAATTGACGAAGGAAAGAAAAATTAAAGAATTATTTAAAAATATACATTGTTTTAAGCTTTCCCGGCTTTTAACTAAACTTATACTGTCACTTACGGGATATATTTCGTGACTATCCGTCTAAATGAACTCCCGATGTTTCGACGCTACGCCATGATCGCGAGATGAAACTGTCCTAATAATGAAAAATCACAGAACATATTTCGTAGATGACAGTATAAGCGAGTATCATTTACAGAACTTAGACAAATCAAACCGATTAAAATTTATTTGGCTTTGGTTTGTCGAAGTCAACGATTACGTTTGCACCTGTTAAGAAAAATCGCAGCAATCCGATCTAATTTCAAGATAAACAGATACTTTCTTATTCGTTTGTACGTCACGTACTGATGACATGCTGCGTCATTCGAGATTGGACTTTATATAGCACTTAAAAAGTTCGTTTTCATAAGTTTTAATGGTGTGAGTATCGGAAAAAATATTCTCCTATGGTAAGGGTACGAAATAGATAAAACAGTGCTGTTAGTTAACCTTTCATGAAGAACTCCGTATTCCCTGGAAGTGATATTGACATGCGACGCATTCGTCTACGTGCCGTTTGAAGCGTCAACAGTTGTAATGTATTGCGTCAACTTTGTAAGGCTGTGGTGATACGTAAACATAGGGGTTTCTTATAATCTATGATTCATTTGGTAGGCAGACAAATAATAAACCTAACGCAAAACGCAGCCTCAATTAGCAGCCATCGGCCCTGGTGCAAACCATGGTCCGGGTTGAGAGGGAATGGGACGCCGTCGTCTTTTTCTGCGAAGCGGTGATGCTAGCGAAGGAGGTGGCGGAACGTGAGAGGGAGAGAACCTTTTGTCCCAGCTACCGCGGGAGATGCTCCGGGAGTCGCCACGTAATGGCTGACGGTGAGCAATGGGCTAGCTCGCCATCCATCCGTCTTATGGTGACGACAGGCGCGTAGACGGCGCGTTCGTGTTCCACGCGAAGATATAAAGAGAAGAAATGTCACGTCATGAGATGTCAGCAACATGGAAGCGGCCCGCAGAGGCCGACGCCCGTCGAGGCTGAGAGTTATTCGAAAGAGATACCGTGGCCTCGGCACAAGGGCCAAGAAGGAACATGAAGAATTAATTCAGAAAGAATGAAAAGAATTTAGTCAGTAGAAGTCTCACACTTCCTACCGCTCTGCCTAGAGCCATCAAAATGACTCCTGTCATTTGATAATTTCCCACACCCCAAAAAAGAAAATTGGAAGCCACGGGGTCTGGATTTGTGCCCGGTTGACGGTAATAGGCTCGCCCACTATTACATGGGGTTAAAACATATCTGACGAAATGTGGTTGTATCAGTACGTAAATCTCTACCAAACCCTACGAGGATTACAGGCGTGATAATGTGTTATAAAAGTATTTACAACAATTAAAATCTTAGTATTAGTAAAATATAATAATTTTGTAAGTTTACTAATGTATGGTTATACTTCACTGGGCTCAGCAACATAATACAATATGTCTGTCTGTCTGAGATAGCCTCAAAGTTCGTCAATCTCAGTACCATCCTACAGATTGACACTCCATATCGTGTGAGCAAACGGAGCTGCCTCTAATTGCGATCACAGTTGCGTGGGATGACAAAAGGAGGAGTCTGATGTCAGGGTTTTGATGTTCGACTTATCAAAAATAGTTGTGTGTATTGTATGAATGAATTATAAGTACTTGTATTTATTATGAGCGTTTCTGAATGTTTCAGGCGTGATTTTTGTAACCAGCGTGTGCAAACACTTGCATGATCATGGACGAAACTTCAAGCTAAAGTGATCACAGCAGGTGATGTTCTATCGTTTCTGTATCATCATCACCAGCCAATACCAATGGACAGGCTATCCCAGTCTATTGAAGGACTTAGACCTCATTTAACCTGTGTCTAAGCACCCTAGCCTACGCTTTTCAACATCTAGTGTGACCCGGCCATTCAAGCTCGTCAGTCCTAGCACGAAAGCGTCTTGCCCGAATTCGTATATTCCTTTATTTGGCGATTCATAAAGTGACCAAAATGATACAGTTGACACTGATCAGCTTATGTTAAATAGTTACTAATGTAGGTCATTTATAAATAAGGGTTTTTATGCTTTACATCATCAACACCAAAAAAAAAGCGTTCTCAAGATTATGAAAGCCTCAAAACCTTTACAGAATTACAATAAAATTACACAACTCTTGCAATAATTGCAGTAGCTAGCAATGATTCAGCAAACGTTGCAAGAATTCCTATGAGATTTTGTCTTTGGAAAGAATTAAAAAGTTGAGGAAGTGAGGTGTCTACAGGTTACTATGTCAAGGTTTCAGTTAAGGAGGTCAATGCTTTGTTTTGGGATCAGAAATGAATCGTCGTTACAATTTCGCCGTCTGTTGAATCAGATTCTATGAATCAATTGGTCGGAAATTATTGGTTTCAGATGATTTGTGCTTTCTTTTCTGTTTCATTGATTCAATGGAAGTTTTTAAAGGTTAGTTTAGAGATGGAAGGTTTTGTCTTTCGTGAAAATGGATCTTCGAATAGTGTCCCACATCAATTTAAGGATCTTAAAACATTATTTCTCTTCGTAAGAAAATAAAAAACACATCTGTAAAGATGATTATGAACTCTTCAATATTTGCGTTAGATACTGAGAGCAGTTTGAAAACTATATGAATTTATCTGAGTTTATACTTGAACGTAAAAGTTTACACAATTATGTACTTACATCAACAAAAAATGCGTACAGGTAATTTCTAGATTACTTGTACTGAAACGGTTTCCACGATTACTACAACATAAAGAGCAGGCTTCCTGATTCGGATATCTTCAATTGAGATTTTTCAAAATATCACAAAATAGTCATTGTACTTCTATGAAATAGCTCTGGAAGTTAACCTTCATAACGATATGGTTGTGCAAATGTTTGCACTTACGGATTTAAATTAGGATTTCCTGTTTCGGTCGATGCGTGTCTCTATTAATAGGACTATGGGATCGTTTACGGAGACGCGGGGCGTCCCGCGGCGCGTGCAGAAGACTCGTCGCATTCTATTTTATTCATTTACTGAGAGGCGGGTCCACCGCAACGAATGCTGCATTTTAAACTAAAGAGCGAAAAATCGTTTCTTAAAAATCGTCGTTTGAAATCGTTACCGTTTTCATACATCGCCATGTGCTTGAATTAAAATCGCTCAACGCGCCGCGCGACGCCCTGTGTCTCCGTAAATGAGGACACTAGACATTAGATTATTTGGAATTGTTTTGTCTTTTCTCTATGTAACTGTTATTAATAAACTATAATAATACATGATTCCTCAATGTTATTAATAACTTAATTGTGTACTAGTTATTTTTTTACTCTGAGCTTCTTTGACGATTGACGATTTTTGAGATCATAATTAACTGGGCACTTATCCACAATCTGTGGTTTCTACTGAGAAATAGGATATTTCACCAAAAAAATCTTATTAGTCCTTCAGTTAGATTATCGAAAAATATTGAATACGTGTTTTTTGTTTTATCAAATTAATATAAATTGACAAAAATAAAAAATAAAACGTGTCAAAGATCATGAGTGGGGGCTTTTGACGTCACTTTGTGGGTAAAAAAGTGCTAACCTTGTGACGTCAGACGACTTTTTTTTTGGCGGATGGATAATCATCAAATAACCCTCCCGCTCTTGGGCAGAGTGAAAGGGAGTGTCAGACTTCTACTGACTAAAAACCACCCATGTTCATTCTTAGCCCTCTATGTCGAGGCCGCGATAACTAGTGTACAACCCGCGGCTCACGTCAGACGACTTGACACGACTTTTGGAAGCACTGTATCGTCTTTATCTTTTGTTTACGTGAAAAAAGAAAAAATACGTGTCCATTAATTTTGGAAATCTATCTGACGGACTAATTAGATTTTATTGGTGAAATACCCTATTTTTTAATGCACAAACCCAATACTACTTTGACCTCCCCGCAGCACGGCAGTCGCGCTTTCGACCATATGGACACATACCAAAATGTAAACTACTATGTAACTATCATTAATCATATTATGGTACTATAATGACCGTATTGTGGTTCCGTATGGTGTCAGACGTAAAGAATAGCACCATCCCATATCATCCCGTGGGTGTCGTAAGAGGCGACTAAGGGACTTACCAGAGAATGGGCAGCAGCGTTCCCTGTGTCTTTGTAACAACCATACTGCGATCGCCAACCCGCCTGCCAAGCGTGGCGATTATGGCTAACCCCCCCACTGCGACACCTGGGGGAGGCCTATGTCCAGCAGTGGACGTCTTTTGGCAGAAATGATGATGATGACTATAATGACAATTAGGAAATGTAAACACAAATTGACGCCTTAGGTCAAAGTCGTTGAACAAAGCACACGACTTTAAATTAAACTGTCACCGTCTTCAATATAAAATGACAGCTTTTCCTTGACATTCACAAAACAGTTTGTTTGATTGTCGACATAAAAGACTGACTGAAAAATAAATATATAATTTTAATAATTTGTCTATCATTTGTCATAAATGCAATGTCTGTATAAATGAACACCTACGTGTTGCTTAAATTGATCCTTACTAACATTTGAATCGACCAAGCGTTAACTATTTTTGTCAGTAATTTATCCATTCTAATATATATTACTAGCACCTCCGCAGAGCTTTCGTCCGCAAAAGTTGTGATAGCTCGGTTAATACGCTTGATATAAATGTAATTAATAGCCTAGAGCACCCGCTAATAGGTTGTGTTGGTGTTAAGGAGTGACTATTCTCTAGATTTTTTTTCATAAGCCTTCCTTACTCTGCTTTTTTCCTTTTTTTTGGTGGGTGGGATTTAATGTCCTGTTGCGGTAGTGCACACGGCGATACATAAAGTTATACATTTCCAGTACAACATGGCCTCACATTGTATGATTTCCTGGACAACGTGAGTTCATCATAAACTGATTTGTATAGTTTTATTGGTTGTAATGCGTACGCTCCCGTGGAATAAATTCAGACGATCACGAGGGCAAAGACGTAAGAAAAATCTAGTTTTAGATTAAAACAGGTTTTAGTTCAATAATATTAGTGTTATAAATACAATGGACGAAACTCTTAATGATTATTAAATGGTTCGTCAAAATTGGACCTGTTTTATCATTAGTTGAGTCAAGTATGAACTTTCTCTTAGGCACAGGTATTATTAAAATGGCGTAGTTAACTTCAGCTATTGATATATATATGTGTGTGTGTGATATACAACATATTATCACGCCTGTCCTTTCCTGAAAGGTTAGGCAGGAGTGTATCAACAGTGCTCTCCAATTATTCGGCCCCATATAATAATACCACACCCATCGCCATCAACTTTGCATGAATCCACACTTCAAGCTTTTACTAAGAATAATCTGATGATTCCTGAATTGGGTATAATTAATCTGTGGCATGTAAAAAATCCAAAAAGTGACTCTTAACGTTACGTTACGCAAGGTCACCAAAATATACCCAAAGCCCAAAATATTACAGAGAAATCGGTAATCGATGACGAGAATGACATTGGAAACTAGTGTAATAATGTTCGTGACGTCACAAAATGGTTTCTGTGCCCTCGACCTTACGAAGTAAAATTGTCACGTCGACTAATTGTTGATGACTAGTAGTAATGTGATGTAGAAATGTCGCAACACATGATCTTGTCACTATTCTTGAATGATCTTTTATTTTGCTCACGTGATCTGAGACAACTTGTATCGTACAGTCACAGCGTATAAAATATATAGGGGCGTTAAAAAGAGGGTTGTAATTAACCCCCAGGAATGTTTCACAATGGTTAAGGAGATCCATGAAAGATATGAATTTCTAGCCGTCCATGAAAAAAAATGTGTTCTTAGTAACCAGTTGTTCTTTTGTAAAGAGCACATAGAAAACTTTAGTGAGTAATTGGACTAAACTTTATAATTTCTTTTTTTTACCCGACTGCGGCGAAGCCCAAAAAGAGGGTATTGTGTTTGGCGTGTATTTTTAATTGCCTATGTACTTTTCCATAATGCTAAATCATAGAAACATAGCGAACAGTCTGTTTACCGATTATTGTGCTTATTATAATGCTACGAGTAAACAAGAGAAAATAGTCTTAATCTCGACGAAATTTAGATAGAAAGTCAACTTCCCTCACTTTACCTGGAATATTTTGAAAATGACACCCAAATCAAAATTAAGATGGTGGTCACTAGAATGTGTCAAAAATGTGGCATCTAAAAAACTGCATACAATTAAAAAAAAAAAAGAAATATCTCGTCATCGAAAGATCCATTTGTCAAGGTCACCCCCAACTCCATCTATTATAAATGAAAAATACGGCAATGGCATTGGGTGCTAGCAGGTGTGACGTCACGGTTTCCTATTCCATCGACCTCAGCTGGTCAGATTCGATGTGATGTGTTTGTGGAAGAAATGACACGCTGTATCTAGATCCGTCTCACCTTGTGTGTTGTGTGGTGCAAGGGAGAGGTGCAAGAGATATTAAGATTCGGTGTTTTTTATTTCGATGATAGCGAGTGTATTTTAGTAGTTAGCAGTCGTTTTCATAATGAAATGAGAGTAATTAATTTAATCGATTTAAAAAAAAATAGACAACGATTTTTTTAAATTTAAAGTACCATCATTTTAAAAGTTTAGTTACATTATAGTTGTATTTACTTATACATATAGTAAGGGCTCTTTACGTCCAGCCCAGTTATCAACTGAAACTGGAGATAAAATACCCTTACCCTTTAGATTTCAAATACATCTTAAGCAAAGTATGCACTGCAGTAGGTTCAACCAAGAACCCTCTCAACAATTCAATTTTCCTAGATAAATCACTCGCTATCTCTTATCACCTAAACCTCAATCACAGTCTCGATAGCAAGGTGATTAGTATTTCGGGCGGCCATGGTGGGAGTTGCGCGCGCAGTCTCTTGCCGCTAGCCGTCTCGAGCGCCCGCGCCGCAGAGCGCACAAACGCGCCAAATTCAAACCCAAGGACCAACGAACTTTACCCCCTAACCCCCCATAAAGTGTGCTTCTATGCCCTCAAAAGTGATCCAATTAGTGTTGTGTGCAAATAAAGTGTTGAACCAACCCCTCTCGTCGCGCCCTCAGGAGCGACTTTCACTTACAACCAAACAGTTTTTGCAAGAGGTAAGTGTTTTTTCGCTTATTTTAATCAGACGTCGCGTAATTGTTCGCAGTTTGGTGTGTTACACAATGTCGTCTTGTTTCGCAGGCGAACAATTTCGTAATTTGTTTCTTTTGTAGGAACTACTTTTACAGTCTTAAAAATAATTGTCGACGCGGAAGAATTTCGTAGACAGATTTCCTATAGTAAAAGTTTCTAAGAAAATAATTACAAGCACATTTTGTGTTCGCCCGTTGATGTCTTTTGTATGCGTAGCGCGGAGCTACGAAAGTGTAGCGCTTGCGCATAGGTATTACGACTGAGACGCGCGTTCGTTGCGTTTTCTCGATCCCGCACGCAATCCTATCATAAGTACACACTTGTGTTAATCACTCTTGCGTGTAATAGTCTTAAGATCTTTCCGACATTTTTATTTAATGATTTATAGGAGCTTAAAAAAAAACAAAGATTTTTAAGTTAGCAAAATAATGGAAAATCACAGTTAGACAGTTTTCCTTTTATGTAGACAAACAGGATTCGTAGAGGTCAGACATAAGCACAATACAAGTTTTATTGCCGACAATTTAGAACTTTGTCGGGTAACCGCTAGTCGTAAAGCCTGTAGGTGTTTAAGACTCAACGAGAGGATAAAACAGTTAGAACTAATTGCTGTATCTTTTGATGAAATCCGCAAAATTCACGATTTAAAGGTATATATTGTTTATTCTAGCATAAAGTTTTGCAGGGCTGAAATTTGAAACTGTATGCTTCATGACAATGACATACTTTGAAACATAAACTTTTGCTGGCAGTAAATCAATCAAGGAATAAATAATATAATTATGTAGGAATTTGTCTACAAATTATATATATCTTGTGACAATTATTACAAAACCATTGGGTTTAGAAATAAATGTTTCGAACCCCAGCTCTGAACTTAAATATGACAAAGTAAGATCATTCACAAATAAGTTGTTTAATATAATTGAGTTTGCAGATCCAATTTCCATGAACAAACAGTTTAAAATAATTTGAATATGCACTAAAAATATAAAAGAACTTAAACAAACCTAGGAAATAATTAAAATCCTACTCTTTACTTAAAGATAACTTAAATATTCAACTTTACTTAAGTTCAGGAGTATGCAAATGTGTTGTATAATGTATGCAGTGCGTACGTACTCGTCAAGGCCCCCAAATCAGAGTTACGACAGATCTTATACTCAGTTCATTGATTATGTCATCTTCGCCATATAGATTTGTAATATTGTGATTGAATTAAAATAGATAAAAACATCTTTGATTGATATTTACAAAGTTTTAATCAATTAATTTTATAAAAAAAACGCGTTTTGAATCGTGAAATATTAAATATCAATTTATGGTTTTTTCTTCCACAAATGTATGCAGATTAATGGTTCAGATGGTGATGAATTTTGTGAGGAACTATATGATAGAAAAAGATTGAATTATAACGTGACGGCAATATTACTTAAATATTCAACGCCTGACAGGGGAGAATGGACGAAAAAATGTGTAATATCACCCACTTAGTGGTGGTGGGTGATATGGGACAAGGTCAGGAAGATAATGATGGTTTAGTGACACACTAGCTGTATTTTATTAAGACGTACCTAGTCGTAGTAAAATATCAGTGTTTTTTTTTATTTAATAAAAAAGACAGTCTCTATTACGATTATCATATTAGTCAGACTTACATAGTGGTTCGGGTATGGGGTTAAAGTGCTTTTCTTGAGAAGGTAATTAAGTAAATCTTGCAGTATAGGTACTGAAAGACCCAATCATTTCTGAAGCAATATTGTCATTAAACACCTACACATTAGCAATTTATGTTAATAAAACTTGATACTTACTGCCGTACTCAGAGACATTTAATGATTACTTAAGACGTCACTTAGTAAAGGTTTGACATATTTTTGTATGAGAAAACTGTCAAAACCATTACTAAGTTATGGCCTAAGGAATCATTAAAGCTTTCTGAGTGCGGCAGTTTGACATTTACTGACTGAGATAGAACATTATATAACTTATAAAATAATTTTAAAAGAAAATGTGTTCAAGGCTCAAGAAGTAAGTAAGTAAGTACAAAAAGTTTTAATAAATTATCAACTTCAACAAACATAAATGAAAACTTAAAATAAACACGGTGTTCTCACTTCACACTTTTTCTGGAAAAAAAATATCCAAGCCACACGTCACGCTTAATGCAAAATCTGTGTCATCAAATAAAACAGGGGACAGTATCTGGCCATTCATGAACATACACACTGGTCCCACGCTGCACCCAGTCAAAAACATTTCAACATATCACTTTTTTATACAAAAAGAATTAATACAATAGTGACTTTAAAGTTCAAGCTACAATTTTATAGGTTTCAAAAGAACTAATGGTCCGGTTAACCGCTTTGTCATGGATTACAAATAACGTTACTATTTAGGGTTGGTAGATGGAGAAATTTTGTTACTTTTCGTTGACAGTTTTTATTTTGGCAATTATTTTGTGAAGTGCGTTTTTATTATTTTTGGAGGCGTGATTGTGAGATCTTGTTGATGAAATAGTGCTCTGTTTTATTACAGTGACCTTAAAGGTAACTTCAGGATTGGGTTACGAAAAAAGCATAAAACATAGAGAACATAGAGACCACTAGTTGGCACTGCTTAGTTAGTTTTACTCATTATCGAGAAAGTCGGAAGTTTGTTTGTGGCAACAAATAAAAAAAACTAGTTAAAATATACCTAATTATCCAAATTGTTTTTTCTATAAGTCAACATCTTTCACAAATTTCAAAAACAAGAAAAATCATAAGCAAACCAACACACGCAACCCTATCCTTGTGCCATATTGTTGACGCCAACAATGACAGGTCGTCAGGTTGAGTAACATGATCACATTTGTGTATGTATGTGTGTGTGTGTGTGTTTGTGTATGTTTGCACTTGCGCACACATAGTAGCCATGTGAAACACTCGTCATAGATCAGTAACAGTGAGTTTATGTCAATGGACTGATTGTTCGTGAATCGATCAATGGGTTTCTGATACTAGTCCATGGGGGTATTATATTTTTGGTTATTTTGTTTTGAAAGAAAAAGTTCGTATAAACTTAGCCATTATTTTTTTTTTTTTTTAAACGTTGCCCCAGACTAGGAATTTTTCCTGTATCGTGGGTGCATTCACAAACATTTAAACTCACATTCACAAATACCCAGACCCGAAACAACTATCTGTAGTTCATACAAATATTTGTTCCGTGCGGGAATCGAACCCGCGACACGCAGCGCAGCAATCCATTGCTTGAGCCACTGCGCCAACCGTACTGTCAAATACATTTCATTACATTTTTGTTCATACTTGATCAATTATGGTAGTCGTTTTATGTCTTTATACCTTTGAGAATTTCGGCCGTTTAGAATTATTAAAAAAAATCTAATTATTTTCTAGACTCAATAGATTCGAATTAATATAACGTTTTGAAATGAATGAATATAAAGCCTAAGAATGTTGTATTTGAATTAAAATTGTTAATTTATTACGTTATAAAATATTTACACACATTCTGTAACACAAACAATTAATTCACTCCACTGTTACGTTATTTAGCAATTTAAACAAATATTTTCGGCATTCGTTTTAACAACATACTTACTGTGTACAGTCTGCAATATAGGCCACTAAACAATTTTGTTTTAAAATTATTTCAATATTAAGAAGTACTAAAGTAAGATTTGCTGGAAATAGAAATAATACTGAGAATACCGAGTGTGATTCAATTTGAACCACATAAAAACTTGATTGGTAATATCATAATCTAGTACTCACAATATTTTTATTTTTATAAAAACATTGTAGTGTTTGCGAAAACTCCTTTAATTTAGTGATTGATTTTTTTCAATTTTTAAATAATTTGTGTATAAGTTTGCATGTAGAGGGTAATATCCTGAACTATCCTAAAAAAAAATTTTGAAAAGCTACATTTTCGTGAGTGCGAGCACAAATTTTGCGGATAAAGTCGCGGGTGAACTGCTAGTTTCTGCATAATCTTTTTTGACAACTGTACTAAGTAACCGAACACGCATTGTTTTACCCGAACATTTCCGAATACGAGTATTAAGGCCGACGGAAGAACATTATTTCTGTGTATCTTTTCAGCCATTATCTTTTCCGATTCGCTAGAAACGCTCATTCCGGTAGGATATGAACAAGATTACGTGCCAGACAAAATTCAACCTTATCACATGCGATTATAATATTCTTAAATACTAAAAATTCAATGAAGAGTGTGTGTGTATTGGGTTGATTTTTCAGTGATGCTGAAAATCGATTATTGCATTTTAAGAAACTTGCTGATTGATAGAGTTGCGTGTTATGTATTATTTTAACTAGTATTTATTACCATATCGCTTTGACCTTTGTTTAACTCTAGTAGATAGTAACTATAAAACCACTGCACTAACGTGTAAAATTGTTATGCCAGTTAACATTTTGAAAGTTAACTGAATAGCATAGGCAATATTCGTATGAATTGGTCAACTAACGTTAATTGAAAACTGTTAAATGTGTAGAATTACTTACTTTACTTTTACTGTTGCTTTTACAATGAAATGGATACGAAAATCACACTAATATTATAAAGGCGAAAGTTTGTGAGTGTGTGAGTGTGTATGTTTGTTACTTCTTCACGTCTAAACGGCTGGAGCGATTTGATAATAGTTGGTATGGAGTTAGCTGACACCTTGGATTATGACATAGGATAGTTTTTATCCCGATTTTATCTTCCTGTGGGATAATTTTCGAGTTCTAGCGGGCAAAGCCGCTGCCAACAGCTAGTAGTTATTTTAATTAACTAACGCTTTTAATTTTGCTTTGTTTCATAATAAGTTGGAATATAATAGGTAATACTATTTAAAACTTAATATTTTTTTTCGACTCTTTCTTTGGTTTAGTTTTTGCAAATGGGATTGCTGAGCACATGTCTCGGGTTTGATCCCCGGGTTAGGCAAAGTGTTATTGGGTTTTTCCATAAGGATACCTCAGTAGCAGCCAGTGAGTCTGGATTTGTGCCCGATTGATGGCAATAGGCTCCACCCCTATTACATGAGACTTAAATTTAACTGGCTAAATATGGGTGTACTATTTAGTACTCCTCGAGAGACTATGTTATATTATCTACAAAAATATTATAAAGAGGAAAGATTTGTTTTTTTGTTTGTAACAAATAGGCTCCGAAACTACAGGACCGATTTGAAAAATTCTTTCACTGTGGGGAAGCTACACTATCCCCGGATGACATTCCCATGGAAATGGGAACTACGCGGGTAAAACCGCGTGATGTCCGCTAGTGTTTTTATATTTCCAAGATTTTTACGATTCACACGTCCATACAAAATCTAGTAGTAAAATACTGTATTTAAATACAGAAAGCGCCTGTTACTTTTCACATAAAACATGTAAGTAGGTTACAATGAAACCAGTAATTTGTATAAGATAAACGATCACTTGATGAACATGACAGTTTTTGTGCCGTCTCACAGATTTCCCTGTTGCAGTCACGAGATGACACAAATACCTTTTTCATGACACATTTTAGAAAACATCACTAATAACATCACGCCTGTTATCCTCAAACAATTAGACAGAGGAGTGCCTAATAGTACACTTGCCATGTATGATTCTGTCTCGCGTAATGAGTTTATTCCCGAATTATAGAAACTCAAAAATTATTTGAAGTAATTTTTGTTTGTATTTCATAAAGATACATGTTGACTCGAGTGACGACATAAAAAAATGTATGTCACATACAGGCATCATTTAACACCTTCTGTACACAAAACTTAAAACAAACACATAAAAACCTTAAGTAAACACTTCTAAACATAAAATTTCAAATAAAATCTTCAGCCCTTACAATTCTTAGTTTTCAGTACAATACTTGAAGCCTAACATCTGTATATAAATGAATAAAGCACACAGTAGGCACCTGTTTGCATTCGCCATTACACTATTAGCAGCGCGCGCGCCGCTTACGAAACCGAACACTGACGACATTTGCCGACGACGCCCGAGCGTTGAAAACGCAACATTTAAGCGACAAATTAAAATATTCGTGTTGGGGAAATATACCCTTACATTTTTATGTTGCTGTTAAATGTTTTTATGGTGTCTAAAGCAAGTTTTCTTTTCTATCATATTTTTATTAAAATATTTATTTACAAAGATACCAAAGAGAATTTTCTATTTGAATGTGTGTACCAGAAAAATATTGTTGTGTTGTTATTGGTGTTGTGATGTGGTTGTTGTTATTATTGTTGTTGTTGTGTTGTTGTTGGTTGTTGTTATTGTTTTGTTTTTTTCGTGATTTCGGTACATTTTAATAAACATACACGTTAAATCACGCCCATATTCTCCTAAGGGTAAGACAGAGAGAAATATGCTCAACGTACACTCACATTTCGCCAGTTATAATACTGTATGTATCCCATGTAACTGGGGGTCAAATAGATCATAGATGGTCTAGATCATTATATAAATTGCGTTAAAAAACGTAAAATTCACCTTCCATAATAGTAACTGCGTCTGTGACCATTTATGAAAATAATATGAATTGCGTTAAAATTCATAAAATGGTCACAGACGCAGGTGACCATTTTAGACACCCTGAGCTGTCAGGGGGTCTGAAATGGGCACTTTAGCAGATCATAATATGATTTGCGTTACAAGGCGTAAAACGATCCTTTCATAATAGAAAAATGTGTCTGACCATTTAGGAAAATAGATCGTAATAGGAAAATAATTAGAATTAAAAAGATAATTAGATTACAATTAAATAGGTAAAATTCGTAAAATTGTCACAGACGCAGTTACTATTATGATAGGTCCATTTTACGCTTTTTAACGCAATTAATACTATTATCTGCTAAAGTGGCCATTTTAGACGTCCTGATAGGCTGTTGCTTCATGTAAAATTATGATATTCATCCGCGTTCAGTTAGACAAGAAATCGGCTTGAACATAAACATTGGGAAAATGCCAGGAGGATAATGTATGACAGCAATACAAACCATGAATCAATAATGATTATAGGCATGTTAGTTTAACATCACATACAAACTATTTCGAATTAATCGCCAGTTACCTTAATCATAAAACCTTTAGAGTGCCCTTTAATAACTTTATAACCACAAAATGGTTATATTGGACAGTCGTAAAGTATTTTACAATCGTTAGTTATTAATTGTTCGATAGCTACTCGTGTTGAAATAGCGGGAAGCAATCGTTTTTTTAATTAAAATAGCTTTGTAGTTATTATAAGTCTAAATGACAAGAGGTGAATGATTTTTTAATTAAACTTTCGGTTTTTCGATGCTTGTAAGTAGTAGTGTGTAGTATTTAATAAAAATCAAATACGTATATTGTGTAAACGTCTTACGTCGTCTAATGTTGTTAAACCTCACTTCTTACTCTGATCTTATAGTGTTTTATTTGAACGAAGCTATAAATAATGTAATTATTTATTAATTTTTAATCACTTTTAAATAGTAATTTTGTCTTTAAAAAAAAATCACAGCCAGGAAAGCACTTAAAAATATAAAATATAATAGCCCACCGGTTATTTATTTAATTTTTAAAGTTTTTGTTTAACTTTCCTGCTCTATGATTGATGTAGCAAAGTAAATTAAAATAAAATTAACAACGTGAATTTCAAGTCTCCCCCAGATAAAAAAAAACAATTTCACACACCAATAAAATTATTCACTAAAATATGTATAATGTGACTCACTAACATTGAACTGTACCACTTCCGAATAAAAACATTATTCCAAAATGACACGTAAACCACTCAATCTAGGCACTAAACTCAAATAAATCGGAAGGTGAAGTGATCTTGAATATGTAAAGCCGTGTTGTGTTACTAAATTCAATGTCCTTGTTTACTGTTTGTATGTTTGTACTTTATATACCTACGACAATGAAATGTGTGAAGTAGATTGACCGACTTTTTTTTCTGATGTGATTCAGTGACTCATCTTGAAGCATGTACTAATTGTACAAAATATGTGATATGTATCTGTGTTTTCTCTTTTGAATAAATCATCATCAGCCTATAATGTTCCCACTGCAGGGACTCCTCCCTAGGAGAGGGATGGGCTATAATCCACCACGCGGGCCCGGTGCGGATTGGTAGATGTCACACGTCTTCAATTTTTTTGGTTCTAAGACATGGTTTTTTAACGATGTTTTCCTTCACCGTTTTGAGAGCAGCGGTGATGAAATAAATTACACAAAGTAATGCACCTGCCTGGGTAGGAACCCACGACTTACTGTTCGTAAGTCGGGGCCGCCACCACTGCTCCCCGAATCTGCTCTTTGAATAAATAACTGCATGAACTAATTTCAACACGCCACGATGACACTGTCTTGAAAAATGTCGTACATTTTCTACCATGCACAAATATTTAAATAAAATGTTTTTTGTTCCACTTAAGTTTAAATTTTCTGAACTGACAGCATTGAGGACGTTTTTGTTACCCTTTTAAAGAGTTTTGTTACTTTATACCTACATGCCATTTACAAACAAACATAAACTCACATTTTTCCATAGTAGGACAAAAAAAACGCCGCCTGCTACGATCGATGATAGTATTAAATAAATAATGTATAAAGTTAGCTTACTCTACTTAACTTTTTAAAATGCGTAAACTATAACATTGTAAAATGACGTAAGTTCTACTAAAGAAACAACCGCGAAAAAAAAACAGTTAAGTATCTAGAACACATAAAAATTCAGAAACTAATTATATAATGCGATAAATCAGATATATAAAGAAGACACTTTTATTTATAATCATCACAACCCGGATCTCGAAACCAGTCCTTGTTTGGACCATCCAACAGCCTTCGATAAGTTGGCGACATTTTTGGCATATTAATAGATATTTTATAATATTATGCATAAAAAAGCCTACTACAATCTTTTAACTAAGGAGATACTTTAGCAACGATGGTATTTCTTTTGTAAGGTAGACAAAAATTATTATTAATTTCTAGTTAGTTAAGTAAACTTCTGAATAAATGATGTAGCTCTGCTTTAAAATAAGCTTGGCTTGTATTGTGTGAATAGTTTTCCGCCTATCGAGAGATTTTATGCAATCGGAAAAGTACTAGTTATGATATAAGTAATACGAATAAGTTTTTGAGTCATGGATACTTAAATAAAGAGAAATCTGGCAACCATGCTGTTTTGTATCACAAGTAATTGAATTATAAAAATATACTTGTAATTCGAACTATAATAAGAACTGCCACTCGGGTCGATCTTTAGGTTAAGCTGCGCTTGCCTAGGTCGATCTGTGGATGGGTGACCGCCCATTACATACCGAGTTTCCTCCGTGCCTCGGAAAGCATGTTAAGCTGTTGGTCCCGGGTGCCATATATAGATCTTTGGCAGTCGTTACGGGTAGTCAGTGACCTGAAAGTCTGACATCCAGTCTTACCAAAGGGTATCGTATTACCTAGTATTAACTGGGTTGTGGAGGTCAGATAGGCAGTCGCTCCATGTAAAATACTGGTATTCAGCTGCATCCGGTTAGACTGGAAGCCGACCCCAATATATTTGGGAAAAGGCTAGGCAGATGACTTGTAATTGTAACATTTACAGAGGTCAAACTCATTATTTTAATATTGATTCAGCAGTACACAAGATTGACGAGTCATAAAGTCACAAAACTTCCTCAATAAATGCAAATATTTTTTTTAAATTAATTATAGTGATCATCAATAATATTGACACGTTTCAACTTAAACCTTTGTCCGGATCATATTTTTGGATTAAACATAATTATTCGGCTATAAACGTTTACAATAACTATTCAATTTTACATAATGATCTCATTGGCACATAAACAGGTCGAATTTATACGAACTTTGGCATAATTACCATATTCTCACATTTAAAATCACGCGTTCATTGAGTGATCTCAGGAATTTGTTCAATACTGTCATTCTTATTGTTTTTTGGACATACTTGCAATAATAATCTATGAAATATGTCGTGCTTTAGTTATACGATATATTCTGGTTTCCATAGATTTTTTGTCTATTTTTAATTCACTACTGGACTTACGCCTTGTACAGATTATTATTAAATATGTTTCGTAATACGTCAGTAATATTTAAAGACTTATCAAACGAACTTCCAACTCTTTTTTTCTTAATACACAAAGACATATTCAGTAGACCAAAAACTCTTTGCATTTGCATCCATCTATAACTAACAATATCTTAACTTTGATTACTAACGACACAAGTGCAAGTATCGATATCAAAATTCAATTAAAACTTGGTCCCGAAATATTGATACCTAATGTTCATTCGAATGTAATTAATCAAAGTATAATTTAAGCTCAAATTACGTTTAAAACTGGTTCTAACCTTATTAAATGATGAAAGTGATTGTCAATTCATTGTTTTTTTCAATACGATCAATTCTAAATATAAAACTACACGCCTTCGGGCTCAAACGAAAAGAATCGTTTTCGTTTTGTCGACAAGAAATATTAGATATTGTGATTAATAATTTGAAATGTATTAATTGACAGAAAAAAATGTACAGTGATTAGTATTTTTTGAAGTTATTTTAATGAATGGAAAGTTACATAAGTTTGTAGAGTTGTTATCATAATTATTACTATGATGCCATAATATTGTCCCAATCCAAAAACAATAAAAACTAATTTATTAATTGTGGAAGCGATAGAATTTACTGAAAACATCCTATAGTAAAATGTTCAGCAAGACAGAGCTAGGATCAGAAAAAATCTTTTTATGGACAAAATATTTATATGGCGTTTTACATACAAATATTTTGTCCATAAAAAGATTTTTTCCACACACATACATATACACATATTTATTTTGGAAAACTAATAACAATAATGACTAACACAGATCTGAATGACTACACTTACACGATAATAATATGTAACAAATGATTCTAACAAAGCCTTTGACGTTAATACTCGTATATTATTTACATTAAGAATAACATTAAATTAACGCCATTAACATAAAATACAATAGTTTTACAACTAGTTTTAACAAAAAAGTTGCTTTGAATAATAGATTTTGGAGGTACGATTTTTAATATCAAAACTCAGTAAATTCATGGCTTGGAAAAGTGAGCACAGGTCTAGAAGAGCATGCTTAAATTCGTAAGCTCAACATTAGCATATTAGGATTATAATTAACTGCAGTAATAAAATGCTAGCAAAGCGGTCAGATATGTGCAGCAGAAAACAAATGCAAACAAAACCAGTCAAGCAAACAAGTTTAAAAATTAAAAGTTCTTAATTCAAAATAAAATTGTTGCTAGGTGTCATACAGCAGTACGGTTCGCCTTTTAAATTAATCGAACAATTTTATGTTTGTGTGACATTTTAAGAACTCGTTATTTTTATTTTGGCAACACCTGACGACCTTTGTCGCGGCCTCCGGTCGCCACAAAATGGAATGCTACTATCGAATATTTTTTAATTAATATGCTTATATTGGAGCCAATATTGGACCTATTTATTGGCTAGGTGTGATACGGTTTTCCTAAGCTTCTAGTGTTCCAATATTTGGGGCCAATCTTGTCAATGGTTTGTAAAAGTTTGTTCCGTGTTTTATCACGTTTTAGTATGGGTAGAATGCGTGCGCATTATAAATTATTCAATTGTAATTTATTAAATAATGATACACGAGTCAAAATGTTTAAAAAATATTGACTACATAATTATTCTTATTTAGATATTAAAATGGCATATTCGTGTCTACAAAATTGCCTAAAAGACGTATAATAAACTAGAGTTCATAAATTATTATAACTTTTAAAATGTCAATGTGTTTTTTTCGTAACAATCTGTTTCCGGTAACATTTATAAAATAAATACTTCCGTTCAAAATGTAGAAAGATTTAAAATCTCACATGTTTCAAAATTTCACAAAACCTAATGGTTGATCTTGAACTAAAAACGAGAACGTTACTTATTGTATGTATTTTTTTTATGATTTTTTGAATGTTTAAAAAACAATAACACACTAACAAGACTTTTCACACTTAAAACCACATATTTGATTGGAAAATGTCACACTTTTCCGCCTACAAAATGATACTAAAGTAAATAACAATACAAATTCAATATTCTGATTTTAATAAACAGAAATCAATACAATGTTTTCAATTTAGATACATCGCACCCTATAGGGTAGTTAACTAAAAAAATCTAGTAAGTCGGTCAGATAGATTTCCAAAAAATCTTGTATTCGTATTTTTCGTAAGCAAACAATGAAGACGATACAGTGCTTTAAAAACCCGTGTGACGTCATACTCTAAGACATTAGTATGACATTTTTTAGCGGTCCAACCCCCACCAAATCTTTGACGCGTTTTAATCTTCGTTATTTTGTATTGATTTGATTAAACAAAAAGTACGTATCCAATATGTTTCGACAATCTAACAGACGGACTAATTAGAATCATATTTGTTTAAGTCAGTTAACATCCCTATTACCGGTTAGGTGCATAAAATAAAACAATTGAATTCCTAAAGAATGAATTCAATATTCCTCATTCATTTGTTTTGTCAAAGGTCTAAACGGCAAAACAATCCCAAGCAGCATTTCAGGTCTATTTGCATGTAAAAGTGATTGTATGTTACTATATGCAGTTGGTCTAGATTCAAAGGTTAGTCTGTGGTTACCGTGATGCGTGATAACCGCCTTGACATACTGTATCTGATGAGTTCAGATTACTAGCTGATGCTATGGTCCAATTTGTATTGTAATTACTATGACTCTCATGGATCATAATGCGGAAAATACGCAATGTGAAAAAAGACTATGCGATGTCTAAATCTAAGAACAACTTGCAATATAGACCTGTTAACAGTGTATACAAAAATCTGAAAATGAAATCTCTTCGTCTTTCATTTCAGTTGGGCTGTCGTAACCTTGTCAACAGCCTGTGCCAATAGTTTTCTCTGATAGTAAGATTGAGCATTCCTAGATGGACAAAGGATTGCCTTTTAAATATGTCGCGAATTATAAATCGAGCTAATTATACATTTGAATTTTCTAATTTAAACCTCTAGTAAAACGATCCAACACCTAAATGTCATAATATAAAACCAATAAACCAAAGGATGCTGTCACCTCCAGCTATTCAAAACACTGCCATTACTGACAAAAGTGACTAATTAGTTCATAAATCTACTCGAGAATTAATTTGCACATTAAAACCGCAATTTAAAGCAGATAAATGAGTTCATAGGCGGTGAAATCGCAAAAAAAGTCGTGACATAATATTCGTACAAAAATAGATATACATATTCATAAAGATGTAATTTTACTAGATGCGCTAACCTCGGTTATTCAACTTGGAAAGTAAGAGAAAAGTTGAGAAATTCACGTCTAAATACAAATGTCGTGTTGTATGGACGCAAAGACCGTAACGCTCATGGACAAATAATATCAAACCTTAATCACGAAGTTATAGAGTACACATTGGATATGAAGTTACATGGACGTAAAACAAGAAAGTCTAAAAATATGTAAGCGGTAATTATTATTTTATTGCGAATTTAAATGTCCGTACGTAAGAATTTACTTGGGTTGTTTAATATGCGTATAATCGTGCAAATGGATCGTGCATTATCAAAAGATGATTGAATTATTAAAACATGAAAAATGAAATGATTTTATGACAGAGAATTCGCATAAAGTGCAAAAATTTAATTATGATTGAGCATTCTCTATAATACTGCAATTCCTTATAATAATCGAACAGAAAATGATACCACTGCACACTGTAACTAATCTCGACCTGATGACCGAACGAGAACTGACCCAAAATGTGACATTTGGTCACGACTGATTCTTTTATCAAACGTTCTGAAGTCCCCACTGTGCACGTTGGAGCCACAAGTCGTGTCGAACTATGTCGACACTTTCATCCTTTTGAAGAAAGCCATTGTGATTCACTTACTGTGAACTTTTTGGAATGCACAAAAACGTAGTATTTGGTGTTTTTTGTTGCTAAATGGACTTGCTCTTGAGCTAAATCACACCTGATTTAAAGCGATGGATGATATACGTGATGGAATAGAACGAACGTACCCAGAAGATGCCTGTTTAGTTTGCTATGAAGGATGGATGGGATCACAGATTATTTATTTATTTATTTATCTATTATTAGTACACTTACATTACAACAAGTTGGTGCAAACATAAACTCATTAGAGTTTTACCGTGCACCAAAATCATCGATGACATAATTCAGACAACAATAAAATACGATAAGATAAGGAACACAATAAAATTAACAGCGAGGGTAGATGCGCACAGACAGTTCCACATTTTTGCATGATAAACGTGGAGAAGAGACGCTAAGTGTAGGTACTTAGCGCCTCTTCTCCACGTTCTAATTTTAGATGCTATTTTTTTGGGTCAAAATAATACTTGCAGTAGTCGTAACATGGACAACTACACATGTAAATTGAAAGAAGTACTTCCTTATTACCAAGCGATTACCTCTCTAAATACATTTATATGCAAGATGCATCAACAAGACCAATCAGAGCACACATGGTCATTATTTCAATAAGTAACGTTTCACAAATCCTATCTAAAAATCAGACGAGAGTACCTAATTTTAATAGCATTCAGTACAGTCACGAAGAACTGCATGTACAGGTGAAAGGTGCATCCTTATGCAATCCGCGATTGTACCTAATTGTGTCTGTGAATCATTTGTGACATAATATTGACTTGCAACTTTATAGCACTCAGTTAAATATGGTTTTGGCTTATCAGTTTGGCAAGTCATGATTACCCACATGTTTAAGAGGAATATGGGGAATAAAAGTGAAATAAAAACAAAAGCTAAAGTTTGCAGTAAGATGTAAGTCGTTTTGTTGAAAAGTAAAACAAAATTTTCATCATTATTCATGGCTGTTCGTGTGTTTGTTGAACAGTAGCAAGTTCTAGCAAAAGAGTCAAAATAGTTTCAGATACACGACACCCTTTGCACCGAAATACCCTTGTATCACTGAATAGACTAAACGGCTTTTTGATGTGTGTCACCCTATTCACTGATGGAATGCAATGATTGTCGGAAATACTAAAGCGAGTCATTGCATCTTTACCTAACCCTTTCGTTCTATCTACTGAAAATCTCTCTCCCGGACATGAGTTGCCATGGCTGCCTTGAAAGTCTTTAAATAGACTCCGATTCAGGTAGGCAGGTTGGTCGCAGTATGGAAAACGTTCAATAATGACTTAAGCTTTTGGAAATCAAAGTCCTTCTAAATAAAATGCATTTGTCATAAAAAAAAACAAACAACTATTCTTTCACCATCCAATAGAAATGTACAATCAAAAAGTATATTTGTATAAACAAAATAGTTATTTAATTTTTATTTTTTTTTTCAAATCAAAAACCGTTCAAAATGATTTATTAAGCTGCTTTGAGACGGCGGCCGATTTGTCAGTGAAGGATTAGTTTGTCTGGCTGTCTGTCGAAATAGTTGCGTCAGTGACATGCGCTGATGTTTTATTAATATTATTAAACTTAGACAATGCAGTAAGAACTTGGCGTGAAATGTGGCATTTTTGTAAAGATTTAAAAATGTTTTATGCTAGCGTTGACAGTATGGCATGATGTATGATCGTAGACAAGTCAAAGGAGTAAGGATCCTAGTCGCGGCTTTCTGCGATTCCGAAATACTAAGTCCTATGAGAAACCAGCATTAATTGATGTACTCATCACACAAATATTATAAAGGCGAAAGTTTGTTAGTGTGTGAGTGTGTATGTTTGTTACTCTATCACGCAAAAACGACTGAACGAATTGGGATAAAATGGTACACAGATAGTTTATAACCTGGATTAACACATAGGTTAGTTTTTATCCCGATTTTATCTTCCCGTGGGATAATTTTCGAGTTGTAGCGGACAAAGCCGCTGGCAACAGCTACTGACTCATAAATGGATTACACCTACATTTCGCAAGTTATTTTAAATCCTATGAAAGCGGGTGAGCCTATTGCCATCAACCGAGCACAATACTAGACTCCGTGGCTGCTACTGAAAAAAAAAAATTCTGATGGCAAAATCCAATAACACTTTTCCCTACCTGGGATTCGACCCAGGACTTCTTGCACAGCAGTTGCTCTTGCAACCACTACACCAACGAGGCAGTGATATATTCATTTACTCATTAATTTAATTTTTCTGGGGAAATAATGTCTAACAAAATCAGTAAACAGATGCATTATTTTGAATCCTTGAGACAACAAGGATCTGAGAAGTGAACGTGTTCTGATTTACTTAGATCACGCTTTGGCGTTTGATCAAATGCAAGTACTGGCAAGACATTCTTCAACTGTGTGTCTCATTATTTACCTCCATTATATACACCATGTTTGACATCTTCTTCTAAATACAATAAATATTGCTATGTAGATTGAAAAAAATTACAACGACTTTATGTATGTCTTTTTCAGAGTATGTCAGGGTTACTGGTAAGTTGACGTATTCCTGGCAGGATATCACATTGTATTCAACTGCAACAAATAGAGTCACCAAATGTTCTACCCAACTAGATTTTGAGTTCGTTTTTTTATGGAAAAATCCACCTTTAATCATTTAATATTTTAACCCTACTATGACGTCCTGCAAGGAATACATCGTAATAACAAGTAACCCTATAGACGACTGTGTAATTCAAACAATCAAGTCAACCTGTCGCTGTCCACACACAACACCCTGTCCACTGCCCTCGTATCCAGTCTGACCCAACCGCATTTATAAGGTCACTGATCCATCTAGCAGAGTGATTACAAAACCGTGCTATACAGTCACGTAACGATACCTTTCTATATGACATTTTACCTAATAATGGATGACTCAATAATCAATGGTATATCAAGTAATGTCAATCAGTACAGAGGAAGTTGACGCCGGAACTAAACTCGGACCATGATCGACGTGACTGCGGTGGAAATGATTAGGAACGATCGATGACGCTATTGTTGGTATTGGGGACGCGGGCTGTGATGAAAGAATGTGTTTTTTTGGGATCGTGATGAAGGGTTTTCATGGTGAAATTGAGTTATATTGAAGTAAAAGTTTCCAGTATGTATGATAAACAGTGATCTTAAGTTAGGTACATGACATCACAGATCACACCAGTAACAACCGAAGGTTCAAGCACAGGTGTATCTAATAGAAAAACCATATTTCGTCAGTAATGTTGTCCTATATAATGATAGGGGCGACCCCTTTGCCATTGGTTAGGTACTTATCATCATGAAATATATTTCCTACGAAATAAGTGGCCGTTCCAAGATTAGGATGTGAGAAAATCATCACCATAATCATAGCTACAGTAATTTTAAATAACTCAAAAGAAATCGAACCAGCTTTCACGTCCCGATTGATCTCACACATCAAACTTATCGAACTATTATACGAAAACATCTAATCGGTAATGTAACAATTGAAATTCCAACTCTATTCTGACACGTACAAAGTGTATAATTGATTGATAAGAGCCCTTAATAAATCATTTGATAGCGAGCCATGACGTATGATAGACACCACTATGAAAAAAAAAATAACAAGTGGATAGTTTGAGATGATACCTGATTACTGTTTTCGGGTGTACGATAAGCTATTTATCTCAAATTGGCCGGTTTATAGATGAAGCGTCAATTTTGTTGTTGGTACAGGTAGGGATTTGGGTACAAAGAATTTGTAGTTCTCATTCAAACAATAAATCAAAAGAAATTTAGCATTGATCAATTGAACGTAGTAGAAAAACTTGCCACATAGGGCAGGACTTGACAAAATAAAACATTCTGACGAATTGATATGAAAGCCTCTTCCTTTTGTAAGTCCATTAAAAAGTCGAACCGTAGTTAAATATTCATTTCTACTTTAGTTCAGAAATACAGAATAATCTATCTTAGCTATTTGCCTCATCGCAAACGTTGAGCCACTGTTTGTCTTGCTCCTTGTGCACCTTGAAGGACCTGTCGGAGGTCACTGGTAACGCTAATGAGGTGGAAACTTCTGTTCACGCTTAATAATTTATCGACACCACGAAGAAGAACGCCTTCAGCATCCCTTCTGTTACCGCGAGTAAACATGCAGAATTACATAACTTTTTTTAATAATCAGTTGTCATACTCCCCACAACCAAATACAAGCCTGTGTTTCGGTGAAAGTATCTTGTGATCGATTCACGAACATAATTTCGTTATGATGCTCCATTGCATAACAATGTATGAAGGATTTACGGCTATCAAGTGCGTTCTGTTTTTATTAGCATTTATGACGATTGATGTGTTTTGTCTCTTGTAGATACGACATTTTGATGATTTATGTTATTTTTACCGTACGTTTTGGTTTGACGGTTATTTATTCGGTGTATGTCTAAGTTCCGGGTTTTATTTGTTTTATATTGAGACTTACAGTTTTATTATGTTGGATACATTGTTCTACATTTTCTGGCCCGTAGTCAGACACTGTTATTACCTATTTAAAACAATGGCTATAAAATTGAAACAATTCATTAACATGTAATAAGTTTCCTAGTTTTTGAAGATTTTGCTAAGAAATTTTTAATCAGTAATTTATAGGCGCAACGTTCTCTTTTATAAAGCTCATCCACAAAATACTAATAAACTGTCTTCATTTGTTTCAGGTACCTATCACCCTTTTCTCAGAATACTGGTAACACTAGCTACTAAGGAAGTACCTAAGGTGCCACAAAAATGGCCGACAAAGGGACGTACCCTCCGATATCGATGCACCGATGCACTCGGAATATAAAGTCGCGATAGTTCGGGGAACGGCTTGTGTGTTTGACTGTACTTTGGAGTACTGTCGCGTAGACAAGTGCAATGATTATTTTACGAGGGGAATCGAAAATTCAATTGGTGATAAAATTTATTGAATCGAATAAAGGTTCGGTTACACCGGTACGGACAAATTGAGAATGCGTCTGCGGACATGGTCTCCTTCTTACCAAAACTTACTGAAGTAATAGGTATCTGTCCGGACTCCGCAGCGGTCAGCAAATTGTCCGTACCAGTATGACTGACCCCTAATGGTTGGGTGTGAAGAACGAATGAAGGATGATTTTCAGTGTTTTGTTATGATATTAAAAAGCCGGATTTATAAGGAGAAAAACGAGCATAAATAAACTGAGATGCATTTTAGTCGATTAAGACATCCAATCCAACTTCATTTTAATTAAGTTATTATTTTATTACAAGATATATTGGCATTGGTAGAGTATAAACATACCTAGGATTTAAGGAAGTCAAAAATTATCTAGGAAAAGGAAGATCAATTGAGAACCTACTTGTTTTTTTCGTCGGTAAATAAACAGAAATACACAGAAAAACAAAATATTGATGGTCATTGGTCAAGCTATGTTCGTTACAAAATGGAATATTATCTAATTCTAAATGTGTGTATCGTGACGTTTGATGACGTGATAAGCATACAGACACACAACTAACACACGTGTCAATATGCCTCCTGCATGCCAATCAGGTGAAATTGTGTTATATATAAAAATGAGGTGATGGCTAACAGGATATTGTTGTGTGGCAGGTATTTCAAGGAACTATGTACAGTAGATTATAGTACTCTAGCCCTTTAGTACGTACTTCTAAATTCGCATTTTATAAACGTGGCAAAAAACGCATTACTTTACCAAGGGTTATCAAACAATATCATTGAGAATAGTGGACATGGACTTATTTCTCCAAAAAAACAGATTTCAACCTACTTATCTATTCACCGTTCTTCTTATAATTATATAGTCAAGTAGCTGACCTGCAACTATATTTTGTGATTTTTTTTATGAGCAGGTGTGAAAAAAATGCCTAGGTCTTTTCACAGGACATAATTCAACTTATTGCCAAATCCCATAACGATCCGATCAGCTGTCTAGTCGTCACATAGTAATAAATAAACAGAGTTACTTTTGCATTTCTTAAAGTGTGGAAGTTTGCATTATACAAGGTGCATATTTCGACCACAAAACATTGACTCTGCCATGAGATAGTAGCTACCAATTTACTTGGTAATCTAGCGCAAATACCGTGGCAGACACAGAAACAAAATCAGCCATCTATTTTATCGCCGAAGAAACGTGTTAACACCCACACATTTTTTTGAAAAACACACATCCTTTACAAGGACTACCAGATTTTTTAGTCTCAGAAAGAAAACCCTCATCAAGATTAATTACTTTTAATCACTTGCGTGTATCACATTTGATACAATCATTTATCTAGACGACACAAAACATGTTGTCCTACTAAAAGTACAATCAATGTTTTTTATTCAAAGTGATCTCTCCACACGATAAATGGCAAGTTAAAAATATGTAGGCGACAAAGTAGGAGTTAATTCATTGCTGATAAAAATGGAGGTGTTCTAAATAAAGGTCAGTGGAACAACTTCGTTAGTACCTACAATCTGTAGGTAATAGACATGTAAACAAAAAGCATTTTGAGAATAACGTTATGAAGAATTTTAGAATCATAGCCAGCTTTTCTTCTTCTTTAATCGTGTTTTTATGTAACTTGATAGGTTATTTTTAACCCTTAGCATCCTTAGTTTTATAAGAAACCTTAGCTAAAACTTTTAATTCTTAACTTTTTACTTTATGATTTGCTAACGCATCGCCTTCCTTCTCACTAATGAGAAATTCAATCATTAAGTATTTGTACTTTAGATATCTCCAATAGTTTCCCTCAAAACCTGACTTCCTCAATAAAATCATCAATAGTTAAGTTGAGTTAAGTTGAGTTGAGTTTGACGTAGACCAATTAATCAGTCATAACTTCAACATAATTCTTTACATGACAAATCATGTTCTTATTAATAAAAATGTTCCACATAATAAGGGCTATTTTCTCAACACATTACTCTACCGCTATGTGTGTTATGAGCTCATACGATGACATTCTTGACTATGGTTCCCATTGTAAATAGCTGACAGTAATGTCATATGCTGAGGTAATACTTAGTACTAAGTATAATTAGTTCCACGTGATCGAACTCATTCATGATGTTTAAGGAAAGTGCGATTACTAAGATCAGACAAAGATATTTCTGTCCCTATAGTAAGTAGACATGAAGAACATCACGCCTGTAATCTCTGAAAAGTCGAGGAAAGGTGTTACTAAAAACACACCAATATTTCGTCAGTTTTGTTTTTTAAGTCCCATTACCATCAACCGGGCACTTGTCAATGCAGTTCAATTTAAATGAATTGAATTGAATTGACAAGTGAAGTTGAAGTGACAAACTAAATGCAAGTACCAGTTAGACCAGTTTGAATTTCTATAAATAAATATACACTAAAAATCATACATGCAATTCATATTTAAATCATCACAATAAACCATTATATATACCAAATTGAATATCGGCTCATATTTAAAGCATCAAAATGATCCAAATTATTAATGTCCAGTCTGGTACTAAGAAATTCCTGATGTAAAAACTCAAAAACTGAATTAAAATATAATAAACGAATTAGACCCAGAACCGAGGACAGAATTTAAAGCTAGTTTGGTTCAAATGATTCAGCCAAAAAAATAGCTTGGGTACTTGTAAATTCCAAGTGTACTTTTTGGAAAATCCTGCTGACGTGTAGGCTCTTTTTACCAAGTAGGCATAGATACTGTAGGGTTTCCCACTACGATATTTTCAATACAATATGACGACATTATTGCTTAGAATATGAATGCTTGTTAATTCTACATAACGACGATTGTACACTAATAAGTCCAGGTTTCCCGACAAAGTTTTTCTGCATCAAAAGCCCCAATTCTGTTCCTTACTCTCTATCTTTAAACTAACAATATCAAATTCCCATTCACTAAAAATCCAAGCATTCGAAGAACAGTTACGTTCAGTAGTAACCTATCAATGGTCACATTACGAATGCTCGACACGCGTGTGATAACGGTGCGGTACCGAATCGTCACGCTCCTTACTGGCCAAGTTTTGTTTGTATGTTACTGTTTTTAATAGTATCGATAAATTTTGTTTGACTGTTGGTTTAGTGGTGGTAAGTACGACTGATGAGCAAGAGGCCCTGGGTTTGAGCCTATAATGTTCCCACTACAGGGACTCAGGCCTCCTCTCTAGGATAGGAATGGGTTATAATCCACCACGCGCGCCCAGTGCGGGTTGGTAGAAGTCACCATGTGTTCGAATTTTTTGATTCTAAGACGTGCTGTCCTCACGATGATTTCCTTCACCGTTTTGAGAGCCGCGGTGATGAAATAAATTACACAGAGTAATGCGCCTGTCTGGATTCGAACCCACGACGTACTGTTCGTATGTCGGGGCCGCTGCTCGGTGTTATTGGGTTCATCCAGCAGGAATTTCTCAGAAGCAGCCTCAGGTTCGGGATTTGTGACTGGTTGGTGAAAATACCCATTAGATGGGACATTAATATAACTGGTGGTATGTGGGTGTTTTTGTTATGTATAGGTACCTCAGACTAGCCTGTCTGTGATAACAGGCGCGATATTATGTTAAATTCTTAAAAAAAATCTTCTTAAAAAAATGTGATTATTACCTATTAGTCCGTCTGTTAGATTATCGAAAAATATTTAATACGTATTTTTTGTTTTATCAAATCAATAGAAATTGACGAAGATAAAACGCGTCAAAGATTTCAGTGGGGGTAGATGACGTCACTGACCGCTAAAAAGTGTCATACTAATGTCTCAGAGTATGACGTCACACGAGTTTTCAAAGCACTGTATCGTCTTCATTGTTCGATTACGTGAAAAAGGAAAAAATACGTGTGCAATATTTTGTGTTTTTTTTTTCTATTATATATGACGAACTAATTAGAACTTTTTGTTAACATCCCAATTGTGTTTGGAGTGTAAAAGAAACCCCACGTTTTTCTCTACAATACTTCAGTATTTAATTTTATTCTCTTCTTTAAATGGTGATTTTTCTAGTACAGTATCTGTAATAGATATCTTATATTCTGTCAACTTCTGTTAGGTGTTGTGGTTAATTGACGAGCTTCTGCTCGCCAATTCATAACTGTGTGTGATAAGTCCGGTAAAATTCCCACAGAGCAATTCTTCTTAAAAATAAAATCTGATAATATACGAGTATGCAAATGTTCAGTAGGTAAAAGATTACTAATAATATATATTAGTCTCTTTTTTATTACACTCCCACGTGAATTCTTTGAAAATTATATATTCTGTCAATATGCCTCTACAACGCATATAGTAAATTTGCCACATGAGGCTTGATTAAAATTATACCTACCTTATGGTTGCATTTAGTTTTTCCTTGGCGCCAACCAATAAAAAGAAATACACTAAGAAAAAGCTTAACATCTTCATAAATATTAAAAGCTAGGATGCCCTTGACAACCGTTGTCAAGGAGAAGTAGGTACGAATTTAGAAACTGGTTGATATTTGAAAATGCATTCAGGCGGATTGTATGCACTAGACAGGCTAGACTATACTAACAAAAACTTGATCTAATGTAGGGTTTATTGAATTTGGAATGATGGGAACATCTTTGGTATTTATTTTTTTTTTTTTATGTTTATATATTTTATGGTTAGCTCCTTGCTAAATAATAATAGCTACCCGGATCAATATTTAAGAGATAAGTTAAGATACTTTATTGATTTATTTTGTAAATACAAATAAAAACAAACACAATCAAGGTGAATTTCGCGTACATTAAAAATTTTAATGCACGCGAAAATGACCAAATACAGTCAAGCACAAAATGTACTTAAAAAACGCCATTAAATATTTTGTTACATAAAGTTATTCTCTATTACTCAGACTAATTCATACTTTAAAAAGGAAAAAAAAAACAAACTCAATCCACTTGCGTACTGAACTGTAATAAGTACAGTTTGACCATTTTAAGTTTGCGGTTCATGATGGCGCTGATTCTCAAGGAAAAATACATCAATATGTCAAACTTGGTACATTTATTTTAGTTCAGTATTTTCTCGTCTGCACAGATAAATTGGTTGAAGTTTGGACTTGATGTTTTATTTACAAACGAAGTGAACTGAAGCCGATCTGTTAAAGTTGTGCAATAGTTAATTGTAATACTGTAAACGTAAGTTTCAAAGCTAAAATTGCAATTTGTTAAAGGCCCAGAAAATGTTTCATATTGTAAAAAAAACTTAACGTTTTTGTCGTGAAACTATGCGGATATACCTAAGCTCAATATTAAACAGAATTGCACTTGGGCACTTTGGCTTTTCACTTGGGCACTTTAAAGATACTGCTTGGATAAAGTTCCTTACCAAACATTTTATATTTTTTGAAAATATAAAAAAAATGGAACTCTTACTAGAACATTTTGTTCAATATTAATCTGGGAATCACTACCACTTCTAGCAGGATTGTTATTACAATAATTACTTAATACTTTTTTTTTTGGCGGTTGGAAAATCATCAAATAACCCCTCCCGCTCTTGTGCAGAACGAAAGGAAGTGTCAGACTTCTACTGACTAAAAACTCCCCATGTTGCTTCTTAGCCCTCTATGTCGAGGCCGCGGTAACTAGTGTACAACCCGCGGCCCCGACGGGAAGTACTTGATACTTCAGTCTGGGATAGAGATCCAAATCGATGAGCCTAATCATAATGATCTATATCCCGACTTCACCCACAGCTGGATCTAGAGTAGACCACTCTTTGTTTTTGCCAAGGTTCACGCTCTTATACCAATCTCGTCCGTGATAGTAGTCTAATTTGCTAAATAAATTATATTAAACGTCAACCAGGTAAAACGAACACATTGTACCTTCTACAAAATCTGCAAGATGACACCACACATCTTTAAGGAAAAACAATGCGAAAATCTCACCGTATTATGTTTCATAGCAACAGTTATTTTTGCGATTACATTAGAATTTGTGACGGTAACTGTACACACGGCGACATATCCAGTATAACCTGACCTCATTTTGTAAGAACTTCCTGTACAATGAGAGATCAGTATATACTGTATTTTGTAGTAGGATATTCTAAACACATGTTTACATTTAACTGCGTGTCACACGGTGGACGGTAAAGCGCTTGCCGACGCTTATCAGTGACGTGGATCGCCAGTTAACTCTTATTTGCTAGGGTTTGGGGTCAGGCTATAGTGTGAATAGCGGAAAAGATTGCTCTAGGACCTAGCAAGGCGATTAGGTAGTGATTGGTCCGAAAGTCCATACTTTGGACAGAGCATAAGGGTTGTGATCGGCTTAGTTTGGAAAACTCTTTTTAGATGATGATGGTTACAATCGAGTAGATTGAAAACTTTTTCTATTAACGTAGGTACTTTAAATGACTAAATATTTTGTAGCCCTAATTCATCATCATCATCAAGTCATTACAAACACAAGAACAATGCCATTTTGATTGACTAAAATCAGTAAATGATCAATTTAAACAAATACATTCGTCTACTTCCATGGTCACAGTCGTAGATCCCTCTGATCAGCACGAGAATACTTCCTACTTTTCAATAAGGCTGTATTTTGCATAACTTGATACATTTCTGACTAACACAGTGGGCAAGATTGCATCGGTCCCTTTGAAAATTGATATAGCAACTTAGGTGTCGTTTTACAACAAAATAATCCACGTTGGGTAATTAAATAACTTGAGAGAACTTTATTAATATGTGTAGTATTTGTCATTGCTTAATTTATTATTTGGCGTGTCACTTTTGTGTTTTATTTATAAGAGGTTTCATTGATTTTTTTGGGAACTTTGCGAAACAACATTTGCATTGCTAATTGTGAGCAATACAAACACGTTTTTTTTTTAAATGGAGGGTGGGGATTATTTTTGTAGTGATACTTAGGTTACTCAGACTTGGTAGAGTAATAATCACTAAGTAATCTACACTTGCTTTGAAATTAAAGGACATTTTTTTGCTTTTCGCCACCAGAAACGCTGTCTTTTATCGCTTTACCCCTCTCTGCCTATTTACATAATTTTTATCCGATGTAACATCTACATTAAGTCAATTATAATCACATTAATTATAAATCCGCAAAACCAAACAACTAAAACCCATATTATAATTAACAAAAGCATACGCTTACGACAGCATAATTACGACACATCGCTGTCTCCTTCCATCGTTCTGACGATACTATAGTCTTCTCCCTCCTCCATATGAATAGCTGGCACGTCGTCGTAAGATTTGCCAACAAAGTTACAATGCAATTCGTTTCTAACGACTTCGTTAAGGCTAAAACCTGAAATTTTATGATAATTAGATTGCAATAGTATGTTCTAATTAATATTACACTAGTTGCCAGTGTCAGATGTTTGTGAGTGGTCGTGTCTGTTGTGTGAAGTTTTTTATATTTATTTTTTGGTGAAATTTTGGCGAAAAAAATGGATTTGAGGAATCGTAAGCTGTTTAGGCCGAGGAAGCCGAATTTGTCGCGATCTGCGTCTGTTTCCACTCCAAGGTTTGTTCGTGTTTTTCTAGTATTGATTACAGAGTAGAAAATTTGCATTATTATTTAGTACTAGCACTTCGCCCGCACCTTGCTAGCACAAAAAATTGGGATAGTTATATGCATGGTATAAATATAATTTATAAGAGGTGTGTGAGGACCAACAAGAAGATAGGGCAGTTGACAAAAAAATCGAATTAGTCCGTCAGATAGATTTCCAAAAAATATTGGACACGTATTTTTTCTTTTTTCACGAAAACAATAAGTGAAGACGATACAGTGCTTTAAAAAGCCGCGCGACGTTACAGTTTTGTATATTTTTCACCAGAAACTAATCTAAACTAATGCTCTTTGACACGTTATGTTTTTGTCAATTTCTATTAATTTGTTAGAACAAAAACACGTATCCAATATTTTTCAATAATCTAACAGACGGACTAAACATAATCATATTTTTTTTTGGTCTGTCAACTACCTTATCAAAGTTACTATAGTAAGTATACTGTGATCATACGACCTGCTCTTTTTTTTTCAAAATGGCATCTCGCAAGTCAACCTGTTAGGCTGACGTCTGCTTAACCTGGCTATCATGTGTCATCATATCATATAATCCTTGAGTATTAGGCCTCCAGGCAGGGCATACAATCTTATAAACTTAATGACAGCGCGCTAAGGGCTCTCTCTGTGCGTGTGTTTGGGGTTCGAGCTGGGGATGAGGAGATGGCATCAAAAGGACAGGCTTTATCTAAGTGAGATCATTATTTAGGGGCTGATCTAAAAATAAGTGCTAGAAAGGGTCTGGGTTTAAGACTTTCTCTACATTCTAGTGATGGCAAAATAAACAGTGATCTAAGTAGCATTCCTCGTAAGCAAGGGGCGTTTATTTACCTACTTAAAAAAAAACTTTCTTTTAAAGACAGCGTAACTACTTTTATCTATTTGACGTCTTGATGAGTTTACGTAAGATACACTTTTAAAAATAATCTTCTAATTAGCCTCGGCCTAAAATTTATTTGCAGAACTATCGTTTCGAGATATCATGCTGAGATCATCAAATCTTTTTTAGTTTTTTCGTTTTACAAGCTGTGTGCCTGGTGAGGTTTTTATACAAAGTTTCACGTACTGAAACACTATAGGGCATTTTTTTAAACTGTTGGTGCTAAGTAACCTTGAAAATTAAAGTTTTTGGAAAATTTCCGACTTCTACGCAAAGCATTTTAAGCTGTTTCATCATATCAGGTCAGGGAGTGAACAAAAACATTTTAGTAGATTATTCACTAATATTTCAAGGATTTTTTTATAATAAAAACACGTTTAGGTAGGTACTAAAAAATATAACATTTGGTGACTTAAAAACTTGTCGATCATGAACTTGTTTGACTTCTTAGTTCACGCTATTATTGCGTGATTATTAAGCGACAAAATTGGATGTGAAAACTAGTTATTTCAAGTGTATTTTGATATAATACTAAGGAAAAGTTATCGGAATAAACTCTTTATTAGGTATATCTGTTTTACATTTTGCTACAAAATCTGAATCTAATTTTTAGCAATATCCGTGATCGAATCATATTTATATATTCCTACAAGTGCATGATTATTTTGTTCTTTTTTTTCTACTATTCGTTATTTTCTGAAATGTAAACTACATTTTCAACAAGTGATAATTTAAAAAAATATTAGTTCCACAAAAAATTCACTAGTTCTCTTATTTTTCTTCGTTTACAATAAGACCAAGTTGGTATACCTTTGAGTTTCACGGTAGCGTAACAGTAAGTAGTTGTCTGTTGAGCTGTCAATCACAAATATGATTACAAATCAATACTGAATATTTCATTATGTTTTCATTTTTTATTGTAATTTTTTTTTATAAATTTCGGTTCTTAGTTTGTACTATTTTGTTTTTAGAGCATCTCCTAACTTCATCTTCTCTTCATCTTAACTCAGTTGTTTTCCTAAGTTTATTTTTTTACTTATTATGTTGGTGTGGTTTGGTGTTGGTTGTTAGTGAACTAATAAAAAGCTCAGAAGATACATAAACAAAGAACGCAATTTGTAATTATTCAGCAAAATCTCTTGCGAAACATTCTAAAACCAAGTAACACTAAATCTTCGCTAATGTAGTTTATTTCATCGTTTCAAATAAGTTGAAGGACATTTTAAAACTCAAATGAAGAATGATGAGGTTCTAAATGTTAAGGCTTAATGTGATTTGCATATATTCAAAACAATCATTACAACGTATTTCCATAGTAAAAAAATAATTCAATCTATTCGGGAATTATCTTTTAACGTAACCAATTTTAGTTCCTTTTGATGAGATTTGTGATATATGGTGTCAGGAAATTGTTTCCTTCATTAGAATTTTAAAAAGGTCACTAGTCATTAATATTTACCAAACATAATATTCGGTTTTTAGTGACAACCGTTTGACACCTACGCTATTTTTCTTTTATAGCCAATGTGAAATCCAGAACCAGTTTGACACTAGATAATTAATAAATCTATTAAATCGCTTACTAAGCGTCGATTTCCCTAATTTTCCGGTTATAAACTTCACAATAAGAAGTTTTCTTAATAACATAATATTCGGTTTTTAGTGACAACCGTTTGACACCTACGCTATTTTTCTTTTATAGCCAATGTGAAATCCAGAACCAGTTTGACACTAGATAATTAATAAATCTATTAAATCGCTTACTAAGCGTCAATTTCCCTAATTTTCCGGTTATAAACTTCACAATAAGAAGTTTTCTTAATAACATAATATTCGGTTTTTAGTGACAACCGTTTGACACCTACGCTATTTTTCTTTTATAGCCAATGTGAAATCCAGAACCAGTTTGACACTAGATAATTAATAAATCTATTAAATCGCTTACTAAGCGTCAATTTCCCTAATTTTCCGGTTATAAACTTCACAATAAGAAGTTTTCTTTATTTATTTTAACAGACACGCGTGATGTAGAACAAATTACCTGCTGATTGGCGCTCGTGTAAAAAGTATGTTATTCTATTCCAATTTCGAGCGCAAAAACTATTTTTGACAAATTACCTTTGCTCTTTTGTTATTAAAAAAAGAATAAACCTCGCAAAAGATTGACACTTCAAAGCTAAGCTAATACGAGATGTTTCCTCAATAAAAAATGTTCTCACAAGTATGTTGTAACAATCGCCGCCTCATTTTTACTAAGCCACGTTGTATGCAAGCAAGAATTGGATTAGCTAGATTTTTTCCGTGTGTTTGCTTGTAAACATGTGTTTCTAGGAAAATATTCAAATTTTCCCCGCTTTTTATGTTAAAGTTTTAGAAAAACTTTGCGAAGAACTTTGCTTTTTTTTCTTTGCGAGTGAATATTTAGTATTTTATCGCTTCGAAGGCATGAAATAGGAAGTTGAAGTTCAACGTAAATTATATAAACTAAAAACTGAAATTGAAAATTAAATTTAAAAAAAAACAAACCTGAAACAAATTGCTCCTAAATTAATTATTTCTATAAGATGCGCTTTCATTCAAAGAAAACTTTATTTTTAAAGTTTACAACAAACTATGACTCCATGACAATGACAACAAACAAACACACTTTCCCGTTTATCCTATTAGCATGCTAAGATACCTCAATGGTTACAAGTTAGATAATTGTGTAATTGACGTGAGGCAATTACTTACTTAACAGCTTCCACCTGTGATTAATGAGTAGGTTGCGTTTGTTTTATTTATGCAGTGTTAGAGACCTTTCGGGATTGTTTCTTGAAAATTTTATTTATATGCTTAAGGGCCTTGATTTTTTTAAGTTAGTTCTTATGGTTTTATCAATGTATCAATTCATCATACTTGTCTCTAAATAGGAAATGAGTTTTGGAATAAAAGATATACTTCTGCCTATTTAATAAAATTCCATATCTTTCCCATTTGCGAAAATTTATTCGCGTCTCGTCTCAAGCGCGTCTCACGAGGTCATCAAACAAATTCTGAGAAATAATAAATAATAATAATATTCCACAACTATCACACAACGCCATCTAGTCCCAAGCTAAGCAGAGCTTGTGTTTTGGGTACTAGACAACTGATAAACATACTTATATATTTCTAAATACATACATATTATAGATAAATTACACCCAGACACAGAACAAATGATCGTGCTCATCACACAAACATTTGTCCTGGGTGGGAATCGAACCCACGACCTCCGGCATAGCAGTTAGGGTCACTAACCACTAGACCAACAGGCCAGTCATCAAATATATGTATAATATAAATATTACACAATTTCATGAGATGCTAATGTCAAATGCAACATCAACGGATATTAATTTGTCTTAGGCATCGACAAGAATTCATTTGAGTTCTTAAATTTAATATGTTGAAATTTTTATAGAAAGAAAAAACGTGTGTTACACAAGAAACATATTTGAAAAAAAAAAAAAAAAATGTTTTATGAGAAGAAACCCATATGATTTATTTAAGTGAAAAACAGCTTTCCTCTTCATACACATAATTAGGAATTTCCTTTATTTTATTGGGACAACGACAGCAGCTATGACTGAAGTTTCTAATGCAGATAACAATCAAAGATTTATTTTAACCTGATTAGTTTAACGCCATTCTATATTAATAATTTCCGTCGACTAGGATATTTTAATTACCTGAAAGTTGCGTATTTTCCGTTTATACGACTACTTATTTACTACTATATTATTGTTATTTACTTTAATTATGTCATTAAGACTGGCTATAAAATATTTCTAAATTAAGGTTCGATACTCTCATTATAGTCAAAATCAGCCAGATACACATGGTAGCTGTGAGATTTGGATTTATGTATATTGATGGATGTAGAGCTCCCTCTACATCCATCAATATGACTATAATGAGAGTATCGAACCTTAATTTAGAAATATTTTTTTAGAAATAATTTTTCTTTGTTGTTCGTCTCCACGAACAACAAAGAAAAGATGGGTGGATTGTGTAAATGATATATGTAAGAACTCGTAAATATGTCGTAATGTCAGTCAGAGGAAAATGAAAGAAGAAAGCGTGTTGCACCTAAATAGAATAAAAGGATTGCTTTATTTTGCAACACTCAACATCATACCTGTATTCAACACCATACCTGTATTCAACTTTAAATTAAAATGTTGCATGCTAGTTTTAGCGAATTGTGTGAGCTACAGCAACAAAACCTGACCATCAACATTGTACTACAATTCTAGCAATTAATTTTCATTTCTTTTCTTTTCATTTGTAATCCTCCAATTCTCATAGTTGTACCTATAGAAAACCCTGTTGTCACTGATGTTTTAATCTCATGTAAATAGGTAGCTGGCCTTTTGCCATCAAACAGCCCCAATAGGGTATTTCACCAAAAAAATCTAATAAGTCTAAACCAAATTAATAAAAATTTACGAAAATAAAACGTGTCAAAGATCATGCCTGTGTCGTCACTTTGTGGGTAAAAAAGTAGTAACCTAGTGATGTCACACGACTTGACACGACTTTTCGAAGCACTGTATCTTCTTCATCTTTTGTTTACGTGAAAAAAGAAAAAATACGTGTTCATTATTTTTTGGAAATCTATCAGAAAGACTAATTAGATTTTTTTGGTGAAATATTCTATTCTGAGCTTATTTAGATTTAAGTACTTTTAAGTATTATAATTATCATGATAAGAGACTCATCGACCTCACAGTCAAACCATTGCAACGGTTTTGTGGGGCTTAGCTTTTAGGTTACTTACTTACCCTTCTGGAAAAAAGATAAAAAATAACAAATAAGAGCTGCTACTGAGACTTCAAGCTCCTCTTTTGTCGGCCCATTTTCCCATCTAATATTTTCCTTGTGATGATATGGTGTAAAGTAAAACATCCTCGTACGTCGCCCTTCCTGTGTCTAAAATCTCGACAAAAATGGTCAGCACTTTACAAATTCACTAATGAACAGCCAACATTGATTTAAGCCTTAAAATAAATAGCATAATCTATTTCTAAACAGTTCTCACGACCATGTAAGATAAAAAAAAAACATACCTAATCCTTGTTTGTAATGTCCAATTTAGGCAGAGGTCTCTTTCGACCCAGGTTATAATTGTAGATTGAGTGAACGGCTTGTGGAGCCTAGTCGCACAGTTTTGCGCCTTATGTAGAAATAATTGTAATATACAGCGGAAACTGTATGAATTTTTAGGATATTTAATGTGTTTATTGAATGAAATGACTTTAGTCCGGTGTGGTTTTTCTAGTAACTAAAAAGGAAGTTTTATTTTTAATTCTCACGAATTTCGTGCATGTAGGATGTGACTAAATATTTAAATATTGATTCAGTCTTTCGGTCAATGGCCTATCTTTCTTAGACAGCAACATGTTTTCATTGGAATTATCTAAGCAAAACTATTGCGCTGTAGTTTTAGTAGCTATAAAGTCGGAGGATTTACTCAACTTTCGTGAGTTTTGATAACTTGTACAGTGTCTCAACTAAGTATATTAACAAGTCGAAGTTTTTACTTGAGTCAAATTAATTACTTCAACGAAGTAAGTCAAATAAAGCACAGATATGAATGTGTATGACATTTAAATCTGTACTTTATTTGACTTACTTCGTTCAAACTTTTTGTCGATTGCATGAAACTAGTTGCATAATTAATTACTTAAACTCAAGTAATTACTCAAAATTTACTACAAATACAAGTGACACAACACTAAATTAACAACTACAACAACTTACAACTTTTAAAATGGTTTATTGAGCAGATTGGCAATGAAATTATATACTTGGTTGGCCTGAAACTTCATAAAGATCATCAATAAACAACTATGGATAGCTCAAACGCTGCTTTTACTTACTGACACACTGTCTTACTTCCTACCGCTTTGTATCCCACTTATTCAGATAAAGACTATACGTATAAAGTCATAAAGATAAGTGTGAAAGTGTCACGGATCTGGATAGTAAATGAAAACATAAACTGTGTCCAGTGTAACGTAGCTATCGCAGTAGTTTAATGGGTTAGCACGATGCTTTGAGGTGATAGTGTGGCCGTTAGAAACTTCTCTTCTAAGGCTAAAATAGTATGGAGGTTCAGTGAAATTGGATCACGTGTAAATTAACGATGACTTGATTGAAATGCATTAGTTTAGAATTTTAGTTCTAGTGATATTAGTTTGAGGGGACGTGGTTTATTTGGATTCGCTGAAGCACTTTCCTTTCAATTCTTTGTTTTGGAATGTGTACGAAGAGTATCTACTCAGAAAGTTTGCAGTTAAGCATTTCAGATAATAGAGATTCTTCATCATCATCATCTGCCTAGGCTTAACCTAACATCATTGGAGTCAGAATCCTACTAATATTATAAACGCGAAAGTTTATAAGTATGGATGAATGTTTGTTACTCTTTTACGCAAAAAGTACTGAACGGATTTGGATAAAACACATAGGATCTATATATACCTGGATGATTTTTATCCCTATTTTGTCTTCCCGTGGGATATATATATTTTTTTATTTTTTTTTTCCGAGTTAAAGTTAAGTTGAGTTTAATTCCCGAGTTGTAGCGGAACGGAGCGAAGCCGCTGGCAACAGCCAGTAACTCAATAATGGAATCGATATGAATATCTCTCCATCATCATTATCAATGGATTAACTGTGTTTTTTCAATTGTTTTCTTTTATACCCAACACTGCTCAGTGAGAGCAGTGATAACTCCCCGACGTACGAACAGTTCGAACACAGGCAGGGGCATTACTTTGTGTAATTTATTTCATCACCGCTGCTCTCAAAACGGTGAAGAAAAACATCGTGAGGAAACGGGCATGTCTTAGAACCAAAAAATTCGAAGACATGTGACATCTACCAACCCGCACTGGGCCCGCGTGGTAGATTATAGCCCATCCCTCTCCTAGAGAGGAGGCCTGAGTCCCTGCAGTGGGAACATTCTAGGCTGGTGCTGATACCTTACACATCTTCTTCTTACATGTTTATACCATCTCTTTTATCTCCATCAATAAACAGTTTCTCCAATTATTAATTTCCTCGAAATATTCCATCGTTACAAAACCGTGTGGTTTTGTAACGATGGAATATTTCGCCCTTGACATTACCCCTTTTATCACAAACTATAACAAAAGTACTTTAGATAATTGGGCACACTACTTTTGGGGCAAAAACGAATCACGCATAAAAAATTTGCAAGCCACAGCATGTGATGTGAATGATGTGATGTTAACGGGAGATAAAAAGCTGCTTTATACGTAACTAGGTTTGTTTTAGTATCGTATAGCGGTTTGTTGTTACTGTCGTTTATATCACTGATTTTAAGTAAGAGAGAGTCGGACAGTCTGACACATAACTGATCTAACCCATACTGTAGTCACCAACTACAGTATGGGTTCGGTTTTGTACGTATTTTAATTTTTTAGTGTTATCCCAAATTTTTTACGTAGCAACCATGGCAGCATCTGGATTTTTAACTGGTTTACAGCAATAGGCTGGCTCCCCATTAAAGGGGACTTAAATAGACCTGGCGTAATGTGGGTGTACTAATGGGTACAGTCACGAGCAAAAATATGTATACACATGGCAAAGTTCAAACGTGAATTTCTCGTGAAATAACGATTGCAATGTTGAGATATAACCTATTTTATGATAATATGGGTTCCAAAATATTAGTTTCGTTACGTTACACGAATATTAATTCAATACTGGCGGTAAAAAATGCTTCTAAACGTTGACAAGTGTATTATAGGTGCTGCTGACTGTACACCTCTGCCTAACACTTCGGGGATTACAGGCTGGATATTATGTTTATGTTTCTCTTTTTTTTACTACCTACTATCTATAAATAAACTACAGTTCTGAAACTGTAGTTTATTTATTACCCCTCTCATAGTTCCGGTTTCTCTGGTCCCAGATTTTGTTCCTATAAGTTGCCTATTTTGCTATTTACTTTTCGCGTCTCCATATTTCGCTTTGTTATTTTGTGTTTAGCCTTGCAGCATATGAAATATATCGCACAGCCCTTCTTTCACTTTTACGACCATCGTGAGAATGTATGCAACGTGCTCTCCATTTGTATCATTCACACAATTAAATAACAATTACAAAGACATTGGTGCAGCTACACCATTTTGTTTGACCCCTAGGTCAATGCTCCTACTTTTCTCCCTAGAAAAGACACTATAATTTCTCTCACATCACGTCTTCAAAATGTTGAAGTAACTATTCTTAGGTCATCATCATCATGAACTTTGAAAGATGAACTGAATCCTTAGTATTCTGTGCATGGTCCAGAACATAGAAAAATAATGGTGTAGAAGGCTCACTCTGCGAGGAAACAGGCGCACGCAAACTTACGTATGACGAACAAATAACTGTCGTGAGTGCGCTTGCACTCGCTGTACGTGAAGCGTGTCTATGTGTGCGTGAAGTTCCAAACAAATGCCTGTCGTGCGGCGTCGCGGGTGTGCTTGCACTTGATGTACACACGGCGACACATTAAGCAATAATTTTCCAGTATAAGTTAGCCTTGCTTTGTATAGGTTTTCCTTGCAATGAGAGCTCCTCCTACTGGTTTTTATAGCTTGTTTGGTTGTCGTACGTGTGTGCGATTCGCGCGTTGTATAGAACGAGCCTTCTGCTGTTATTTGTATTATTATTCTTGTAACATCCAGGACATTAGTCATGCGAAGTAAAGCGATATGACTTGTACGCTGTACCGTTATAAGCGTATGTCGCTTGTTTTATTTTATGACCGTGATATTGCGATTTAATAAGAGATGAGCGGTCAGCGATAAGCGAAATATTTTTTTGCTAACTTTCTGTTGTGTCAGGTTGTTTTGTAAAGACGTAATTTTGCTTGTTAGCGGATTAGTGGTCTGGAACTTTAATGTCAGGAAGTGACATTTGGTTTTTGACCGTTTATTTTTCTGAGATCTAAAAAAGATTGAGAATAGACTTTGCATTTACGAAAATATCAGCTATTTCACATATTTTGATAATATTCTTCGATGTTAAATAAAATATAACCTTCTTTTCTATAATGTTCTGTTTCTAACAAAAAAAAATACGTAAAAATTATGAACTTTTAAGTTCATAAGTTTTACGTATTTTTTTTTATTCTTAATGTTTGACCCTAGTACTTACTGATAAATATAAGTTCATAGTGGTTTTTTTTTGCGGTTTCGATAGATTTCAAAGCAATAAGGAAGCAAAAAAAAGCAGCATTTTCTATCTTTAGTTTTTTTATCTTTCTTTCTAGTTTACTTTTTTAGCTTCAAACTTAGCGTAGGTACATAAAAACTTGATCATAAAAAAGTCCAGCAATTGTTTCAACCTAGGTTTAAGTAGCTAGATAGACGTGTCTAGACAGCATTTCGGCTACACTTTTGTAGATAAAATCTGTCAAAATAGGACATGCCATTGTGTGTTTTATTACCTTTTTGTAGAGTTAAAAATGTCGTGGCCTAAAAAGCGGGCGATTTAATATAGGCAAGGTTTTGGTCAGATATGACCATAATTCAAGTTTTCGTATTGTCTTTTGTATGAAAGATTCCCTTATCGGTGTGAGTGTAGGTGTTAGATAGGTTGCCGCCATTCATGAAGACGTAGAAGTTGTCATTCATATTTTGGTCATGACCCGAAGAAGTATGACATTACATCCCTCAGGTTTTGAAGTTACTAGCGAAAGACCACTAACTCGGCCACCGTAGACGCAGGCCTGTGGACGGTGAGTGATGGGCTAGCTCGCCGTCTGTGCGTCTTATGACGACGACAGGCCGTGTCGTCGGCGCGTTCGTGTTCTACGCGTGTTCCTCAAAGACATGTCAGCAACATGGGAGGGGCCCGCAAGGGCCGAAACCCGTCGGGGCTGCGGATTGTTCAGAACCTACCGTTCCCTCGACATATACGGCTAAGAAGGAACATAAGTGGGTTTTAGTCAGTAGAAGTCTTACACTCCCTTTCGCTCTGCCCAAGAGCGGAAAGGGTTATTTGACGATTTTCCACCAGCCAAAAAAAAAAGACCACTAACTCCCTTAAATTAGTTAACAGGCACAGACGCAGTTGCCAGGTTCGTTTCCCGTTCAAGGTAAAATTTTGGTTGCCTTTCTCGCATATACCAACAACTGTGACAAGTCTTATTGTAAAGTTATGCACACAGCTTCAATAGTCAGTACACAGTACAGTGCATTACAAGAATTGCCTATAAATTGCTAATCAGTATTGCATGATGTGATTTACACTCTAATCCTCTTGTTGCACTGTTTATAAACACGTCATTTACATACGAAACTAAAAGATCCAATAAGATCGGTCGATCTCCGATTTTTCAATAAGGTTAATACGATAAACTGTGCATGCTGCAAATGATAGCATCACGTTTGTTTCAGTCGAAACAATATTTGTTCGAATAAATCTGAAAATCGGAATAAGTATTATGATGGTTAAGAGTTTTAAAATCTTAATCAAAAGTCATTTTCTTCAAATTAGGCTGATAATCAGCAATATTTGAACATAAAAAAATATAAGAGACAGTCCCTCAAAAACTTTCTTTAAAGAACAGTCACCAAAAACACCCACAAATAACCTATCTTAGAACTACTATGGTGATTTTTTCTACCATATAATGCACCTTACCTAATAAGTAGTCGTTGAAATTTATCCTTAATAAAACAAAGACTAAGTAAAACCCCAAGTTACGCACAATATTTATGAATAAAAGTTACCTACATTAGTTTCGTAAATTTTACTGATTCTTAGATTTGATGCTTAGTCATCGCAACAGACAAAAATGACAAAAATGCTGGAAATGAGTTCTGTTGTAACCAACAGAACTCATTTCCAGCATTTTTGTCATTTTTACTTTACTTTAACACCCTGACGATTTCTTTTTTAAATATTTTCGATGTACAAAAATATTTTTTCTACAGATTTATTATATGTATAGATAGATTAACGACACACATCAAAACCGTTGAAATAACACCTCATTCCAAACATGCCTCAACAGAAACAGAGGGTAAAGATACCCCATTACACGATTACCCACGAACGTTGCAATACAGTAATGAACGGGTATTAAAACTATTACTAACACCATATTATGGTACCCAGCATAATGGAGCTTATGGTGGTACTCCCACTCTTGGACATAATGACCTTTGGTTGTGGTTACGTAAGCATGTGCCCACACGGCTCCCGGCAAAGGTGCTTATTTTAAATACGTCAAAAGGTTAGTTACCTTCATGCATAGAAACAGTAATGTTACAAGTAGGTAAGTCGCCTTAATGTTGTTGCAATGGGTGTCATAAAATCAAGAATGAAAGGGTACATATTGTGGGTTGTTTGAAAGAGATACCGCGGCCCCGGTTCCGGACACAAAACGTTAAGAAGGAACATGGGTGGGGTATTTAGTCAGTAGAAGTCTGAGACTCAATTCTGGGAGGAGTCTTTTGATTATTTGCAAAATTAACTTTACTTATGTACAAGAGACAGTCCCCCAAACCCTAGCGTTTTAGCTGGAAAGAAGAAGTGGCGGAGCAAACTCCCTAGCAACACATCTGTCTGTTAGGTTGGTTAGATTGTGCCACTTTTCTTCACACTGCTGTCAACGCAGACTTTTACTGAGCCGTTAAACATCACAGCTTTATAACAACCATCTTTCCATATCACATATTTGCATACAACAGCCAAACACCGTGTATAAACATGTTGCAAACCGCACAACTTGTCCGTACGAATGTCTTACATGTTACCGATGGTCGTTCGCAACTCCCAAAGCACACAATAACTGTACTTAATACAACAAAGTTGAAGAGTTCGTTTGTTTGTTTGAACGGGCTAATCTGAAGAATGACTACTCAGATTTGAGAAATTATTGCATTTGATAGCTCTATATTTAAGGAATAACGTAACATCACTCCTGTAAACTCCGATGGGTTAGGTGAATGTGTATACAAATACATAGTACACACTCATTTTGCCATTTATATTTAAGAACCACGTGACAAGGGACGAGCCTATTACTATTAAAAAAAAACCAAACACTGATGACGAACCCAATAACTATTTGCACGATCCAGGAGTCGAACCCAGGTCATCATGCTCAATACACGCGATTACGACCACTGTACCAACGAGGCAATGAGGAATATAACTGCCTTTTAACATCACGCTTCGAGCCTTAGGGACCGTGAAAAAAGAGAAACGGCGGCTGCAACCGCGGGCAACAGCTAGTCTCTCATACATTGTGACACAGATTGGATAACTGTCCGTTACGTTACGTTACCGAGGGTTATATTGCTCAATATTTATTGGAACTGCATATAAGTACGCATATTAATGTATTGTTGTATATAGATAACCGATTTAAATGATTTAGTGGGTCTGTTACGCAATTAATTGTGATATGATTTATTATTTGGGTTTGGTCTGCTACTTGCCTTTGGCGATGATCGAGCTTGCAATTAAATTATTGTCAGATTTATAGCTGATTATGACATATTAGTAAAAATGCGTAAGTAAAAGTTCACGTTGAAGGGTGGAAGTCTAAATTTCCTCTTGGACAAATTACATTTGACTCGAAGGCTGCATAATCAAGAGCCTATCCTTTCTCCTGGGCAACTTTAAAAATCAGATAAGCCAGTTTAGAAGACCTGACCTCACCGACAAATAAAGAAGAATTAGAAAATCTGGTCGGAGGGTCTAGTGCGACTTCTGTCGGGGCCGCGGGTAGTCCACTGGTTATCGCGGCCTCGACATAGAGGGCGAAGAAGGAACATGGGTGGTTTTTAGTCAGTAGAAGTCTGACACTCCCTTTCGCTCTGCCCAAGAGCGGGAGGGGTTATTCGATGATTTTACACCCATCAAAAAAAAAACTAAAAAAAAGGGTCTAGTGCGACTTTAATACATACACCTAACCGAGCACGTTCACTTCAATTTATACTGAAACTACTGAACTAGCGACATCTTATGACAAAGATGGTAAACACTAGTACTAAGTTTTGTCACAAAAAAATTCGCTTAAGTCCACTGACAAAAACAGTATACTCATCAATCATGGCAAAAGGCCTTTACGTTTAAACCAAACCCTCTTTGAAAAAGTAGGTCTACCAGCAAGTTTCGCATTACATTAGCGTGATCTAACCTCACAATATTTCTAACGATTTGTTTATCTATGTGGGTGTGGAACTCTTTGTATTCAGCCAGATAGACTGCCGTTTCTAACAGGTAGGCGCCCACACGACTCGATACATAATCGAGTATTGAATCGATATGCTTTGACATTGAAATCGAATGGCGTATGCAATCGGTTTGCGGTTTTCTCTTGATGAGTAGAATTTTAATTGGTGAGGTGCATGTGATGCATTAATGACGTTTAATTATTGCTGTATGGTTTATTCTTGTTGATTATCAAAAATGCAGCTTGAGTATAAAGACCAAAGTATAAGCAAATTATGAATCAGAGGCCCTTTTTTATTTTGAGACATTTTTTTATTATACCTATGACTAAAATAGTTGCAACTTTCTCTAGCTGATTTAAAACAGTACTCAATTCTTAGTAAATATAAAATAATTTTAATTATTAATGTATTCCTAAAACTTTGCGTGAGAGAAAGTTTTGACTATAATTGCGAGGTAATTTATACGAGAACCTACTCGCATTCTCTTAATTAGACCTCTTCTAAATGATCGATTGTCATCCATCGTAAGAAATACAAGTTTCTAACGAGTAGGTAATAATTCATTTAATTTATACGGTTTAGTGATTGTAGTTAGTAATAGGTCTAGACATTGTTGCATGAGGAAGGTCAGTAGATAGATGTTATGTAAAATTAATTGTCATATAAACTTCTCGTGTCTTGATAACAGGTTCTAAAATAAGCCTGGTGCTGTTGGTTCTCTACGCGGCAGCATATCTGAACCGCGTTTAAAAGCTGTCAGCGAAATATCAAATTCTATGGAATATTGAAACTAATAACCCAACCGCCTTGAACGTTGTTTATAGACTGTGCAGTTCCCATTTGAGTTCTAGTGAAATTTGCCCAAAACGGTTGACGTAGTAGATTAATGACTAACAAAACCTTTTCAGTGATCAGCACCAAGATAAGTGGTTTCTCAACATTTAATAACCGCGCGACCTGCCAAGAACACATTCTAAACCAGATTGCGAAAATATACAAAGTTCGCTTAAACACGAACGTGTTTTAAAAATGGAACGCATCAAATCATCAATAGGGGCGAACCTTTTAAAATTTTCGGTGACGAAAGTACCAAGTTCGAAAGACCAGAAACCAAAGGATTATCAACACTAATGGTCAAGTTATAAGAGTTGGTGTAGCCGAAGATGTAAGTTTGTTCAGTGAGATGTTCGTTTTTGTCTTCAAGACACATAATAGGAACACGTAATTAGAATCGCGAACACGTTGTCATTTGACTTGGAAAGCAGTCGAGAAGAATGCGAGCTAAACAATTTCTACTGAATTTTTAACAGTACATTTCGTAATGCGTTAGTAACTGTAATAAATAGTGCAGTAACTAGAGTGTTACCGTTCCAAAATTAGAAAAGTTTTGACCAAAATATTGACAGTTGCAGAAGATTCCAGACATGTTGCTTTACATCCAATTTTTATAAGATTTTATTTTATTTTTAATCTCTTTATGCTAAGGCTGGACAAAACTTTAACAATCAGCCTAAGGCTGGATTGTAAACACTAGCTATCCTAGCTGTATAGCAACTCCGCCAAGTATTTTGAGCCCAGAAAAATAATCTGGCCTGATTATTTTACTACCTAAGTTATGCCTATAAAGTCTAGTATATAATGCATAAATATTAATATTAATGTGCCTATTTTAAGTTGCATTTTCAACATTTTGTTAGTTACTTATGGCATCTACGTATTTGGACCTATGTCCCACAATTACTGTTTTTACTCCAAAAATGGTGACAACAAATTGGGAGCAGATTTAATTTATAATTAAGTTTGTAGGTACGTACGTTGTTGTAAAAGTTATTACGGTTATATAATCATAATGACAAATGAGCATAATTTGGGTAATTTACTTGCCATTCTGAAAATTATGTAGTTCAAGAGTTGTGTAATATTTACCGATATATCTTGCATTTATTTTCTGCTTACCTGTCTCTCCTTGGTACTTTTTATTCTGTACCAGGTATTCAAGGATATGTACTCGCGTCAGAAGATCCTAATACAGATAGATATTCATTAGTTTATTACTTCAACAATATTCATCATCATCATCATCATTGCAGCCCCGAATCACCCTCTGTTGGATATAGGCGTCCCCTTTCTACTGCCACTCTTCTTTGAAAGTTTATTACTCACTGTAATGTCTCATAGACCAATAACAACACCTCTTTTATCACTCAGATTACACTGATCAGGATATCTTGTATGAGTAGAACACGTGCGCTCTCGCTTACCCCTGTCCAACCGATTGTCAAACCGTTGACCTGCGCATACACTACACTTACCATAAGTTTAAATATCAAAATCATTCAAATTTAACAAATATTTGAGCTGCTACCATATGCATTATTTTCTCCAACCCTCTAATTTTCGTTTTCTCAATACAATTATAAATTCTCTCTTCCCACACACACAGAGATCAATAAACAAAGTTAAAATAAAATCCTCTCATTTGTCTCGTAAACAACAATTTCGCTGAACGGTGGCGAGTCAACAAACTATCAAACGATTACATCATGGCGCGTGCTGTCCTGATGTAATGCGTCCAGGGTTGACCGTGAATATCCTCACTTGGGTTTTTATTCAGGGGACTATTTATTTTTCTAGAAATGTAACCTCTGATAGGTTACATTATTAATTATTTTACACGAAGGGTTAGCCAGCGGTGTACCCATAAAGTACACATACATTTTGCAATTTTTGTTTAAGTCATTTGTAATCCCCTATTACATATGAAAAACAAAAATTGCAAACGCACGAGATTATTTCCGAGAAAAATTAATTGATAAAGAATTAGGTCCATACCATATCTTATCGTAAAACTTTATGATGACCCAACTCAAGCCATAACATACTAACCGCCTGTCCATATTTAAGACATTTATCTGATAATTTTAACATATATTGATATAAAACATATAAAGTGCAAAATGTAGTTGTACTAACGGGTGTCCCCCTGCCTAACCCTTGGAGGATTACAGGCGTGATGTTAAGTTATTGGTTCCAATTTACGCATCCGTGAACTAAATTATTTGTTTAAATTAAACCTCAGCTAAATGACATCAACGATATTTTCTATTATTCTTACTAAATAATGACGTAGTTCTTTTAACCTGTGCGATACCGATGGTGGTTTTACAATCATTAAGATAAATTATTTGGGTTGGTTGGTAAAATACATTAATATTACATTTGTGGTAAGATACATAAATTATAGGTACGTACAATAAAGAAAACTTTCGTGAAGAAAACTAAAAAAACTGTACTACTATATTGTACAATATTTTATTTAACCCGGCTCTCCAGAACACTAGTCAACCCTAAATGTACCGTAGTAATTGCGACCACGCGGGGATGCCTTCACGTATGTAAAAAGAAAATAAAAGTGTAAACCCGTTCCACTAAGAGACTCCCGTAATGACTAGCTCTAGCGGGTTATCGGGACCCACTAGATATCGATAGCGAACATCGATAGAAAAATCGAATTCATTTATCGATAGGAAAATTTGTTGCTCCAAGTAATTATGCAAAAGACTTTTTTTCAATATGACCTTTTAACAAATTTTTTGTTGAAACATTAAGTACTGATTAAAATAAGTGTTCTGATTTTGATTTTTTGGAATGCGGAAACCGAGATTACCTCATGTAATTTATATAACAATTTTATATTTATTCAACATACGTCAAATATATAAAGAAACTAGCAAAATTAGGCCTGAAAACTAGGTAAAAGGTAAACAAGTACTTGGATGTTGTGAGACACCATCACTAATTAGTGCTTACGTGAAATGTCAAAACTTAACTGTAAGAACAAAATACACGTCAGTTATGACCGTAATGAATATGTACTAGAGAATTTAGCTAGTGGCCAAGAAATCTTTCATCATAACTTGTTCATTTTCAAGACTAGCTTACGCAAGATTCCAAATACGAAAAGTAAGTAAGTCTAAGTTGTCTAACAAATACCGACTATATCAATAGTTCAGCCTCTTAGTCATACTTCGATCACAAAATTGATCTTTCTGGAACCTAATGGCACCGCTTCATGTTTTTAACAAAGAACAAATTCAAGAAACACTAAAATTTATTCAGTTCCCAAAAATCTCGCAAATAAAATCATTCGATAAAAAAGACAATCTATCGAATCGAACTCGATAGGTCCCCGAACACAGCACGTGTCCCTCAAGCGTTCACCCCTAGATATGGGTCAGCGTGCTGTAAACGGGTCCTGTGACGTCAGCAGGTGCTGCGTTTTATGATCATCCTTTACGACGCATTATGTCAGACGTTTGCACTGGACGGAGTGTTACGTCAAGTGTTTTTACAGTCGTGGGAAATTTATGATTGTACGAAAGAGTAAAAGGGATTCTGGTAAGGTAGGCTTTTGGATGGTGAAGTCAGGAATGTTTATAAGGAGTAATTGGAAATGTATGGCTTTTTTAATACCATTTGATGATGTTTTATACTTAACATAGTACACATTGAAATCAAGTAAGTTAGGTTAACAACACGCAATTTTTAGGAGGGAGGAATATTAACAAGAGTTTAAAAAAAAGGCTTTAGTTCAATACGTAGACAGGACAGTCAACCACTGCGAATCGAGCACTCAACACGATCAACGACTGCTCAGGTATGCCACAGCGCGTGCACAGCATTCAATACCAGTTAACAGTAATTGTTTAAAAAATATAATAAATAGCAGACTTGAATAAATCAACGTCTTTTAGAGCCAATTTAGTAGAACAATAAAATAACGAAATTCGGAACACTTTGGATAACTGACATTATAGGCACTAAACAAAATGTTGTCACTGTCACAATTCAAAATGACGTTTAATTTGTGCGCGAATTTTAAACTGTCAACGTATTTTTTCGTGAGCGGTTTTATTTTACGAGTTATAAAATCGGAAAGCAATCTTATTAATAGTGTTAACGTAACATAAACTAAAGTCAATGTTTGTTATAAATTATTACACAGCACTTACATATTTATCATGTCGAAATGTTCTAGATTCCTGCCGATAGGATTCGATAACATGAAATACATGAGTTCTATCTGTTATACCAAGCAGTTGCGTTGTCGTATCTCAGAATCTCAGAATCGCGCGAGATACAACAAACGTATCTCGATCCGATGTCGTAACAGGCATTGCAATACTGATTTAGAGCAAAGTAAATCAACTGTGAAAGTGTTGACCCACTGACTGTACGAACTTAAGTCTTTTTTTTTACTTTTACTGATTACGCGGTTCCTTTGTAGTTTTGTCGCAAATGTCTTAAATGCGTTAAAAGGATAGTTCAATGTGTTAAACTTACGTAAGTTCCTGTAACTAAGTAAAAGTCAACACTTAAGAGTTTTGATTTTACTAGGGAATGCTTTTACCTAAGTATTTAAAAACGTGAGAGCACCGAGAAAAAAACTATAATTTATTATGCAACAGATTGAAAAGAATTAAATAAGAACAATAAAGATTTCACAAATAAAGCGAGTAGAAAAAACGAAACCAAAGAAATAAACATTAAACTTAATACAAACGAGTAAATAAATCCAGCATCAATGGATATTTCGTCTCAAACCAAGATTTAATGACTTTGGCTTTAGAGAAAATCGCGTAAAGAAAAGTAAGCACTTTCGACTTTCCAGCAATTGATATTAATGGTCTCTGAAATAGCTGTGGTCCGACCGATGAATTTACTGGTATTATGCCGTAAAATAAAGAAAGTAGATACTCTAACACACACGGCTTAACTCAAATAGGCCTAATATGATCAACATTGGTCGTGTGAAGGCAGTTTGAAAACTATTGGTATGTAACAATTCTATGTGTAAAGATTTCTAACCAGTTACAAAACATAACAAGATAAACGATTACCTTAAAGCAAAACCGAAACCTAATATCATATTTCATTTAAAAGACGAACTAAAATCTCAAGACCCAAGTAAAACAAACACAGTGGGTATCAAATGAATGGGAGGAACAGACGGAGGCGATCGTTAGACACGGCGTACGAGCCCCAATGTCGAATCCAATGCCACACATTGTTAACTGTCGGAAGGAAGCGAGCGAACCGACGCTTTGTGTACTGTTGAGAGCCAAGATAAGATGGCAGGCTGTATGCTTGGAGAAATTAGGCGTGTTTGTGAATATGTTAGATGGAATGATGATGGTTTAAAATTGTGTGATGAGATGTTTTTGAATGTTTAAGAATATAGAAATAAATACCTACGATAGAGTAGGCAGTGTGTGCAGAAAAATTTGGTGCTGATGTGTTCGAGGAACAGGTTTAGAGATTTTTGCATAATGTAATACTGATAGATTTAGAAATGTTGATGTAGCATCGGGGGTAAACAACGTAGAAATTACTGCAGAAGGCAGAAAGCAAGCCAGCTGACACTTTGTGTACTGTTAAGGGCCATAATAAAGTTAGTCTATGGACTGTGTACTACGAGATTTTTTTTAAAATTTAATGCACAATGTACACAGCATAGTTACACGCTATGCTTAAAACAAGTGAGTACATGACCTTGTTAGAGCGCAGCAAAATAACTTAAATCTAACAATATTGCAGTATCTTTTATAACATTATCAGGTAAATTAGGAACTTTTACTATTAATATATAAAATTAATTAAGTTATATTGTGTGTAGAAGTGCGTAAAATGTACATGTGTAGTTAAAGATGAATGATAAACATATATAGAATGTAATTAAGACAAGCCAAATAACACCGTTATAGAAAATACGAAAAAAAACATACGTAATGGAGTTCCGTTCATTTGAAATGCAAGAAAAACAAACACACTTGTTGGATCTTTGAAGCTGCAATGCACATGACAAAGTCATCAATCTTCTTCTATGAATATAAATGGTGAAGATAAACTTAAATAGACATTAGAACAAGGGTTCTAACCAGCTTATAGTATGTCGTTTAATTTGAATGAACATCAATGAAGAGATCAAACACAAACAAACAAGGATGGCAATATATTTTGCTTTCGCCGCACCCATTGTTTCATAATACTTCTTTAAACTTCAGTTCAACAATAGTATCATTTTATCATATAATCATAATATTGAGTTACGTATTTTGATAAACGGTCTTTTATTGTATTCTAAAAGGAATTTGTTCCGGTTGAACCAAATTCCAATGAGTTTGGTTTAAATAACTACATAACTTTTATGATATTTACATAATCATCTCATACATATTTCATTCCTATGTAATTTGCTTAAATAAACCGCCTAACTTTAATACATGCAAAAGAACACTGCGTTGTTAGCACAAATATTACTAAATATTTTATTTGATCGAATTATGTATTCTAGACTCCTTTACCATCATCATGATAAAGAAGGTCAATAAAACCTCAGTCTTAAAATCATCATTGCTTTCTAAACCTTAACAGTCAGTAGCTAACACCTGTTTTTCAACACTCATTCAAACTCCCGATACCTTTATCAAGCTTCTGAGTCTCTATAATATTATCTGATTTTACGTACAAATGTTCTAATAATACCTCCTTGTTCCAGCCTAGTCCCGTTTGAGACGGCTGCGGGTGGCGAGATGGTGTCTCGGCGTCGAATACTCTCGCGTTCCCGCGACGATCTGACACAGGCGTTCGCAGCGCCCGTGGAGGAAGAGGAAGATGTGTGGTATCAAAAGGATAAACTTTATAAGGTAAGTCAATGATAGTCACTGTACCTATATCTACTAAGTCTGGAAAGCAAAAGTAAACAGACTTCTTCTGGATATGCTCATTGACACTGTAGACCTAAATCATAGCTTCTCATTAAGTCATGTCTAAGAGTACCTATGTTTTTAAGACATTAAAAATTATAATTATTTGTAGAATGATGATGATCACATAAGAATTTTGTGACCTAATATAGAACCTTAGGGAATTCTATAATAAATCGACTTTCCAACCTTGCACCTTTCAACCTTATCAGTATGTAAATATTAATTGAAATGCCAAATTATAAGACGGCACTAAACAACTTTCTTTTGTTGTTTCACTATCAGTCCAAGGTATTTTCAAGTCATTTTGCGAGTTACAGTGTAAAAATTTATAGTGCCATACCGAAGATGTTACAAACGTGAGGTTGCGCCGGCTGTTGAAACGTTATGCTTGTTTGTTTCCTCACCGTTGCGATGTGAATTTGAATAATAAAGTGATAGATTGACTATTGCAAGACTAAAACCAACATCAATTTATTAATGAATACTTACTAATGTAATTTAATAGGAATCGTTAGATTTTGAAAGGTACACAAAGATTTAATATAATCATGCACAACTTTGCACCGTAACTATCCGCCAGTTTTTCGGAGGCTATGTTCATTTTTGAGACTATAAAACTGTTTTATCAATGACAGAAAGAAATTCAAGAAATTCTGTAGTCAACGGTATTTTTTCCTAGGTCTACTTAAAGCAACCTCCACTTCACAGGCACCGAACCGTTTCCTGCTATTGTATCAAAGACTAATGAGTAGGCAATCAAATTATAATAGCCGAACGATACCCAAATTGGTATTTAAACTTTCTATGCATCCATCACGAGGTCATCGAGCCGATGTAAGTAATGTTCACGGCTCAGTTCACACAGTTACTGCTATAATAGCATCCAATGACAGATCATAGGAGAAACCATTATGACAATTTGTCAAAGTGAAATCTTTTGCTTTCCACAAATTAGGACCTATACGTAAGTCCACTTAGTGATATTACTTGAAATTGTTTTTTAACGTATCGTTGTAGTGTTTTTATCGACTTTTAACTTTGAATTGAAATATTAACAGGTTTTTTCCACCTGTTTTGTTAATATTGTTGTGTCTACTATTATAGTGGTCTAGGAATGTTTTAATTCACTAGTCGTAAAAGTACCTAAATTCCGTAACATCATTCTGTCTAGCACAACTACAAATTGAAATTAATTATCTCAATTTGCAACTTAAACACTACTGTCTCCCATAGTTGTTCCGCGTGCATATTACGTTTTCCTTTCCTTTGTCTTTGGTTACGTTTTTGTAACCGTTTCCGACTGCTTACAGTTATTAAGGACGTGAGAACACGCTGTACTATATACTGACTCTGACACTTACCACGTTTTATTTAGCTTCAACATTACTAGCGATACCATCGCTATTTCGTTATCCATCGACAACTGGGGATAGATAACATTCATGCGTGCACTAAATTCAGTAGCATTGTATTGAAATGTCTTTGATTGTCCATTGACGTAACAGCCACACAATAGTGTCTCGATTGACTCTCACAATGCTGTTTGTACGACGCCACCATTTATAGTTTTTGTTAAAGCTTTCGCGGATATAATATCTGCGGTTGCCAGTGAAAGCCTAGAAGCACGAACGCCACATTCAATCAAAACATTGTTATTGATAGATTTTTCTATTGATTCCTGTGGTTGTGGCTGAAAGTGTATATTTCATTTTTACCAGGAACTTGTATTTCTTTCTCATCAATAGGCACCATCTGTTTGATTAATATCTGTACACTGTGGAACAAATTAACAATAGTTTATATCTACAGACTCTGTGATTTTATCGCAGAATTCCGTTGTTTCTGTTGTTACGCCATGGATAAGTAATTATGTAACCCTAAATGGAAACAAACCGCAAACTATGCTAAGGTTTAGGTTTACTCTTAATTTCTTGATTAAATCTTTTTGAAACTTTAATGAAGATGCCAGATTCCTTTCTGAATTTCGTAAAACGAAGTAAATACCTAAATGAATCGACGAGAATTACAGGTTTTCAAGTTATGGTTAATATTTCTCAAGAACTTTACTTCGCTTGCCATTTAGTTAATGCCAAAGTATTTGCAAAACAAACATTACTCAACTAGAGTCCTTTTGCAATGTTAGCTTGTCTGTCAGTCGTTGTACGGTCAACTCTGACCCATTGATCAAGATCGTGACCGATGACTAACAATGCACAAGTTACAGCACCGTAAATTGGCCGGAAAACATCTGGTCGCGTACACTTTTGACCTTATAGCTATGCAATGTCAAATTGCAAGTGATTTATTGAAGTTTGCTGGCATTACCGTATCTAGGATTGGTTGGTTGGATTGGTGGTCTTTGTCACTCTAAAGTTAGATTAAGCATGACAAAGTCATTACACATGTTGTAGAAATTTCCATAACTTTGGATGAAAAATTGCATAACTTGGCTTTTAATTTTTCAACATCAGAATTTTCTTCCAAGGGACACCTTGGAAGAAAATTCTGATGTTGAAAAATTTAACTTTAAGTACCTCATCCTTAAGAGTCTAAAAATAATTAATTCCTTGCTTAACATCCCATCACGAATGCCGCCACGTCTGATGATTTGACGTGCCAATAATTATATCAGCATCGGTATTGCCGGATATATCTGAGGGCATTGATCTGACATGACAGTGGGAGGGCCAAATTGACCTTAACAGGTCCAGTTCAGCAAAACACCTTGATTGAAACCGTACGGTTCATTGAAATTCTTGCTTTGTTGTACAAAAGTAATCTTATAATGATGATGCAGATTATCGTGTATTTCTTTATTCCAAGTAACGCATTGAAGGAATTTCTTTTACGTTTGAAAAGCTCGATAAAGTTGACTTAATTTTGTATTTACATATTTGCAACGCCAAAATCACCGTTTCGTACTACATAATAATACAATGTCCTTCCATGTTGTGAAATCATTTGGATCTATATAAATTACCCTTTCAGTAGCAGCACTAACCTTACCCTTTTTACCCGACTGCGGCGAAGCCCAAAAGGAGGGTTATGTGTTTGGCGTGTATGTATGTATGTCCGTTTCTTTGTTCCCTCATAACTCCTAAACGGATGAAGGGATTTGCATAAAATATACGTCGTTAGATTCGTCTTGATGGCGCAAGTGTCACTGGCTACATTAAAATTAAAAAAGGAAAGATATTTGCAGATTCTGGGGGCCGTATAGCGTATTTCAAAAAATAAACAAATCCATTACCATCGAGTAGGGTATCAAAATGAAGGGTTTTAAAAGAAGATTACAAAAATATATGACACTTATATGTTTAAAATATATTCAAAGTCGCAAATCATAAAAACAAACACAAAAGTTAAATCATCTGCGAAGATTTTTACGCGACCAACGAAAGAATAGACACAAACAAAAGAACTAAAAGTTGGACATAAAAAGCAGTTTAAAAACAAAAAAACCTAAACCTAACCTAACCTAAAAAAACTAAAAAAAAAAGGAAAAAACAAGCATATTTTCTTGCTTCCAAGTTTTGTTTAATTTAAAATGTGCTTGTTTTTTACCCGACTGCGGCGAAGCCCAAAAGGAGGGTTATTTAATCTCAACAATCCGTCATGATTGGGCAGTCTGACGTATGATTTGCATTAATAACATTTTGCAAATGCATAACATTGAAATCACGAATCTTACTTGACTGTTCTGCTTTTAATATCAAGGCTCCAAAAATCGTACCGAAATTAAGAAACGAATGCAAGTCAAAACTAGTTCAAGGTCACCGCGAATTCTACTTCGAGCGGTTCTTTCACAGAAATTTACAAATAGACGTTATGATTACGAAGATGGAATTATTCCATTCATCTTGTAAGTCTGCGATTGGTATTGTCTTGTCAGCTTTATTGATTGGTTTCTGAAGATTTATTGGTTGTTGTATTATTTTCTAGTCTTTTGATGAGTTTTTTATTCATTAACACTGGTTTGCTAGTTTTGCTACTAGTGTTAGTTTAATAATATTCGTCTGTAATTCTTATTATGATCTTGCTATAACTCAGTTCTTTTTTTTATTACTAACATAGAAATTGGCTTTGTATGTTACTCGTAAAATCTGGTTTCTTTACATTAATGTCGCGTTGCACTCCTTACATAATAAATAATTTATGGTTCCCCAAATTCTTCTCATGCTGTCATTGTTTAAAATCTATCTTTCCAAGTATTTACATCTTACCAAAGGGCTCTAATCAGTCGCCGATTGTGCGTGCAATTATACGACAGTGTCCTTATTACGTTCTACAGCGGCCTGCGCCCGCGCTGTGTCGCAAGTCTTGACACCTGTTATTGGCCAACCCAGCTGTCGGTCTGTCTACTCGTGATTTTACGACAAAAATTATCAACTGCATATTATTAATCTATGGATACGTCGCGCGTTTGATGTATTGCACAAGATTTGTAGAAACATTTTTGGTGTTGAATTTTTATTAGTGTTTTTTTTTGGGTTGCGAGTGGCTGCATTCTTATATTTATTTAAACTGTTACACTACTACTGAACATAGTACTGTTTATTTCTAATTTTGAATCTATAGAAATGTGTAATATCTTCTTCTACAAACAAATTCGTCTTAAAACAATTTACTAGTACCATCTTCGCAGAAATTCCTATCCGCATTACATTTTACATAACCATTATTTTCCCCATCATCATTCTGTGATAGTAATTGTTTTGGACACTTTAATTGTGCTGAGATCACGATCCGCGTGACGTTCAACGATCTTACGGACACGACACACTACGTACGTATGTAACGAAAGTGAAAACGTGTAGTTTAAAGAAATATCAACAAAGACGTGAGAGGTTTCTTCTTTTTGCGGATTTTGTGTTTGGATATCTATGTCTTTTATTATCTTTGAAGGAGTTTAAGTTGTTATGTCAATACTTATAAGTTGGTTCACTTAGTTTATTGACGTTTGGAGCAATTACGACTTTTGGGTATCTATTTTTATTATCATCTTTGTTTAACAAGTACAGTCCATTTAGTGATGTGTGGTGTAACTTTATCGTGGTCGTCCTGTTTCGGTTTTTTGTTGTATTACTGGCAACAAATGTATGAAAAGCAACTACTATTGCACTTCTAGCTTAGTTATTTAGTACCACAATAGCAAGTTTAAAAACTGTCTTATCTATAGTTTTCACTTCATCTTGTATTGTTAATTTCGCGTGTAACAAAGTCTTACATGCCAATTTCATAACAACAACGTTATCGAACGATGTTGATGCATCGTTCGATAACAATAACTGCGAAACGTAACATTTGTTTAACATCATACACATCAATGAAGCTTCGTTAATTTCTGATTACTATCGCAATAACTTCCATATATGAAATACAGTCGACATTACAGTCCTTCCACAGTTACTTATCCACTGATAAAAGCCTTATGACTACGAGAGTAATGCTCAAAATTACAGATAAAATAAAAATGTTTGGATCGGTATCATTTCACAGTGTTAAAAATTGCAAAATCCAAAAAATGCTGTCAAATTAAAATTACATTCATTTCCTTAATTCAAAGAGACTTCGGCAAGTCTCCGAAATTTTGACGGATAATAAGACGGGTGGCGGAATGCGTGTCATGGGTCAATATTTGACATTTAAATCAGCGTTTTAAAGAAATGACGTAAGGTGTCCGGTCTCTGCCAGCCAGTCTTACGAAAGTTTACAGTTGTCACTTGTATGTTTGATATTTAGTTGCGTGCAATGTAATTGCGCGTTAGAAAAGGTCAGTGGTAGTAACTGAAGATTAGATTGTTGTGCGTTTGAAAATAATGATGTAGGTATCTTGCTCCATGTGGGTCTTGCATAGGTTGATAGATTTGCATCAGTGCAACACCTAAGTTGCTATTAGGCTTGTCATTATTTTTATGTCTAAGAATGTACCAAGATATTTAACAAGAGTCGACCTATTCTTTCTATGCTGAAGTTAAAAACACGGTTTAGTTTTAATTATAGTCTTTATGTCTAAATACGTTAATCAAGATAGCAAATTCGGCAAAAATACATCATATTCAAATGAAGAAGACAATATAATTACATGACTAAATAAAGGAAACCCCAAAAACAAAAGACTGCTTAAAGCGGTAGTCCCCGTTGCCCTTTTGACGTGGGAACAGTTGGTATTCGGTTTGTCCTTGAAAATAAAGACTTGAACGCACCCCACATCCGGCTGGCCGACATTATTTATAAATTGAGGGACAGGTAGCTTCAAAAAGTAGGCAAGGTGTACCTAAAGCCCGAAGTTGAATGGAACAGTAATGGAATATGCATTACAATTATTATTGTATTTTTCTCAACAGGGAACTTTAGTATTTTCTTTTGGTAAGCTCATAATAATATTTACTGGTAATTATTCCATTGCAGAGCAAACTTGAATTGTCGCATTATGCTTGTATGGCACAAATCGTTTTCTTTTTTTTAAACCCTTCGCATAATATCGACCTAAAGAATGATAAGCATTTTTTAAGATCAAATCCTTAAGACATCAAAGTTCTCTCATTCCTCGAACTGTCTGCTTATTTGCAATAATGTCATGATTTATTTTCAAACGCATTGTATGAAAAAAGCTGAGTAATGCTGGAACAGGAATAAGAACATGAAAGACATTGATGGGATTATCAAAGTTTGCGTCCCTTGTTGGTTTTTTTGCGTAATATGCGCCTAATCCTTAGGTAGTTCCATATAAGGGCCTAATCGTGCTTATAAGTACACACCTTTAGCAATAAAATCTTACTCCTGTTGTAACTTTTCACGCCCACGTTCATTTGTTTTAGCATCGTGACTCGATTTCAGACATGGTCCTGCAAATCGTACTAAATCTCCGAGATTAGAGCAAACAACTTAATTACAACGTTACTCATATTCTAAGTAATTACCAAATATTTGATTAGCATCAATCTCACGAAAATCTGTGACATTTCGTTAACTCCGACCTCTTTGCAAAGTTCAACCTTCAATTCGATTTCAGTATCGAGATATTCGTAATTACGTTCAATTTTATACCAAATTCATGGAATATAATGTGAGCGATCCGATCATCAACTGCTAAATCGAATATTAGTACGTTTACGTTTCGTTTAACAGTTTGTTGATTTTCAAATTGAGGTTCTCGAATTGCATGATGTGCTGTAATTATATCCTTACGTCCTTCCCTTTCCCTCATTACTTTAACTGGACGACCTCCAAACTTCTCGTCAGCAGCTGTTTCATTTTAGTTCATTTTTGCAACTTTAATGTATGTATTGACAACTTTTTGCTTTAAACATATGTGCTCTACAATCGGGTTTTTCAAGTGGTATAGAGGCTTGTGTTGTAAACAGCTTGCAAGCTGAAAGAATATTATTATACCTCGCGATCTCTATCCATAACTTTATTGTTATTATTATTTACGTTATCTGTATTTTCAGTCTCTCAATTAATATCTTTCCTCCTAATTGTTTAACTAGTAGCTGAATCTGTCAAGCCTACTGCGCGTTCCACTACAAAACTTTCCACAACACATATTAACAATTCTTTACAATTTTTTACGTCATCATTATCACGGTTAGCCAGTATTCCGTAGCCTACGCCGATTCCAGTTTCACTTTTTAGCGTCTGTTCAGTGAAAGTAGTTGATACGAACTCCCAACCCATACGAAAGGAAGAGTTGCTGGTTCGTGCTGTATCATAAAGTTATAAAATTCATCTGTATGTGTTTCCTGTATCGTGTCGTTTCCATTATGGTCGTTTAGTAGTTTAATTGTTTTCGCGAAATTGATTGCGACATTAAGCTGGTCTTTTTTTCAATAAAAGGTGTTTGCTGGTTTCCGATTTACATTACCACGTGCGTGTTTGTTCGTTTTACTATAATATTGATACGATTCACGCTTCTAAACTATAGTTTCCGAAACCAATAAAAGTTATGTAAATATTCGTTTCTGTGTCGCTAAAATGATTGCTCATCTGGTCAGACAAAAACAATATTTATTGTTTCTTATTACTGTATTGATTAATCGATTACATTCTCATGCACTGTATTTTTTATCGCACCACTGCATATATTTTGAATAATGACCTCATCTATTATAACATCAGCAATGCTACTTTTCCGTACATCTTTATCATTGATCTTTGACTGCATATTTGTATCGTCCTTGCATATCAAAGTCTAAATAGTTATATCCATACCTGGTTTCAAGTCGAGGCGAACGGGTGAGCAGGAAGAGAACAACTTTCGTTTTCACGCACCTGTCTTGTTCTGCAGCTTTTATTATGCAGTTTTTTATCTCAGTTGATAGTCAACTTAGTTCATAACAAGATAAAGTTGAGTTTTGATCGACTGGAAGTAACGGTTGAATGATGGTCAGTGATCTCCCGTGAGACTTGTTTTTTTTCTTCCTTTTTATTGGTGTTCCTTATGATTTTGAGTAGTCGGGATTGGGAACTATGAATATTATCTGTAGGATACCTTATAATTTTAACTGTGGTTAGATCACTTTTATTAAAATGGTTGCCCATTTAATTTTGTTATTCTTTTTTCGTTGTGGCCACTTAATCTCATCACTTAACTTTAGCTTGGGGCTTCAAATGGTGTTAACGCAATTTGGTTTTGTGCTTAAAGACATACTCATTGAGCACGATCAGCGATGACGAATATGACGACATGTCGATACAATAAGTGCGTCCCACTAGTACTATTACATTCTGACCTTCACACCTATTTACTTTATTTACCTTGCCAAATGTTGTCTCTAATTTGGCTAAAGTATAATATATTTAAATTATATGGTTAGCAACGCCTAAATTTTTACGTAATGTTAAGACTTTCGCTCACGACTATGCGTGTTTGTAATGTGTGCAGAGATTCTCACACGACGATGTTTATCGTTGGAAGATGTTTAAGATAATTTACAGTAGTGGCGCTATCTTTGTAACTTGTTATATCATTTGGTAAGGTTCATGTTTCTTCATAAACTTTAGTAGATAAGTCACTAGGTACTGTGCGATCGGCCAGTACATTATCAACTGCAGATAAGTTTACATTTTACAAACGTTATTTTTTGGATATTTCGACTATGAATATCTTGCGTTTCTAGTTTAATTTACACCATTGCTTGCTCTCATATAAACCTTTTCCTATCACAACTGTCCATGACAACAAAACCACTAAAGATCCTGATCAGATCCATTTAATCATACAACCATACAAGGAAACTCTGTCACATTTTTTATATCACTCACGCACTTGCAAAGTTCCGGAAATAGTATAGGGCACTCCCAAACGAGTTCTGTCAGTCATATGTCACGTGGTATGTCAGGTACAGCTGGTTTGTCATCTGGTTATTAATCAACTATTGTGATGTTTTTTACAAGACAGAAACACTTGTTCTTAAGCCTTTTGGAAAGAATAGCTAAACCTTTCTTAGACTACAGAGACGACATTATGCAAGAATGTCAAAAAGGCATAGGGGAATTGAAAAATCTAAAGTTGTAGTTGAAGTTTGAGGTTTTTCCAAAGCTTCACACCTTTAATCTATGAAGGGTTAGACAAAGGTATATCTCAAGTACAGTAAGTGAGTTTCTGTATCTCCTTAACACAGGCTAAACTTCAGCCTATCTAGGAGAACAGTACTTCACCCGTATTTATTGTATAAATTGAACCTCAAAATGTATAAGTGCATTTCAAAATGGGATCGCAACATTTTGAAATAAACTTATTATTATTCTATTATTATTACTCACATTTTGCCAGTTATTTTCGAGCTGCAGAATTTGACAAATTCCCAATGCGAAAACGCAATAACACTTTGTCTGACCTGGGGCTGAACTGTTCCCAAGACTTTAAGCTCATGAACTGAGTACAATAATACACTTAAGGAGTATTACTTAGTTAAAGATACACGTTTTTTTTAAGATGGTGCTAGATACACCAACTTAAAAAAAAAACTATCAAAAATAAACGGCGTGTCACATAATAATATCATGCTCATAATAATTAAATTACGTAAAAACATATTACTTAACAGTTATTTATTAAAGCTTACATCATTCTGCTCATCCTAATCATTCGACTCCAAATCATTAATCATTTACAACCTCATGACACTATTGACTCATTTATTAAAGTTCATCTATGGATTCACGAATCTTAAGCATTATTTTCAAAAACGCTTCTTCCATCGGCATAAAGTCTCAAATTCAACGGCGAATTCGAAGATCTTACAAAAGGTACAGTTGTGTTAGTAACACAAACACCTGTAAAAGTTTAAACGCTTGAAGGTCTTATGTCATTCATCTTTAAAGTAAGTGATGATGAAATAATGTCCCAATCCATTAAGTATGACAGTTTTGGTATGTGTGTGCCAAAGTTGTGCAGGTATCGTGTCCTGTTATTTTAGTCTAGCTAGCCGGTGGTAGTTTATAGACGGATAGAGGAGTACACAACTATCGGATATAGCAAAAACCGGCCAAATGCATGTCGGACCACGCCCAATGTAGGGTTCCGTAATTGCCCATCAAAATATGTGAACTTACTAACCTGATTAACTATCCTGCCTACCTGCCTCCGAAGTCCGAACGATGATTTTTATGGTAAAAATAAAACAAACTTACATTTACAGTTTTGAGACCTGCGCTCCCATACATTATGTATAGGAAAATATTTCATACAAGTACATGTTATCAGTTGGTCGACTATTACTCGTAAATTTGTTAAGACTGCTTAGCTGTGATAGTTTTCCTTTTATTTTCGTTATAAGTGCTACTAACATGATTTTTTTCACAGTCCCAAACACGACCCGTATAGGTGGTTTAGGTTGGCACACTTGAGTCTAACAAAACTTTGCTTTTTAAAGCTGAATAATCACTTGAATGTACAGGGTGTAAATTAACCCTTCACACATACGTCAACCAAGCATTCTGTACGTCAAACTAAGTACCCCTACGCAAAAATTTTTGTTGGGAAACGACTTTTTTTTGGGGTCAAAAATCACATTTTACGGTAAATCTCAATGTAGCACTCTTAAAACATTGTGCTAGTGGATGCTTTGAATAGTAAACGGGTCATGGAGGTAATTTAAGTAAATTTATAACCTGAAAAACTAGTTTTTACAAAACAGCTGTGCAAAATATTTGGAACTTTGACCCCAATATCTCCGTAACTAGGGGGTTCCCAGGTATGCTAGAACCAAAAAATTATCACAGTGGTGGGGAGAACAAGTGCCTTTCGTTTGCGTTAAGGGTACTTTTCCTTTATACTGGACATAACCTAAAAAAAAATACAGTATTTTACTTTAGCACTTTGTCGGCGTAACTCATTTATATATTCATGCCAAACTATATACAGCTTTCTGGTACTGCGAGTCTCTGAGATATAGTGCGGACGGACAGACAGACATGGCGAAACTATAAGGGTTCCATATTGACTACGGAACCCTAAAAATGATTATGAAGTACCAAATACACAAACACATAATACACAAACGAATTCTAGCAAATAGCAACACCAAATAGATAAAGAAGTACTTTTAACTGCATATTCGATCAAAACATTGCATGAACATCTTACTAAAATTAAAACGCTTGCTCATCTTAAAGATTCAATTACTTACATAAGAAATAATAAGTTTAAAATTGGATCACTTTATTATTGACCAATCTAATATGTATGGCAATTTAGTTTCAAACAATTGAATGAATTATGAGGTAACTTGCGAAGTGCGTGCAATCCATTAAATGTAACATCTCAGTGAGCACAACTTTTATTGCATTTTATTAAGACTTATCACAATGTAATGGAAGAATGCAATGTAATGGAGGTTTGTTTGATTACTTCATAATATTAACATCAGTCTTTAATGCTTCCACTGCTGGTATACAGGCCTCCTCTATATGAGAATAACTGAGTGAACTGTAATCAATCACACGGACCCAGTGCGGTTTCTAGATGTCACCTGTCTTCAAATTTTTGTGCAAAAATTTCCTCAGGATATGTTCCTTCGATATTTTCAGAACAATCATAATGTTGTAAACACCCAGTTTGGACCCACCACCTTCAAATCATAAGTCGGGTCTGTTACCGCAGAGCCGGCACTGCTCAATGGTGTTAGATTCGTTATCTCCAATTCTTATGTTCTCATTTTTATTTCCTTTTACTAAATCCTCACTTCAAAAAGTCACGGAACTGTAATGAAAATAAACTAAAAAGAAAAGTTTCCTTTGTTTCTATCGCAGTTTTTCTCAGTTGTAAAATTCTCAGATAGTATCTAGACATTTAGTAGCAATTCTAGAGGAAGTTATTGTTTATCAGTCCAAATTTAGATGGCATTTGAAACTATTATGTCCATATTTCACTGCTCTAAATCAATAAATTCTTTTGTTACATTACCTATTTTGTAACTTCAGTTATTTCTTTAAAAAGTCTTGGATATCTGCTTAAGAATTTGAATCAATATTAGCACTATATATATCCATTATACCAATTCGGACACGAATAAAACAGAGAACCGTGACTCGGATTTAGGCATATCTCATAAACAAATTAGCCAATACCCAAATTGCTGTATCCTGCATAACTAAGACAAAACTCGTATAACGTTCACTTTCAATGAAATAACGACTCAATCGAAGAATTTAATACATTTGCCGATTCGTGACTCGCCGCCATCAGAGGTCAGAGCATGCCATTATATTATTGCTTTACCTACGGTCTATTAAATCAAATTCAGATTAAAGAAGATTATACAGATCTATATCTTATTTCTATCGTTTGTTTTGATTTTCTTTATAAACTTTGAAATGTGTGATCAGTTTGAGTCACTCTTGTAACCCGATATGGTAACTAGATCATTTTGTCTCTTTCCAACATAATTTTGATGAGAAGGTCACCAATGATACAATCGTTGTTTATAACTAGATAGACACGAGAATACCATACAAAATAAAGGCCAAGATAGATGATTGTTTGGGTATTAACTAAAGGCTAAACAGCAATTTGAATCACTGCAATAGAGGAATACAATAAAAAACGGAATAAAATTTAATCAAACTCACGCTGTATATTCACACATCCTATTGCACATATAAAGATCCTAAACCGCAAACAAACCTTTAACAAAATTTATGAGACAATAATCCAACACAACAGTCATACATTCCCTTCATAGAATCAAGCATAAAATTAAACTTCCAAAGCCTACATTTTCCTAGAAAAGTTCCACAAGTAAATACTGCCGTTCACTATCATAAACGGTTTGCATTCTAGCAAAGGTCGACTAGAGATGACCAAGGCTGCTCCACATAGCTGCAGGTACAATAAATCAGTTTTGCAATTAAGCAGACGACATGTTAGTTGATATTTTATTCATTTCAACTAGGATAGCTTTAGCTGTACTGGTTATAGTTGGTGCAGCTTTGTAAGTACATGTTGCAATACTGAATATATCAACAAGGTAACTTAAAGCTTCTTTGTTTATGACTATATTATTCAACCAAGTCATAATGCTCTAAAAATTTTCATAACAATGAATGAAGAGTATTTTGATATCCCAATTAGAACAAAAGTAAAATTAGATGTGCCTAATATCCAACGATTATTTGAAACATAATTACGTATCGGATGTAAAAGTGCTTAGAATTCTAAAGAACCTAACGCAACACAAAAAGAAAAAATCTGCTCCTGGAGGGGAAATCACTAAAAGTAACTAAAATGAGAGGAATAAGAATATAGCCTTGGGAAGAACCCTTTTATCTTAAAAAAGTTAACGTTAATTAACAATCCGAAAAACCACTCCCGAAAAGGGATAATGATCCACACGATCAAGATGAAACATAAAGAAATTTTATTTAACTTCAAACTACAAGTTAGTAAAGAAGATACACATTTCAAAGATATGCATTATGCCAACTGGATACAAAAGTAAGATTTATCATCGACAATTTTAATTAAAGGGAATCTTTTAACGTTACTGACAAAAAGAACTTTATAACAAGTGAGAAGTATGCTTTAAATATGAAAAATGAGACCGGACAGTTAGAAAATATGACAACAAAAGTAACTTCGAAAATTATTATGCCAACTGAATACATGTGAATGTAAAATCCCAAATACGATAAATATATCACTTAAGCAATTCGCAAATTGACTTTATGTTTTTATGTATTTGCATGAATGATGATTATTGAATTTGTTAAAGTGTTTAAAGTATATTTTCATTTGAAAACAAATCTGAATCAATGTTATTACGTGTGTCATTATCTCGTATCACAGTAATTATACTACTTTTGATAGACTAAATAGATATATCTATCAGAGACAACTGTTTGCTGTTTAGGTGTAACATGTTATTATATTATTCGAGGCAGTTACTTAATTCTGCTGTGTGACCTCAATGGGACATAGGATCACAATTTTTTTTTTAAATATCTTCTGATAGTCTCAGTTTTGATTACTATTTAGCCTTTTCTGTCCCACTGCTCTCACTCATCCTTACCAACTCTTCAGGTATTTTGCCGACTCTGGTCAATCAGCCAGGAACGAGTACAAATCGTCATGCCCGCGTTTCTTGGGCCTACCGCAGTAACGAAAACTGTCTTCTGACTCTATCTTTAATATTTTAATTGTTTTAGTATCTTTTATTCCTTGTTCCAGCTTTATCGTTATGACTTACTTCATAACAATGTTCAATAAACCTTTTCTAATCGACAACAATTTCGATATCATAAGTTTACTTGTCTCTATTAGTACCAGTATATTCAAGAATGCAGGAAACATGACCCTGCAAGGCCGCTGTACTGTTACTTGCGTATGTAGACTAATGACCGGTGCAATGCAATTGTGAATTTTAATTGTAAGAATTCAAGGGTTAGATTTGAATAAGTAGTTGTGTATTTGAAAGTGCAACTTGGTAAGACGGTATATTTATAGAGAAGTTTAGGCTTACATTGTTTTCTCTATTACGTACCTCTAGCTCAAAAAAATAACTGTTTTACAAACTAAAATACAGATATAAGACATCATTTACTTCTAAATTAATAACCTCATAGTTTCTTAAATCTTTTATCATCATCATCATCCACAGCCTGACTTCACCCAATGCTGTGTATGGCCTGTCTTTGTTTGAGCTAATCTCAGCGTTTCTGTAGAAAACTTTGCAAGCCTTTAATTCGACATCTTCATTAACATTCGTAACAAAATATCTGCCACATTTTCTTCCAAAACAAGGGCAAAGAATCCCACTTCGAAGTCATAGTGTGAAGAATGTATACTTTTACAATACTTTGCTTTCGACCTCCAGTAGGTGGTAATGTAACGCAATGTATGATTGTTCGTAAATGGTCCAACGCACGCATTATATGCAACTGAGTATTATAGTTATGTGATATATATTACTCAATTATTCGTGATAAGACTATTCGAGAATTGATTTTCAACATCATTTCAATCAGATGTCAAAATAGACGCTATACAGAAACATTGATTCTTCAAGTGAATCGAACTTGATTGTACTTTCAAAAGGGATACATTAATTCCTGATTTTTTTGTTCATATCTTTATAATTTTGATTAAGTCCTTTAAAGTTTTAATTATAATATTCATCATTTATTTCAATCAACAAGTGGATCAGATAGTAGGTGGTATATGTTTTTTTTTTAAATAAGATAAAACACAACACACAATTACATTAGTACACTTTTCATTTGTTTTTTGGTAACATAATTGTAACTAAGAAACTATTCCTGAAGTACCTTTTCAAGGTCTGTTCAACATTCTGCCAAAAAAAGATTTTAAGCGAACCTTAATTTTTTGACGTGTCTCACCTCTTACCTCTTTCAAAGCTACGTTTTGGCATCTTAGGGTGAATATCAAAAATTTGTTCTCAGCGGGACGCTGTCTCTAATCTCGTCAATGACCTAACCTTGTTTAAATTTAGAATTTTTGGGTCATTGACTAAGTCTTCTTTCTTTTATTATATTACCGTTCGTTATCTCGCCTCAAAATCATTGCACTTTTTGATTTTTCTTTTGCTGCTACTTTTTTGTTAACTACTTATTTATCTTATTCTGTGAAGTTTGATAAAAACTGGGCCTCCTTTTGTGCTTCATCTTAACGGCAAAAGTTTTGTGTTCGAAAAAAGTTTTTTTTAATAATTTAATTATATTTTTTCCAGAAAGGTAAGTAACTTATAAGCTAAGCCCCACTAAATCGTTGCAATGGTTTGACTGTGGGGTCGATGAGTCTCTTATCATGATATAATACTTATATGTACTTAAATCTAAATATTATTTAAGCTTACACTAAACTTATATAAAACTTAAAATATTTCTAAATAATATAATTTAAATTTACCTCTAAATCTAATTGTGTTTGTTTCACTCCTTATGTATTGCAGACTGTTCAATAAGTATGGTATTCTCTTGTGTAATGTTCTGTCACCAAAGTAATTGGTGACTCTGGGTACATTGAATCTGCCAACAGCCATAGATCGTGTATTATCTTTCTAAACAAAGGCATGCATTAAGCTGTGTTACTTTTAAAATTATGTTGTTAAAAGTGTTTAGGCGTGCTCTAATTAAGTGAGATTTATCGCACAATTTTTTTTGTATGCAATTTATTTTTGCCGAAAGTGTTCTGTACAGCAATAAAAAGTTTTTGAGGTCATCGTCCCGAAATTTGAGGAAAAAGCGAGTCTCAGGTAGAAACCTCAGGTTTTAGAGCTTAAATAAAATAATCTTGGTATTTATTTAGAAATGTTACCGAGTGACATCACCGTCCTTTTGGTAAAACTGTCTTTTATTGATTTGAAACCGATGGTCATTCACCCATCCCTTCAATAAATGTAATAATGAATGATAGCACACGTAAACTGTACGGAATTGAATGAATGAAAGATAATCAATCAAAAGGTGTTCAACTCAAAGCCTGATCGGTTTCCTGTAAGAGAACCATCAATAAAGTTTATTAAAGGGCAATGCACAGAAAATATGTATACAGGGTGTTTGGAAGGGAGCTGTACATACGCCTAGGGTAGAAACTAGGGATAGTCTGCTACCTACCCCCGCCCATTATATTGACCTTGGCCTCAAGGTTTTTTTTTAATTTATTATTATTTTTTATTTGACTTTTTGACTAAAACTACCTGTAGCTCAAAATCTATCCATGGGACCGGTCGGCTAATGGTCTTGTTTTAATCGTTAGAGTCTTAGGGTCCTGCAAAAAATTATTTTACACCAGAAAATTGTGGAGAAGAAAAGTTATGGGGCCTGAAGTACCGTAGTAAGGTAAAGAAATAATTTTAAATTAAAAAAAAACCTTGAGGCCAAGGTCAATATAATGGGCGGGGGTAGGTAGCAGACTATCCCTAGTTTCTACCCTAGGCGTATGTACAGCTCCCTTCCAAACACCCTGTATATCATTGTACAAAACCTGAACAAAAACTGCAAAAATAATGTCAAAGTACAGAATCGTAATGTTTGTACAACGTCTTCTTGTTAGAAACATAATCTGTGTCTATTCGAATTCAATATATCAGTAGGTAATCACAATCATCTTAGATTAATCCTATTAATGCCAATTACGATGTAAATGATGATGTTAACAGACGTTAAATAAAACCTATTAATTACATAAATAGAGTTTTGCTTAACTGAGCAGGTGAAGCACGCTAAACGTTAGCATGCAATCTCGTTACAATTACGAAATGTAACATTATTATCACAAAAAGTATTGTGTTTGTGTTATAACTTATTAGAAATCTCACTTTTCAAGATACTAAATCAGCAATGAAAGGAAATACTATAACTGCTGTCGAAAGTAAAAACAATAGTATCGTCAAAAATGACAATTTATTCACTTCTGTTAGAGAATCAATAGATTTTATATTTGTAGGTTTCGCTCTGTAGTTTCAGCCTATCAAAATAGGTCAAAAGCATTCACATAAAAAGTACCTATGCGCGATATGGATTTGTTGTTATTCATGTCTACATCGTGCAGTTGTGTGACTTACCTCAAATAATTATGAGAATTTGGCAGCTATATTTTTGACCAACACGTAAAGTATGTTCTAACTAAACTAATACTGATGTAGATAAACCTATATAATGAACATTCGCTAATAAAAATTTGAATAACTAATTATCATTGATGTTAGAAATATTAGATGCTCTAATTCTCAAACATGTGCAAAAGGATATAACAGTACATTAATATGACGAGGCACAAGTAGTCGATGCAGTAGTAACATAAATAGCTTAAGGCAATCGAGGTGTGGTCAACCTTGCATAGTCGACAGCGTTGTTCGCACCTTACCATATTTAAAATGTTATATCAAGTGCAGAAGTTAATATAAACGGCGAGTTTATTGGCTCACATAGTTTAGAGTATTCTCAGAATGCAACGGATGACGTGGAGAATGTAGGTACAAACACATTCAAATAACTAAACATTTTTAGTCTTACAGCATAAGTTAAGCACATAAGCTGTAAGACTAATTGGTAGTAAAGGTGTTTCTAAATTACATTAACGACAGTGAAAAGAAGCTTCGATCATCTTGTCCTGTCATTGTTGCACCGCAAAGTAAAAGCCACTTCATATCTAGAGAAGGTTTAAACTTGAATCACCCTTCATCCCACATTATTTGCGACAGAACATCAATTTGAATTTCTTCAACATACAACAAACCAATACATTAAACAAAATAGCAACTAATATTGGTACTATCTTGTCATACCTTCTGAAGCTCACCATTAATTTCAATATATCATTTGCTGACCATTGTGCTTCTACAAATGTCAACGTCACGCCATCTAGTGAGCGTTGTTAAAACATCACAGGGCTTATCTCCCAACAATATGCTATCTTGGGTCATAAATCAGTCGAATGATTAAGCATGACTGACTGTCCAGTTGCGAATAAATACAAAATAGCACTAACGAAGGCTATTCAGGGCAAATAACAAACTGAATATGACAATATGAGTCTAGATTATGAGAAAGATGACGCCACGAATTGTGCATTACAGTACACAATTGTAAAAGCATTTATGGTTAGGGTGGGTCAGGGATTCGAATATAGTATCGATAATGCGATGGTAAATAGTATGAAGAAAATAAGTGATAGACCAATAGATGGATTTGGGAGATGGCGACAAGAAATACAAGGCTTTTGTTACAAATACTGAAACAATTCTAGGCAATTAATTTCTTTTTTGCAGTGACTCTTTACAGGTTGGCTTTTTAAATGCAATCGCCTGCACTTTTTAATAATTTATTTAATATTGTTACTGCTAGACCTAATTTTATTCTGATGGTTATAAGTATATCAATGAAACTAATGAGTTTAATATCGATACATCTGACTAGTCACTATATCCCTACATGGCAATGCATTACAGATACACCATGATTGATTCTGATTAGGATTTGATGTGAAGATACAGTAATGAAGAGAAAGTTAGTCGTGGTTGCGAATTTGATTTAGTACTCTGAATGAGTCGTTAGACTGACGCAGCTTTATATGAAGACGTCCAGTAATTGGTTCATTTGGTTGATGGCTTTGAGTTAGTGAATAGCTAAGCTGGATGGACAAAGGTTCGCGGAGTTTATTTAGCTTTCTTTTTTATTTAGATCGGTTTGTTAGGTTCTTTAGATACTGGTGGTGGCTCATTAGGGTTTTTCATTAATAGATGGAATTCAAGAGTACCCACCGCAAAACCCTTTGTGTTTCTCCGGCATTAGGCAAAGGTTGTGCTGACTAATCAATTGTTCTACACCATCATCTTATGCCTAGTCTTTTCCCAATAATGTTAGGGACGCCTTCCCATTAACTGCATCCAGTAATTAATGGATGCAGTTAACTACAAGAAATCTACGTGGAGCGACTTGACCTACACAATCAGTGAGAAGCTGGGTAAACTGTAAATCCCTTCGCATTTTTACAAGTGAATTATAAGCAGCAAACAACTTTTCAAATAAAATTGAAAGTGAACACGAACAGAGCTATTACAATAAAACAGTTAAAATTGCTATAATCATCGCATTCATATGAAATCGAAAGTAATCCGAGTCTGTTCTAATGGTTTGCGGAAATTAAAAAAACGTATAAGCCATGATTGTGATTATTATACAAGAAAACAATCGTGAATATATATATTACTGTTGTGGATTCGATATTTGTAAATAGGGTTGTCGGTTTGCGGGAAAATCGTATATGATTTTCCCACGTTTCACAATTATCATCAGCTGATTCGTATCCATGGACTCCAGTATCTTCTCTGATTTTCCTTTTTTTACTTTCTTTGCCCTTCTTCTTTTATTTAAATGTTTGTAACTACTACCAAGTAAACTATACAAACGTTTTATTACTTTTCTATTTTATAGATCAATAAAGGTAGAAGATTTGGTTTTAATGATCTCTTGATTGATAGTGTCATTATACTAAGATAAGATGTGAAAAGGTGTAGATATGTTAGTTTTTAAAGAGAAATATCATGTTTAAACACTCACCGAGTCATTCAACAAAATAATTAATTTATGATCACGATCTTCCAAAGCAAAACAATGGTGCAATGTTCAATCCAATAGTTCACCGATAAGCCGGTTATCATAATAATTTCAAAACTTTTTATAAAAGTAACGGTCTATTTAGAGGCTGCTTTTTAGTAGCAAAATTGCCAACTTATTGTTACGTGTGAGCAAAAACAGTGGCTCGTTTACGCAGGCCGATGCTTCTTTAAATTGGAAAGAATCCGACTAAACACTACATGGGAAAGTTAACTTAAAGTTTTCAATAAGTGAGGAAATCCTTTGATTTCCACCGGCTTGCCACACTTCTCTACAATATCTCCGATGTTTTATTATAAATCATCGTAATATTGATTGATTGTATAATGACGTCATCAGTCTTTGTGTCTGTTTTTTGCGAAGTCAGTAATTACTAGTATTTATAAATACTCATCCGTCATGTTGTTTTGTATTTGAGTCATTCATATCCTCGTAAATTATTGTGAAGGAATCAAAAGCAATTATCGTCAGGAATTTACCACCCACGGCTATGTGGAATGCTTTACCGTGAAGTAATATATGACATAGATGTTAAGTTATAGCTATATTATGTTTGCTAGAGATTATTTCTCTTACAGATTCTATCAAAACAGTAGTATTTAAATTTCAACATTATTTTTGTTGCTTCGGAAGCTACCACGTCGTCTATATCCTCTAGCTGATAAATCTACAATCCCTTTTATTTATTTTTTGTAGGGTGGGAAATCAAATGACTCCTCCCGCTCTGGGCGGAGCGGTAGGGAGTGTCAGACTTCTACTGACTAAAACCCACCCTTATTGCTTCTTAGCCCTTTTGTCCTGAAACCGCGATATCTCTTTCAACCAACTTGCAGCTCCGACGGGGACCTTTAATACCTTGAGAGCACATTCATTCATTTAAAATAAATACACACTTTCGTCCTTCGTATCAATGGTATGTTAACAAAATAGCGTAAGATTATTTTATGGCACTTAATTAAAAATGAATCTGGAGATCTAGACAAAGTGAGATTAGTTCCAAAAAAAAATAACGATTAAGTCGGAAATACATTGAAAAGCCAATTTTAAGCTACCGAAAATCCTTTTTCATTCCTGTATGTTTAAAATCATTGAAGAAATACGAAACACGTTGATGATCACTTGTTTAGATCCTCTAGTTACAACTATATTTGACACAAAACACCTCACAACATGTAAATGTAAACCACACAAGCAAAACAGAGTCGGTTAGTAGAGCGGAACTCACGTTGCGCCGGCGACGATGTCATCTGATTACAACAACGTTGCCACATTAGGATTAATATCTAAACTTCAGTAATCATACCTTACAAAAGTAACGCAAAGCAAGGTCATTCTTAAACAGGCGTTTTGCAAGACAATATGAATGAAAACGCTTTGGTAAGTACGGGTAATGAAACTGCTGTTAAAAGTCTGTGTAATAAAACTTTGGCCAAGAAAAGGCATGTTTTTATTGTACTGATTATTGTAGGTTGTAGAAATGGAAAACTGGTAAAGACCTTCATACAAGAAAATAATAACATGCTTTTAGTTATATATATTTGTACGCCGTTGACGGCAAGACATAGCGATCATTTTTATTAACATGACATCTGTACTTCTGTTAACCTATGTACTACAAATAAAAAATATTTGAATTTGAATTTGAATTTGAATTAGTTAATGTCAGTATTGAAGAATTTTGGGTTTGCTGAAAGCAAGAAAGTTTACCGCAATTGCAGTATGCAGTGAAATTAATGGAAACATTCTATGGCTAAACAAAGAAACTAGTGCCTACCATTAGGCCTACAGTATCAATTATTAGCTGGTGTGTTTTATGTTAAGCAAAAAACCCTTTATTACGTATTCTTTGGAGATGATAACAAAGAAGCAGACCTTATTGATGCCAGCACAGATTCCAATAAACCATTAGATGATCATGATGAAATGATTCTTCACTAAACCCTATTTTTTTGTCAACAGGAACACATACAGGAAGTACTGGACAAATGGACGCAAATAGACGACGAGATATGGGCAAAGGTGATAGTGTTTGAAAGAAACAGACGCGTTGCCAAAGCGTACGCGCGTGCGCCTGTGCTCACTATCAACGGCTCGGACGACGGATTTGATGGCATGAGGTAAGGAAATGTTTTCATTACTATAATTTTTGTAACTACTCGGGTATTCAGGAATGTTAACATTGCCTACAGAGCCTAAGTTCAAATTGTTTCCATGTTTTGTAATAATTGAGAACTAGGAAAATGGGACGATATTCATACTACTAATATCAACAATACAAAGGGATTGTCTATGATAGATGTGGCTAGGAAGGGGGTTAACTACCAACTAACACACCTTAAGACACCGAAGTATGAAATAAGACATATTGTACGGATTGCACTACTCATAATCGTATCTGTACAGGGTAATGATGTTGACTATGATAACATTATACAAAGTATATACGATACTGCATAGCTATAAATCAATAACATTGTTTGTATAGGGTACCCCAGGTAACCAAAATTGCTGGTGAACAACAAATCTAATCCTAATTTTAATCTTGAACTGGTTTCGATAAAATTTCCTTTAATGATTCCGAAACAAACCAATATCTAACGCAGTCGCCTAGATATTTCTCAATCTAGTTTACAAACGCACCTAGTTTTAATTATAAATCAACTTGAAACTAATCTAAGCATAATTGCGAAATGTCTGCATTGCTAACTACTTAGCGCTTTAGCTATGGCGACTCCATTGTGGCACGTGGGTGATCTAAGTTCTATACAATCCCTTTTATTAACTGTGAACATACTAATTTCTTGTTCCTAATCAATAACTGTCAGGTTAACGTTTCTGATAACAGTTTCTTCTATAGTTTCGGGTTCACATTGTTGTACTTCTTAATCAACAGCTGTTCGTTTCAATTTATCTTTGAGTCCATTGTCTTGGCTAGTTTTGGTTGTTCTATTTTAATGTCGGAACTGTTTTACCTTCAAGTACTGTTGCTGATTATCATTACAGGGCACGGTACATTGTAAAATTAATTTTGTACCAACTCTATTTACCAACTTGTTATTGTGACACAGATAATGACTAACGTATATTTGTCCATAACCTTCACTTAACTATTACATTTCTTTAACCACCCCAACCTCGTTAGCTTAATCACTTCAATTCGTTTTTATTTCAATTGGATTAGCTACTTGTACTTTTAATTGTTCACCATTATCGTTATGGTATATCGTTACTCAATATAATAATTACTATTGTGTAAGTATTTCTGGTCTAGTAGGACCTGTTGGTGTCACGTTGTCGTGATGCATGGTGCTTATCGATTGGAAAAAGACAGCTCATTATTTTGCCCAGCGTGAATGCGGGTTTGTCATTCGTTTTCGTCAGTTGTCTTAAAGTGACCTTATTTGTTAGAGTGACTTTAATTAGTAAATGGTTGGAGGCAATAATAATATTTCTTGGTCGTAAGTTAAATATCTTATTAATTTATTAAATGTTCAATGACTCTGTCTTTAAAAATATTCTGTAGTCAAACATTTTACGTTTTGCTCTTGAAGGTTGTTTCAAAATTGTATTACGTTACCATGGAGGTTTCTCGCATAATACGTAAACAATCAAATCTTGTATTGCGATAATTAACAACTTCCTTTCCATCATTGTTATAGTTTCACTTATCGTTTTGTTCAATCAAGTTATGATACGACGTACTACAATTTTACGCTTATAAACGGAATTCCAATAAATCACACAAACGCACCTAACATGCGTATTTCTAACATAATTAAAAGGCCAATAACGCTAACTTTTTTAAATCCAATGAATGGTGTGAATTATATATAGATACCGAAGTAACCGCTAACAAAAGACACGAAGTCAACGAAGCGTGGTCCAAGCAAGGTTACGACAACGATACTAACTGTAGTTTCACCTGTTTTAGTCAAGAATAAATTGTTATCAAGATCATAATTCGTGTCAGTTCGCGTGATAGTGAAAGTTTTGGCGTATGTGTAGGTGTTAAACAAATCTGTTATAAATTAATGTTAATTATGATTAATGCGAAAATAACACAAACTTATACAAATGATGAATTTATTCAAATAAATTTTTAATTCTTGTGAGTTTTTTGTAAACGTTCTATGCTATTAGGGTATTTATTGTGTCTGTAGCCACATTCCCTTCTCTGAAGTTCATAGTTTTTCTGCTAATTGCTTAGACACCATCTTCAGATATAATAACGTCACAAAATTCACAATACTATCCAAGTAGTAACTAGTCTTCTATCAACCTTACAATCATCGAGAACAAACCCATACTCCTTTCAAGCGCACTGATTGTCCAATTATCCTTAGTATATGGACTCCACAGTAACAAGCCCCTTGTTCAACCAAATCAGTAATTGTAAACACTTCAACATCCTTACGTATATTATCATAGTCTTGTGCCCCTATGGCGGTAAAGCATTAGGCAACCTCGCGTGCGAAAACGTCGATAACGTTTTGATTATGGCAATCAATTGCCCAACAGTGTGGCCAACACATTGAGGTTACGAGGATTGATATGTTAACAGGCAGCTTTCGACCAGAGATATTTGTTTTTTTATAACTTAGTCTATCTTGTAAATAATAAATAAAAAAATAATAAATAATAAATCTTGAATATAAAATCTTTTGGAGGAATAATACAGAGGCTGAAATGCCAATATTGATTTTTGTGGTTGTGTCAACGCCAGAAGACAATCGCATCTTGTCGACACCAAGGAGCAGTCTGGTAATCCAAACCTTATCTTAATTTTTTATTATTTAAGCTCATAAAATCAACACCCTACTCTATGCTAGTCCACCTAACACTGCCCGCATAATAGACAGTACTAAAATTGCCACACTTGGTATCTAGATAGGTGATCGTACACCATTTAATACTTACTAATAACAGCAACGCCCTCGCTCATTCCTTGCTAAGCTGTCACCGGACATTAACCAACTAGTTATCGACATAAGCGTGATCTACAAATAAGTATATCAACTAACTACTAATAGTTCGTGACCAAACTACTAACGATATGCTAGAAATGCAAGATATTGTAAGTTTCCTTGAGGTTATGACAGATTGAGCTGTTGAAAACCAAATGATTGCGGTTCGTTGAGTGTCGGTTATAGCCGTTTTAATGGTTCGTAATAAATATATATGTATGTCGCAATATTTAGGCGTAATGTTGCCAAATACTGTGAGATTCCCATGCTCATTGCGCTCGTCAGGGAAATGTGCTGCTGTAGTTACTATAAAGTTATTGTTACGTTCAATATTGTCATTGCTAATGACTCAACTTTCTTCTTCACTGCACAATCAAGGTCCATACAAATAGTAAGAATTACCACTGAATAGCATTTCCCTTTTAATTCCCAGCTTGTTAGTAATGTGTGTCAACCGTCACGTTCTACTAACGTCCCCATACCATCCACCTGCTATACTTATCTATATGGCGGTTGATATTGAAGAATTTCTTTCGTAAATACTTGCAGTAAAAGTCTACGTACGTATACCATCCATTTCATTAATACGATGACCATGTTAATATTGAACCTTATTTTAAAAATCTTGAAAAAAATAGAGAATGTCTTAAATAAAATCCATAATGAGCCCTTCATTCTTCGTCTATTCAGTGGATATTGAATAAATACATAAAATTAAGATGATAAGCCTCTTGGCGCGTGCCGATGTGATCTGCGCGCGCGCCTGTACCTCACCAACTCGTAATGATACGGAAGTCTGTCGCGTCGTAGATCATCGTGCAGTGTCCGTGCTCGCTGGGATTTTATACTGCTATATGTTTTGGATTGAAGAGTATGTTTATATAGCTGTAATGAAGATAGTTTTTTTTAATAAATTTCTTCAGTTATTTCGTTCTTTGTCATTTGTGTTCATTATGATATACACTTGTTAATTTTTTTTATTCAGACAATTAGACGAACAATTATGATGTCTACGAGGACATCGTCAGCTGTTTTCAAAATTGCAAATCTAAGTTCTAAAAATCTACATAACTGAACACACCTCAGTCAGTCCTCCTAAAATCATATTTCACAAGAAAAACATATTTCCTTAAACTTAAATCCCCAACCATAATTCGCTTTAAAACATTTACCTCGAAACCCGGCGCTCCGTTTAATCCAGGATTTATTTAAAGCAAGATTTGCACCTCCAGTTTTTACACCGGCTACAAGCAGGAAGTGTCGCAGACGGCGCACTCGCTATCAGATCCGCACACACGAAAATCGCCATTTTAATGAAACCAGGCTCTCTTACACTAGCATTTAATTAATCCAGATCTAATGTAAGTCCGAGCTAACAGCGAACAATAAAGATCGAACATTCTCTCTAATAATTAGGACTGGAGCTGATAGGGACCAGCTTCTAATTTTATGTGAATTAATTGGAGCTATCTTGTAGGAAGTGGAGTTTGTGCACTTGTGCATGTGCTACCGGGTGAATAAAAGTAAGGACGGTGCATATAAGTGTATTGTTTCTGTTTAGGAAAATAGGAGCTTTGTAAAAATTGTTTTTGATTTAAAGATTATGAAGCTTTTTTTTGTTTTGCATCGAATTTAGAAAACTGCACTATGATGTCTTAGTTTATGACTCGTAAAATTACTTTTGATGAATAATAGGATAGTTAATGAACTAATTATATAAATTGACTCTTTATTGGTGGTTAACGCTATAAGCACGTTTAATATTTTATAGAATATAAATGCTTATTAGTATTACTATTCAGAATATGATAGCTGAGCATCGATTGTTGTTGCACATTTTGTTTTCAAAAGTAATAAACAATCAAACAAGGAATTTCTCGGCTGTCAACAAGTTCACAGGAACAGGCGATAAATAAAATCAGAACTACGCTTAAGGCTAACAATCGGTCTACTTACAATGAAAGACAATGGCCACCCTCGTCGTGGTATTTACGTAAAAATAGAAAACAATGACAAGCCTGGTTTCAACTGAAATAGTGTTTATACGAGTATCATGATTTAGTATGATCAAGATGTCGCCGTGGATTTCTTTATGAGTAGAGTTTAAAGCACTTATGGTTTTTGATGAAGAGGAATCCAAATTAAAAAATTGATAGGATAACAAATCAAGTCAAAGTTGACATTGAAAATAACCTCGAGAACGAAGAAGAAATACGTCGATAAAATAACAATAGACTTCACTCAGCCTTATGTTACAATAACGTAGAAGATATTAAGGAAGACAAACGATATAAGCGATACAATCGTTTTACATAGATCCTTTAAAGCCAATGTACCAAACAAAACCAACTTCATACAAAATAAACACGATTTACTATTACTTTAGAACCTTAACCGTACAAATACTAAACTATCATTGACTGTAGTAGTATTGCAAAATATAACATCCAACGACCCCACCTGGCACTCCGAGACTTCGACCTAGTTACCGACGCCCCGTTGACGGTCGGTAGAACGCCCCGTCGCTAAACTAGATCGTCAATCTGCCCACACGATCGTTACTATCATAATTTGCGACAAGTCGTTCTTCATGTGCTGCGGTTTGTCGAGCTAGACTGATTTGTTTATTTTGATGAACTATTAGTGTTTTATGATCATGACGTCTGAATTGATTAGGTGCTGTTTTATGAGGGTTACTTATATCTGCTATTGCATTGATTTCTCTGAAAATTTGTTGATTTTCTTTATCTTTCACTTGGAATCTATGTTTTCTTCTTGTTCTATCTAACTTTGTCCCATTATACTAAGGGTCGACACAACATGTTTTTTTCTTCAATTCTCCCTTGTCAGCCGTCACGTTATCATTTACTCCCTTTTCTAGAAAAATCAATGCCTTTGACCTCTTATGTACCTATATTCCAGTAAATATTTTGAATAGTTCTTTCTCGCGTGACTTAAACATTCAATTCATTCTTCCACTTCCAAGAAATTCTGACATAACATCGAAAAAAAATCGCTTAATCGCAAGTCCAAACAATCCTATACAATCGTTAGTCGCATAACAGTGTCGTAATCGCAATACACGAACGTTATTGTTTATTGTGTTCTTATCGATATGGTCTTTGTACGTAACCAGTGTGTCAGTGCACAATGGGTAGGGAACCTTGGTTTTTGTTGGACCTAGGTAGTTTTGGGTAGGTCATGTTTGTTATTTAAGGATCTGGTATGATTTATTTGGATCTGGTATTGTAATTTAGATTAAGTTTAAGCTTCGGATCTAAAGTGCACGTAGACTAGAAAGACTACTTTGTGTAATGTAAAATCTTTTTCAAGTTTAAGCTGCCAATTGAAATAAGCGACTTGAAGATGGCTTGACTTGACACTTTCGTGGTAAAAAATCTAGATCGTATTAAAAATTAATTTTCTTGCATTAGCTAAACCAATTCCGTACGCAAAATACGCGCTTAGGACGATAACAATTAGTAACAACAGAAGTACGTACCCAAGTAGCAACAGATTTACAAAAAATATGTTCCGGTTATTACTGTATTAACCGGAACATATTTTTAAAATAAGAAATAGTTAATGCCCACACGACAAACATAATGCACATTTTATAGATCAAAGTGTAGACCAATTCTCAAGAAACTTTTAAAAAGCAACGGTTAACACTTGAAATTGTTTATTTTTCACCAAACAACTGACAATATTCATAAAATAAACGGGTTTTGAACAATATATCTACAGAAATAGTGAGTTTTTACCGTTTTTCATATCCTTTTTTCACGTTTTGTTAGTTTTAACCTCGCAAAGGTGGCGTAGCTTAATATGATGAAAAAAAAAGATAAACCTACTTGATTGAAAATTAAGAATATAATGTAGACTCTTTACATGCAGGCTGATGATAAATGATTTGATGTAAATGGGTTATAAGATGATTTAGATAGAAATTATTTTAATACCTACCTAGATCCACAGTTCCCAACAAAACCTAATAAGACACCAGATTACTCCAGAGGGCTGAATAGCAATTTGTCGTCAAATTGTTTTACAATGTTTCGACCCAGTGCGTTATTGCTGATTGCATGGATATAATCATAGGTGGACAGACAGTAGGTAGGTATCTACATAATTGTGAATCAGAGTAAATTAGGCATTGCAAGTTCAAGCTTTAACCAGTAGATCTTGACAGTGATAACTTTAATAAAAATTTTCCATTAATATTCTTTGTAGCTATAGTTATGAGAAAAAGGAACATGATAATTTCAGTCCACAGAATACTACGAAGCCCTTTGTTATAAACCATAATCAAGTAGAATGTCGTAACTCCTGAACCAGTAATTTTATAATGACAGACAAATCTACCAGTCCACTAGCATTTAGCTCAATTGCCGTAACCATAGATCTAGATCAGATCCAACGCCCACCAACTTCAGTTTCGTAATTGTCCTCATAATACCAGCTACCAAAAGTACATTGTGGCGCCGACTGGTCCTATATCCTGAATATTCAATACTTCGAATCAATTTGAACTCTATTTCGAATCGACCAAGGCCTGCTATAGAATATTCAGCGACCGGAACATGTGCCATTCCAGAAACATTTTGCACGAACTTAATGTCCTCGATTCTATTGTCTTCGTCGATAGCTACAACTACATTTGCTATTTTAGAATGTCATGGTTTTCTGTTTTGAGCTTTAGCGTGTGGATTTAGAGATGGTTTTGGAGTTAGTAAGTAGCAAATGTAACGTGGTGTATTGTGTGATATAATTGTTTGTTTGTTATATTGTCCACATAATTGTAGCTGTAGATACCTTTGGAAAGTAGGGCGACATTGAAGTAGGCTGTTGTAAGAGATCACGTTGGTCAGTGTCAATGAATTTGTTTCAGATATTACGCAAACGCTTTACAGTTATGTTTCAACAAATTGAATATCACTTTTTAATTGTAAAATATTGCTACGTTGCATAAGTGAAAAAAAATATAAAATCGAGACGCACATCAAAAGATATTGTAAATATTGAATGGTTTAATGCTGATTTTAGTGTTTATTTTATTACCTGCAGATTTATGAAGATTTTATCTTCACTTGAATATAAAACAAATGAATATTTTATAATCTTGGAATAGTCTTTAGAATAATTTCAACTGTTAGCAAAACTACAATTTGTAGTCGTTTTGACACTTACTATCTTTTTGGTACTTATCGATGTATACTTCCTTGGTAAGCTTTAGGTAGCTGATTATGTATTTTATGAGACCTACCATAGTTACGTCATCAAGACTTTGTCTTAAGTTCTAGCTAGACCTAAACCCTAGATGTGGTTTTACAGCTTTTGCGTAACATGGTTGTTTTAACTCAACCTATTCCCACCAACCATGCGAGTTTGGAATCGGAGAAATCAATAAATACCATCTAGATTTAATAATCCTGATCAGAGCTGTCATGGCTTCCTTGATTTTATGATTTACTTGATTAGTAGACTGACCGGTTCCGGAGGACGAAGAAAAACTTGATCAATCTTTAATCGTTGCAGTCCAATGAAAAAAAGTATTTGCTTTGTCTGTTATTTCTCCGACCACGGTCAGATTTAATATGTATGGATGCAGAACTAGGCACATTATTTTGAAGAAATATTTCGACGTTCCCATTTTTACAATGGTTTGTTGAATCGAGAGCTTCATTACTCATCAATAATCTGCTGCGAGCGACTTTGTCCTCTCGCTCTCGGTAATAGTTTTACATACATTTCGGTTATCCTTTGTAAACCCAAACGGCCAAACCAACAAACTTTAACTCGTTGTAATATTAGAATAAATAAAAATCCTGATTGCCTAGAAAAGTTGTCAATAGGGGATCGGACTGAGTCAAAAAATTATGATTCTAATTAGTCCGTCAGTTAGATTATCGAAAAATATTGATAAGTACGTGTTTTTTGTTTTATCAAATTAATCAAAATCGACGAAGATAAGATGTGGTTGTGACGTCATTTGTAGGTAAAAATGTACTATCATATGACGTTTTCGAAGAGTTCACGAGTTTTCGAAGCACTGTATTGTCTTCATTTTTTGTTTATGTTAAAAAAGAAAAAAATACGTGTCCAATAATTTTTGGAAATCTATCTGACGGACTAATTAGTTATTTTTTTGTCCGATCCCCTATTACTGTCAAAGCTTAGGTATTTCTACTACTACTTTATTTCAACAGGATTGGTATAACCTTTTGGAACCAAACTACCATTTCTTCTCGTACAAGAAATGGTGTTACAGGTGAAGAAAAAAATATAGTTTTCATAGACATTCGCTATCACATATTAGGAATGTTTACCGACTTAAAAAAATATGATTATAAAAGTCCGCCCGTCTGTTAGATTTTCGATAAATATTGGATACGTATTTTTTGTTTTATCAAATCAATAAAAAATTACGAAGATAAAACGCGTCAAACATTTGAGTGGGGGTTTGCGACGTCACTAACCGCAAAAATGTCATGCTAATGTTTTAGAATATGACGTCACACGAGTTTTTAAAGCACTGTATCGTCTTTATTGTTTTCTTACGTGAAAAAAGATAAAAAATGTGTGTCCAATATTTTTTGGAAATCTATCTGACGGACTTATTAGATTTTTTTGTTAACTACCCTAATAAATAACGTCATTAAGTCTGGTTCCTTTTGCTGTAGCCTTGATCAATCACTGATTATTACAAACCATTATTGTCCATAACAAATACCAGTAATGGGAAACACTGCTCGGAACTTCACGCGAACCATAAAAGAGCATTACTACTGAATAAAAAAACATAATTGTTACCATAAATATATTAATTAAGAACATTATCTTGCTAAACTAGGGTATCGATAACTGATTACGATCGCTCTAAAACAATTAAAAGAACCCATTGTTCTTGAAAAGATTTTATAATTTTATTGCATGTTTTCAAATTGATAATGGATTCAGGAAGTTTTAGATCCATTTCTGTAAGATTAGCATCTGATAGAATAATCCTTGTTTTATTTAATTTAACAATAAGTTTTAACATTATTTAGATCTTTACTTAATTATCACATGAATGGAATTAATTAGAGGTTTTACATACAACTGATAGGGTTGTCAAGAATAAAACCATAAGTAGAATACTATTTATTGCTTGTTTTCTCATATCTCTCATGTCGCAAGTCTGCTGATTCAAATTAAATAAGCTGTATGTCCAAATGCATGTAATGTATTTGCTCTCTTATCAGAGTCAGAACTAATACAGTTTGCTATCTAACCAGAAGCCATACTGCAATCTCTGAAATCACCATTGCATTAGTATCTACCAACCGCTCAATAGTACCTACTGTACTGCACCATGTACTTGCCCACAAGAATGAGCAATTATTACTATTCCAAACTCCAGCAGCTTTACAAACTAAACCAGTTCCTTTTACACGAAAAGGCTCACTTTCATTATTCGACCTTTAACAATTTAAATTATCCACTTTACTTACTTAAATCGCAGTCGCGTGTTAGATCTAATTTATAAAAATGGCTGCCAAGCAATTCCAATTCTAACAACTCGTAAGAACTCAATTAAGATTTTAAACTTGCTAGAGCTGGCTTCTTGACGCCTAACGCCGATTAACTAAAAATAAATATACTAGACAAACGGCATTTTAATGTTAATAGACCTATAGTTGACGATAGTGAGGCGTATCGCGAGTGTGATGGACGAATCTCACATCACAATCTTACTAAAGCACGATTCACAATTCTAATAATAGAGGATTATTTTATCGATTTCATTTACCAAGCTTTTCCTGAAGGGAAATCGCTGACAGTAAACGGAACCACCAATTATCCAGCCGGACTTATATTGCTACTGCTGCTGCGCCTATTCATCAATGTCTATCACCGCACATCGCAGAGGATGCCAGACCACATTCACAATATTTTGATTGACATTGACTTAATTGCTTCTTACGGCTACTAGACGTAACATCACGATCCCTTCTAAACTATGACGAGGTACAATTAAAGATACAGATGATATAAATGTAGATAAAATACAGATGGTCAGTTGCTTAAACCACAAATAGTGGATTCAGTGAAGGCTTTCAACCAGATTCCCGATCACATCGAAGATAGACATGAAAGTGATAAAACAATGTCTGTATCTTTAGAATTCAATGTGTGAAGAATAAAATAAAATTAAAAAGCATTTATTGCGTGTGCTTAACGTATAAATTCGAACAACAAATCAGTTTGATGTGTGGACATGTACATAGAGTTTTCTCCGCCTGATCTAAACTGTCAATATATGCAAATATGTCGCATATCTGATGTTCGGGCGCACGTGGGTTAGTTTAAGTCGCTTCTGTCGTTTAATAAAAAGATTAGTGGTGTTGATTCGGCCCACGGAGGCGCGTTCCGTGTTTCTGTTCCTGTATAAAGGGTGATTCACAAGTTGTAGACGAGAAATTGAAACTATTAGAGAAAGTACCGAACAAAATCAAAGTTTGCTTTAAATATCGTTTCTGCAAAAATAAAGTAGTGAAAACTAGTGACATTTTCAAAACATCTCTAAACTAGACCCATCAAACTCAGAGTACAAAAAGTGGTAGCTAGTCAATTTATTGCGATTCATGTTCAGGAATCTAACAAAACACCTCCTGTATTACTCAAAACGAAATATGTATTATGGAAAACCATTATCGCGATATCCAACATAGGTACAGCAATACATTGTGTATTTGCCTCAACATGAACTCGTATTTCTTGTTGCTACTCGCTTGTTTAGAGATGAATGTCACATGTTTTGTCCTACGTTGCTATTTGATGTGAATTTCGCGCTTGTGGCGGCCATCATGAATTTGGCATGAGCTACAGCTGTGACATTTATATCGTTTTTGTTTTGTGCTGTTTTGGATTTAGTTTTAGGTGTTTAGAATAAATTGATTTGCATATTCTAGTTTACTGTTTAGGGATGTGTGTTGATAGGTTTTATGTTTGTAAGTCAACGAGAACAAGACATTTATAGACATGTTGTTTTTTAAACTTAAGTTATGACGTTGCTTCGAGTCTAAAAACATTAAAGCTATCAATAGAGGTGTCATCTCAATCTCCAAAAGACCCTCATTTTTCTTGTCCTATTTAAACCCGGTGTGCATAGGGGCTTGCCATTTAGAATGATGATAGAAAAACTCAGAACTCCATGCTTGACAGTAGCACTTTAGACCACTAGACGACGACGAAGTTAAAAAAAAATATCTATAAACTTGACACAGCGGTTTTCCTTTCATCTCCTCACCTCTTACTACAACCATTACAAAACTAACCTTTGCTCTAATTCTGCAAATAAAAGAGCCCATAGAACTAGGTAATTCCGTGTTACACAGGCTATAAAGATGGTATCAAACGCGTCTGTACACGTTCGGAGACGGTGTGAAAATGACGAAGTGAAAGTGGGCCCTACGCAGTGACAATGTAATCGGAAGATCTCACGCGCATCTCGGTGTTGGCGATAAATGCGCACGCGACGCGAAACTAGCGGCCTCTTGTGTAATTGTGTCTAAATCTTTGTGAATATTGATTTCTGTTGATTAAAATTAGGTGTTTTGATGGTGATTGGATTATTATTGTTTTTTTATAGTTGTGATTGTTTAAAGTAAGTTAAATATTCACTGTTTTTTCAATAAATATTCATATACAAAATATAACATTGATGGTACGATTCCGTGCCTCTATTGGTTACTTTTTTGTAAAAATATTTAATAAATTGATGCAGACGTCTTCGGATGAAGTAGGTTACCTATTGTTTGCAAGCTTCTTTTAAACTATTATTCTAGTACATACTTACTAATTTAAACCATTATAACTACAAACAATATTAATAACTGCATCCAAAGCTTTACCGTCTGACCTACATCAATTAAGATCATCAACAGACAATTGTTTCTGAAAATCGAAGATACAATATCGATTACTGTACCTATTCGATTATATCTCGACCTTGTGCTTTCGAGTTGATTGTTTCGGGTTCGCAATCAATCATAGTTTGATTTTTAGGTCTCATAACTTCTGTTGTTATAGATAATTAACTATCGAATTTGGAACCTAGATAAATTTTGATGATTTCTGTACTAGATATGAAGAATTATTATTTTTAGAACTTACACCAAAAAAAATTATCTACAAATAAAATGCGGCAAGATCTACTTAACCTATCAAATTAATTCTTAAATTTAAAAATTCAAATTCGTTCAAATAAGTTGTTTCTAGTTGTTTCTTGAAATCTCAGATGCATTTTAAACAGCGTGATAATAACATTGCTATTTTTTTTTTAAATAGCTATCTTTCATCAAATTTGCAACGTGACATCATGAGTTGTAATATATGAAAATCGTAAAATTCCTAAAATACTTTTAGTTAATTTAAATGCTATTTCAACATTTATTTGCATTTTATGACGGAAAATTATACAAATGACATTTATGCTGTGTCATAAGTGGCTAGTCTTGCTATTTGACTAAAGCTAATGGCGAGGTATAAATAACTGATTTAATGCGAGTATTAAATACTGAATAAATCATATACAGACTTAAAACCCAAGATCTTTGTTCGTTGACGACGGCAGGCCAGATGAAGATTTTTTGAAAGCTGACACAATATGGTGAAGAAAGAAGGTATTTTGAAATGATGTTGAAGGTACAGAAGAATTAGGTAAAAAAATCTTTAAGGGTATCCTACCCTTTATTACTTGACATAGCAAGATTATGATGAACTGAAATAGAAACAAAAAGAAACAACTCACTGCAACTTGAATTTCTCAAGATTGCAGTAACTTCAAAAGAATTAATAAACAAGCATAACAAAACCTGAAATAAATAACAAAATCTTTTAAATCTTTGCCGTTACAAGTTTGATTGACAGACTGACTAAACTCCAAAAACGTATTTCGAAACTCATACAACAATTAGTAATGTGTTACCAAAATGGGTAGGTAATTTATTTTGATCATAAAACGGCTATAGATATCTAAATGCAAGATTATCACGCCATATGCAGCCCGAGGCGAGAACTAAACTTTTCTAAATAAATGAAGGCCTTGAACGACCTTCCGAGCGGATGCATTAGAGTGGTGGGGCAAATAGCGATTTTAAAAGAATGCCGTTAACAGTTGAGATATATGGCAACCAGAAATAGATTTGTATAAAATGGAGACTGAATGAATTTCTAAGTAAACGTTAAAAATCAGAATGGTAATATTTTGTTCAGATAATGATTAAATTCAGTAATAATGATTAATGAAAAAATCTATTAAAACCACAATATACGTTTGACAACGGATCTATTTGAAAATAAGCAAATACAGGTATATTTACCTACAAATTATGGAATTAAATGACAGCCAAATTAATATTAGAAATTAAGATAGTGGTCAGCGATGAATTTATGGCACTAACATAGTAGCTGCAACACAATCAAGATTATATAATTTATATACTATGAGAAATTTAGTAAAAAATCACAAAACAGTTAATTTCCGTTTAATAACGGAAGCACATCTTCATAATTGTACTCGTGACCCAAATGATGAACACTTAATTAAAATTAAGTATCAACGACTTCGTAGCTAACTTACCCATAACATTAAAGTTTTATTGCACTTGTAAATTAGTTTATTTAATTGAAAAAGTAAAATTCAATTTTATTATTATTATACATCTGTTTAATATATTAATAATTATAAATATGATACAAGATTATTGGAATTGATTATATTATCAAACCTAACTATAGGTACCAAATTATATACAGAAATATTTTATATTGGTTTGGATATTGTTATAATCAAGCTTTCCCGTCAATAGATTCTCAATCCCTTTAGTATAGATTTTTGCCCGGTGGATAGCAATTGGCTCCTACTATTACATATGCATTTGACGACACGGTTGGCGCAGTGGCTCAGACAATGGTCTGCTGCGCTGCGTGTCGCGGGTTCGATCCCCGCACGGAACAAATATTTGTATGACCTACAGATAGTTGTTCCGGGTCTGGGTATTTGTGTATGTGAGTTTAAATGTTTGTGAACGCACCCACGATACAGGAGAAATTCCTAGTGTGGGACAACGTTTTTTAAAAGAGAAAGATGAGACCTTAGCATGACTGGCGAAACCTCGGTGTACTTTAAGAGACACCTCTGGCTGACCATTTGATGATTACAGTTCTTTATGTTTTGTTTTAATATTCTCTTCATCACAGTAGAAGTATATTATTTATTATATCAGACGATGTCTGACGTTCTATTTAGGTAATCGTGATAGGTCGATCTTAGTGTCTGAAGCCCTCCCATTTACTATTACATTTGCATTGTCTTGTAGTTACAGTGTGTTCACTTTAATATCTTATAAATATTCAAGGACAATTTCAAAAACATCTCGTCCTCCTTTAATAAATTTACTGTCCAATCCTGCAAGGGTGTTACTGGATGAAGAATCTTACATAATATTGTTTCTATTGTAACAAATTCATCTGTAACTTTTGAGTGTCTTGAAGCTTACTATTCCGTCAAATTTTATAAATATTTATTTACATAGATGCAAGTTAAAAGTACTACCTATAGTGAAACACAAACATATCTTCTTTCTCTGCGTGTGGTTAGTGTCTAACCTGTGATGTCAGCAAGCCTCTAATGTCGCCCATGTGCCTAAAAAAACATAAATGCTTCTCACTCAACTTTATATTACCAACATCTTTAAACATTATGCCTCCGGTCTTATTTATTTTTAACCACTTAAATTACATTCACTTCACAACATTCAATTTCATCTAAATCATCATGCGATGCTCCGTCGATGTCGAAACGATATCGCGTCGGACCCTCTAAATTGCTTATTTGACCTTTTGCCATAAACATTTGAGTTCGTTGCCTTTAATGCCTCTAATTCATCTATTGCAGGATGTTAGAGTTTAAATTAAGAGCTAATTGCGGCTAAAATGGTAAATGTTGTTGACTTAGGCAACTTGTGTTAGGTAGTAAACTAAGTATTCGAGGTTACGCAGATATTTGTGAATACAAATCTGTCTGCGGCATTTATGTTAAGGAGTTTGTTCAACATTGCATTCATCAATATGACTTATATCGTCTTTGGAAATTCATAATTGATTGTTGGATTATAATCGTTTTTATTTGAGTTTTTTTGCGAGTTTTTTTACTATCTGTGCTTATGATATTTTTCTTTGTTTACAGGTAAGCACATCAAGCAATATTTTAGTTCTGAAGTGGATCTCAGCGGCTACGTATGTATTTGATCTGTGACCTGGATTTTTCACTTCTTAGGAATAAGTTCTAAAACTCATGTGGCAGCTAATTTCATTCTTGAATATGAGGCTGGCACTCACAGGATAGTCCAGGTAACCAGAAGCTATTTACATGTTAGACGCCAACATAAAAACAAAAAAAACCTACGTTAACATGTCTTTTGTAGATAGTGCCTTTTAAGACCCTATATCACCTAAACATATTGAACCATATTCCTTTACGACCACTATGAAAAATAATAATGTGATAAAAAGTGGCGTCTTGGTATGGTACACAGTCAATGAATGCAAATCTGAGTCGAAAATGTCGTGCAGTCGACATCCTGGTGCCAATGTTTCAGTAGGTGTGACGAAGGTCGACCGGTAAAATCAACGCTTGGTTTTGAACAACGTTGTTGATATAGTGAAATAGTACTGCCGTTGGAACAATGAAAGTTATGTTTAATAGGCAGTTAAATAAGAAAATATCGTACATGGGCAAAAATGAAACATCCATACAATTTTTCGTCTCTAACTTTCTTTGATTTCTTTCTATGCTCACTTTCGGTATACTTTTTTTTTAAACTTTACCCCACACTAGGAACTTCTCCTGTATCGTGGGTGCGTTCACAAACATTTAAACTCACATACACAAATACCCAACCCAAAAACAACTATCTGTAGGCCATACAAATATTTGTTCCGTGCGGGGATCGAACCCGCGACACGCAGCGCAGCAGTCCAATCGCTCAGCCACCAACCGTCGATTTAGCTTTGCGTGGTCTGTTAGTGAATTTTAGAGTTTTATTGAGTAGTTCCATTTAATTCTCCCTAATAAAGTCACATGTGATCGTGTCAGTCATTGCATAGAAAAAAACTATTATGATCGTTGTTTAAAAATACAGTGTGATTCTTTATAATGTGCACATATCGAAATGAGGGAATCTATGCTTAATTTTATGGATGGAAAAAATATTTAAAAAAATCTAAATATTTTTTAATATTTTTTATGGAATTTTCAAAAATGTTGTCCGCTGTTGTGACCCCAATGTAAACAAAACGGTGTACCTTTTAAACTAAATTATCTATATATATAATTATCTTCCAATCATTATGGAGTTTGTTTCATCGCGATAGATAATTTAGTTTAAAAGTTACACCGTTTTGTTTACACTGGGGTCACAGTAGCAGACAAATTTTTTAAAATTTCCATATAAAATATTAAAAAATATTTAGATTTTTTTTAATAATTTTTCCGTCGATAAAATTAAGCATTGATTCCCCCATTTCGATATGTGCACATTATAAAGAATCACACTGTATAGACATTTTACTAGTGTTGTTTTCTAGTTTATAATGTATTTAGCAGAAGGGCTGGAACCGAAGCAAAACTACTTATTTATCAGTTTAATAGACGTTATTTTTTATACCTAACAATAAAATAAACCACAATATGGCCTCGTAGACGCAAAGATTTCAATTATTATCAATTTCCAAGTAACTAAATTAAAAGATGATACTTCTGATAGTTTAGTAATCAACCACGCTCACAAGTTGACAGTACGAGGAACAAAAAAGATCTCTAGTAAGATTATACGAATTGCCAAAAACTTATTTGCATCTAATTTCGGCATAATGTGTCATCTGTCAACAACAATTACGGAGCAACACGTCAAAATATCACCATAAACCAGGTGATATTTTGTTTTTATTCAATCATTTTTTTTCTATAATATCATAAATGACATCATAGACAATGAAGATGTCTCAAGATATAATCCTTTAGTAAAAAATATTCAAGACGAGTGTAATGGCCGGAGCATGGTCAGTTGTTGATAAATGGCGCTAGTTCTCCGTTACCTATGAATAATTGGCGTGAATCCATCGTATCTGACATAGAACTTGGCAATATGTAACAAGTACGCTAATATAAACAAGTATAGTACCTATTTGACTTTGTTGTTTGGTTCCCAGATAGTCAAATTGATTATGCATTCTCTTTTCTCCCTCTGTGTCTCTCTTCTTCAACCCTTGACGATTCAGTGCTGAGTGTAGATTTCTTCCAAATCTCTCCAGTTCTGGTGGTTTTCAGTTTCTTCCGGCCACTTTAATGAGATCGTCTATCCACCTAATGGGTTGTCTACCAAAATTTCTCCATTCAAATTTCGCAACAATAGAATCAATGTCCTTTGAGTTATTCGTTTCCTTAATTCCAGTTGTAGTCTTCAAGAACTTTAGAGGTTTAGGGTAGTCTTTAAAAACTTTAGGGCTTTAGGATAGACTTCTGCACATAATTAAATTGTTATAAACACACATACATAGGTAGGGCTTAGATTCGGCTGCTGTTTTTCCGGTTCTCAAGCAGAAGATCATAAAACAAATTAAGGAACTAGTAGGTGTAGCGTCACTCATAAACATTGAAGATCTTTTCCTTATTAATACTTTACTTTATAGTTTACCTTTACTTCCCAACCGTCATCGATCGATCACCCAAAATTGATACCAGCTCGAGTAAATCATGAATAACTGGGTGCAGTTGGCATAATTTATGCCTGTCCTGAACTTTAGTACGAAATTGTCTGCAGCCTGTTTGGTAAGAACAATAAATTATTGAGGCATTACTCACAGAACAATCTTGGTTAATGTCAGACTAGATGGTATTGATGAATAAGTCTTAGTTCCGAAAGTGAATCTTAATATTTCACCATTCGCTGGAAGTTCCAAACTAACATTAATCAAATAAAAAAAATCCAAAACGCAGAAAAACCCTAACATGGCAAACAAGTTTCTACGACAGCCAAAAATACCTTTTCTTTTCGCTTTGGTAAAACCGGTATCAAAGTTTGAAAAAAGGCACTTTGTCACAATATGAAACGTCTTAACCTGGCAAACTTTCTTGATGATAACATAGCGAGAAATTAACAAAATTGGTAGAAAAATAAACTTTCTAACAACTATGTTACGAAGGTAAAATGACAAAATTCCTGCCTTTTTTATGATAAACCAGCTCAGCACCGCGACCTTGAAAAAAGACAAAAAAAACTATAATAAATTATTTCAATCATGATTTAAAAGATACGTGGCGCCATCTATCATAAGAATGTCATTATTATTATCATCATAAGAATGTTATTGTTGTTTTCCTTGGGGACAGTACTTTTTTCGGGATGAAAGATACCCTATGTCCGTTTCTTCACTTGACAACGTATTTGCAAGATGATCGGTTCGGAGCTTAGGCGTAAAAAGGTAACAAAACAAACTTATTTTCGCATTAATAATATTGGCTAGGATTCTTTGAATCGTTCCTTCTTTTATTATAATGATTATTTAATACAATTTTATTCCTTACCTCTTCTTCTTCTTCTTTCTTTCTTCTTGTCTCTTCTTAGCTTACATTTAGAACCAACATCTCTACCTATTCCATTGAAATAAACCTTGATTATCTTAGAAGTAAAAGTATTTCTCTGCCGAACACAAAACAGGAAGTCTTAGGTACTTTGGTCCAAGGTAATTTAGTAATACCCGATACCAAGGCACGGTTGGAACACTTAGCGTTGTTCTAGATCAGGTATGTCTTACAAAACGGCGAGAAACCTAGCAGCAATAATGACCACGTTAAGTACTTAATATAAAGGAATGCCTAATGATGTTAATCTTAGATTAAAGCGTGAAAATCTGATATAATTTCGTATTAGAAATCATAAAGTATGAAATACCGAGGCAATGTTTGTTAACTTTCTAGATATGAATGAAAATATACTGCAAAATTATTGTTAAATTAACTATCACACAATGCATATCAATGTCTAGAAGTATTACATTTTGCACACCTAAACATAACCACGAAAGATTGTTCGAAATTCTCTAATGAAGGTATTGATTAATAGTTTATCTATATTTTTAACGATGGAAAATCCCAGCAAAGCAAAACAAATTTAATAGAAAGTCAAAAACTAAATTAAAAGGGCTAAAATTAAACAATACATAAACAAATGAAATGAAAGAAAAAGAAAGTAATATTATTGACATTGCTCTAAATAAAACTAAACAGAAAATAAACAGACCGTTGTTAATGCCACAGACAATGAAAACGATAGAAAGAAAGTGATAGCACTGTAATCAATTGATTTTACGCATGATATGTAATCGATTGTCGATTCTCGGGATACGGAAAGCTTTGCAACGGAAGCGTTTATTGTTAACAATCCTATTATTGATTAAATCACATTCAATTTTCAATCTTTAAGTGTTAGTGATAGAGTCTAATTTGAATAGACGTCTTTATACATTTTCACGGGAAGTAGATAAGAAGTAGCAAATTGCTACAATGGTTCGTTTCATTCCATAAATTAGTATGCTTTCTTGTTAAACTACACTCGCGAGCAACCAAATCGACTCAAGCCTAGACGGCGCACATATACATTGATTTTCCTAAAACGATAAATGGTAATTACAAAAGTGATATGTCATTCGAAAGCTGAAGAATTAGGCTTTCAATTAACATCAATACCTTAAAAAAAAACTAAGCGCTGATTTATTGACACATTTTAATTGGCCGTCAGCGTAAATTACCTCTTTAGGAATCCACGACTTGCGCTACCTGCTCCCGCTATAAAACCCCCCCACTTCCGGTTTATCTTATCAGTTGCTTGTTACAAGTTGACCGGTACACATCTCCGTAAATTGCATTCCTTGTTTTCGCTAACCCATGGATACCACACCAGAAGAAGCCGCTCAAGTTGTTGCCTTGTTGCAACAAGGGTTAAGTCAGCGAGCAATCGCTGCCCAGCTCCACTTGAGCCAGTCTTCTGTATCCCGAGTATACAGACGGTTCCAAGAGACTGGTGCCTTCAATCGGAGACCAAGAACGAGCCGCCACCGGTGCACTTCAGAGAGAGACGACCGCTTCATTGTCTCAACCTCGCTGCGCAATCGACACCTTACGGGCGTTGATGTGCAGCAAGAACTGAGACGTGTACGACAAGTGGCTGTCAGCGAGTGGACAGTGAGAAGACGCTTGAAGGAAGCCAACTTGACGCCAAAAAGACCTGCGACGGGCCCTAAGTTGACTGCAGGCCACCGACAAGCGCGCCTTCAATTTGCTCGAGAGCATCTCAATTGGAGCGTTGCGCAATGGCGATCGGTCCTGTTTACTGATGAGTGCAGAATGTGTCTGCATGGCAGTGACAGGAGAGGCCGAGTCTACAGGCGTCCGGGAGAACGATTTGCCCAATGTTGTTTCGCTGAAACAGTGGCATATGGCGGCGGTTCCTGCATGATGTGGGCTGGTATCTCTTTAGAGGGAAAAACCGAACTTGTTTTCGTGCCTGGGGGCGGCCGAGGAGGCGGGCTAACAGCTGATCGGTACATCACCGACATTCTACTGGATCATGTTGTGCCCTACGCAGGGTTTGTCGGTGAAGACTTCGTGTTAATGCACGACAATGCCCGCTGCCACACGGCACGAGTCACTCGACAGTTTCTGCAAGAGGTCGAATTACGCACGATGGACTGGCCTGCGCTCAGTCCTGACATGAATCCCATCGAGCACTTATGGGACGAGCTTAAAAGAAGAGTTCGGGCCAGAAATCCAGTCCCTTCAAGCGTAGACGAGCTAAAGACAGCATTATTAGAGGAGTGGAACGGCATTCCTCAAGAAAATGTCAAAAAATTGATAAGGTCCATGAAAAACAGACTGCGGGATGTAATTAGGGCTAGAGGGGGCAATACGAAATACTGATTTAAATAAAATAATTTTATTTTTAATTTTGTTTGTTTAATTTGTCAAATACGAGACACATACCCTTTTTCCTAAATTCCCGTTTTTCCTACTCTTGCATTCAGACATCATTTATTTCAAAAATGATGGATGGATTTCAATGATAATGATATCAAATTAAAGCTGACATCTTAAGCTTTCGAATGACATATCATTTTAATAATTTCCATTCATGATTTTAGTTGTATCAATGTATGTGTGCGCCGACAAGGCTTGAGTCGATTTGGTTGCTCGCGAGTGTATTAGTATAACATGATACATTCTAGATAGATAGATAGTAGATACTGTAATTCCTAACCTTATTGGTGTTACGATGTGTTATTTTCTTAAGAATATAATCATTTTCTTGTTTGTTTGTCTGAAAATCATTATGGAGAGTATACATTTTTGAGACCAGATAGAGAATAGGTCAACAGGTCAATTACAATTTTAACTTCATCTACATTACAGGAAACTGCCTCATTCTTACATCAATGTAATTTTATAAATTACCGTACTCGTATTACAAAACCCAACACTTCCTTTCAACTGTAATCCAAATGTGAATGTTCACACAGCGAATTATTTTCGTGCACATCTCGATCGCTTCAATTGACCCGATTTCGAAGGCAAGGCGACAGCGCCTGCGCATCCGATCACCTCAGTCCTTGGCACAGAACGAATACTTCCATGGATCACAACACAGGCCCTATTGTTGTTCCATAGACAATGTTGACCTACAACGAACATCTTTATGATGCGTAAGAGTGGATTTGTGGAGGGCATTCGATAGAATGGCTCGGAATGCTAATATCAAATTTGCATTGTGTGAGATGGGAATACTTGGGTCGTTGGTGGTATCCAAGCGAGTAAACTTGTAAAATAATGGGAGCCAATAAAAAATATAACATGGGTTTGTATCATTGACTTGTAAGTCTCTCACACAATACTTAACTTGAATTTAAAATCTAAGAAGGTAACGTGTAGGCAGACTAAGTAGGTAATGAATGAGGACTAAGTAAGTATGTATTTGATATGTGTTGGTAGTTATATTTTAGAAAATACAAATATGAAATCATATTTAGCTCTCAGCTTCGGCACTGCTACATAGTCAAATTAAGAATAACGAAATGCTAGCTAACTAATAAATTCTGAAGCTGATTAACTTGTCTCAATATTAATAGAAGATGTAATAGATCATTCTGTTAACTTACACTTGCTAAAATAATAATTTATCAACAACTATTATTAGATCATACTTTCTCTTCCTAAATATCTAAAATGGCTTATAGACATGCCATAAAATCTGCTTAAAGATAATACATTCATTACTCAGTGGCCCTGAGGCGATTTGTTTTATAACTCGCTTCGGCTAGTTATGTCGAAGAAAGCCATTGTTTACAGCCAATCTATTATAAGTAGTCAGTTTTGTTGCAGTAAAATTTCTAACAGACTTTCCATCGTCACCTTTTTATTGTCGTCAAAAAACAGCATATTCAATTCTATACGATAACATTGAGGCTAGTAGTCTGGTCAATTTAGACATCCGAGATTACATTATTTCCACCCTGCTGAAAATTGGTCGGATTGTTCAAAACACCGTTATAAATGTTATGTAAAAAGTCCCCATCGATCCGACACCTGGAAAAAAAGTTACTCGGGGTCAAAGGTCACAAAAACGAGATTTTCGCGATTTTCAGCAAAACGATAAGTTTTATCATAAAATTTGCCAAAGTCAAAATTGTAGATCAGATAATAATCTATAAATGTCTTAACACTTTTATATCTAAGAGCCACCGTTTTGGAGGTATATCGATTCAAAAATTTGAATCCTACCAATGTTCAGCTGGGTGGGAATTAATGTAACCTTACCCCTATTTTTTTGAGGAGTTAGATGAATGTTATTTGTAATTACATTTTTGATTCTCTCGTTGGTCTAGTGGTCGCAAGCGCGACCATCATGCATAAACAATGACTGACTGACATGACTGGGTTCAACTCCCAGGCCAGCCGTAGTGATATTTATTAGGTTTTTGGATTTGTGCCCGGTTACATGGAACCTAAACATAATTGGCGAGATGTAGCTGTACTATTAGGCACACCTTTGCTTAATCCTTCTTAGATTACAGACGTGATGAAGTTATGTATTTGAAATTACTTCCGATTACACCCACTAAGTTCGAAGGTGACTCCTACGGTACAATGGTTGGATTAGTCACTAATAGTTCGTAATAGGATGGGTTACAGCACCCACTGTAGCTACACCTACCTACGTAAATCATCTGCAGATCAAGGTGGTTCATCGCCTCGAAGATGAAGGAACTTATATTCAGCTTTAAACGGTCAAACGTTGTAAGGTAGATGAGGAAGTTTTAAAGAAAATTTCACAGCTGATGTAAATACGTCTGCTGATATAATTACTATGTTCTTAGTTCAAGACAAAACATTGCAAATAAAACTCATTCGTTCAATATAATTACGAAGGTACCAGCCATTGTATTCAACTTCCCTAAGAAATTCTCAGTAGCATAAAATTCAACATCATCCTTGTTCAAAGATTTTGCATCTAAATCTACGCATATTTTTGCAACAGACACTATGAAAGGGTCTCCGTTGTATTCAGTCGTTTCTATGGAACGTGAATAAGACAAGCCACAAACAAGGAGTTTACACAAGAATCGAGACTAGCTATTGATATTACCATTCATGGTGAATCGTTTACTTTCCATACATATGTACTAACATGAGATATAGAGTTCATTGATTGAGATGTTGATTTTGCGTCATATTTTTGAAATAATAGGTTTCACAACTTCTTAAGGTTTAGAAAGTTTTCTGGTTCTAACTTTGCCAACATCAAATGATTTATAGAAACAGTAAGGTTTTCTCATTTCGTTTCGCTCTATTAAGTGACTTGTGTTGCAAACAGGTCTTAATATTCAATTTTCATAATATTCCTTTCCAATGATAAATCATCACAAACATTGCTAATCTTCCTTTTATCTGTCTTCATCTTTCTACTTTTTCGACACAATATGTCCATCTCCAAGAATGTATTGCATCATTTACGTTCACTTCAAAATCAAAACTTTTAAAATTCCGCTGTTTACAAGGTGATATTATTATTCAATTAACAAAAATTACTTAATCAGTCCCTGTTTTATAAATAATTACGTTAGTGATTGATCAATCGTCATTGTTGATAATTTTAATATTAAACAAAGATAATCCCATGATTCGAGTAACTCAGTGAGTGGAAGTGACCTTTCGTCTGTGTAAACAAAGTTATTAACAGTTACAGCTTTAGCATTGTTTGTGTTGCATTGTAAAATGTTAATTAATAGTTAAACTCAAATTAAATGCCAAGGATTGGGAGACATCGTTTCGGATACATGACCATTTACTTCTTGCTTCTTGCATGTTTTTTTTTGTGTTGATATTTTTGTCACCGCCGTGGAATATTTTTATTAAGATGCTTGTGTATTACTTACCCTTAATGGTTTTATCTTTAAGATCCCTTGAAATGCAGGATACATAATAGGTTTTTCAAATGAAACAACATAAAAGTCATTACAGTACCTAGGTCACGAGCCAAAATTCAAAATAGAAAGTACCATCTCCCTTAGGCAAAATAACTTATGGATCAAAACCAGCGATATATCAGCGACTGATTGAATGTAAACTATGTATAAGTAGGTAAATCCGGTACCCACCAATCAGCTTTTACTTTCAATAAGACTGCGCCTGCGTTGCTTCCGCGAACGAAAGTGCTGTAACTGCCACGGATTTTTTATCGATATCGACAACATGTTTTAACTCTTCGTTATTCATGAAAAACTCCATGACTAACTCAATTTAACAACGAATGTGGAGCAAAACATGATGTTTTTTGTGTAGTAATTTTATTTCCCTTTGAAATTAACTTAAAAAACGATCCAATATAAACTGCCCAGTTTTTTGCTCGTCTAGTCAGTAAATCAAAGATGTTCATAAACTTAGATTGTAATCAAAACCATATTTGAGTTACATATAATAATACGTTATAGGCTAAAACTAATATTTTATAGTCAATGCGATAAGATAACTATGGTTTTTACCCACAAAAACTGACTCCATCTATAGCGTCAAAAACCTTTTCTATAAATAATTGATCACGATATTTTTTTGCATTAAATCCAATTCAGTTCCGCGTTTAAAAAAGCGTAGTTACTATGTATTTTGCGTAGACTATGACCTAACGCGTTGAAGTATATATAAAATACCTAAAAACATATGTTCGCAAAATATTTTCACGAATATTTCAAACTTATTTCAGAATCACAAATGTAATAGAAAACGCATTGGAAAACAAGCAAGTTTGGTCTACTGTTTTTCTGCAGAAGCTCACGACAAACTACTTCATAAGCATGTGAACGTTGGGGCGATCCAGCTTCTCGATCACACAGACATAGTGAGAAGACCATAAAGAACGAAACCGTTCGAGTTAGTGAATAGTGTAATGTAGCATAAGTGTTACCAAAAAAAAACACAATAAAAAGTGTATTCTCCTTAATAGAGACAATAAAAAAAGTGCCAATGGACACATTCTTAGTACGTAAAGACAATATTTTGCAACAGTTTACGTTATAATTAAATTACTTATTAGTCTATATACAAGGCCAGATTGTAATAAGATTAGGGTCCGTCATTTTGATGAAGAGTAGGATAAAAGAAAAAAAAATATAATTATTTATATTTTTTCTGAGAAACCTATCAAGAATCATCAAAGTGTGAATTAATAGAATCCTTCAAATTGATGACTGAACACAATAACAATAATAACCTACTAATCGCAATAAAAATAATTGATAATAAATCGTCAAAATTCTTTTATGTTTCTATACGAGTTCATAAAACACCGATAACATAATAGTCGCAAACTGCACAGTCGCATCACTACGCGCAGTTTATCATCGGACATGCTGATCAATGACAGCAAAACTTTCTTCTTCAAACACTTGACTTGCGTACGACGTATTATATGAAATAACCTCTACAGTATAATTTCACTTTTTTCCTATTTAATCAGTGTGATAACAGGTTTAACGAGGAAATCAATTAAGTTTTTGACCAAGGTGTATGCACTGGCGTGATCTTTACCCTCACACACGTTGTTTCACGTGGAATTATAATTTCACACGTCCTTTCCATGTGCCATGCAAAGCATCAGCAAAAAACGATATTTTAAATCATGCGACCATATCATAAAAATGAAACCTGCTTGTTTTAATCGTAGTTGCTCTAAAAAAATCCAAAAGGTCAGACTTAGGAATCAATGATAAGTCTTGTTTTTATTTTGTCTTACACGTCCGAACTAAAAATCGGAACATTAATGATACAGATTTTCCTGCTTTGTGGTCATCAATTTTTTTTTGTAATTTTAAGTTTCTACCTAACCCAGTTCATCAACAAGATCACTGTCCACTGTTACACAGTGAACACCTACTTAGTAGATGAATTTTTAGTCACTTATCACTCCAATATCAATTCCACTAGAAAGCTACTCAACCGGAACATCTTATTCATTTTTCACTTACTTGGAATTAACAATGGGTTTCCTCCAGATGCCAGTGCATAGTGAACCTCAGTTCCGTCGCCACACCTTAGGCCATGAACTTGCTAGGCATGGTCATTTGGTCACTTTCCCGTAGCCATTGTTCTTGGCGAAAATCTATTTGTTACTATGAAGGCTTTTCCTGTTACTGTCCCTAAATTGATTCGTTTTGTTTACCTGTTTTTGTTAATGTATTTTTTGTATTTTCTCTTCTGCTTATATTAATGGCCTTTTAAAAAATTGTATCTTTTAAAATCTCTTGTTATTTACTTGCTATAATGACAAGTACATCCATTGACCCCAGATACGAAGTACTCTATCTGAATCACTTAACACAAAAACTACATTAAGCGATGCCAATTTTTCACACCCTCCGAATTTGTCACGGCTTCACGAAATTATACCTTTGCTGGTCCTTCATCATCATTATCAGCGTTTATTTGTTTACGAATTATTGTGTGAATCAATATTATATTTAATGTTGTGTCTTTTGAGCTTCATTGTCGTCATCTCTTGTTTTTTTGTTTGCTTGTAACTGAGACCTCTTGAATTACTTTTGCATTATCGTTCTTTACAGCGTTAATTTCTATACCATATGTTTTGGTAGCTGTAGAGTGTTTTAGTGTCTTAATGACTGTATTACGTTACTCCGAAGTTCGAAATACCGACGTACGGTATACAGAAAGTTTGTGAGTCCGAATTACGTGAGTCAGAATGTACGCTATGATGAAGTACGGTATTCAGAATGTTCGTTACTCCTATGTACGTTACTCCGAAAGTTTGATACTAAGAAGTTATATCTTATGTTTGAAATCAATTTTGATAGTCCCAGCACTGTTATTTTAACCCAATGCCACTACAACACCCTACAGTATAAATCAACAATAAATAATACCTACGAATTATGAAATCAACGACAGAGCTATGCGTGCCTCATTATTGACCATATCAACTTGTGTTCTCTAATCAAAGTACTCTATAATTAACATGGCATTCCAAACCTAACGTCAAGAAACTCGTGACTGACCATAATGACGAAATAATACATAATTGAATTAGATAACGGAACAGTATCAGTTGGTGCAAGATAGCATTTCATTAAAACAATTGACATGGCCTTGGTTAAAGTCACGAATGTCCTTAGTGTAAAAAACTTGTGTGTGGGTGTTTTAAGTACGGCCGAGAGATTTAATGTGAATTTTGTGTTATCTTTGTAATCTGCTATGTTTTTAGAATAAAAAAGTCGGTTAAAAACAGTTTTGTTAAGATAGATGGATTTTGTGAAGAATTATAGGATAGAAGAAGGAGTGAATAATATTTTGAGGATACCCTCCTCTAAATATTATTTACTTCTTCTTCAATCATGGTAGAATGTAAGAAACAACGAATAACATGGAACAAAGGCAGGGAGATAATGATGATGAAGATAGGTAAGCAAGCATTAAAGAGCTACTTGAAGATCCCCAATTCACGATAAATCCTAATCCTAACTAATATTATAAATGTGAAAGTAACTCTATCTGTCTGTCTGTCTGTCGCGGTTTAACGCCAAAACTAATGAACCGATTTAAATGAAATTTGGTGCACAGCTAGTCTAAAGCCTGAGAAAGGACATAGGCTACTTTTTAATGCGAAAAAAGGGTTTTAAGGGGTTGAAAGGGGAGGATGAAAAGATTACTTTCGGTCGCGAAAACCGACATCCACGCGGCCAAAGCCGCGGGCATCAGCTAGTCTTAGATAAAGGGAAGATATGATTGCAAGTCGAGGTAGAACACATTTAAAAAAAGTTCGGATGGCGACGAATTCTAAATAAATTATACCCAAAACTAATTTATATGTATTTTAGCCAGTATTCATTTGACAATTACTTCTACATAGCTTTATTACCGAGAACTTAGAGATGAAAATAATCCAGCTAAATCATAAACGACTTCTATCCCAGATAACCCACCATGGTTACATCTGCAACAAACACTTAACACAAAACATCAAATCATAACTGAGGGCGGCATCAGCAACGGCACGCATGCGCGAGAAATGACACAGTAGCCGGTGACGGGGCACGCGCCTGCGCACGCCAAGGTCGCCGCTCACCGCTCAACTCCTGCGCAGACTGGCTGAGTGGTTCGACGACCGATCTGTTCAATATTGTGGTTCAATTAATTTAACGTTTTTTAAGAGCAGTAAATCATCGTTTTGAAAAGGATAAAAAAGACTAGACCATAATAATATTGCTCTAAACAATATGATTATGTGCTAAATTTCGAAGAATATAAATAAGTAACGGACATCACGCGCAGTTCCCGTTCCCATGGGAATACAGGGATAAAAAGTAGCCTATGTCACCCGGGGATAATGTAGCTTCCCAATGGTAAAAGAATTTATCAAATCGGTCCAGTAGTTTCGGAGCCTATTCGTTACAAACAAACAAACAAATCTTTCCTCTATATAATATTAGTGTAGATGAAGACCTATTTGGCAAAGGGTTATTGGGTTTTTCCATTGGGAATTTCTCAGTCGGAACCACGGAGTCTGGATTTGTGTCCAGTTGGTGGCATTAGGCTAGCCCCTATATCATAACTGTGTAAAATGTGGTACCACTATTAGTTATAGTCAGTAGCACCAATAGTATACTCTTGTAAAAGTTCTAACGCGATTTTCTCGTAAAATAATATGGATGTTTACTAACTTTAAAAAATGTGATTCTAGTCCGTCTGTTAGATTATCGAAAAATATTGGATACGTATTTTTTGTTTTGTCAAATCAATAAAAATTGACGAAGATAAAACGCGTCAAAGATTTGAGCCACCAAACCCCGCTGGTGACGTCACTGACCGCTAAGAAATGTCATACTAATGTCTTAGAGTATGACGTCACACGAGTTTTCAAAGCACATTGTTTGTTTACGTGATAAAATAAAAAATAAGTGCCCAATCGTTTTGGAAATCTATCTGACGGACTAATTAGATTTTTTTTGTTAACTACCAACCCCCTATTTGCAACTTTGAAATATGCCTTACTTTTTGCTAATATGGGTTTCAAAATATTAGTTTCGTTACGTAACATGAGAATAAAATCAATACAGTAGATCGAAATTGCTTGTAAACGTTGACAAGTGTGTTTTGTGTTATTTATAAAGATATAAGTGAGCGATATGACGATATATACTTTCAAGTATTCAAACCAAGAATCTTAAACTATTCATGTTTATTTACCAAACATTCTTAAAGAATTTGTTATAATATAAGACAACCATGTGAAAGTAAAATAATGGCTTTCCCAAAACCAAAGTTCGTCCAAAAATACTACGACACGTTTTGGTTGAATCTTTAAAACAGAAAGGCATTGTACTTTAACCTCAAAAATTCAATACAACAAGGCACACACCTCAAAATAAAATTTCGCTATAAAAATAATTTGAATATAAAATGTAGCAGACACATTGGTTGAATACATAAACAGGTACATAAAGTTCAGAATTGTCCTGTATGCCTTTAAATGGTTTTCAAAAGAATTCCACCGAAAAGGTTATTTTTACATTCAATGTATGGCGAAACACTCAATTTCGTGATAACGTCAATTCGCTTAAACTTATTGGGATATAGTTTTATTAAATCTCTTTCTTTCCTTAAAGACCTGGGTGCTTACTCTGGAATATAATTCCGATAGATCGACATTGGTCAAACGTCAGTTGGTTGAGTTAAACGTTTGGGAATGCCTAGACTCAGTGAGTCTAGCCAATCCCTGACGTTTGACTGACAATTCCAATGTCGATCTATCGAAATTATAATCGTGAGTAAGCACCCTGTTAACAATGTAAAGAATATTAAAACTGCCAATGACAGCCGGGGCTTACGGCACGTGCTTTCCAAAGCATGGAGGAAACTCGGCATGTAATGAGTGGTCACCCATCCATAGATCAACCTAGGCAAGTGTGGCTTAACCTGAAGATTGATCTGCGCGGCTCAGTTATTATCTAACCACGAGCTTCCACAAATATCAAAGATAATAATTAAAATGAACCTAGTAACAAATTAGTAGGTAATATCACTGACAAAGTCACTTGACCCACATCTATTTTCTCAAACACGCCACACAACAAAGGTCAGATGAAAATATACGTTTATTGAAAAATAATATGGTGTTGTATCACGTACAGGCGTGCCATGTCATTGTGTTCAAGCGAATTATCACCTTCAATCATAACGTCGGCAACGTCTAAGTATGTCAGTATCGGTATAAAGAATAGTAAAATAAAAAATGCTGGTTATAATAAATTATAATATATTTTCTGGAGGATAAAAAAGGCTATTGTTGCAAATAAATAGCATTACCTGCAAACACTCTACGCAAAAAAAGTAAAACAGCCTACTTGAAAAAATATACCATACAATGGCAATTTTTTTCTGGCTTCAATGTTTAGCGTGAAATGATAACGATTTTCTTCGTTTTCATGTCATAGTCTTTATGATCCAAATCGGAAAACTGTAGTCAAATTACTTCACACGCCTATTACCGGTTTACACAAAGAAATTCCTAAACACATACCAAATCATACCGTACCATTTCTATAAACTTAAAAACCATAAAGCGTCTATCTTTCACTTTCCACGTCAAATAATAGAATATAAATTCTTAATGCGAAACTAACGTACCTACGTGATTTCTTTACCATCGTTCAAACCACCATCAAAGTTAATCGGTTCAAACATTGAATAGAAATCAACATATACACATTACCCAAAGAATCAAATAGAAATTCCCGATCAGTAAACAATGCCAGACCTTGGTAAAGAACTTGAATACCAATGTGGATATTCTCAGGGCAATGCCAAGGAACGGTTTTGAGAAAACGATATTCCGATAGTACGTTGACGAAATACAAATGAAGGACAAATTCCTATGTCGTCATTATTCAATACGACACATGAGAACCGAACATCGAACTAGATTTCGTGAATGTAAAACAATAATTAGGAAACTACTATTAAAATAATACTATACAAGGAACAATTGCTATCAAAAATAGAATAAAATTATCAGCTGAAACTAAATACCGTCATGAATTCGTTCCATTATCCTCAATATTCAAAGAATAAAACATAAACTCAAAGTATGTCAGACAATAAAACAACTTTTAAGAACAGTAGCACTAGAAGCACTGATAAAAATGCAATTCTAGGAAACCCACCCACTGTAAAAACCAATATTATGAATGATGATATAGAAACATGTAAATTATGCTTGCGGTTGCCAATGCCTATAAACAATGCAATGTTATTTATTAAAATTGCTTTTTTCACATTCAACGTTATTCTAAATTCGCTTGGCAAAGTTCCAGCTATGCAAAAATCATCGCATCAAAAAATATAGACCGTGTGCGCTGCATACAAATCACTTTATTTTGTACTAACAACTTTTGTTGCGGCTTTTAAATTATGTATCCATCTTTACTATGTACGTAAATGCTATTTTGAGATTTTGAACACGTCTATGGAAATCACTGTCATCATTTCCCTCAAAATCTTCAATTTTGCTCATGCCTCTAAAAGTTTCGTATCTTTCTTTCCAGAATCGGTCTTTGCGGATTCGACAACCCACACAGAGATCAGAAATCAGAAGAAGTAAGAAGACACATAGGACAAGTAAGTTTAGCATACCTATATATTTTAAAATACTCTTGTGGCCCAGACGGAGCACATACTATACATATAAGGCATAATGTGTACTTAAGTTCAAGTCGGATAACTATCTAAGATCTGAGATAGGTCAATGTAAAACTAAAATACTAATGATGTAGGCACGCCTGACACTGATATACCATCAACTGATGAGCGTTGACACCTACACTAAAAACAGTGATGAGTTCACGACCAAACAGGCAAATGCAGAAACGACTACGAAATGAGCTGAACGAATTAATCGTTTTTATCAAACGTTCAAATTGATAATAATGATGATTGGATTATGAGACATGTAATATGAGAAAAAGAATTTGGGTTTAATGTTTATAGCAAGCACATTTTCTAGTCTTCAGACACGATAAAAACTTCTTTTCAAGTATCTTCATTGATAGCGCCACCTGCCACAAACAATGAACACATCAATTTAAGTCACTCAATCAAAATTCTTGCCACCCACCGCGACGATGATGTTCATTACTAATCAGGATACAAAATTAATCTTCAAAATAAAAACCATTACACTACATAGTCAAAATAATAGAAGAAACTACTGTCAATCAAGCAATCATGTTAACAGTAAAACAAAAAACTTGATAGACGATCAACAAAGTACTGGAAACAGACACAATAGTCGTTCGCAAGGAAGTGATGTAGAAGAACATTTTAATATCGAAGCCAACAAGTATGTTCATATAGCTATGGAAAATAAATATCATGACCCGAACAATAGGATCCTAAATCCTGATAGACAAATGAGATGCGGCATCGAGCTGTCAAAGGGAAGGTCAGATGCGGATAGTCAAAAATCGTAACGTATGTGATGTTGTTTACTTTGGGCTCTTTCTTATCCAAAGTACCTAAACATAAAACGATCTTGATTAATAGATTTCTCAATTTTACTTTGAGTAACGTGGTATCTGGTAATTTGTTACTCGAACAACCTAATTCTATAATCCATTACGACCGAATCGACCTAGAAGTAATTCAAATCGTATTTGCTCAAATAAATTCAATTTTATCGATCACCTTGGGAGCAAATTTGAACTCAATATAATCACCATGATTATTGTTGCCTCGATTGATTACATAGAACATACAATATGATCGTACATATGCTTGAGTAAGGCCGGGAGCTTAATGAGAAAAATGCTCAGCAGCTTTTATTAGCCGTATCTAACTTAATGTTCTTGAAACAAATAATTTACTGTGAGGTCAGACTGATCTGTCTATATCCGGCCTAATATTTGAAATAGAGAAGATTGATTCGATACGGTGTGTCTTAATTTTGAAACAGACCATTTGTTCTGAGACGAATTATTATGTGTTGTGGGAGGTTTAACCTGTCACTGCTTATGCAAACATTTGATCTTTAACCTCAGTAATTGTTGGAGCACAATATGTTAACACCACACAAGAATGAAGATGGTAATGAAAGTAAATAGTACCAGCAATTTTTTACTTAACGATTGAAGGGTTTTTGTGTCAATTTTGAAGATAGAGCCCCTTCCTTCCGCGGCCGAGTCAATGATTGAAAAAAAATGAGCAGAACATACAGATAAAGTAAAACTCAACTACACTGCAACCTCTTTCTGATACCTCTTCACAAAAATCAGTAACGATATACAAAACCCACTGGACTTAAGTACGAATTATCCACGGCTCACTGGTCTTAAGGAATTTGGTTCTACCGCGCGACAATTATATGCGTTTCGTCAAACCACATGCAACTTCCCTCTACCGGTTGTGCGGTAATGAAATGTTAATGTATTTCTTCATTGTTTATGTGGATAGAGGAAATGTGTTGGGTTATAAGGAAATGGGAGCGATTCTGTACAGATGCTAGCTCATCAAGTTACTAAAACTGTCAAATTTATTTAATAGATCTTCAACTTTATCGCTGAAGCATTAGCTTTAAGGTTGATTGGGAATTTGATAATTACTGGCTTGATGTGCTGGCGTAGATAGTAAGCTTAAGTCTCAAGATGAAAGATGTAAAGAGTTCTCTATCAATGATAGATTTAAGCTTTAAAATTCACAAAGGCGATGACATGTGTTACTTTATTAATTTCTAAGACTGCCAAATGAACAAAAACTTTATAGATAAGTATTGTGGCCATCTATAAAGATTTTGTTAATTGTATTTTTGTAATCAAGCTTAAAATTAGTTTCGTTTAAAGCAACTAAAAAAGTGAGCTACCTTTTTGCAACAAATCATTTCTGACATCTTTATTTCTGTCATAAAACGACAAAATCTAATCAATTTAGGATGACGTGTTCATAAGAATCGTGATGCAGCATCCTGTAATAATAAAAAGAACCTAGATATAAACAAGGAAGTAGTACTTAACAAAACATATGCACAAAATTCCTTAAAAAATAACAAACAGAGTAAAAACATATTAAACGAAACGTACTAAACAAGGAAGCTTCAGTTTACTCATTACGTATTCCACTAGATTCGTATCAGTACTTACAAACATAACGCTAGTTCGTGTATTAAATATTCGCTTTCTGTATCTCTCCAAATGACAAGGTTGTCTAAAGGTTACCTGTCGTGGGTCTAATTTTTTTATGAAGACATTAAATTATTTGTGAGTGTTTTTCGGAATCTCTGTCAATAAAATTCGTAATGCTTTGCCATCTTGTAATTTTAATGTTGCTGGTATGTAAATTGTTTCCGCTGGTATTTCAGAAACACTGATTCTCGTTTTTATTAATCGAGTTATTTTTGCTATTTCAATTATTGTTTGTATCAGACATCTAGGTCAAATAATCCATGATTATTATAACACGATTCATTTGTAAAAGACAAATACCTAAACTTGCTACCACTCTGGAAGCCAGCAATAGAGTCTTAACAGCTACCATTATGCATGTAATCAAATTGTATTCAACACTAATATACATCATTAGACATGCATAAAGTAAAGAAAATATCCCATCAATCGTCCACTCATCATTATCCAAAACCACCACAAAAAGTGACTATTGTAATAAATCAATAACAAAAAAAGGTTCTCACACGTTTAAACTCTAATTGATTTTGATATATTTTTTACTTCCCAACATGACCCATCTTCCGCATTTTGATTAATACCAAACATTTATAACAATAGTTTGACATGCACTTATGTATGTACCAAAGCCACAGAAAAGTATAGAAGGCCCGTTTCATACAACGAACGAAAATGCGCGCACACATAGAAACACGCTTCACATACAGCGAGTGCAAGCGCACTCGCGATTGGCATTTATTTGAGATCACCGTATGTCATGTGTCTGTGTGTGTGTATGTACAGTCAGCAGCACCAATATGTATACACTCAGCAATGTAAAGAAGCAAGTTTTGCCTACTGTATTGATTTCATTTTCATGTTTATAACGAAACTATTATTTTGGAACCCATGTTATCATAAAGTAGGTCATATCTTAAAACTGTAGTCCTTAGTTCGCGCGATATTCGCGTTTGAACTTTGCCACATGTAAACATATTATTGCTCATGACTGTCCCACCTATTTCGCCTCCTTGTATGGAGTTTCTGTACTACTACGGTTCAGCAAAGGTTATGATGTCATAGGTCATATTGGTACCTATTCTATTGTTGAACACCTTTGTCATGTCATAAATCATAATGTGATGAATGGTGGAAGTAAAAACTATGGCAAAGGCAATGACCTTGCTGATGACAGATAAGGGCAGGAACGGTTATGTCATAATGTAACGGACGAAGACAGCTTTTGTTTTAAAGGTGACTGTCCTTTTCATGGGTTTGTTGATTTGTATGGAGATGAAATGACTGGCAGTAATAAATCTGCACATTATCAATTTATTCGTTGTCTTTGCATTGCAAAACCTAACCGGATAGTCTAGTCTAGATTGCACAGAGAATTTCTCATCACTTACGTATAGTTTTCGTAAGACATGATTACTTTAGGTAGTAATTAATCTATCAACATCAATTCTTCAATAGTTAATTCACTTACCAAGTGTAGCGATAACAAGCTTACATAAAACCAACGGCCTTTACTTGTAAATATCTCGCATTCCACCAAAATTGATAGTATTAAGATATCTCTAGCCAGTGCCAATAGAGCCTTGGTCTATTTCACATTCACTTTTCATTCATGATCTGCATTTGTCAGTGCTCAATTTCGAAGCATCCGGCCGATATGATCTTTATACGAGTATGCTAGTCACAGACATATCCTTGTGTTAAGGTCGCGACTGCAGCAAAAGTCATATCTGGCATGCTGCCATGCTATGAATGTTAGGATTTAATCTACAAATGACATAACACCTGCACCTGCATGGTCGAAGTTCATTTGCACTAACATAATATTTAATTAAAGTGAAGATGGAGCTGATATAGGCATGTAGTTAGATTGTAGATGACACGACTTAAACAGATGACGATGTTTTCGTAATCTCGGAGGTCGGGATTGGCGAGAGTCAGTATGAAATTGAAAGTAAAGTCTGTAGGAAAATATTACAAGTTCCATGATGTCTATCATTGTACGCATAACATGCATTTGTAAAGAACTATACACAAACCACAAAAGTAATCCTAGTGATTATATTTAACTACCAAACTAAACCTTGATATCAATCTATTAAAAACACATAATATTGCATATTGCTCCATGAAATTTACCTATGGTACTTTTGATGTAATATGGTTTTGCAATATCAAACACAGTTAAAACTGCAGAAGTGGATAAAATGTCCGCAACTTACAAAACTTAGAAATATGTATGAACTACTTATAATAGAACTATCATAACTTTCCAAATGCGTTCTTTAGAACTACATCATCATCAGAAATCCTAGCTCCTAAAGTCTAATTTACTCGGTACAAAAAAAAAAACTAAAATCTTTTATCCTTTGTCAACAGGGTGTCAAAATCAAAATGGACGACGCCGGTAACATACTCATCAGACGCTACTCCAAGAGTAATGTATTTGTGAAGAGTACGGCGGCCACTAGCAGTGAAGAGACGGCTATTGGGCAGGACATAGTCAAGCTTCCTGGGTACGCGCTAGATCAGGAGAAGATTTTTAAGGTAATAAAAAATTATGAGGTTGAAGTTATAAGTAAAAAATAAGTCTGACAGACTCCTTCCCTTACCCCCAAGCGGAGGATTTCTAAAAAGAAAAGAAAAGGTATTTTTAAACTTACAGCTGGTGCAGTAGATTAAGCTATAAGTAAAAGTAGTAGATTAAGTTATTGTCAAAGGAGAAGCTCATGTAGAAATGTTGTTGTGTTGACATTTGATAATGATGACCAGTTTACGAAAGGACTCCGCAAATTGTAAATAGGAAGGATTTTGCTGGTAATAAACTATACGGATCCAAAACTGTAGGAAAATTAAGAAGGAATTTAAGTTTGCCGATGACGACCATGACACAACGTAACTTTAACTCACATACGCATTTTTTTTCGTAATTAATCGTGAGAATGGAAAATAAAAGTAAATCAATACTTAATCACTATTAAAGTACTCAAATATGCTATTAACACATTAAGAAAAAACAAAAACAAATATATAAATCGCTACACTTATTGTATTTAAACAAAGCCATTTATCAAAGAATGTAAAGAACTTTATAGGCGTAATTATTTTAAGTGTTACAAATAACGCGGTTTACAAAAACGTTAACTTCAATGTCAAATTAAAAATTTAAACAATTTTGTTAAAAAATGATAACAGATTACAATGCTTCCTTTAAACATTGTTCAATTCAATTAACTCATTCTCAAAGTATATTTAGCTAAATAAAAAAGGCACACTAAATCTCAACGTAGTTCTATTTATACAAACAAACACAATTTCCGATTACCATAGCACCTACCTTTTGACCAAGTTAAAACCTTGTACTATTACTTTTTACTTTTTTTAATGCAGAATAAAATAACATCATTAGTAGGTCTTGGTTTGATAAACTTACAACCGCAATTTGTTCCAAGTCCACTAGACATAGGTGCATCTAATTACACGTTGCTTATCCTTCCTCTTGCACCAACAAACCAGCTACGAGTAAGTTATTTACAAAATTATCGTCCAACGAGATTAAATCAGAATTCTAGTCTTTACTGCTATCGAAATACGAATTTTAAAGTCTAATTTATGGACAAGCAAGGTAAACTGGTTCGCTGTGAACATACCAAACGTAGTTATTTCCGTCAAGATGAATGCGTTTATGAAATAAGATGTCGTAACATTTGCCTATTAATTTCATGGTTGCCCACATAATGATCCAAATTGCTTGGAAGACGATCATCGGTCCGGTCTTCACTAGAAACAACTTGTTTGGTAACTCAAACATTGTTTTTTTCTTTCTATATTTTTTTTGTAAGTTCTATCTACCGATTAAAAAATTTCACTCATGTCTTTTCGAACGTGGTCACTCACAATAGGCAGCTATTGTTCGTCTATTACTTCATCTTTTACTGCTTCTGGCTTCATAATTTCCTTGTGTTCATCGTTATTAAAGACAATAATCATCGTAGAAAAAAAATTAAGAGCGGCAAGGCATTACTCTAATGCGCGTTGCGTTAGTGCATCATTTGTGGTGCATCACGACTGCACAGATTGTGTCCGAGCACGATTCTCTTTGACCATGACATTGCCACGTAATTTCATTTTATCAAATTTTTCATGTTTCGAAATATTTTGTACTTTGAAGACGAGTTATTTTTAAAATACCAAACCAGTGTGAATCTAGTTATTTCGAAAGCGTGAGCATGCGGTCACTTGATTCGTAATTTTTTCATGAAACACACTTATCCGATTATTTCATTTTGTATTTGTAAGACGTTATGCCAGTGGAATTATATATTGTTTGCAACGAGAATACCATTCAACCCGTATAGACCATGACATTTGTAAATACGGTACTAATGACAAAACGAACGCAAATGTGAATATAATAACTAACTCCGATCAAAAATTAGCAGGCTCAACTGTTATACATGTACTTTCGTCGTAACTGCCACAGGTACAAGAAGTGGTACAAGACAATGGAAAATTCACTTCCTAGCATCCAAAAGATTCATTACCAATTCATACACCATTACCGACAAGGTTTTACGTAAGTCTGCAGCAAAACAATGAGAGAAGATAGCACCATTAAGCAAGGCAGGGAATGGTCATTGCCTCATATATTTGTTTGGATGTTATTCTATTTCCTTGGGAGTAACGAAAGCGAATTCGCAGAAAGTAGTTCATTGTCCGTGCTCAGCACCGCCGAAACAATGTGATGCTTCAATTAATAGCTATCGTGAGAAATATTACACCTTTAACTATTATTATTAGCAACTATTTACTACACGCTTTGTAACTGTTATATATTCTTAATCTTTGTAAAATATAGGTCACTTTATTTCTTCTTTAAAATTCCAAGCAGACTATGGGTCCGAATTATTACTTACTCACATTAACATAAGGCGTATTAGATATTATCCATGCCAATTATTCGGAGCATTTAAAAAAAATGCCTTGTTAGGTCACTCTTTGACTTATTGCACTGTTGCACTGCAATGTACGTCTTCATTAAAAGGCTCCAATTTCCTCGAAACAATACCGGCGAGTGTTGTAACTGTATGATCTCTGGGATTTTTTTCTGTGCGATCCGGCTCGTTTCCCACACCGAATTCCCTTGTGACTAAATTAATTTAAAACAATACTATCTGTAGTGTCAACTACAGTTTTTAAATAGATCTAAACTATGTACTTCCAATGTACAATAATCTTGCAAATGTTGTGACATTTTTTCTCAACCACTTCGCTCTTGACTACTTCTATTGCAATTGTATTAGTTATTAAATTACCTTTCTGAGATTCTATTGATGTTATTAACTTCGCAATGTTGTACAACGTGTTAATAAATAACTTCTTCATGTTTATCAAGCCTTTGCGTGAGAATAGAATCAAACCATTTGTCTTAACAAAACATTTACATCAAACCTTCCACTTCAATTTCGTTTTTGCGTCAAACAATTCAACTCTTCCCAGAATGTTCTCAATCAACTAGATGAGCTTGTGTCGCAACAATGGAATGTTTCAATTTTAATTAGAATTCTTAAAAAACATCAATTTGACTTTTGGTACCTTGTATGACGTTTTTTTGAGTCGCCGACCGATGATTTACGAATTACGTCGGCGAAGTTTTTAAAGATACCATCTATATAGTCTACTGGTCCGGACTGATGGACGGACTCGACAACTGCTTGCACTGGTTATGTAACAACTTTATAAGCCTCATTCAATTTCGTCGATGCATCTGACTCGGCGTTTTTGTTTGTCTCTCAGAGTTCCTCAGACGAATCCGAAACCTTTTGGTGTATTCGAGATTATCTGAATAGATTTAGATCACGTCGTGCTGGGATTTTAAGTTTCGTGACTTTGAATTTTGAAAGAAATTATGAAATGGGAGCAGAAAGTCGAAAATGATTGAATAAACTATGCAATGTTGAATTATCCGAAAAAAATAACATCTCAAAAGGCATCATCTTAAAATACAGACCAAATAAAATTTAATTGTAAACGGAGCTTGTACTGTTTCAAGAAACTTAATTTATATACTTTCTTAATTAACAGCGCTCACTCTTGACACTTTCATTATAGAGATGGGCACCCTACATGACGTCGGCTTAAATTTTTGTTTGATCGAACGATTGTCTTTTCATTACCAACCGAAGGCTTGTTATGTAATATTAATTCGATAAGATCTTCTAATTTAGACGCATTCAATCGATCGTCCAGCAATTTGTTTTAGATCATCGCTCGTGTTAATTAAGATAAAAAGTGTACACGTTATTTGTTACTGTATGTTATTCTAAGTTGGTTATAACTTGATTGGTGTTATCTCATCTTTTAAATTAACGTTATTGTGAGTCACACTATCTGAGCAGATTATTTTTTGTACCAATTGTTTATCTTAATATCTCATCGTATTACTCCGTAATACATCTAAATCTTCTCTACCGGCTGCCGAGTCCATATTTGCACTGAACTATCTAACACTATGAAATGTTTTTGCCTTAGTATCTGTGCTTTAAAGAGCATACTTAACATTATCAGTAGACTCAACAGGTAACTTAACCGCTCTACTTTTAAGGAAGATAGCATTAACACCGTCACTTAACTCTTTTTGCAAAAGCCCGTATTTATTTTGTTTATTTTTTACATCCTGATAAATTATTCCCTTCCTTAATGCTTACTTCCTTCATAATTGAGGAGCTTTTGTGCACATCTAATGTGTGTCTAGACCCACCGTTTATTCTTCGCAATGTCCATTAGTGAATTAATTAATTTAAGATTTCATTAAGTGTATTTTTTATTCTTCCAGTTATTCGACATGAAGAAGTTCCAATCAAACGTGAACCGCGAGCTGCGCCGCTCATATCCTGACCGCAGGAGGTTGGAGACGCAGTGTCTCAGCGCTATCGCCTTCGTCAAGTCAGACTCAGATCTCCTAGACTGCCCCATCTGGGTTCTCATCATCAACGTCGTTGCTATGGATATGCTCAAGTCCAAGCTACCACCGGGTGAGTTTATTTACATAATATATCCTGCCAATCTGTTCGGTGTCTTGAATAATCCTTCGAAGTCTGCCAAATTTCAATATCGGTATGAATCCTGTGTCAAACCTGCTTCCAACCTGCTGCCAGCCAGCTTTTTATCATGGCGAGATTTTCACGTAGTTATGCCATCAATAAAAGCCTTCACTTAGCCGCAACTTCATAAATAAAAGGTAGTATTTACTTGCTACCCTTTATGTAAATTAAAGTTTCTAGTGATAATTAATTTAGGTCATAGTATTACTTAAGTGAGCGACTGACTGAAAGTGACGAGAAATCAATAAATCAGGGGGTTTAAAAACATAATCAAGTGCCCCAAGTCCGAAGCTCGCTTCGCTCACTCTTGCGTCCAAGTTTTCCTAGTAGCGAGTTGGGTATGTCGGAATCTCAGTTCGCTTGCTTCCTTAACCACCATGTTTGTGCGAATCATTGATATTTGTGTGTGAAAATAAAACACAAGGAATTTTAAATTGAAATTATGTAAATATCGTATCGTATCGTTATGTAAAACTATGTGAGTTGCCCTTTCTGTATTTCTAGTCTCTCACTTAGTAATTTAGTCGCACGGCCAGAATTCAATATCTGAAATGGATTAATCCAAACCCACTTTTGTAAGCTCGTTCTGGATTTTATTATTAACTAGCTGACCCACGCAACTTCGTCGGCGTCACAATAATATGTAACTTACAACCTTCCTCGATAGATCGACTATCCAACATAGTAATATTTTTCAATTAGCTTTCCAATGTGGAAAGAATTTTCCAAATCGTCTGAGTAATTTTTGAGTTAAATCTTAACAAAAAAAAAACGAATCTTTCCTCTCTATAGTACGAGTATTTGATAGAACCTTAGATTACATTATTAAAGTGAGAATTACCATAGGTGCCTATCTCTTACTGTTAAATATACGATAATCATCATCAGCCCATATTGGTCCCACTGCAGGAACTCAGGCCTCCTATCTAGGAGTGGGATGGGCTAGTCCACCACGCGGGCCCAGTGCGGATTGGTAGATGTCACAATTTGGTTCTAAGATATGCCGGTTTCCTCACGATGTTTTCCTTCACCGTTTTAAGAGCAGTGGCACGTGATGAAATAAATTACACAAAGTAATGCGCCGGCCTGGGTTCGAACCCACGACCAACTGTTCGTAAGTCGGAACTACCACCACTGGGCCGCTAGTGCTCACAAAACAATATACACTTGCACCTTGTGAATATTATGGTGCCATAAATATTTTGAATTTGAATTTCCCGGAGGCCAGAATCTCCACGTACTCGTATCTACATCGGGACGCGAGGGCCGGCGGACCGCGTAATTATTTTGTCGCGCGTACATTTTAACATTGCGATATCTTCTAAGGTATTTGTTTAAACTATATAGAGTAAAAGGAACAAATATTCTATATTAAATCTCCTTTCTAACAAACATATTTATTTAGATATAGATTAATACCATATGGGTTAAATAAGCTTCGCAAAAACTCTGCAGCTCAGCATATATCTATCTTAGTAGATAGATATATGCTGTCGCGGACTTTTTTGTAGAACTTTTAAAGAGGAACATTTCTTTAACACACAATATTTGCATAACTTAAACCATTTTCGTAGCGCACGCAACGGAAGTTCTCAATATGGAATATCGTTTCCCGTTTTTGCAACACTTTTCATTTATGCTCCACTCCTATTGGTCGTAGCGTGATGTTATATAACCTAAAGCCTTCCTCGATAAATGGACTATTCAACACAAAAATAATTTTTCAAGTCCAACGAGTAGATCGTAAGATCTTAGCGTTCAAACAAACAAACAAACAAACTCTTCAGCTTTATAATATTAGTATAGATTAATATTCGTCGCTAGTTAAGTTAATTTTTCGCTTACTCAAATTCATACCGCTCAAGTTATTAAAACAGCATCTCATCAGCAAGTTTTTTTTTATTCGAGAGTTAGAGTTTAATTTGTCATATTATAGAGTTAAAGTGATTTTGATGTTAATTAGATGAAATGTTAAAACTATAAATAGATACAAACAAAAACCAATAAAACTAGCTGTAAAGCTAAGTGCACACAAATTAACTTGTCCTTGCCTAATGATATTCTGTGTAATTAATAATTTTATCTTTTTTCAAAACAGTGTGTAATTTGGTTATTATGACGAACTCGGGTTGAGTCACTCTTTTTAATTCATGCACTAGAATTAGTTCTTATTTCAGAACTACAGTTCCAGTAATTGTTACTGGAACTGTAGTTCTTGTTTGTTGTATTGTTGTATTGTTACTGTTGGTCTAGTGGTTAGTGACCCTAACTGCTATGCCGGAGGTCGTGGGTTCGATTCCCACCCAGGACAAATGTTTGTGTGATGAGCACGATCATTTGTTCTGTGTCTGGGTGTAATTTATCTATAATATGTATGTATTTAGAAATATATAAGTATGTTTATCAGTTGTCTAGTACCCAAAAACACAAGCTCTGCTTAGCTTGGGACTAGATGGCGTTGTGTGATAGTTGTGGAATATTATTATTATTATTATTATTAATTGGAAATTTTGATGAAATAACAAATATAGACAGTGTCAATGGCATTATATTCGCTAAACCCAATGTAAAAAAATATGCTTCTGGACATACCTATAGCAGAAATATAAAATGCAAATGCAGTGGGTCGGGTTTTTTACACCTCTCAAAAGATTTTATACTGAAGGCACAAAAAGGTACTAAAAACAATGCAGGTTTTAGGATTAGCGATAATATGCACTTTGGTGAATCACGTGGAGGGCAAAAAGTAAATTATTTTGTTCAGAAAAAGTTTTGATTTTCATTTTATTACAGCGAGACAAATTAACACAACATTATGACGTTTTAACTTTTAAGTTAATTATAAACTCTTCATGGTTACTATCGACGTCTTTATCTATAGCGGAAAATTGATTAACCTCACAAAACCTGCAATTATTTTACAAAATCCACAATCATCTTCTCGTATAACTCCTTCCGCTGCTTTTTATTCTTTAAAATACTTTACAGTCTTTTCGTTATCATCTTTTACTACTACTTGTATAATTTAATTAACATTATCATTACCAACTTGTTCACTATCTACATTGACAAGGGCTTGAATCCGGTTGTCACGTCAGTCAGCTGACCTTGGTCGAACAATGTTCACTGTCACTTTCTAAACCTGCACTTTGCAGATCATATCTTATATAATCTTTGTATTAAACATGTTTAAATGCTATAGGTTCTACAAATTGATGGGACCGTTTTGCTAAATTGAATTAGTAATTCAGTTCAATAAGGAAGTTTTGTAGATAAAGCTGTTGATGTAACGAATTCGTCGTTTCTGATTATTATGGTTTAACGGGGAATTTTATGGTCAATTGAGAGTTGAAGAAGAGAAAATAATTAAAATATAGATTTCATATTTATTTTCTTTGTGGTTGAGTAACATGTAAATATGGTAAACAGTAAAAAAGTTGTGACCGTGTACGATAACGTTAACGCTGTAGTGTAAGTTTTCTGCAATAAAGAATACAGCCTCAGACGAATGTGTACTAGAAGGATAGAATTTTTTTTTACTCGAAGAATTATCATAAAATAAATATCTAGGTATATAAATCTTTGTAACAAGTGACGTGACAAAGAACTTATTAATTTTTCTCCCAAAAATCCAATTTTATGTTAGAAGGTACATACATAAGTGGTAGGTTGGGTAACTAATTGCCTACAAAAGATGAAGTTTGATAAAAATGATGGATATGTTTCCCACGAACCATTACGGTCCATACATAGGAGGCCAATTACTTTTACATAATTATGCACTTATGACTATGAGATGTTGTATCTAAGCTTAATGTGGAGAGATTTGGAATAGTCTGTGCGTATCGTCACGCTGTTTTCACTTACGTAGAGGGCAGGGAACTAGCACTGTACAGTAACCGTTTAGCAGACGATGAACTTGAGATTACTAGGGAGCCGGTAAGAGTCGCATGTGATTAAACGAAAATAAAAATATGGTTCAGTTTTTCTAGCATCTATATAGATACTAAGCACATCAACTACGTAATTAAGCTCCCTAGGTGCACTTGTATTGTATAATGGGCTGGTGTCCAACTCCACGTCTAAAGCACGTATTTTACAGAAACAACGCACTTACAAAATTCAAATAAAAGATTCCCAAAGCTTTACACTACCTACTTCAACATGATGAACAGAGACAATACGCTCGAATTATTTAAATAAAACACAATATTTCACAGTGACTTCATAATAAAAACACTTCCGTACTAAAAACACAGCGATATCATCACTTTAGTTATTTAGTGTGGCTAGCTACGGTACTTAAAAAACTAACGAGTGAACAACGCATCGTTTTTGTCTTATTTTTTTAAATGTAGGCTTCATTAAGTAAAGCATGGTCAAGGTGGGCGGGTTGCGAATTTGGGAAAACATTTGTGGTGAGGTCAGTAATGGCCGTGAAAAATTATATACTTACGATTCATTTTGGGCTCCCAGTGATAAATTGAGTTTGGGCTAGAGATAAAGTGTCAATTTATGCAAGAATGATGTTTTAAAAATGTAGTAGTGTCATTATAATGTCTATTAACATGTCTGTAGTTGTGTTCCCCATTACATTTTTATGATAATTTTGTATGGTTACTGTCATTAATCAATTTATTTTTGAAATAGAGTCATTTAAAGTCCAAAAACCTACTAATACACATCAGATTTTTTGTTCTAATTGTAACGACACCTCACCACCAAGGACCGATAATTAAATCAACTACGCCCTACCAACACACACACACGAGCGTCAATAAAATCTATCGATCAATAGTTCTTCATTAAACCCAGCAAAAACTAAACAGGAAATGATTCGTCGTCTACATATTACTTCAGAGCACCTTTAAGACTACAAATTGGTCACAAAACCAATTAAATGTCTATCAAACATACGTGATCAACGTTCCGCATATTTAGATAATTACACTCTTAATGTTACTGGTCTAATGGGGAAAAAAATCAATTTGAATATAACCTTAGAAAGAAATGCACGCCCACTAATAAATACGAAATTAAAACAAATAAAATTTAAACCGGTGTAGGTTTAAATTTTATTTGTTTTACCTTAATTCGAATGACCATAAAAAGGTTATGATAATTTCTGTTCCTGTTCTCGTTTTGGATAAAAGTTATAAATGAGCCTGCTGGCCACGCTCCTAAATAATCTAAATCTGTTGCCGGCCAAGTCGCATCGTTAAGGGTGACAGAGGTAGCAAGCGATTTCACGCTGGTCGCAACAATAGCAGAGAAAACAAGCAAAATCAACAGAAAAATTGCAATAGCAACATTAAGGGACAAACACACAATACGTGTCATAGCGAATAAATTGCCTAACACCGATATCATGGACAGAGACACATAGAGCCAGTGAAGAGTTAACTCCAACTCTTTATCTCAAAACACAAAAATATTCCATTATTATATTGCATTGTGAACCGTATTTATCAAAACGCAACCTGTGTGGGAGTTGTGTATGACGCCTTTTTAACAGTTTAAACATCTGTTGGTCTTGCTCCTTCATTGATACCGTCATCATTAACATTTAAAGCAATAATGGCATTAGCTGTAATTTTATTTTAGGTCTTTTCGTATCAACAGTTACAAGGCCTCTGTCGAACATCAGTCACGCGTCATCAACGTTAACAGTAATTACCATTGAATGGGCGTGTGTTTGCATACGTAGACAGTGACTAGAGGCACCCAAAGATCTCACAATGTTACAGTTACCTTGTCTTAGACCTCCGGGACAGAGGCACAGGTATTATGGAACAATGGGACGACCTCTACACTTATCATTAACTTACGAATATACAAAATTGAATTCTTATAATGCACAGTAATATTCTCACGCGCAACTGCGAACGTTTAACCAAGCTGTCTTAACCTTGAGATTATTGAAGTTTTTAAGTAGGAGAGAAAAAAAATAAATGGTGCGGAAAGTTCGATCCGAAAATAAACTGATTATATACTTCAGAGTTCTGATATTGGAGATGGCCTTAAAACCAGGATCATCAGAAGTTATATTCTTGTTGTAATTGTTATGGACAAGTACAAAAGTGATCCGGTTTTCATTGTGGCAAGGTGATCGGCCAGTAATAATTTACAATTGTCTGCCTAAAGAGACTTCCGGAGAATTTATCACATTGTCGGTTATTTAGGCGTGCGTTATTTTAACGTCTAGGTAACAGGTGGCTCCACTCCTGTTTTATTCATAGAATAGAAAATTTGAAATACAGCAGGTAATTTGCACGTCTTTGAAATAAACAGCAAGTGTGAATCGAGGTATTATTATTATAGATAATTTGCAAATCTGATTTAGTTCCCATAGCACGCAACCGCATCAACCATGCAGAGCTTCACTTCTCAGTAGCCAGCTTATTGTTGTGCAACAATGCAATCTTACATCGATCTCAAGATGTATTGCACCTCATTTCACTCAAACCATACTGCAAATTTCTAACTAACCCTAGCAAGTTAACAGCAATTCAACATCTAATATTGGTTTTGCACAAATCATAGTGAGGCTATGGGAAAGAAACCGCACCGCGAGATTCCCGTGATTTTCCACCTCGGATAAGATGCGTTCATAGATTTTCTAGTGGTTTCGCGGTCTAGCCACTGTTTATCTGTTAAGGAACTCAAATAAATCTATTGAGTAACGTAGCTAATGTTTTCTGTATGGAAGTCGTGACACTTAACCGTGGGGACTGGTCGCTTTTGCCGATATAGCATCAAAAGTTTAACCTTCGTGTCATGGTAGTGCATGCACATTGTTATTTTGTTCGTGTCTTGCTTTATTTTCATAATTAACCAATACGTATGGGTTGTTAATCGTTTTATCTATACTTGGTAGAGTAGCTAGGGCTAGTTAATCTTTGCATGCGATAAGATCTGCATTGGTTTAATGTTTCTTGTCCAATCAATTCCAACGTGCTTCATTGTTCACATCACACATTCGAATTTTGATTTCATAACGAAGGTCGTAACTGGATCATACGAACGCAATCATGGGCCATAAACCCATTAAATTCACTTCGAATTTGTAACGAGCGCCAATTGAATCATTAAAGGCTTAAACAGACGCGAATCGTGACTGATGTTATGCAAAACTCGAATCGACGACAATATAAGAATATTATATAGGAAGCATGCTGATCGAAAGTGATCTGTGCATTACACAGATTTTTGTAGCCCTAATTCAGAGTACGGACGCGGTTGCGATATAATTCTAGGTACTTGCGAATTTGGTTCGGTTTCTTACACAATGTTCCGATTAATGATAATTCGGTAAAGAAATTTTATTATGAGTTGAAGTTGAAAACATTGAATCAAATCAGAGAAGAAAAATAACAATATAAGCGACTGTTATTACTATTATGAAAAGAACTCTTTCAAGGATCTTTTAAGGATTTATCCCATAACAATCTAAGCAACACATTTGAATTCAAATTGAAGCTGTAGCCAGACTCTTAACGCAAGTACCACAAATAGCAAACCAAAATTATGTTATATCCAACTTCACAAAAGAGAGTGGTTATGTATTCCAGCTTTTTTTATCATGTATGTTCAGCGATTACTGCGTCATTACTGGGTATTTTTTTTACGTTTGGCAGAGGAAGCCTGCTCCGGTGGTCCCATTTAATGTTATTAACTTCTGTTTTTTCTACATAGACTCACGTAATTTTCTCAGCATTTAAAAACAGTCGGTGTATGTACCTCGGCTATTAGCATTCAGCTCATTGGCTGAACTAATCTGGATTCTAATCCCGTTGCGACATGGCGTCTACGGTATTTCCAGACACAGGTATATCTTTAAACTCAGATTATGTGAGAAACAAAGGTTTATCATATCCACAACATCTTCATCATGTCGGCGCTAGAAATCTATGAAATGCTTTTCAAACAAAAGAACCAAACAACTTCCTTATTAAATTGCTGTAATTTCTATCTAAAAAAGCTTTTAGATTTCAATTTAACAATAATGTTTAATGCCCAGTTAGGTTATCGTAATAGCAGTTTTTTGAAGTGATCTAAAACTGTGTAATCGTCGTAATGTAATTAGGAATAACATTTTATATAATTGACTAATGTAGTGTTTGAGTGGACGTAACTCATTTTAAATCATTTCCGCTAGATCATTCATTATGATTTGACGTATCTGAAGAGTAAGCAAACATTTAGGACGTAGACAATCCGACGCCACTGCATGATGGATGCAGTTGTCACTATTCCTCTTTTGTGCCGCACCGTCGCTCATGCAATAAATTTTATAGGCACTTTGATATTTCGCAACTAAAAGAGCCAATATTCGCATGAATTTACATTTATTGTTAGAAGATTATGTATTCAACCTTGCGGTGTAATAGTCAAGTTGGTTAATCGTGGACGATTCGTTTATTTTTATGATTAGAGACGAAGTTACGAATAATGGGTAAACTGGAATGAAGACACCAGACCTTTAAGCGTCACATTAATAACCGTAGGTTGTTCGAAGTCGTGAAGAGGAGTGATTGCCATCCGATCTGAACATCACGAAGTAACATTCGTGTTGTGCAAGCGTCGCTAAATGTTTCCAATTGTTGTGTGTTCGAACTGTTAGATAATCTTTTGAAAACTTGTTATTTAACAATATTTCAATCATTTCAATAGAATTTATATTGCTTCATTAATGATGACGATTGGTTAACCTTTGACGAACTAAAACACAGGTGATAAAAGATTTGTTTATGTAGAATGTTACCTACATTTACAAGGACTATAATTTGCCCGTTAATTATCCATTAAATTAGAATAGTAAAACAATTATTAAAACTGCGAACTTTGACCTTATACGTATCGAACCATCCCCATTATCATCCTTCTTAATTCTTTGTTCCTCTTTGTAATCAAACAATTCTTTGTCAACAGTTCAAAGATTGATGGATATCAAGAACCGGCCTCGCATTCCAATCCCCGATGAGGACCCGTACAGTATCGCCAGCTCCAACGCCAACGGTTCAGGATCCAGCGGCAGTTCTGGAGGCTACGGAATAAACGGACACAATGGACTCAACGGACACAATGGACACAATAACAACAATGGGCATGGAGTTGTAGCCGCCACCAGGGAACAACTGATGATGCAGATGGGACAGAGAAGAGGAGAAAAGCCTCCGAAGCTACCACCCAGGGAGAATGGCTATGGGCCTGCTGATATTCCCAAGGTACGTGGATACAAAGTAAGTTATCGATTTTAGTGACCTTTTGCATGCCTTTGCACCTTGCATGCTAAAACTGTCACTTTCTAAAGTTACAGAAACGAGAAAGGATAAAACTTACACTACAATGCATGGCAGATAAGCAATACTAAATGATGAAAACACAGTAGTTAGTAGCTGGTAAAGAATAAACTGTGATTGCACCCATAGGCATCATAAAAGGCAATTTTGGTGCCAGAACGTTAAACAAAAATAGGCTTCTTTCTGTTAATAACAACATACTGCGGTTAATAAGGCCTGCCAAGTGTAGTTGAGCAATATCGTTTTATGACCGATTATTGCAGTTTTCTTATAAGCTTTGATGGGCAGCTATGATGAGCAAAGTCTATTTAATCAACTCAATGGTATAATTGAACTCGATAAACAAATTGTCAATACTCAGCAAGATATTGTAAAAAATCAAGAAAATAAAGAAAAAAGACAATGCATAAGATGGTAACCAGGACACGTAGGTAAATCAATTTACAATGGCTTATTTTAAAAGTTTCGCCCTTCGTGAATTAATTTAATACGATATGATTTACGAGGCCTACAGTTTCATGATTGAATAATAATAAACTTGAACCCTCAAGTTCCATTTCGATATAAAAGGTAAGATGCGGTTGCGGATCGGCAAAGTAATTTCCGAAGTGAAAATTGCATTACGAATTATTTTTTCGTTGTTAAAATTGTGCATCAAGGGTACTTTTGAGATGGCATGGCTATTTTTATTACGATAATTTACATGTAATTTTTATTACATCTCATCTTATAATAAACATCATACCGCCTGCGTCTGCGCTGGTGATCTTTGTATATTTTATGTCGCTGATTATTCAGGTACTTTTAGATGTTATTTTGACTTTTATTTCTTTTTAAAGAGCAATTTGTGCATTTCCGTCGTCTCCGAGTGCTGGCCATGAGTCTGTGACAAAATGTTTTACAGTAATTGGACCTACGTAAAAGTCAACATTTTTTACTTGTATGTGCTGGAATCATTTGTTAAAAGGTTTATGTTATTACTTTTTCATGGTAATTTCTCATATTTAGATCGAATTGTGCTCACGTCGTTGGTTAGGTGTGTTTATTTTGCTTTGAGATATAAATTGATAGAAACAGAGTAGAATAGACATCGATTGTCAAAGGAAGACGACGTACCACTAATAAAAAAACAGCTGTTCCAAGAAAAGTATAAAATAAGTACCTACACTTTTAAAACGTATGGAACGGCTGGTTTTTTTTAATTGACACATTTGACACACACACACACTGTATTAGCAACAAATCAGGCTTCAATACTATTAATCGACACAAAGTTACCGAAAGCAAAAACTTCCAAAAATCACAATAAGAGAAACAAAAACCGAACTGAAATCACATAAATCTCTGTTAAACCTTAATGCAGATTTGACAAAACTAAAGAATATAAAGGCGCACAAAGTCAACTTACTGATAAAGACACGATTTATGCAAATTGAAATGCATAAGTGTCTCCGAATGAATTATGGATGACGACTGTAATCGGCAAATAAGTCACATGAGAAATGTGCTCCATTCCTTAATACGACTTTATCAATCAAGAGCAAATCATGATTTAAAGTCAGCTTAAGTTCTTATAAACTCAAAAATATTCCAAAATAATTACAATCAAGAGCACGTAAAAGGACAACAAGGAATATACCGAATACTTAAATGCTCAGACGACTTCAAATTCCAATTATCTTAATCCTTTCTTCCATTAAGTCTTATTAAATTTCTGCTAGATTTAGAAACGTATCGATTAAACAACCTTCCGTATTCGGTTCTTATACATTAGCCTCTTTGTCAATTTTATAATTTACTTGTTTATTCTGCAAGTCATTTATTTTTCCGTCATCGTCAAATTGGCTTTTTCTGTAACACAAAAGATCACATTTATCATTTGATTGAGTTTATAATAGATTGCTTAATGGATACAAATTCGATATAATGCGAATAAATGGATAAATTAATCGAAATCCACCATTTTTGCTGCTACCAACAAATTCTTCGAATCATTGAAGTTCCATTTGTATTTACATTAAAAAATTAGTACCCATTATGGTGTAACTCATACATCAAATAATAATCCAGGGCTGTAAGGTGGCTGTCATGTACTTATCTATTCACGTCCATAATTCTTTCTTCCTCAACAAAACGTATTCATCCATCATTGTTCAAATCATAACAATTGTAAAGATATAAACATCGAAGGAGGTGAAAGTTCAATCCGATTAACACCTGTCGGTTCCGACTTGTTGTCAGATAATTGTGGACATACGCTATCGCAACTGTTTGGAGTGGACAATGGTCGGCCCAGCGGGAAAGATAACCCTGACGTATCTCACATCTCATCGCCTCCCAAGATAAATGATAGCGACTACATAGTGCAGTCGCGTCGGCTTTTACTCTTTTATTGGTTTACCTAGTCTTCGCTTCTGACACCATACAAATGAACAATGTCCTTTGTGTGTCTGTTAAGCTTCAGTTCTATGCCTGCTAGGTGTTTATTAAGAAAATATACTGCGTGAACCGATATGTCTGTCTCTGGTCTTGCCACTTTGCCAGGGTGGTTTCCATAACCTTTATTTGATAAGATCCTGCACCTATGAGTTTTATATACCACGGTTCGTCGTTTTTTGGTGCCATCTTTGGTTCGTTACAAGGTAAAAGATTGTACGGCGCCCACACGTTCATATTATTGCATCTGATTTTTGCTCCGTGTTTTATACGTGAATTACTTGCTTTTACATGTTCTTAGGCGCAAGTTGTGTTGTTTAGTGGACATATTACAATGTAATTGCATTCTGGGTGTTCCTCTAGGCGCTATCTACCTTTCATGTCGCCAGAAACTATTTAGAATAATCTAATTCAAAACTTTACGAAGCGCACTAATGCTCAGTATACAAGTATACAAATGCAAAAGGTTGAAACGTTTTCTCAAGTGTGAAATTGTATGGTATAAGAGAAATTCAATATATATTTAATCAAGATTGTTGTTATTTTGTTTCACAGCCTGATTACGACGACATAGAAGGACACGATGGACGCGTGCCAACACAGTTCCCGAGAGGCAAATCAGATAAGGGCAAAGACAACAAGAAATACGGTGAGTGTTCCAACGCTGTTATTAATCTTCTGCTTCAATTAATATAATCATAGATAAGAGAAGGGACTATAATGCAAATCTTTAGGGCGTTCCTCAAAGAAACCAAAATTGACAAACCAAACACTCAAGTAAACGGCAAGGTCGACCCTGCAACAAACTGCGATTCTACTTTTAATTAAGCGCCAAACTATTTAAGTTCACTAAATCTCTTCAATACACTATATGAGTCTAATTACGTACAGGGCCGTTCATAATTTACCAGACTTCAATTAACTTTCCCATTTTTGAAACAAAGGGTATCAAGAAAAAAACAAACAGACAAATTTCAGCATTTAATTACTGGGACAATTTAAATTCTCTTCGTAGTATCACGGTGTCCTGTCTTGCTGAATAGGTAATAACAGTATTTAAAAGGCATAGGTGAAGGCGCCTACATTGAGAGCGGCCTGTGGCTTGCCTGCCGAGTTTGGTCATGACTTTGGTTGGTCATAACTCCTCAGTAATGGACAAATAGGTTCAACTGATAGCAAACCGTGGATCCTTTGTGACTTTTGTCGATGAATGCTTGTAGGTCTTTTATTTCTGCGTGTGCTAACTGCATTTGTGTGAACTTGTGATCGGTGCTCTACTGTTGTTTTTATTTAATTTTCTTGAACATTTATTAGTATAGTTTAAATATGAACTCTTATTGACATAGTATAAGCACTAAATTCCTAGACGCAATCATAGTTTATCTAAATATATCCAGTTGCCAACTACCTAAGACTTCAATAGAATTTAATTTGATTAAACATCACATTTGTCAATTCATTACCTCACAGCGAGTAAATTACAAAACTTTCTATTGCATTTCACAACGTCCAATCACAAAGATATTATTTACGTTACCACTAGTGATATTAGTCAAGCAATCACCGTCGTTTGCGACCACATCTGTCCATTCGAACACGGCATAGTTGACAATGCAATGGATTTATGAATGCGACTCGCAATTTATACAGCAACGTTGCAAGTTCTTGCAAGTGTGAACCTTTATATCACCATCTCTAGCCGGATCATCATTTATAAACCCATGTCCACGCACAAAGTGATTTAAAGCAATATTTATAAAATATGGAATATGGATGTAAGGTTATGGGCACAATGAACTGAAATGAACGCAGCCTTCTGATGTGGTGGTGATAAAAACTGATATACAGGGGTTGTACTTGAAGAGATTGCTGTTATGCCTGCCAATACATTTTACAGCAGACAAATCTTTTTATCAATAGGTGTACTATTTTCAAATTGAGCTGACATAAAACAATACAATCCCGAAATAATATGTTTATACTCATAAAATTGAAATTAATTCATGATGCTACAACTTATCATGCTTTATCTTTAGTCGCCACAGGATATACGCCTTGAAAGAGAAATTTTGTGTTTCTAAGAAACTTTTTGTTCACAATAAGACAGGGCGAGTACCTAGGTAGTGTATCAAGAGCATGGCCATACATCACAGATTACAAGGGGACACTTACTCAAACACCACAAGCACCGTCTTAAAAGGAGTAGATACTATTTAAAATATTAAGAGTTATGCCGACCCGACAAAGAGCGAAGTCTCTTTTGAAATATGACCACAGTTTACGTTTGAATACACTTTAGACAGTTATTCTTTAACATAAAAGGACGTAGACACATGAGTACGAATTCGGAAGCTTTATGCAAATTAATTTCGCACAATCTGATAGGTAGCTTCGGTCTCCGTTCACGAATTCCTGACTGTCAATGTCGAGTCACGTTTGCCACATTCCACATGCGATACGGCTGATCGAATATGACGTTTATAGATCGCATTCGCACGTTTTAATTCGACAGCACTTGCTTTCCATCCATAAGATGAGGTTCAGTACAGAGGTTATAAGCAGACAATGCCCCGGTGTCGCAACCGCCGGCTGGCATTTCGGCGTATCCTTGATATTTGAATCGTCGGTATTTGGAACGAGCCAGGCGTAGGATGCGGAACATGGGACAGAACCGTTTTATAGGCGAGTGTGTTCGCAGTTTCTAACACAGGCATAGGTGAACGTTAGCCATGTTATGTAAAGACTCGTTTCCAGGCTCTAACACGACTATTGGTGCCTACTTACGTGTAATGTGTTTTCAATATTCTTGTTTTGTTTTCAGATGATCCTTACTACTGTGGTCTGCGAGCGCGCGTGCCGAACTTCGTGAAGACTAATGGCGCGAAAGTCTTACCTGCTATGACGGAGCGTCTGACTCTGAAGGAAGCTCCAGTGCCCAGCAAGCGCTATAGCGTGGCTCACGCCCACCCTGGCCCATTCCCACCGCACATGGCTCCGTTTGCGCACGCTCCTATGCCACCACAAGCCGCTCTGTGGCACGCTCGTTCTTACGAGAGCGGAATCGGTGCGTACGATCGTCTTCCCAGGAAAGAGAAGCTCATGGTCCAATTCTATCCGAACAGGGACACACGGCTGCGACCCCTCGTGATCCAGCAGCCGCGCTAGTGTATATACAGACTAACCCCGCACTTTAATTCCACCGCCTCAACGCGGACTCTTCGCTCCAATCTTGGTATTTAAACTTTCTGTTATATTAGTTCGCTTCGCTTAGTAGCACAACTCGCCTGTAAGCTTCGTTTCTACACTTTTCACACTTCTGAGTTCATCTCTCATATTCACCAAGTATTGAACGCTCATGTCTATACTTTTTTCTTGACAATCTTGTCAAATCTTGATTCTTAGAAATCGCGTTATTTCCTTTTCGAAAGCTTTGCTATCATCCTTAGGTGTAGATTGCAAATGCACTAGGTTCCCAGACTAGCCAGCTGTTTAAAGAACTAGGAGAAACAAAATCCCTTATCGCGTTGATCCCTTGTTTGATTGTAACTAATAGTAATGTACTTACGTTATTTCTTAATTAACCCAACCCGTTGCTTATCCCTAAATGTTTGTAACATCTCCACTAACTCCGCTAAATACGACGATTGTAAGTTAGTCTACAACTTAGTTTCCTAGACAGTGCTGAGTAACGATAAAGGAGGCCTACCTGGAAAACAGACTCTTAAACAAAATTAATTTAAAGACACCTAGGACAATTCAGCCGTCTAAAACGTTGGTGATGACATTCCTTGCAGACGGAGAGCAGCACTATGACCCATACGCGCTGTACGGGCGCCTGCCCATGCCTGGACGTGGCTTCCCCCCACCCCCCGCCCCGCACGCGCGTCATATGTTCATTGGAGAGTGGGACTAGAGTGCGAATCACCTGACACCTGGCAACTTAACCTAGAAATTAGTAACGGATACTGTCAAATTGATACAGTGAAGTCACAATACATTTTCGTATGATTTGTTTATATAGATGATGACATCATTTTTGCAAATGAAGAAAAGAATCATGTAACCAAAGATTGAAGTGTATTTTTAACTGGTTTTAAGGTGCATGAAGACAAGCATGAAATTAAGAATCGATGTGACAGTATCTTGTAAAAATGTTATCTTTATTTGTATTTTTTGTAAATATTCAAAGATTTGTAAAATAAAAGGGATATAAATTTGTGTTTACTTCGATGAAACAATTATATTATTGCTTTGAGGGGTATTGCGAATTATCGAGATTTCTAGTATACATTTTAATGTAACTCTGTAATCGACCTATATTTAAGTGACAGATTTAGCGTAAGTATATATAATTTAGTAATCAACTTTACCAACATGTAAGTAATAACGTATTTAACTGAATATTGTAAAAACTTAGTTTAAATTAATTAAACCTATTAGTTAACTATCACTGCCAATATTTAACGATTTGCGTGTTCAATGTTATCACAAAAGTCTTGTCGTTAAAATATTTTCTTTTTTTATAATATTTAAGTGGCAATCCTAGTCAAAACAGGGTTGGGAAATTTTAAAACGATTAGGGAGATTGAGATATTTTTGTTATTTTATTTATAGCGTGTTCCAAGAATAATGAAAAGTTATATCAAAATAAATCAAACAAAATAATAGTAGCATCGCATTTATTTGTGAGTTTCTCTTACACTCGCTAATAAATCTTTCTAACAATAAAACACAATATTATTTTTTGTAAAAAAACCAATACATCACGATAATATTTACCTTTGCCTTTAGAAACGTCACGTTTTGTTAAAATTTGTTATTTGTATGTAAATTACATATTATTGAATTCTAATTAATTACTAGGTTAAATTATGAATTCAATTTTAGTTTTTATTAATACTTTTGTAAATATCTCTTCTTTAATATTGTTTTAAGTTCAATATCCATGTATTTCCTGATATATTTCTCCAATACTCAATTATCATAATAATTATGATCTAGTTACGTACAACTAAGTTGACAATTTAAATGTAATTTATTGTCACAATTACTTTTAAGATTTTAATACTTTTTGTATATTTAGATACCTTTTTGTATTCGTAGCACATATAGTGTTATTATAATATTATCCGTACAGTAAATTTTTAAAATAATATCCCAAAAAGAGCTCTGTTGTGTACAAACAAAGCTCTTTTCAGTGGATCTTATTTTAACCGCTTCTAAAACTGGTATGTAGCTACAAAAATTCGGAGGTGCTACACAGGTTACCATAAAATATTGTATCTTATGCATTATTATAGATAATTATAATGATACTTTTTAGATGAGACTATAACCCGTCAAAAGTATGAGTATTTTTTTAAATTAAAGATGGGGAATGAGAAAATGAGATAGCGATTGATAAAATAAATGTATTAATATAGTTATGACCTATTGTGAAGATGTACATTATGATGTAGACATCCAAGAAAAACTTAGTGACAGTTTCAATTGAATAAGTGCAGCATTTTTTATTGATACACCTAACGTCGTTTTGCTAGTAAAGACGGTTAACTCTGGCCCAATGTAAAATACTGCTGTAATTACGAATTTAAGTAATGTAACATCAACATCCACTTGTATTGTGTAGCATTGGGTGTTGGTAATCGAGTAACCTATCATAAGGAAGACCGTTTATGAGTAAATATACAATTATTTTAATAATACTTTCGTTTCATTGGAAAACTACACCAATTTTATATTGACACACTTTCAGTCAACAAAAAACAAACGTATGCATTAGATACTACTACAGCTGCAATGATACAAACTACGCTAAGGGATTATAAGAAAATGAACGCACCACCAGATATTATGAAAATGATATTATATCACACACATCTCTTAGAATCGACTAAGGTTTCTTATATTCACCGGCACCAATCCATTTCTTTATCAAATACTTAATATACCTTCTAGCTTCTTTCAATTCTTCAGGGTCTTTAGACCTATCTGAAAACAAATCTCTGCAATGCGACGATAAAGGTATTATCTTAGCTGGTGCATTATATGAAACGTCTTCTAATACTCCTAATCTGTGATAAGGATCTAAATCGCCATTTACAAAAACTACATTGGTAACGTTAGGTTTCAAACCGCCATACATTTCATTGGAACGCTCGATCCCCTCATCAATTTTTTTCTCATCAAATTCTTCACCATACGATTTTGAACACAAACTGTAGAATAAATCCATATGAATATTATCGGTGAACGGTTGCTTGTCTGAAGAACTACTCGGCCAATAACTAAATTCTGTGCAAGTTTGGTAAGTCCAAGAGGTAGCCCAGTCGATATCTTTCATCGCTTCAACCATCTCATCGAAGTCATAGTTAAAACAACTGTTTTTGTTACTCCATAAATCAACATCGTCATTTTTTGATGATTTTACGCGTAACGTTTCAATAACGTCATCGCAAAAATTCTTAATACTTTGAGGATTACCGTACTGAGCCTCGTACATGAATTCAGAAGCCTTGTCTAAGAAAAATAACTGTTTGTTTTCTGACTTGTTCATATCTGTACCGTTACAAATCTCTTCCTCTTCTTTAAGCTGGGAAATGCCATCACTTGTTTTGAATAGCTCGTCATACCTTTTAAATACTTCAGTAATTTTGTTATGACATCCTGGCGTTCCATGCTGTTCGAAGTCATCGCTGACATTTTCTAGATATTCGTAGAAATCTTTCATCGCTAGCACTGGGGCACTGCTGGCAATAGCAGCATCAACTAGGTTGGGATACAGGAGTCTCATCCAAGCTGCTAAGTTCCCGGCGTAAGAACCTCCTACAACTACAACTTTTGATTCCTTATGTTGTGGCTCCATTTTAATATGTTCCAACAAGTTTGCAATATCTGCAAGAGCTTGTCTAGAACTGAGAAAGGCCAAGTTTTCCGTGCTCAATTTATCAAAAGGCTTGCTTTTCCCGTAGTACCTATGTTCGGCTAAATACATAGCGCCTTTAGTTTCTTTTGCCAAATCATACAATATTCCAGTTTGTAGAAACACTTTGCTTGCTTCTCCTTCTCCGTTGATGAATAAATAAATTGGACCTTTTACTCTCCAGTAGTCAAGTCTTTCAAAGTACCTCATCTTCCAAGTTCTGGTTTCGGTTTCATTGAAATGGTCTAACGGTTGCTTGATCCATTCAGTAAAAATTGGGGCTGCATCTAGCAATCCCACGGTAGACGTAAGTTCTTTCAAGAAGAATCTGTATCCATTTCCAAGACCTGATATTCCGAGAGCGTTTGAGAAATAGAAGCACGAAGACAGTACGATATTTAGTTCGGATAAATACATTGCAGTGCGTTCGCAGTTGCATGTAGCCACAACGTGTTATGATTACTGGCTTTTGCAAGCTTGTTGTGCAATTGTCGACAATGCATGCTATTTGGAACGAGCGTAATACATATTTTGTATATCAGGTACTTAGGGACCTACATGCGGGTACTAAATCAAAACGCATGTTAGTGTTGTCCTGGATTACGAGCACCATCTAAGAATGCCTTCTACACGATGTGGTCTACGAAAATGAAGTTTCCTTTAACTTCATATTTTCTTGATTTTGCCAAAATATGCGTAGACACGTATAAAATGGAGTTAGTTAATTTGACGACTATTAACGAAAAAAGAAAAACATAGGGGCACAGAATACATCCTTCTTATTTAGTGTCTAAAATATCTTATAAATTGGTACAATATTAGAGGAGAAAATAGCTTAAAAGTAAAAAGTCATATTTCTAGGTGCCAAACCTAGAAATATGACTTTTTACTTTTTTGACTCACGCTATTCTATTGCTATTCTTTTGCTTTTTGTTTTTAAGCGGTTACATCTACCAATCCGCACTGGGCCCTCGTGGTGGATTATAGCCCATCCCTCTCCTAGAGAGGAGGCCTGAGTCCCTGCAGTGGGAACATTATAGGTTGATGATGATGATGACTTAAGCTATTGAGCTGGATCTGCAGTTGTCCTTATCTGCCGCCCGGACGCCTAGCTCTCGAAGAGCGATAGCGATAGTTTCTTCAAATACCTTATTTTCAATTTTATATTTAATTATTTTCAAAAATCCTCTTAATACTACCTTATTCGAGTTTACTCAATGCTCGAACATATTCATCACGAGAACATACTCTAAGGAGTTCCTAACTGTACACAATCTAAAATGGTTGACACTACCGCGCGTCATCTCGTTGCCATGCCAACGCATTAACAACAAATCTAATGCGCCGGTCGACAACTCGAGACACTTGACCCGCTTTTTATGTGAAAAAAATAATTAATTACTTGGTATTGTTATGGATTTTTCTGAGGGTAGCGCGGGGGGTAAGAGGTCAGATGCCCCTCGGCCTTTATCCAGACGAGGCTATCGAGATACTGGCTCCGCTGTATCGAGGTAAGTCGTAGGTAGTGCTACTGCATTACTTAATTTTTTAGAAAGATTTCTCCAATACACATAATGTGTTTCCGATTGAGCTTTACGTGATGTGAAGTGTTAATAGTTTTTTACTTACAGTGTTATCTATAGTATTTCTTTTATTGTTCACTATTCATTTTCTCTGTAGTACCTACATCCGTAACTCCCTACCATTGCTACGTGTATGTTGGTTTGAATATAGCGAGAGTAAAAAGTTTAAAAATTGTATGACGGTATCCAGCCGTCTCATGTCTCCTCTTCCCAACTGCGTATATGTTAAGGTCGGCTTCCAGTTGTACACGATGCAGCTCAAAGAAGAAAGCACACCGCCAGACAGTTACCACAGCAACTTAGCAAAAGTTAAGTGTCAATAGTTCCACAGGCGACCCGGCCAGGCTTCGCACGGGTGCAATTTGCTCATGAAAACAATGAGAAGTGTTATTCATCTCGGCCACATGCAAATGCTTTCATTCATCTCTTTTGTGGCCTATCATTCTGATCCATACAACACAGTAGGACTAACTGTGACAACACAACACAACACACTAACATTATTATATAAATAAAAAGCAGGAGGCGTACTCACCAAGTCTACATTTCAGAAGTAGCACAATGAGGCCGACATCAGCATACCGAGGAAGTACAGCTGCGCGGCTGTCTACCGCTGGGTTTGGGCCAGCGCCGCCGACGGCTAGCCGGCAATCCACTGCTATGACTGGGTTTTCTAAGGTACCTATGACGATAAACATGTCTGTGGGCACGATAAGAAGTTTAAAACTTAAGAGACAATAAATAATTCGGTGATTAGACGTTTCCTGGTGAGACTTAGTGTGTCATATGAGCGTTTTTACAAGCATAAGGCATCAATTTCACGGGCGAGAGAAAACAATAGAAATTCTATCTTTGAATCCACCTTCTCTCTCATTGAGACAATAATATCTGCAAGCACAACGTGTATTGCGACATTGTTCGATGGCTTCTTAGAGTTCTTCCTTTCCTAATCATAAAGTAACCGGGTAGGTACCTAAAAGATAAAATATAAGTTCTAATATGCAATGTAAGTACTTCAGTACACTATTCAATGTACCTACAATTGAACAAATTAGAAAAACAAACATACTTACCATTCACAACAATGCCAGGCACCTGTAAGGAACCAATATTTCTAGTTTACATACATTCCCCAGATCGACAGACCAATAACACAGCAAGGCATATCAGGGCTACGTACAGGGACCGCCCGGGGTTTCCGTACCCGTCAGCTCCAAGACAAGAGGTATTGGGAAGAGCTGATGCAAGTGAAGGTTAGAGAGATGAAGGCAGAAATATCGAGGTTGAGTGAGCAAGCAGATGCGGGGGAGAGGGAGAGGTCTGCTAAGAAGCATTACGAGAAGAGGGTCAGGGAGTTGGCGTTAGAACTGACAGGTACGGTAGAAAAGATAATTTAGGTATTATTCATCGAGAAAGTCTCAAAGAAGCTAGCTAAGCAATAGGGGATCGGACTGGGTCAAAAAATATGATTCTAATTAGTCCGTCAGTTAGATTATCGAAAAATATTGGATGCGTGTTTTTTGTTTTATCAAATTAATAAAAATTGACGAAGATAAGACGCGTCAAAGATCATGAGTCACCATCATCATGATCATGATCTGATCCTGGGTCATGGGTCATGTGGGTTGTGACGTCACCTGTTGGTGAAAAATGTACTACCATGTGACGTTTTCGAGGAATTCACGAGTTTTGGAAGCATTGTATTTTGTTTATGTGAAAAAAGAAAAAATACGTGTCCAATATTTTTTGAAAATCTATCTGATTGACTAATTATTATTTTTTTGTTCGATCTCCTATTGATAATGCCTAAAATAAAATGTGTCTTAGAACCCATGACCGTGATAGGCGAAATCTTGATTAGAGTGGTCGCGTATCGGTAAACGTAAGATAGTACGTCCTCAGGCTAAGTGGAGCGGCAACTTTCGCAGGATGGCTGATAGCAGCTGGATGAGAGCTAAATAGCATGCGATTGGAACGGTCTATGCCCATTAGTGAACTTCTGTAGACTGATATTTCTTTTAAAAACGTTGCCCCACACTAGGAATTTCTCTTGTATCGTAGGTGCGTTTACAAAAATTCTAACTCACATACACATACTAAACACCCACACCCGTAACAACTATCTGTATGTAGGCCATACAAATATTTGTTCCATCGAACCCGTAACACACAGCGCACCAGTCAATCACTCAGTCACAGCTCCAACAGTGCAGTCAAAGTATATGATGATGAAAATTGAATTACCTACGGCACATTATCAAAACAGACATTCAAATTCTTAACATAGAGGTAATTGTATCTTTTCAGATTTACAAGGACGTCTAGCAGATTACAACACAGCCATACGCATAGCTAATGGGGAAGCAAACAAGCAATCAGTGGAAGAACAAACAAGGGACTTGGAAGCAAGCAATAATAAGATGCAAGAGGAAGTAGAACAGGTGTTCATGGAGAAGCAGAGGAAGGAAAACCAGCTGAGGCAGTTACGAGAACAGATGGATAAGGTGATAATTAATTATGTTTCCCGACGATACATTACACACAGACAATTAATGATCTTAGGCCTCTTGTCCTGCCCTCTGCTCTCCAAATCATGCTGTCAAACCTGTACTGCCAGCAACACGAAGAAAAGATTTTTTTTTTATTTTAACAATGGCATAACTAGATATTTCTAGGTAATCCTATAGCTGACCTTTATCTATCAGCGGAGCCAATAATGTTGACGATAAAACATAATTTTTCTCGTATATTTTAGGAACAATCAACAATTACAAAACTACTAGCAGAAATGACACAAGAGCAGAAAGACGAATATAATGAACTAGAAGCTACTGCCGCTGCGCTAAGAGAAGAGGTCGAACAAGCGAGGATACAACTTGATCATCTCAATAGAGAAAAAGAAGAATTCAGTAAAGAGATATCTGGATCTCAGGTAAAACTTAGCGTATTATACGGTCACGGCCACGACTAGGAAAAATCGGTCAAGAGTAGTTCATAATAAAATCCATAAAGTTAGTAAGCAAAGGAACTTGTCAGTCGCACTGGCCGTCCGACCAAGTAGTATGAATGTTTGCACCTTGATCCGGGTTTCTGCTTAATATTGAATCAGTCGGAGTCTTGTGGTTGATATTATGATAAAGACGATGAAATTATTAACACACAGATAAAAGTCCATCTATTGGAACTGCATCGTCGACTAGTAGCCGTTGAAGAAAAGCGAGACAACATGAAGAATGAGATGAACAACCGCTTAGACCCGCAAGAAGAAAGAGAGAAACTGTTACTTCAGGTAGGTGTAGCATCCAAAACTTAAAAGTTTAGAAAGCTAGTTTTAGATGTGTGTTTACAAACAAATAATAATTACTATGGAAACTACAATACGATAACATATTATTCAGGTTCGTGAAGATAATGCTGCAATCGCATCATTGGATAGCAACGCTGCGAATTTGAGAGAACAAATCAAGAAAGTGCAAGAGCTTATCGAGCAAGCTGAACAAGTAAGCAAAGCTAACATGTTCACGCCAAATAAAATATAAAACCTAATAGTTCTCAGTTACCTAATGACTATTTTTTTTTAATGAACCTAAAATAAGTTTTTGAATAATGTTAATAACTTTATTTGTTACGTTCAGGATCTCGAAGAAGGCAATTCCGATCGCCATCAAAAATATCGTGAACTAAAGAAGAGAGAAGAAACAATGGACACTTTCATGGCAACTTATGAAGAAAACCTCAAAAGGGAACATGACAAGATTGACCAGTTAGAAAGAGATATCGTCTTCTCCTTAGAACATAGCAGTTCTAACATAGATCTAGATTTGAGTGAAATAGACTCTTTGAAGCAGAAGGAAGGATACACTTCGCAGTATGATGATAGCAAGAAGTCTATTGATATTTTGATGAAGGATTATGAGAGGTTTCAGGGGAATTTGAAAAAGGTAAGAAAAATATCAAGGTCAAGTATTTTCTCTAGGTGGACCTATGACCTGGTGAAGGTTGCGGGGATCCGCTGGATGCGATACGCACGGGACCGGGCAATGTGGCTACACTTCAGTGAGGTATATGTCCTGCAGTGGACGTCTTTCGACTGCAATGACTTCAAGTGAAAAGTAATTTAACAAGGTTGATCTGAACCAGAAAGCCTATGACGAAATGTAAATCTTGCTATATGCTATATCGATTACTGAATAATTATTTAATTGTTGACAGGCAGAAGGAACAAGAGAACGCCTAGCTACGGAGCTGCAAACATTGCCTGAGAAAACTAAGGTGATGCACGAAGAGCTAGTGACATTGTCAGATCTGGAAAAACTTCGAGATGACGGTACTTCTTTCATCATCGTCATCTTCTTACTTGAGATCTTTTAATTTATTTTTATTATTATTTACTCACTCAACTCAATTGGAATTACTTGTTTTTTCAACAGTGGACATATCTACATATTTAAAATTTGCCTGTATTCTGTTCAAGGTGAAATACAGAAAAAGTCTTTAGAGACAGAACTGCAGCAACTCCGAGATAAATTGACCCCCACAGAAAATGCTGTGCTTGAAGCCACGAATAATTTGAATAAATTACAGGTACGTAGGCCACATTTAGTACAGTGTCATCTACATAAATTGAAATACTTACATGCTGAGGAATCTAAGTAGGTACCTACTTATTTACTTGTGTCTTATAGCATCGTATTGGATGTATTGTCTGTAAAATTGCTCCAACTAGTGGTAAATAAATAAATAATTAATAATCACACTCGTGTAAGTGTGTGAGTGTGGACGTTTGTTACGTCTTCACGTCTAAACGGCTGGACAGATTTCAATAAAATTTGGTATAGAGTTAGTTGACAACCTGGATTAACACATAGGATAGTTTTTATCCCGATTTTATCTTCCCATGGGATAATTTTCGTGTTGTAGCGGTTGAAGCCACTGGAAAAATTTTGATGTTTATAAATCTTCACAGTTCGATCACTTGAAAAAACACCGAGATTCACATACACACAATTATCTGACATACACACAATTATAGACCCGATGATGTGACGTATACATATAGACACTCCCTCGCCGGAAGGATCGATTTTGTACCGAAACAAATGAATAATTCCAGCTTATGAATCCGGTCACAAATGTTTTTCTTGTTTATTTTTCAGGCCAGTCTCGACGGTAACGAAATGTACGCGAAGTTAAACGGTTTGGAAGACCAGTTAGCTCAACTGGAGAACAGAAAGACGGTTCTCGAAGAAGATATAGCTTCTATAACATTGAAGGCGGACTACGAACCTTTGAAGAAACAGGCAATTGATGAGTTAGCTACGTTGAATAAGAAGATTATTGAGGATTTGAATAGTGTTAAATCTTATTGATATTTTTTAAGGTTTTGAACGAGAAATAGATGTGTTATAAAACTATGATGGATTCACTGTTTTATTTGATAGGCGATAATTTACTAAGAAACACTATACGTAGCAAGATATATCATTGTACAAGCTCGACGACGTGATGGTTCACACTACCTAACCTTGGAGTGGAACCCAAGACTGCAGGTCTGAGGGTCCGTTCACACAGGCAGACTCGGAGAGCAGAGCAGCGGGTCTAAAATGGCCGCTTTATCCGAATCCACGCAGAATCATAGTATGAACCACGTTAAAATTTTAAATTCTTAAAATGGACTTTATGTCTATAACTATAAAGTCCATTTTAAGAATTTTACATTTTTAACATGATTAATATTACATTTCTGCTAAAGCGGCTATTTTAGACCCGCAGATTTTTTTTATCACGTTTAAAACAGAGTTTGGATCATTGTAATAAGATTTATTTTTACATGTCACTTCTTTGAGAATTACAAATACAAATTAATGTTTTCACAATTCTTGACAGCAAACCTAACGCGTAGTAAAAACTCCGTTTTTGTTGCGGAAACCAGTCTGTATCACATAGGTAGCGTTTTTGACTGCCACCGCGATACACACCGTAAGATTAACCAAGTTAAAAAAAACCGGCCAAGTGCATGTCTTGTCGGACCACGCACAATGTAGGGTTCCGTAATTGCCCGTCAAAATATGTGAACTTACTGAACTGATTAACTACCCTGCCTAACTGCCTCCAAATTCCGAGCGAAGATTTTTATGGTAAAAATAAAACAAACTTACATTAATTTGCAGTTTTGAGACCTGCGCTCCCATACATTATGTATAGGAAAATCTATACTAATATTATAAAGCTGAAGAGTTTGTTTGTTTGTTTGTTTGAACGCTAAGATCTCAGGATCTACTGGTTGGACTTGAAAAATTATTTTTGTGTTGGATAGTCCATTTATCGAAGAAGGCTTTAGGCTATATAACATCACGCTATGACCAATAGGAGTGGAGCACAAATGAAAAATGTTGCAAAAACGGGAAACGATATTCCTTATTGAGAGCTTCCGTTGCGTGCGCTACGAAAATGGTTTAAGTTATGCAAATATTATGTATGAAAGAAATGTTCCTCTTTAAAAGTTCTACAAAAAAGTCCGCGACAGCATATCTACTAAGATTGACTCACTGTAACCATTTTTTACTATCGAAATGATAGGTTAAATAGAATTATTTTTTGCGAAGCTTATTTAACCCTTATGGTATTATTCTATATCTAAATAAATATGTTTGTTAGAAAGGAAATTTAATATAGAATATTTGTTCCTTTTACTCTATATAGTTCAAACAAATACCTTAGAAGATATCGGAATGTTAAAATGTACGCGCGACAAAATAATTACGCGGTCCGGCCGGCCCTCGCGTCTCGATGTAGATACGAGTACGTGAAGATTCTGGCCTCCGGTAAATTCAAATTCAAAATATTTATGGCACCATAATATTAACAAGGTGATATTGTATATTGTTTTGTGAGCACTAGCGGCCCAGTGGTGGCGGCTCCGACTTACGAACAGTTGGTCGAGGGTTCGAACCCAGGCAGGCGCAAATAAATAAATCTACCAATCCACATTGGGCCCGCGTGGTGGATTAGCCCATCCCATTCCTAGAGAGGAGGCCTGAGTCCCTGCAGTGGGAACAATATAGGCTGATGATGATGATGATGATGATGATCGTATATTTAACAGTTAGAGATAGGCACCTATAGTAATTCTCACTTTAATAATGTAATCTAAGGTTCTATCATATACTATAGAGAGGAAAGATTAGTTTTTTGTTTGTTACGATTTAACTCAAAAATTACTCAGACGACTTGGAAAATTCTTTCCACATTAGAAAGCTAATTGAAAAAATATTACTATGTTGGATAGTCGATCTATCGAGGAAGGTTGTAAGTTACATATTATTGTGACGCAGACGAAGTTGCGTGGGTCAGCTAGTATTTCATAAAAGTACATTTTATAAGTTGGTCGACTATTACTCGTAAACTTGTAAAGCTTACAAGACTTACTGTGATAGTTTTCCTTTTATTTTCGTTATAATTATATGCTAGTACCATGATTTTTTTCACAGTCCCACACACTACCCGTATAGGTGGTTTAGGTTGGCACACTTGAGTCTTACAAAAAATTGCACTTAAAAGCTGAATATTTCACAAACGAATCCCTTTTTTTTTTTTTTGGTGGGTGTAAAATCATCGAATAACCCCTCCCGCTCTTGGGCAGAGCGAAAGGGAGTGTCAGACTTCTACTGACTAAAAACCACCCATGTTCCTTCTTCGCCCTCTATGTCGAGGCCGCGATAACCAGAGGACTACCCGCAGCCCCGACAGGCGTCGGCCCTTTCGAGCCCCTCCCATGTTGCTGACATCTCTTTGAGGCGCGCGTGGAACACGAACGCGCCGTCGACACGGCCTGTTTTCGTCGTGAGACGGACGGACGGCGAGTTAGCCCATCACTCACCGTCCACAGGCCCGCGTCTACGGTGGCCGGAGGTCATCGCGGGACAAACGAATCCCTTAATCAAAAAAGTGTTTAAGCAAACTCGCAATATTTTTTAACACGACCTATCCAACGACATCCAACACAATGGACTTTGCGAGAAATAAAAAATCATCCCCACTACAATGTGTGTATCTAAAAAAAAAAACTATACTTTACTTTAGCACTTTGACGGCGTAACTCATTTGTATATTCATGCCAAGTTACAGCTTTCTGGTACTAAGAGTCTCTGAGATATAGTGCGGACGAACAGACATACAGACAGACAGACGGACATGGCGAAACTATAAGGGTTCTATATTGACTACGGAACCCTAAAAAAATGATGATATTGATAACATGAGAAATAAAATTTCTTATAGTTTATTACTTCAATAATTTAATATCACAGTTGTATTCAATCAAATATTATAGTCTATAAACTAGTCAATTTACTTACTTATTAAAAAGTAACAACTAAAAGTAGGAATATTTACAAACAACGAATTGTGCGACTTAGACGAAATTCTACTTTACGACGACGCGATAGAGTTTAAGTCACACACATAATACGAGAACATTAGAATTCAGCGCTCAACTCTCACGTAAAACCGATCACAGTACCATTTAATTGTTTTACAAGTAGGTAGACAAATGTTCATAGCGGTTCTATTTAGCCGACAAGCCATTTTTTACGGTAACTATGTTGTTCTAACGCAGTACGGATTATCAATGCAATAAGAGGTCAGCTTATACTGGTTTACGTATCACTAAAGTATGGCCTAGTGTATTACAGTGATGTTGTTTTTTTTTGTTTTACGTCTATACGATATCCATAGACAAGTTTCACAGACAAGAGCGTTCTCCCTACCTACGTTGTCGTAAAAATGACATTTAATTTTTTTTTTTTCTTATAGCTTCTCTTTCTTCGTAGTTTTCCTATCCAGTAGCATGCTAAGTCCAGCTGGCACCTCCTTGTTGTTCGCTTTGATCATAGATATTAAGTTGTGGACGAATTTCTGTGAAGGCGACACATCGGCGTCTTGCATTCTTGCCCAAAGTGCTAATGCTTCGGTCACGTTGTCGTCACGTTCTGGAAAACAGGATTACAGGATAAATGTAATGAAATGACTTCTGTATTCCTCTCAGCATATGTTCTAAATATATTGTAGTTGGGGCATATCCTACTAATATTATAAACGCGTGTTAGTATGTCTGTATGGATGGAAGGATGGATGTTTGTTACTCTTTCACGCAAAAACTACTGAACGGATTTGGATAGAATTTAGTATACAGATAGTTTATGACTTTGATTAACACATTGGAGTTTTTATACCGATTTTATCCTCAAGGGGGATAATTTTCGAGTTGTAGCGGGCTAAGCCGCTGGCAACACCTAGTTGACATTAAATGTGATATTGAGACTCCTGGCTTATATCGAAAAACATCTACGACTGCTACGAGAATCAACAAAAGATAACACATAAATGGCTATATTGGCTATGTTTGGCTCTACTTCCAGTCTAACAGAATGCGGCTGTCTGACCTCCACAACCCGGTTATCACGTAATACCATGATCCCCTTAGCAAGACTGGTTGTCAGACTGGTGTTTCTGACTACCCGCAACAATAGGGGATCGGACAAAAAAACAATAATTAGTCCGTCAGATAGATTTTCAAAAAATATTGGACACGTTTTTTTTTTTTCACATAAACAAAAAAATCTAACTGACGGACTATTAGAATCATATTTTTTTGACCCAGTCCGATCCCTGTTTAATGTTTACAAAATGACGACAGAGACTTATTTTCCGATGGACGGAAGAAATTCTGTATGACAAGAGAATCTTTTATTATTATAGACATTTTGCGTTTAAAACGAAACTCTGAAAATAATTAATTTACGTGGTTTATTTTGCTTATATAAGCATTTTAAATCTTATTTAACTAGCACTTCGCCCGCGACTTTATCCGCGTGTGAATGATTTACTAAAACCTTCCTCGAGAACCACTCTATCCATTGGTTAAAGCAGCATGAAAATCGGTGCAGTACTTTTTGAGTTTATCGCGAACAGACTGACTGACGCGGCGGAGGACTTTGTTTTATAATACAGGGTGTAAATTAACCCTTCACACAAACGTAAACCAAGCATTCTGTACATCAAACTTAGTACTACGCAAATTTTTTTGCTGGGAAACGACTTTTTTTTTTGGACATAAATCACATTTTATGGTAAAACTCAATGTAGCACTCTTAAAACATTGTGCTAATGGATGCTTTGAACAGTAAACGGGTCATGAAGGTAATTTAAGTAAAGTTATAACCTGAAAAACTAGTATTTACAAAAACATCTGTAAAAATTTGAAACTTTGACCCCCAATATCTCCGTAACTATGGGGTTCCCAGGTATCTTCTAGAACACAAAAATGTCCGCAGTGGTGGGGAGAACAAGTGCCTTTCGTTTGCGTTAAGTGTACTTCTACACCCTTTATGTACTGAAGTGATGATAACAAACACTGTTCTCTCTCAGTATATTTATGAAAATCTTTTGTATGCTCACAAAAATATAAAGCTGTTTAAGAAATATAGTGATATTCACAATATAAATACAAGAAATAGACATAAATATATTGTACCCACAACAAGGCTCAAGAAAATAGGTGGATCATTTAGATGCCAATGTATTCGCTTTTATAATAAACTACCAAGCCACATTCAAAATTTAAGCCTTAATAAATTCAAATCCTTTATAAAACGTAAACTTTGCCAGAAAGGATTTTATACTGTTAAAGATTATATAGAGGACAAAAAAGCTTGGGATTGAACTGCTCCAATTTGAATTGACTTAAACATATATTTTTTTTTTTTTACAATTTGACATTTTATGATTATTTTTATACACTGATATTGTTTACTTTAGGTATGATATTTTTTTTTTTTGACCAATATTTACTTGTTAAATATTTTATTTTATATTTTTTTTTGTGTGTGTGTTTTTTATTTTTTTATTTTTTGACATTTAACAATGTAAAATGATTATACAATATGATAAATATTTAAAAAATTGATATTGTGAATGTGAGGACCATGTGGGTCTTTCTTAAATTTTAATTGTTGTGATTGTCTGGCAGTTTGAGTACTTTAAGTGACCCACCCAAATGTCCTTTCTTTGGTATTGTTCGTCGTGACGTTGAGCTCCTTCGAGTTATAAGTCGAGCTCCACGATATCTGACAAATGCTTGCACTGACTGGACGAGTCCACTCAAATCTGTGTGGTGCTTTCTTCAAAAGACCATCTCAGACATTAATCTGCATGGTCTTCATGTGTGTATTATACCTTATTGTTAACCCAAACGATTTTAAAAGATTAAAAGAGTAACCTTTGGAGTTTCTTGCCGGTTCTTCTCCTTAGGAATCGACCAATGCACCGAACCGTGCCCCTTTTTACCGACGTTTTATAAGTGCCCATGTAGGCCTATGTGAAATAAAAAATATATTGATTTTGATTTTGATTTTGAACAATTTGAACTTACGTAAAACATCCAAGATCATATCATAGATCTCCAGAGTATCGATATGCCTTACATCCTTCGCACATTCAGCGATGGCTTCAAGCGCTGCGTGTTTCTTCTCGTCGGCAAACCGTTCGCAGCGACGCAATATGGCGTCCGGGTGGACCTTTACTGTAGGATCTAAGAACATTTTGCGTAGCGTTTTCTTGTAACCCACTTCGGCTAATGCTGCTATAACTGTTAGCTGCAAGTAAACAACAGACATAAATAAAATATTAGTATTTCTTGGTACTTTTATCTTTTGGCAAGATGCAAGGTTAAATTGATTGAGAATGAGCAAAAGCAACTCTGCAGATGTTGCATAACAAAATATAACCATAATACAATCTATCTACAAACAAATATTATTGAGTTATGGTTTGGAATTAATGACCGCTGATAGTGATTTTTTTAAATCATAATAGGGAATCCTGGGTCGAAAAAATATGATTCTAATTAGTCCGTCAGTTAGTTTATCGAAAAATTTTGGATACGTGTTTTTTGTTTAAATAAATTAATAAAAAAATACGGAGATAAAACGCCTCAAAGATCATGAGTGTTGTTGTGACGTCATTTGTAGGTTAAAAATGTACTGACATGTGATGTTTTTGAGGTTTTCGAAGCACTGTATGAAAAAATAAAAATATTGTTTGTGTGAAAAAAGAAATCTATCTGACGGACTTTTTTTTTGTCTGATCCCCTATTATGCTAACTTTACAGATGCTGTGTGCATCTGTAAAGTTAGCTTTTTTGAGTAAACTTAACAGATGGAACATTAAAACAAAATTTTATTCTTTTTATTATGTAACTCCATACATAGATACTATATGCATGGAGTTACATAATTTACGTTATGTAACATACAACACATGTCGAAGACACCAAAAACATACCCCCAATCATTTTTATGTGCTTGAAGTATTAAAAAAAGTCCACTTTAAACATTTACCTGAACATCACCCGGCCCATGCACCTTCTTATCAATATTAAGTACGACCTGCACCAATTTGTTCAGTCTCCCGTTGCCTCCGAGCTTCTCATTGGTCAAGAAGTTCTCCTCAGCCTGTCCGTCACTCATTGAGGTGAAGATCTTACACATCAGCTCGTGCTTCAGAGGAGTTTTGTTGTATTTGTTGGCTAGAGCTACGAATTCGTTTACTGCTTCTTGTAGGTTGTTGCTGAAGGAATGGTTTTAAGGTTAAACAATTGCAATACAAAATATTAGTTTGTTTTTATTTTTTGTATAAGTATGTTATTTTTAGGTTAGTTGCTTGATAATAAAATTTTATTTTGATTTATTGCAATTCAAAATACTTATTTACGCAATGCACTATTTCAAAAGATTTTAACTTGCTTTGATTATTATAGCTGGGGCTAACATAGGTTTACCATATTTTGAGTTCCTCATAAGGGCAAGTGAAATTCGTATTCAATAGTAATAATAGTCCTCCTGACCGTTTACGGTCACGGCGGCCAATCTAACTGGAGATTAGCCATCGACGCGGGAGATATTATAGTGCACAAGTGTGTGCGCAGGCACAAGTGCACTCTCTGTTCCTTTTTCTCTCATATTCCGATGGGACGGCAATCCGACACGACCCCGGAGAGAGATCAGGCGCAGGACCAACTGCTTAACGTGCTTTCCGAGGCACGGGGGTATAATACCTTCGAAACTCCGGGCTACTACTGGGAAATTTCTAATGAAAACCCAATAGCACTTTTTGTCCGACCCGGGAATCGAACCCAGGACCTCATGCACAGCAGTCGCCCTTGCGACCACTAGACCAACGAGGCGGTTAGTCAATAGTACATCAAAGGGGTGAAAGTTACTTATTTAGTCCCGAGACGGGGTTTGGCACCCGTAACGTGATGAGGGCGCTAATAGTTCGAGGGACTAAATAAGCAAAAACCCGAGGTAAACAATGTGCTTTTCATTACTAATACGAGGAAAGTAAAAATAAAAACATAAATTATTAGCTAAAGAACCCCCCCCCCTTCCCCCTCCATGAAGTACAAGAGAACTTTAGTTAAGCAAAGTTAATTTATGCTACTCACGTCGTAAATAATATTTAAAAATCACTCACTTCTTCAAATGCACTCTAATCCTTGGCCCAAGCATGACATTAGTAGGCTTGCAGTACTTATACAAGGTGAGTAGGTCGAACATCTTGCGTACATCGACGTGTGAGCCCAACGCAGCCGTCGCGTCTAGCAGACGCCAGCAGTTCAGTGCTATACTGCGACCACCTATTACGTTTCTGTTGGAAATATATTTTTAGGTAAGATAAATAATATAACATCACACCTGTAATTCCCAAAGGATAAGGCAGAGGTGCCACCATTCTCTTGCCCTAATTCCAATAGTGATGTTTCCTGACAAAAATTAAAAAAAAAAAAACTGTTTAGTCTGTCAGTTAGTACGTATTTTTTGTTTTATCAAATCAACAAAAAATTACAAAGATAAAACGCGTCAAAGATTTGAGTGGGGGCTTGTGACGCCACTCGCCGGTAAAAACTGTCGTACTAATATGACGTCACACGAGTTAAAGAAAAAATATGTGACCAATTTTTTTTTAGAAATCTATCTAAGAGACTAAAAAATTTTTATTTGGGGTCCGTGAAACATGTTTTCTTCTACCATACTACTGTACTGTCTTACTCGTCACATCGGTACAGGTGTGCCTTATAGTAAACTCACATTTCGCACGATATGTTTAAGTCTCAAACTGTAACATAGGACGAACCAATAGGGTATCGGACAAAAAAAACTAATTAGTCCGTCAGATACATTTCCAAAAAATATTGGACACGTATTTTTTCTTTTTACACATAAACAAAAAATGAAGACGATACAGTGCTTCGAAAACTCGAGAACTCCTCGAAAACGTCACATGTTAGTACATTTTTTAACTACAAATGACGTCGCAACCCCCCACTCATGATCTTTGACGCGTCTTATCTTCGTCAATTTTTATCAATTTGATAAAACAAAAACACGTATGCAATATTTTTCGATTATCTAACTGACGGACTAATTAGAATCATATTTTATGACTCAGTCCGATCCCCTATTGCCATCAGCCGGGCAGAAATCCCGTGTCTGGTACTGATATACCTGGGTATCAGACCCACGATCTAATCGTAATTGACTTCCTCTACTAAAGAACATTTATTTTTCTTTGTAATAAACAAATGACACTGCTATAGGCGTCGTAATAGAGGTTTTTTTCGGGGGTGTCTGGGAAATCTTCAAATGACTCGGTACCTATGTTAAGTTAATATCATTGTAAGACAAGACCAACCACAAACATAATTATAGAAATTATTTCAGTCTGCGGAGGGTCTTTTTTTGGCGGTTGATTAATTACCGCTCTGGGCGGAGCAGAAGTAATTAGTCATAAGTAATTTATTTCGAAACAATAATACATTGTGTAGAAATTTTGTAAAAATAAACAGTATAAAAAAAAGTACAATTAAAACATTACAATCCAAAAAAACGTGTAAAAAACAATAAGTAACTCAAGACGATAATAGTTCACAATCAATTTAAAAACAATGAATAACATAAAATAAAAATGCCAAAAAAGGAAACACAAAAACTAAATTGTTAAATATCATCTAAATTTTTTGTCAATTATCAATTAAAATAGAAAGTCAAATAAAAATAAAAAATAAGGTACAAATTGCTATAAAAAGGTCAGTCATAATACATAGAGTTTCTGCAGTACTCTTAGCTTATATGCCTTGTGACTGGAACTGTAGCTTTAATTCATTGTTGTCTTCGTTCCGACAGTTCAAAATAATAATTGTGTCATCTCAATGTAAAATAATAAAGAACGAAATAATAATCAACATATAATTTTAAATTGATTCCAATAATAATATTACGGCTATGGCTTATCATCCAGGTACTCATCGACACTGTAGTAGCTCTTCCTCAATAAATATGTCTTTAACTTGTTTTTGAATAAGTTTGTGCTGTTTATGCTTTTAAATTCTAGGGGAAGCTTATTATAAAGAAATACTGATTGATACCTAGGACTAATAGAAGGGAGTCTCAGACTTCTACTGACTAAAAACCACCCAAGTTCCTTCATAGCCATTTGTGTCGAGGCCGGGGTATCTCTTTCGAACAAGCCGCAGCCCCTACGGGGTCGTAATAGAGTATAGAATAAAAAAAACCATTACCTCTTTTTAGACTGCTCTACGATCAGGTCAAAGGCCTGTTTAACCTTCTTCTTATAAACCATTAAAGTAGCAAAGTCGATGACTTTATATTCGTCTAATGTGAAGTTGGGCGATGTCTTGTTCAAGTCAGCCAACGCGATCTCCGCTAAGTCGAGCTCGCCTAATTTTACGTGGAGGTCGAATATCGCTGCTTTCATACCGGCTGATAGAAATACCTGAAAAAATGTGAATCAAACATAATAAATTAATAAATAAATATAAATTCGTCATCATCATAATTTCAGCCGAAAGACGTCCTCTGCTGGATATAGGCCTCCCCATTAACCGGTCTCGTGCCTCTCACATACACCGGACCCCGCAAACTTCACGGTTATCGGGCCTCCCAATGGGAGGCCTAGGATGGTATACATATACAAATACAGAGTTATTGAAAAGAAATCATATATTCTTAAAAAAATCTTGGCTTGGTTTGCGCTCTGCAAGTTAACTTCAGCTTTACGATCATACAATCAAACTAAACGACCATACGCTACTCCTGGAGCACACCAAGCTCCAATATGTATTTAAAGCTTGGCGTGTACCTATACCTAAAAACTTTAACGCAAATACGGATCTTATTTCTTGGACGAAAGTTCTACTTTACACTGATCTTTATGAAGTGACGTCGCAAGTCGTTATTCAGTTATTGTTAAACAAGACAAACAGTTTGGCTACTTTCACGGGCAACTAGCATTTGAAAGGAAATAATCGATAATTTCCGATCAGTCTTATAGCTCGTGTCAAATAACTGTGCCCCTCTGAAGTTGCCTACGAGTGGCTGCGCTGCAGTCAAAATTACGAACAAAACTGCAACTGCGCATGCGCGAGACATGGGGGCGGGCATTATGGCGGCGCGATTTTATGTCTCAGAGCGGGAGGGGTTATTTGATGATATTACACCCGCAATATCATCAAATAACCCCTCCATCCATGAAACCATGTTCCTTCTTAGCCCTTTATGTCGAGGCCGCGGTATCTCTTGCGAACAACCCGCAGCCCGTATATTATATACATCTAGTCAACAAATGCTTCCTCTCTCCTGACTCACTTGTTCTTGCTGTGCCCGACAGGGTCTATATTGTGATCAAATTATAATTTTACCACCTAAGTTTATACATATGGAATGCAATAAAGTATTGAGTATTGAGCCCCGACGGGATCGCCTTACCCTCAACCCAGTTGGGTTGTGGAGGTAGACAGGTAGTCACTCCATGAAAAACGCTAGTATTCAGCTGCATCCGGTAAGACTGGAGGCCGACCCCGACATAGTTTAGAAAGGGCTAGGCAAATGATCAATCAATATTTTTTGATGATGAAACTTTCTTCAACTTAAAAAAAACAACTCACCCCTTCCTGTTGGCATTTGGCCGCGATTTCCCTAGCGCAATGCAAATTGCCCTCCCTACAGTACTGTTGGAGCAGTCTCCGGAGTGTGCCTCGTGTGTTCAAGCCCTTAGCTTCGAGCTCCGATAGATGCGCACGCAGGTTCTCTTCGTTCATGTGTTTCTGGAAGGTTTTATGTTAGCTTATTTTAGAGCATATTCTTATACAGGGGATCAATGGCTTTATCATGTTAATTTTGCAGCAGTGACATATTTCATCAGTAGCCTTTGACAAAACATAGAGACACCTGTGACAAGATTTTCATAAGCTAACACATGAAGCTACAAAAATCTTTCAAATTTCTTTAATACATTTTCAACTTTATTGCTAAAGTATTGGGTTCAAGGGTATAAGGGTAGGTATTGGGTAAAATCATGCAATATCGTCATTATCCTGATGATACTCGTATTATGATATTGTATGATATCCTGGAGTCTGTATAAAGTTTAGGTCCTGCTAGTTCTCATGACACATCTCTGTATTAGGATATAGATTAAAACACAGTATTTTTTTTTAATGTTTAAAGTAATTTAATTTTTTTTTTTTTCTTTAAAACACTACACTTACCGGATTCGGTAGCTGTTGATCAAAGACATCACCTTCATCGATAAGCCCCTCATCAGTCAAAGTGATGATCTGATCATGGAACTGGGCTATCAGAGTCTGGTCGTGATTGTCTGGGAACCGGGACAAGCAGTAGTCTGCTGCCAGCGTCGATATTTTCATTTGTGGAATTTGGTTTAAAGCCTGGGTTTTAGAAAAATAGTATAATAATATTCCACAACTATATCAGGTACTAGCTGTTGCTAGCGGCTTTACCCGCTACAACACGAAACTTATCCCACGGGAAGATAAAATCGGGATAAAAACTATCCTATGTGTTAATCTAGGTTGTCAGCTAACTCAATACCAAATTTTATTGAAATCGCTCCAGCCGTTTAGACGTGAAGAAGTAACAAACTCACACACTCACAAACTTTCACCTTTATAATATTAGTGTGATTGTTTTAGGTACACCTCTAAATAACCCTTTGAGGATTACAGGCGTGATATTCCCACTACTGGAAATATCACACAGGCCTCATCTCTGTGAGAAGCTCTCCTTGATTTTAAATCATGATAAAAGTAATACTGTTGTGTGTACGGTCCAGACAATTCGAGTAACTGTTGAGCATTGGATATCCAAGCTCCGGCCTTCCGGCAAACAGGTGGTTTATGTATGTATAACATCATGCTTTGAAATCCTCAAAGAGCTAAGCAGAGGTGTACCACAATTCGCCAGTTATATTCAGGTGCTACATAATAGGAGCGAACCCATTGCCATCTGCGAAATTCCTCATAAAAAAACCAATAACACTGCCCGATCCGGGAATCAAACCTCGAGCTCAGCAGTTGCAATTGCGACCACTAGACTAACGAGGCAGTATTTTTTAAAACGGGTGATTTACTCTCATGGTAATCAATTAGTAAAAAAATATCACACTAATATTATAAAGGCGAAAGTTTGTGAGTGTATAATTATGTTTGTTACTTCTTTACGTAAAAACTACTGAACGGATTTGGATAAAATTTGGTACACAGATAGTTTATAACCTGGATTAACACATAGTATAGTTTTTATCCCGATTTTATCTTCCCGCGGGATAATATTCGAGTTGTAGCGGGTGAAGCCGCTGGCAACAGCTAGTGATCAATAAAACAACTAACCTTCAACAAACTAAGAATATCAGACACATCATTCTTAATCCTAGGATGCACCATGAATTTGCACAGAAACCTGCCGATCCAGTCCTTATTCTTCTCCATAGATTTATTTGCCATATCCTCAAGTATATGTACCGTGCTCTTGATATCCGCACTCATTAGATATCCTTTTAAGAGAGGTTTTAGTATCCTTTCAGAGTCCAGCTTGCCTTGGAAAAGTTCGCCTGAAAAAGACGTTATTGAAAACTTTTTTAAACATTCGGCGAAGTTTTTCGACTTTGGTAATGTTGAACTTCACACCCTTCACGGAGCCGTGAACCAAGCATTCTGTAAATCAAACTAAGTAACCCTAAGCAATAATTTATTGCTCAGAATCGAATTGGACTTTTCTTATTGCAAAATCATTATATGGATGGATCCGTTGAATACAGGGGTCATGAAGGAATTTAAAGATACGTTAACATTAGAACCCTGTAAAAAAAAAGAACTTGTGAAAACTAAAAACTATGACCTCCACTATCTCTGTAAAAAAAAACGCAATGACGGGGAGAATAAGGGCTCGTTTACGGAGACGCGTGCAGAGGGCTCGTCGCGTGTTTTTTTATTCATTTACTGGGGAGGCGGGTCCACCGCAACGAACGCTACATTTTAAACTAACGAGCGAAAATTCGCTTCTCGTAAAATCGTCCTTTGAAATTAACGTCGTTAACGTTTTCATACATCGCCATGTGCTTGAATTAAATACGCCTGAGTCCCTGCAGTGGGAAGATTATAGACTAATGATGATGACACTCACACAACTCACTAGCCGCCCTCACTTGTCCAGTATTCAACAGGGTTTGCATCATAGGGGTCAACACAGTTGACACTGACAGGCCAGTCTCCGTGAACTTCTTCATCAAATTCTGTGGGGAAGTAAAACTGACGTATGGTAGAGTGTAGTCCAGTATAGTGTCGTAGTCTGGCTTGACATCCATTTGTACCATTACAGCTAATGTGTTCATTAGTCCTGGAAATTCAAGGAAAATTAGGCTTTTATGTTAGGTCATCAGTTTGGAATCTGGAAAGATTAACCATACATATTATGGGTAGAGTAGGTATTATATTTTTTTCCAGCTGATTATTATTACGCGATTACAATGTTGGTCCTATACAGAAAGTTCAGTTTTATATCAGAACTACACCATTCTGATGCTGTACACCTGTGGGTGCCATGAAGGGGGTAATGTATGCACTGGTTCTGGCTGCAAAGTGTGGTGATTGCGACAACCTACTTTCAATGTAGTAAATGATTCAATGTTTTGTTTAGAAGAGTTCTTGTCCATTCTTTTATATGCTTTGAAATGGGCTCTTACAGTACTTTCACAAGTTATTATGCCTTGTGACTTTAGCTTCGGTATTTTTTCTGTTTTTTTAGCATTCCAAAGTGCATGTAATGGTATAATTGAAATAAAATGCCTTGACTAAGAGTCTTAGTTAAGCGACAGACCTGTACATTCTGTCGTGTTGCTAGGCTATAATGCACTTTATTCAACATTTTGTACTTCCTTCAGCTATACAACTTACCTTTCTCGCCATAAGACTTTGAATTATGCAGTAAAATTGGCCAGAAATAGTGTGGTCGTAGCGTTAGTCCAAGCTGTTTCATCCTAGTCATTAGATCCAGTGCTAAGGGTACTTTGCCTAGCTGCAAGGCGGCTTCACAGGCGTTCTGTAACGCTATTGGATTCCGTCCTGATGCCATCAGTTCTTGAGTTATTAGGCTCACTATGGTTGATGGCTGAAAGTGGTAGAAATATAGAAACTAAGAAAATTCGAATTTAGCAGGTTACCTTGTAGGAACCATCTAAAAATAATTAGGGTTTACAAATATTATCATGTTACAGCAATAGTACTTAGGTATAGGGGGACAATGTAAGCCCGAGAATAGTCGTAGGCACGAGAATAACACAAAAAACGTAAAAAAAGTTAAAAACTTAAATGAATGACGACAATAATTATTTGCACTTTTTTGCCACGAGTGTAATCACGAATCAATGATGGATGAGTTTTATGCTTACTGGACACTGGTATGTTTTGAAAAAGAAACATAAGCATAAAACTCATCCGCAAATGCAGGCTTTCTTTTAAATAAAACAGTATTTAAAGTCACAACAATTCACTTCTCACTCACCATAGCAGCCTTAACACAATCCCTCACAAGACTCCTCCCATGCAGACCCTTGTCATCCTTCGGTCCAAATGAAGGTAGCGGCAAACACTTATATATCTCTATAGCAGCCAATGGATGATTTTGGAACACTAATTGTGTGGAAACACTCTGCATTAAAGGTGAAATTGATGGCGTTCTTAGGACTACTTCTGGAAGAAAATGTAGGACCTGAAATAATAAAGATTTGCGTATTTATAAAAAAAATTGAAAAACAAAGATGCTTGGCAAAAATGTTTACACGTAGAGGAAGTCGTAATGTTGAGATTAATGTGTTGAGTAGACAAATACAGTTTGATGACTGAAAGACAGCACCGCTAAGAGTCCTACTCTTAGCGTTGCTGTTTTTGATGGTTCTTCCTTCATTTAAATTCTTGTGTGAGTATTGCATAAAATTGTTTGCATATGGACTTAGTCTTAGTCTTAGATACAGACCTTAGGAATAATCTGATACAATCCCACATGAGCCAAAGTCTTGACAATCTCCATTACATGTGACTCAGTGAAAAAGAATCCTCTCTTCTGTGCTTTCACCATCTCTTCAAGCATCGGTTCACATTTCTTGTTCCAAGCTAGCGCTCTAGCTGTGGCAGTAAATGTGTCTATTGACGGCTCTACGTTCAGTGACCGCATCATTGTAAGCACTTCCTGTATGTTTTGAATATTACTGGAATTTGAGAAAGTAGTTAAGTGAATAGAAACATTACGTGAACTGCAGTTTGTGGTTGCGGTCAGTTTCAGCAGAGCAGTTTCAGTATGCATGCATTTTGTACAAAATAATATCTAGGATGAAAAGTAGCGTATTCCTTTTTCCAGGACCCAAGAAAACTATCTGTCAGTCACATATATTACAAATAGTTCAGTGTAGTTGAGTGGGAGGTAATCTGCCTGCAGCTTTGCCTGCATAATCTTTCCGTCTTTTCATTTAATTTTACCATGGCTGTAACCTGCCCGTTAGTAAGTAGCAAGAGAAGTTGAAGAATAAGAAGCAAGAATTCAGTTTTATTTTCAGTATGGAAATAATTATATCGTTGAGTCCATTATCATCCTTACTACTTTATAATAATTAATGTGGGCCAATTTTTGATATTGTACTAGCTGTTGCCCACAACCTTCATCAGCATTAAAGGATTATATTTAGTAATATTACTTCTATATTTCAAGCAAGAATTACATTGATCTTTCTATAGTTATTTTGTATGATCTTACCCAGCCTTTCCTTGACAAATAATGAGGGAGTTGAATATACTTTCATTTGCAGGAAGTCCTACGGATTTCATGTTAGATATTACTTCTGTTGCTTGATTTATATCACCTGCCTGGTAAACACATTACATATAAAAATTTGCTTCAAAAAAACTAAAACTATTAATTACATTATTTTAAAATAAATAATTTAAAATAAAATATTGCACAGTAAAAAAACAAAATTATCTTCAAATGCCAGAATCATAGCTGGTAAAAATAATGTAAATAAGGTACCAACCTCCCCCAAAGCTCTAAGAATTAGCTCATATGTGGTGATCGCAGGTTTAGACGGTGCCATCTGACTGATAAAGTTGCTGACGGTAATAGTCCTGTTGTTTGCAATATACACTTTGAGCAACTCGTTGAAATGATCTACGTCAAATTGAGTGTGTGGTCTGTAAATTTAAGATTTAAAATCAGATACCTATTGCAAACTTATACACCAGTGATAAAATTTAAAATGCCAAATTAGTTCAACTTGATTTCTAAATTTTGTCTCCAATAATATAAGAACTTTCTTAACAATAACTAATTTCTAATGGCTGTTTTCTAGCACTAGGCGATACCTTTAAATGAATGGCGAAATGGAGCTCTCTGATGAACACAAATAGTTTTATTCTAGTTCAAATGTACAATCATACTGGCGTCTTAGCACTTATGAGTTGCTTACTGCTATTAATAATAATTATATGAATATCAAATAGATGCACAAGGATAATAAATAAAATCATAACTCATGTTTGCTAATGATATGAACCGACAACAAAGCGGACAGTCAAGTTGTGAAGCTGCCTAAAATATTAATAAAAATACTGACTAACGCTTACTTTAGTGCATTCCACACCTCTTCTACCAACTGCATTCTAATCAAAGGCGTTTCATCAGGCAACAGATCACCGCAGCATCTAATAAGAAGCAATGCTTGTTTCTTTTTTGAAAAATTAAATTCTTTCACTTTAGCTAATACCCTCGACAAATCATTCTTATATACTCTGTTCTTCTGGTATATATCTGTACTGAGCGCTGTGATGTATTTTTCAAGTACATCTTGTGAGGATAAAACCGGGGTTTTGACTCTATCAACACTTGACGGATCCTTGGATATTTTAGACTTATTTCGTTTCTCTATATGTTTTTCTGGGATTCGATGACAAGCAGACGTCACTAAAGATCTGTAAAATTAAATAGAAGATAGCGAAAAATAATTCAGACCATGAATAAATACTCAAAATATTATTCTAACCTAGCCGCATGAAGATTACAAGAATTATGTAAATATGGAGCTAGTAAATATTTTCTATTTAGTTTTATACTATTGAATAATAATAGTCTTGGAGCACAAGCAATTTTAATATATTGCCGGGATAACATTTTCAATTACAAATTTAAATTTTCCGATTTCCAAATTCTTCAAATTATCCTTTTGACAGATTTGACATTCAAACAATAATTGCCACATTAGAAAACGAATATGGCAGCATGCAGTAGTTAGATTATAATATTGCCAATAAAAACAATTACTTTTATATCAATACTAGCTGTTGCCTGCGACTTCGTTCGCGTAGAAATTTTGATGTGTGTGAGCAAAAAAAAAAGTGTCCTAAGGCCTCATTGCAGAGCCGTGGGGCCGTTTTTAATTCAAACATATGGCGATGTATGAAAACGTTAATGATTTTAAACGACAATTTTACGAGAAGCGATTTTTCGATCGTTAGTTTAAAATACAGCGTTCGTTGCGGTGGACCCACCTCTCAGTAAATGAATAAAAAAGCATGAGACGAGCCTTCGGCACGCACCGCGCGACGCCCCGCGTCTCCGTAAACGAGCCCTAATATGAGCCAAATTTCATCGAGATAATTTGCGAATATTCGTTAAAACTTTAGCAAGTAACATATTAGGCTGTATGACTTGTGTAATCATAGATTAATATTTTTAAGTGTGGTGGCCTTGCAAACCAACGCGTAGCCTCTGGTCAAGGAAAAAACCAGCCATGATTCAAGGTCACAGGACGTCTCAACTTAGTGTTTTGATATTTCCTTAGAAGTCTGTGAGCACACGTATGTGTACCTCACGGTCCCAGAGTTTCAAAAATACACGCTACTTGTGGTTCTCCGCAGCCACAGTGATGAAAGTGGTATGGCAAGAGTGAGAGAATAATGACACAAATGTGGCGTCCCACTGAGTTCCGCACTAAAAGCATAGATGGAAGCAAATAAATGCCGTCTTATCTTTTGCCGCCGTCGTCGCCGCGTCGCGTGCTACACCTTTGGGTTCTAATCTAACAACTGGATCGCTGACGACAAGTGCTCAACAACAAGTACCCAACGGATGATATCGTTTATTTTTTATTGCAGAACCTTCCACATGCATGATACGCCATAGTGTCCGAGGATATTGAAAACTTCACTACCACACGGGCACCGATGTGACCGAGAACAACAAGGACCCTATTCGTAGAGAAGCAGCTAGGTGGAAATTAGTGTAGTCGAACAGTCGCATAATGTACCAATAATCGACGAAGGTTTTGAGTGAAACCTAACTTCCATTATATCCACCGCCATGTGCCCACTGTCTCCTATGAAATGTATACTTCAGAATTCAAATAAGCGAGCTTCCTAGCAAGGGCAGCCTCAGAGAAGCATGGCACGTCAATATCAGTCAGTGTGGAAGGCAGCATATTCCTAATTAATTGCTTAGTTAAGCACTTTGTTTTAAAAATCACAACAAACTTGATGCTAATAAAGAATCTTGAATCTGACGACAAAACACGTTCGCGATCGGATATTATTCAATCGAAATTTGTGATTTCGATCAAATAAACCAAGAGGTAAGAATAACAGCAGTCTAGTTATCCGATTCCTGATCTCTATGTTATATCCGAAAATGTATGTTGCTGTAAGTTGGTAGCCTTGCCGTATGTTCCTAACTTCATTCAGGTCCAATACGTGGCGCTAGTGTCGGATCAGCGAGTGACCGCCTGTCATTGTCAAACTGAATCGTGATTCGTGGATGCCAAGTGTTTTGTGTTGTGAGTGAATGTCGAAAATTGATGTAATCTATCGTTGTCATGTGGTAAGTTTTCACTATTAACTAAAAAAATCGCTTAAAAATATCCTCACTTGGGGTTGGAGCCAGTGAGATGTGATTTAAAGTTTGATGGTTTGAACGTTAAAGCCGCCGTTACTTGACCGCCATCGCCCAAGCTTGTCGGCTCGGCTCCGCCTTTGCAGCAAAACGTGACATTTATGACAATTCTTTTATTATTGCGAGTAAATACATGCCCTCGTGGACATAATGGGTTTTATTATTGTTAATTAAATTTACTTTAGTGACCTAACCTTGTTAGAATTTGTACTTTTCGATGCTAGTAACCAGTTTTCCAGTGGCAAAAGTTATTATTGCCGACTTCCCGCCGATGAATCACTACAATATCTGTTGATACTGTACATGGGAAACGGTGACTCGCTAATTCATTTAAAAATATATGTTTTAAAAACTTTGAATTTAGTAGGTACGTAACCTTTAAGTTTTGGTAAACTTTTTTTTGTGTGTGTAAATATGTAAATTACCCATAAAATTCCAGTAGTTATTGACATGCATACCAAAATTATTGTTACTGTCTCGTCCTACGGGTTTTTTAATCACTGTCATTGAGAAAAGTACTTTTAAGAACTTAAATACCAGAAAATATAATTTCTGTCTTTTAAAAGTATGCATACCAATCTTATTCCGCTTCGGTAAACCTCATTGTTGTTCAAATCCAAATCGGAAGAAATTTAAATTTATTTCAGTCGGTTTATTCACATTTGGAGCCCCATTTTATTTCTTTTGACACAATGACTGCATCACAAAAAAAGCAGAAAGTATGAAACTGCATAACTTATGCCAAACAGCCAGTAATTTCTGCTGCTAAGTGATAGCAGCAGAAATTGCTGACTGTTCGGCTAATGAAACCAAACAAATACTTTTGAATTGTATGAATTTTCTACTCTCGGTGCTTAATTAAACACACCCAATCAAACATATTATGTTTGATTGGGTATGTTCATTCTAACCAACCTAACAGACAGATGTGTTGCTGGAGAGTTTGTTCCGCCACTTCTTCTTTCCAGCAAAAACACTAGGAAGTGTTGAAGGGGGGGCGTTTTGATGTAGGTACTGTCTCTTGTAAATAAGTAAAGTAAAGTAAATTTTGACGTTTGAAAAGTGCTGATTAACAGCCTAGTTAACCCAGCCTAGTTAGTTAGTTGGTAATGAGTTTTGATTTTGATTGAAAATTTTATTTAGGTGTCACCTAGTTTTGGTGAAAATGTTATGAATATACTTTCAAGGTGCTCCATGGTCTCGTCGGGGCTGCGGGTTGTTCACATACCGCGCCCTCGACATATAGGGCTAAGAAGGAAAATGGGTGATCTTTAGTCAGTAGATGTCTGACACGAAAGGGATTTCGCTCTGCCCAAGAGCGGGAGGGGTTATTTAATAATTTTCCACCCGCCAAAAAAAAGGTGCTCAATGGTTTTTCTAAAATACTCTATTACAAAAACACACAATTGGTCAAAAAGGTCAATGTCCATTGACCTATATGAAAAGGTCAGTGACGTTTAAACTAAAATATTACTAACCACTTAGATCTCAATAAATCCTTTCAGTTATTGTCTATTGTCAACATTTGTTTCCAGAATGTTCTGAAACCTAGCAAGTAGCATTATCAATCATATTAAATTCATAGCATATTCTCATTATTAATGTCCTATTGTTAGTGAAACAAATTAGCCTCTCATAAAAAATGTGCATATTTTATGTTATTTAGTATTACTATGAATATTATTTAATTTTCTATATTTTTATTAAAACATGAATTATCATGAGAAAATATTGTCAGTGTTTTCTCAATATCCTTTTCATAGACTTCTTTGGAATATACCTACAACCTCTTAGGACTTAGGGTCACCAAAAACCATGTAAGTACCTTATCACAGTACATAAAAGTCCCTAAACCATTAATAATATCAATGTTCATCAGTTCAATAATAATATTGGAATGCTTGGGATTCCCATCGAATGCTCGCAAAAAATCATTACCTACCGGCCGACACCTTTCCGATAAAAAAAACAATCCCATAGATCTTCTATTAAAAACAATCTTAAAGCTACACATCAAAAGAAGGGAGGGGAGCATGGGGAGCATTTAAAAGACCCCACAAAAATACGGAAGGGATAACTTGAATACTGACGCCAAAGATCAATATGATGCAGAAAATGAATCTCGTAGTTTCAAACGACCAATTTCAAATCGAACGACGCCGGCGGAAACTAACCGAAATATTCCGATTCCAATATGCAAGAATGAATGGACTCTCGTGGCCAATAAAACGTTGCTTGTTCTGTTTTAAGCATTATTGAGCTGAATGTAAGAGACATTCTTTGAGTTTGATCCCGAAACCCCCAATACCAGCGGTGAACTAGAATTTTTACGCTTAGATAAAATACACCGTCTAACATCAATACCGCGGCATTTATCAACGCCAGCCTACTGAATCGACAGCATTCGACATTCGATACTATACGTCCCTCACCCTGGGTCAATGAAGTGAGAATTGACGCCAATTAGCCAGCCTCACGTCCACATGTGACCGCCGAACTGTTCAATTTGCTTGAGAAACATGTGCCCGACGACATTGCGTCATAAGAATAGCGTTGCCGTTGCTAAGAAGGGGCATAACATGTTTCGGCTTTTGTGTTGAGTTGTAGCACCAAAATTGATGCTCGGATCATGTGCGAAAGTAAGTGGTTGGTTAGATCATTCGATGATAAGATGAACGGTGTATTTTCTGTTTCTGGTGAGAGGATTTCTTGCATAGCGCTAATTTTACTCCTTGAGTTTGATCTGTCGTGCTTGTTATTAGACACTCCTGCTCTTCACCTTTCCCAAAATAGGCAAGAAAACCAGCTGCTTAGGTAGACCGGTTTCCGACCTCAAGTTGATAAAAAGTAACGTATATGTTATCAGATATTAATAAGTTACCCGAGGGTGAATTGGGCGTACAAACAACTAGTTTTCCCTAATGACAGAGCTCGCGTTGAACTGCTTAACAATTTAAATACCGGCTACCTATTGATTAAATATGACAAGGCTGTTCTTGTAGTATACGCTATTTTGTTTGATGGGCACGTTTCGTGTTTGTATACATATGTATATACTATTCATGAATGGTCACTAAAACTTCCTTTCGTGGGGTTCAATAACTTGGGACTGTCTCAAAACACTTTGATGATGACATCAAATCATTACATTCTTCCGTCACTTCCCTAATCGCCCGGTAAAAATAGATCGTGACATCATGTTCTACGCTCCGATTTAATTTGAATCGGAAGTCGTTAAAATAATTCATGAAAGCTCTCGTAATTTGGTCCAGTGAGTGCTTCTTGGCTCAGTTTCCTTAACTTTTTAATTTTGGTGGAAACCTGACTACCTTTTTGGGTTGAGTACTATTGACTTGCCCCATTGATTTACGAGAACACACAAAATTCCAATTAGAAGGGCTAATTTTAGTTTTTGCGTTTCTCCTCTGTTTGCATGCGTTGGCAGACAATTTCCTCTTAGGCTCGGCTTACTAGCTACAAGGCTTTTGGTTGAGTCCGATGTTGTTACGAAACATCTGCCCTATCGAACGGTGACTTAGTCAGTCTCCTTACGTTTGTATGATACAGTTCTTTACCAGAAGACATTCTTCGAACTTTTTGAAAGTCCATAATGTCTTTTGAAGGCAGACAATAAAATGGCCCAAAAAACTTTTACACTGTCTTTGAAATATCCCAATTTTCTCCGACCTACTTAATTAAATTGAAATTAAAAGGACGGTTAATTAAAAAGTCGAAACTGGTCTCCAAAGTTTAGATCCATCGTCTCTGACAGTATTATCATGCCCTAAACACGAAAAGTAATTAGAATTCATTATGGTGACCGTTTTAGATAACGTAATATACAAACTTACATCATCATTTACTAGTACGACCCTCGAACAGTTTGTAGGCACTCCGTTTTATCTGTTCCTTGTTAGCATTCAGATAACATTATTTTTTGAACCTTGTACATTAATAATGTATAGGGAACATTAACTCGTCATAATATTTGTAAATCTCGGTATTTTAATAATCTTGTTATCGTATTAACTTGCCAGAATGTTGATTTTGCGATGGTTTACTTACTACCAGATGCTTTGCTTCCAGAAACTAATAAACTGATTTGAGTAGTCGTACTATTCTATTCTTCTATTAAGTAACTAACATTTCTTCAATCTTTCAGACTTTTGATTCCTAAGTTTCCCTTGGTACAGTAGTATAAAGTCTACTTTGAGTTGGCTTTAAGAATACAACTTGTGTTGTTGTCGTATTCAATTACATTCCGCTCTTCAATTACTTCTCCATTTACTCGATTTAGATCCAAGAAGAATCGCTATTCAAGTCATTACCATAAATCAGAGTTTTAATAGCAAATCGAAGAAAGTAGGTTATACTGTACATTACTAATCTTATCATCTACACTGTACTATTTGTTACGCACTATTGCGAACTAAACTTGTAACATTATTGCCGTATGTGGCTTCCTAAGCCCGTGCCTTGTGTTGTACTCGTAAGACTTATAAATAACACAGGTATTTGTTCGTCTTAGTCTTCGGAACTCCTCGTGTCAAATGTGAAGGCAAATAGGTGCATTCCACCTAATTGGTCTCATGAGAGGAATTCTAGCTGGAAAACATGTAGTTTCTCATGTAACTATTGTTTTTGGTAGGTAAACTTTGACTGTTGGATCAAAAATAAAAATTTTGGGTGGTTTGGTATTGTCACTATCATGATTGCCAGTGAACTGCTGATAAAAGGTCTCACCCAAACTGAACAACAATTTTTATTAATGCTCAACCAGGAATTTTAACAGGTCCTGTTAAAATCCTTGTGTTTTGTCCTCTAACATTATTCACATATTATATATCCTATTTCCGTAATTAGCTAGGAAACTGCCAGTGTCATTTTGTAAGAAGCGGCCATGACTTTGACCTTTTGGGGTCAATGTCGTCTTATTTTACTATTCATTATCATGACCTTTGGCTCTACGACAAAATCATGCGGTCGAGTTTGACCTTCACCTGTGTTAATGTGCTTTTTAATTAAGAATAAACAAGGTGGGAAAAAACTGTCATCATGAAATCCCACTGTATATTTTTTATCTTGACGTGGTTGTCGGCAAAACTTGCGGCAATCATATTGAACTTTCCCTTCAATTCTCAGTTTAAATCGAAAATAGATAGAACTAGTTTCTATTCAAATCTATTTTCGATATCTCGCTTCTCTAAATTCCGAATATCAAAGTTCATGTTGCCTCCATATTGTTATCTTATTTCCCACTTTCGGGTCGCAATAACATCAGGGATTATTTCATCAAGCTAGAATGCCTCATCGATAACCTCTAGCCAGATTTGGAATCGGTTTCGCGTGACATTTGTGTGAGAAATCAAATAGAATCGATTTGATTTGGAAGCTCGAGACCCTGTCTATGATGTTAGTCTTACGCCCTTGCGGTTATAAAATAAAAAGAAGTTATCCAACTGAGCAAGGTACATTCGTCTCCAATGGGTAAGTCGAATCTTTTCTTATGGGTGACAGTAAATTATTTGTAAAGGATCCGTAGTTGTCAAGATTGTTAAGTCCCTCGTCGGTTACGTTTTTGTCAACGGCTAGCTAGACAAACCTCGACCACTGATGTCACTGCGGTGACTATTGCGACAAAGTGTGTGATCCTGACGAAGAAGCTACGTATCAAGGCTGATTGTTGCCATTAAGACGGATTATACACAGGAGCGTCATTATCAAAGTAAAATATGGAAGCTAAAAATCCAAATTTAAATCATGACAGTAGCCAGTTAATCCTAATTGTTGGGATCCGCGTTAAAATTGGATGCTTGCACGCTGATTAGTCATGTTTACCACGTGCTCCTATTAACCGTGAATTTTCGCTTCCAGATATCGTGTAGCTCTTATTATACATATTGTTTACGCTTGACGGAATGATTGCGGTCGAATAACCGTTGCTCTAATTTTAGGGGGTTTCGACTTGAGCTTGTTTTCAAAGTTATACCGAAGTTTTGTTTGTCTGATGAAGAGAGTTGAGAATTCTCGAGATTGAAACGCCTACACTGCCTTCAAATAGTAACAATGTATTAGTGGTCTTCTAAACTCAAACAATCGGCTCAACCAAAAGCAATTTACAATTACTTTTTCACAACCAAACTCAGTACGGGTTGGTGGAACACGTAACGTTGATTTTTTTGTTCTAGGACAGTCCAGTTTTCTCACAATATTTTGTTCACTGTTTTTTTTTTTTTTTAGTGGTTATAAAATAAATGATTACTTTTCATAGACATAACTATTTCTAGGATAAATTCATTGAGAAGACAACCTTATTCTATTTTCCTTCTAAACTTAGATTATCTAAATGGTCTTACGCTCGCCAGCGTAGGCTTATCCGTGAAACCATCTTCTAAATCTGGACGCGATGAGCATATCATTGTTAGTTCTGCTGTGTCGTGCGTGTGCGACGGTTTAATGAGCAGATATGTACGGGAGGTCCACTTGATACAACGCATAGAAACTACTTCAATATAGTCGCAATATTTGCTACTTGGTTCAGAACATTCGATGGATATTGAGCGTGCTGTAAAATTTTCAAGTGTCGACGACGACGTTACTAGGCGCTGCGGACATGCTACGATCACAACTGAAGCCTTTCTAAACATTCTGCTAAAGGATTTTCGACAAAGCCGGCTTTTGACTATGGGATATAATATTACATCTTGAGATAATTATAATATTTTATCGTTCGTCAAACATTTTGTACGTGGCCGTTCACACTGTGCTATAATATATATCTTACAGTGTGAACAGCAATAGCAGCAGCGCGCAGCAGCGCGGGATGTAATATATATTACATCCCATAGTCAAAAGCCGGCTTTAACATAAAAGTGGCAAGGTGTTTCGTTTAACATCGACACATTCAATGAGGCTTACAAGTACGACATTTTTGGGTTTTGTCCAAGCTTTCAATGTTTTACGCTCGATTTCCTCACCAATACCTGGCCTGGTCCTTACCCAATGCCCTTCACAGCGGCTATTAAGCCTGGACCTTCTATCCCCATTTACACTTAGTGGCGGGACCTCGTTACTCATGCGCGACGGCATGACTGCGGCGGATGGCAACCGATACGTGGAATCCGTTGCAAGTAATAAGCGTTTAGACCATTGATCTTCATGACGAATTGAATAAACACGCAGGAAATATCATAATCCTACCGCCTTGCAACAAAGTGTTGTTGCTATCCCGTAAGTTGCAACAAAACGAGGCGAATTAGTCACCCTTTATCGCTCCATTTCCGAAGCATTGTTGATTTGTTGTGCTTTACAGAAAAACCCTAAGTCAATATTTGTAAAGTCAACTAAAATATGGATGTTAAAAGTGGTAAAAACTTTAAAACGCCTATTCAGATATCGCTACTTGTTTGCAGTTATCGTTATTTATTGAATCGCAGGCATGAATGAATTGTCGTCTAGCCATGTCCTAGAACAAATTTCTAAAACCAATAGACCGTAACAAAACAGAAATCTGTACCTAAAACTACCAAGAACTTCATAGCATTGTTTTCGACTCCAGGCGAAATCAACATCGACATTGACTACATTCCGGCAGATCAGGTAGTATTTACTGGAACATTTCAATCGCCGCCCGCTCCCTCGCTCGCTCATACATTGCTCAGTTCGATTGCGGCGGGTGTACGTTACGGACGGAAGCTTGCGTGCTCTTGCGCAGATCACCGCGCTCAGACCGGAGAGGGGATACTACAGCATACTCGGAATGTGGGAGTTTGTGTGGTGATTAGTGGTTCTGTGTTTTGATTTGTGATTTAGAAATTGTGCTAGTGACCTGTGCTAAAAGTGAAGTTTTTGTGGTCGGCAGCGTTGGATTTTTTTAAATTTGAGGTGTGTAATACTAATTACTTTTACACCTTTTTTGCTAGCTTTTGTACTCGCGTCTTCATCGTTTGATAGGCTGTATGACGTCCTACCGAAGATTCTTCTTTAGTCTTTGACAATGAGAAGGTACAGGAAGCTGTTTATTATTCCAAGAACATAGAAGGCACACCTCATTAGGTGTACTCAAACTATGTAACCTTTCTGATGTTATTTGCATCTCTAAGTTAGTGTTTTGATTTGATTTTGCACTTGAACATGCTTTTACTTATCCCCGAGTGCTTTCTATTAGGGTAGCAATTTATGTAAAAGAGAAAGGTTCATTCAATTTAGAATTTTGTTTTAATAAAAGTCTATTCGTCAACAAAAAAACAGTTTTGAAGATACATTTTGATTTAAAAAAAAATACACACTGACCTTATTGGTTAAGTTCTTTAAAAAGGGGTAGGTAGTATTCGTAACCGGCGTGCGTGTATGACTAGATGTATGAATGTTGACGAAGCAAAAGGTGGTAAGGATCGTATCGAGTTCATGTAGGTATTTGTCTAAGAACCGATCTCCAATAGCTTGACAAAGTTGGCTGCACACAGTTCACAGATTTGAATGTAATAGTATTAAACCCTGTGATTTATGATAACATCTTGCGTGTATTTACCGAAATATTTGACTATCTTACCTACTTTATCGTTTGGCTGCTGTCTAAACTATTGTCAGAGTTTTTATACCGCCCTTGGACCTCTGGCTTGGCTTGACATGCCTTAAGAACATATCAAAGAAGCGTTAGATCTAAGATGTGGTAAATTAGGCAGGAGGAAACCCTGCAGACGTATTGAGTATCCATATTTAAAAATAATAAATCAAAAATACATACGGATAGAGAACCTTCTCCTTTTTGGAAGTCGGTTAAAAATTAAACATGTTTTGTCCTTTTTTTGGTCCACGACGGCAGGTAGTGTCAAGTATGAGTTTAGGAAATCAGGTTTGAGATAACGGCCTAGTTGTAAAAATATAAGAAAAGAAATATAGTTGAATAAGTTTACGCCTAATTATGTAAAAGGGTGTAAAAGTACCCTTAACGCAAACGAAGGGCATATTTTGTTCTCCCCACCACTGCGGTTTTTTTTTGTTGGTCAAAGTTCCAAAATTTTCACAGCTGTTTTTGTAAATACTAGAGTCAGGTCTTACCTACTTAAATTACCTCCATGACCCGTTTACTATTCAAAGCATCCACTATCACAATGTTTTAAGAGTGCTACATTGAGTTTTACCGTAAAATGTGATTTATGACCCCAAAAATAAAAGTCGTTTCTCAGCTAATTTGTTTGCGTAGGAGTACTTAGTTTGATGCACAGAATGCTTGGTTGACTGTGTGAAGGGTTAATTTACAGCCTGTATACACTCATAATGAAAATAAGAATCAAATCTGATCTTGGAGTGAAAACAGAAATAACTTTGGCTTCATATCGTTACGATTAGTGAAGCAAGGCCAGATAGGTAGTTACTTATTATCTTGAGTGCTGAAACAGGTGTTAGATATTGGACATGCAACATTTATCTATGTTGTTGATACTGACAGTCACAACGTTTAAATTAACCAATAGAAAAAAGAAAACCAACTACGTCAAAAACTACAACTAAAAGTAAAAATCAAGACGTTTTTTTTTCAATTTTCGTACAACCGGAGACACTAAGAATATTATTTCAGTTACGTACTCCGGACGTTCATCATCAATTGATCATCATCATTCGCCTGGTCTTATCTCAAAATCCCAACGTAAATCTAATAAACTAGCTTTATACTTCCAAGTTAAACGCGAAACTCGAATAAGTATTCCTTTCTGAGCACTATAGAATAGAAACTGAATATTTCTTAATAAAGGATGTGAAAGTAGGTACTCTTAACGCAAACGAAGGGCATTTGTTCTCCCCACCACTGCGATCATTTTTTGGTTCTAGACCATACCTGGGAACCCCCTAGTTACGGAGATATTGGGGATCAAAGTTCCAAATTTTACACAGCTGTTTTTGTAAATACTAGTTCTTCAGGTTATAACTTTACTTAAATTACCTCCATGACCCGTTTACTATTCAAAGCATCCACTAGCACAATGTTTTAAGAGAGCGTAAAATGTGATTTTTGACCCCAAAAAAAAGATAACTTTACTTAAATTACCTCCATGACCCGTTTACTATTCAAAGCATCCACTAGCACAATGTTTTAAGAGAGCGTAAAATGTGATTTTTGACCCCAAAAAAAAAGTTTCCCAGTAAAAATTTTTGCATAGGGGTACTTAGTTTGATGTACAGAATGCTTGGTTGACGTATGTGTGAAGGGTTGATTTACACCCTGTATATAACAACAGAATAGGAAAAGATACTATCATTATGTTTTTAAAGGCCGTTGACATGACATCATGTAACGTGGGAAAGTTTATATTTAGGCTAGGTGTCGCCTTTGCCCTTAAATGGGTAAATACACGCAACGGTAATTTGGTACGAAAATATTGATTTGTGGCCTACTTGCTGTGGTACAGTTTTAGACTTTGTTTTAGTATCTATTTTTAGCGCTAACTTTATCACTTATAGAAAGTATGTTTCTTAGTGTAAACTGATTTACAAATGATATTTCCTGCAACCTAATCACTGGACACAAAACCCATTCGGTAAAAAACAAGTATAGTATATTTTACTACTAACACTAGTTTTATAAGTTTTACTGTACTAACATTCTATGGATTCTTTCTAGTCTGAAATAAAAAGTTTTTATTTTATTTTTTTATATTAGATTTACCTAAATGACTACCACAATTTTCATGATGGCATTGGCTGAAGCAAAGTGTAATATAAAATGTGGTTTAGGTACCTTTTCCTGTTTAGTAACTTATGGAACTTCCCTTTATAAAGTTTTAATTATTGTTAACAGCAAATTCATAGAGACTTAAAGCATTAGTAACAATACGATTTTCCTTATTCAGTAATTGACTTCGTTTTCGTCAAAAAATTTGGTGACGAGTTTCGCACTTTCAGTAGCATTTCCATCAGTTCCTTTAATGTGTTAACAGTTAAACAATAGGTCAGGCAGGACACAATACCAAATGTTGCATAGTTTATGGAATAACATATTTGCACTTCAGGGCAGAGTCGTCTCCCGTCGGGGCTGCGGGTTGTTTGAAAGAAATACCTCGGCCTCGACACAAGAGCTAACAAGGAACATTGGTGGTTTTTAGTCATTAGAAGTGAGACCTTCCATTCTGCCCAAGACCGATATCCCACGCCCTAAAAATAACGGCAGTCATGTAATAAGCATTTGCATTTTCCGTAACTCTGCCCTTTCCGGTTTAAACTCCTTTCTTTTGCTAAAGTTTCAAATTCCACGAACACGTCCACGAAGAATTCGCATAGCAACACTCCTACCGCGTCATAAAGTTCATAAACGCGTGCTATTGTCATCTGTTCTAAGCCTTCTGCTATGCGGAAAGACAGTCCAAGGTTTCATTTGTAATTTACTTCATTGTTGTCAAGTCATACTTGAATAATCATATATGCCAGCTTTAAGTAGGTACCATATGTCTTGCTTATGTATGGTTTCTGTGATTGAATTTGGTGACAGGTGGTGAAGCACGTGTGAAGATAATTAATAATTAGTATTAATGCGACCTTGAATAAGTACGATTAGTTATTATCTACTTGACTGTCCGAGGATAAATTCGAAATTACCTATACATCGTAGATAAGGAAGGCACGGATCTTGTTATTATGTCTCAAATATTATGCAATGGAGTTAAGAAAATCGTGTCAAATACAGTCTAAATACTGCAGTAAAGCAGAAACGTGACTATTTGAAATTGTTGCTCCCGATACGACCTCTCGCTTTCAATGATTCCTTGCCAAGGTAAGATTAACAATTTGTGGCAAACGTCGAAATCACGACACGTGAAAGTCTTCTATCGAGTAGCAAATTAAATTGGGTAATATTGATGTAGTATAGTAACGTATCAACCTTTTTCCTAACTACACACTGAAATCAACAGAGGATAAAATAGAAGAGGGCGTAAGGAGAAATTGATGTTGAACACATACTGCAGGTTTCTTGAGAGACATTCGAGGCGTGGAAACATCTAAATGATAAATATATGGCTCCAGGCGACGGCGACGGTGAAGTGAAAGTAAACGGTGAACAGAACACCCGTTATCTCTTTGTAAACTAAACTTAATTACAACTGAAGAAAGTACAAGTTGTGTGCGAGCACATCTTTGGCAGCGCTCTTTCCCTTCGTAATCGTATTCTTGAGAAACGTAATTAATTTTAGCTTGAATTATGAGACGCTCTACTTTGCAGATGTATTAAACACTAAAATGTAAAAGTAATCGTTAAGTAACAATTTGGTAAGTAAGCCGTTAGCGGAGTATAGTAAAGGAAGCGTATGGATAGTTGCATCGACTATGACATAGTAGGTTGGCAACTTATCGATTCAAATAACGGCTGACAAACTGCGCAGGTTACTAGTTCCCAAAATAAGAAAGAATCGCCTTTATAACACTCTTGGGTAATTTCAATATGCAACCAGCATTGTTTAATCAACGTATACTCGTAAATTCTACCAATTTGTATTCATTTGAGCATGAAATAATCCGAACATACGCTAATTTGTGAATTTAATCCTGCCGTATTTTTTTTTTTTTTTTTGGTGGGTGTAAAATCATCGAATAACCCCTCCCGCTCTTGGGCAGAGCGAAAGGGAGTGTCAGACTTCTACTGACTAAAAACCACCCATGTTCCTTCTTCGCCCTCTAAGTCGAGGCCGCGATAACCGTTGGACTACCCGCGGCCCCGACAGGCGTCGGCCCTTTCGGGCCCCTCCCATGTTGCTGACATCTCTTTGAGGCGCGCGTGGAACACGAACGCGCCGTCGACACGGCCTGTTTTCGTCGTGAGACGGACGGACGGCGAGTTAGCCCATCACTCACCGTCCACAGGCCCGCGTCTACGGTGGCCGGAGGTCATCGCGGGACCCCCGACGCCCGGAGCGCCTCCCGCGGCGGATCCTGCCGTATCTTCAGTAACATTTCTGAAAAACCAGGTGGTGTTTGCAAAAGACCTGAATATTGCCAGAAGGGATAAGGCTAGAAACTGAATGGTGAAAAAATATTTCCGAGACTACAGCGAATATTTTAATTTCAATCTCTTCCAATTTGGTTAGGTGCCAAGCAGGTTCTCTTTCAATTCTTGATTGCTTCCTAATACGTAGGTACGAGTATATTATACAACACCGCGCTATTTTAAAACCTATTTATTTTACTATGTTATTGTGTGTTAAAGATATTGCCTTGGTATTCATATTTCTCAATGAACTGACACATTATCTGTAATGCCCTTTTATAGAACATTTCATTCACTTTAAATTGCTTTTGAATCGAATGCCTTCGTGCACCTCAGAAGCTCTTTCAAAGAGACCACTCAATCAGGTCTTTAAAGCTGAGTCAGGGCATGTTGTTCATTTTGAACCAAAAAGTAAAGATACCCTTTTAAAAAATTCTCGCAAATATATCGTATTTTCCTCATTCCTGTTTCATCTTTCTTAGAAGCAAGATTCCTTGATGTTTAATAAATTTGATAGAAGCTTGATTGATTTCCAACTTTATTGATTCCTATTTAGGATATTGTCAATAAGATTATTTAGTTAGAAATTTCTTTTTTTAAGTATGCATTTAATAACTGTTGCTCCTTATTTGATCGTGGTAGGTAGTTGGTTTATGATGATCTGATTGAGATTATTTTTATTACCAACTAAGCCTTTATGGTAATAAGTATAATGATCTCGATAATATTATTCATATTGATAATGGTATACTAGCTTGTCTTTGATTACGATTTCAAGACCACTGTTCCTGATATGACCACCTTGATCACAGCATTTGACTATTTTAACTTTTTTTTTTTTTTTATTCACGACAGGGAAGCTCTTGGCCTACATCCCACCTGGTGGTAAGTGATGATCAGGCCGAAGGTGGAAGCGAGCTTCTCCCGGAATCCTCAACCACAGAGGAACTGGCTATCTTACCTCTAACTGCCGAATGCGTTCTCTGATATACGAGCAAGATGAATTTAAATTCCATGAAAATATGTCTTTTGTTAGGTCATCCGCAAGATTTTCGAAATTGCATTGCATGCTAATGTTCTTAAACACAACAATGCTGTTAACATTGTTATTATGGCGACAGACTTAGATAAGACGGTGGTAGCTAGCCAGGCGGACTTAGAACAAGCCCTACCACCAACCAAACCGAGCAGAAAATTTTGCTCCCACTGGGAATCGAACCCGGGACCCCTGGGTCTCAATCCGGTGGTGATACCACTAGACCACAGAGGCGGTAAAAAAAACTCATTCGCATGACTTTCTTTGGACTATAAAATCGCCTCCTCGGATTCTAGTTATGGTTTTAACAGTACACAGTCCAGTAAATTCTGGCGAATACATCGTGAACTGTATCTCATTCTTCACCGTCCACTGCTGTCCCTGGTATGTGTTTACCACGTGTTGTTCAATTGTTTAACACAGTTTGTCCATTGTTTCAGGTCATGTGTGCGTGCCGTTAGATAAGCAACAGTGTGGTGGATTGTTGAAGTTATCAACAGTGTGGAATGGTTCCTGTGTGTTGGCGGTGTCTTGTTGATGTAAGTTGTTAACCTATTTGTGTATTGAGTGTATTATCTACTTCCGTAAGTACTGGACATTCAGATTTAAGTACTTACGCTGACAAAGATAAGATTGCTATCGGAGCATGTAATCCATTAAGTAATACTCGGGAATATTGAATTGGTGTAGATCGGACACAGTTTAAAGACTATCGTCCGATCGTTTAATTTTAAAAGCATTTACGGCTTAGTAACGAAGTTCATTGCCAAGCCAAGATAAATAAGAAATAAACAGGTTTTGATTTTATCAGAAACTGATGACTCATTTTATTTTACAACTTTGAAGCTGACAAATTTTGGCGTGACACGAGACCGTAATCAATTTTATGAGGTAAATCGACGTTAATATTGATAGATTTGAAAGCAATTTCGAAATAAAGTACTGGAGAGAATGAATAATTCAAGGTCTATAAAAGAAACAGCATATATTTTATCTCAATAACAAGGAAGCCGTTTTCCCGGACCATTCCATTTCTTGAATTTCCATAGCCCTCGTTTAAGTCGCTACCCGTCTAACTGAGCGTTAAAAATGCAGACGCCAATCCAAGATAGCAACCCAAACCCGAAATCCGACATGAAATCGGTTTTCTCCTGACTCAAGTTGATGCTACATTTCAGTAATCCATTGTCCCACGATCAAGGTTCACTGACTACCAAACTACATACCTTCTTTTAGAAGTAAAAAAAACAGTAAGTGAGCTTCGATTCTAGAATCGGTTTTAACGATTTTATAATTTGTATTTTATGTGTTGTGATTCCAATTGGTTCCAAGAGAATGTGGTACATCGTTAGGTCTCGGACACAATCTAATAGCTTTCAATTGAACGTAAAGCGAAAAGAATTTATGCTGCATCAATTATTCATATTTGCTAACTAACAAAACTATCAGTGATACAATCTATCGATTAGTCTCATTGCGTTCCAAAATAACCGTAAATTTACGGAGTGGGATCGATTCTATACAATTCAATACAATACCGAAACAATTTCTCTTCGATCCACTATTCAGTGGTAGATTGCTTCAGTGGCTTTCAGTGATGTGCTGCCTGGCTTAGGAGCACTTGCATGTCTTTGCACATGAATCGAACTACTCCCGACCATGAATAGTTAAATTCACTTTCGACCTGACTTCACCAGTTTGTTCTTACGTACTTAGAGCAAACTTTAATGGTTATCGGAATAGGGTAGTTGACAAAAAAAAATCGAATTAGTCCGTCAGATAGATTTCCAGAAAATATTGGACACGTATTTTTTCTTTTTTCACGTAAACAAACAACGAAGACTATACAGTGATTTGAAAAGTCGTGTGACGTCATTTTCTAAGACATTAGTGGTAACGCCATCTCATTTTGAAATTTAGTTAAATAGTTTTGTTCCCACATTTTGACGTTTACTGTCAGAACGGACGACCATTCCCTCTCCCTACCCGAAAAAGCATGTCTGCCACTAATATATGGCAAACAATGACACCGCAATGACAGAACGTGTTAAGTACGCCTCTCCACGCGGACGTATTGTCGATGTCTTACCGTACACCGCCGTCCGTGTGTTATACCGCTAAAACTCCGCTTATTTATCTATATAAATCGTGATTGAACTAAGATGAACCGCCCGCGGTGTGATTGAGTGATTTGGTGCATTCTGAGATCAACACGTCGTGTACTTCGAGGCTCGAAGCAGGCAGGCGCCAGCAGACGCCATCTTGAAGACTTCAGGTAAGACGTGCTTTTCCCTCATAATCCCTCAAACTCGGTCGCCCGTTCATCATCCTGTTCTTTCTAGGCGAAACCAGCCATCCTCAAATACAGTCCACTTAAAATTAAAATATTTTCAATTCGCCTACATAATTTGGTATATCTCCGTACCATTTTTTTTGGTCCTTCGAGCCGGATCCATTTCTTGATCCTATTCAAGAGGATTCATAATCCATAATTATCCTCTTTATACCGCGTAGGTACATTATAAAAGTACCTACCTAGGAAGTTATAGCACCTAGCTATACTCCTAGTCCATATCCATACCCATTACGTGGTTAAATCTCGCCCCCCTGCAGGTAATATACTTAAAGTACCTACATTCCTATATATCATTATACAAACTATCATAGCTTTGTCTTGTAAATTCCATATTTCAAGCATCTTTTAGTTCTACCGCCAATTATAATTATCATAGTTCTTGCCTAGCTAGGAATAACTACCGCATAAACATATTTACGAATCTTATTTTAGTTGCAAAAATAGTGGGTACTTGGTCATTCTTAGTTAGTTGTTCATAACAACTTATTTACTTATACCCACACAACATGTCGAAACAAAATAAGCCGTGTATTTCGGAAGAAAAAGAGCTGACAATCTTGGAAGCTAAACGTAATGTTTTATTTGAGCGGATTCAAAATATTTACGAGCGCTCAAAAACCGCCGCTTCTTCCGAAATTAGTACCGAATCATTTCTTAGTTATTGTGTAACAGTAGATAATATTCGATCAGACTTTCATAACTTGTTGGACACTTATAACGATAAATTACGTTCTTTTGATCCTGATTCAAAACCGAATTACCAAGCGTACACATCCTTCGAGGATCTTTATTGCATCATCAAGCGCATACAATTACAGTTAGAGGGTAGATACTCCACGAGCGCCGCACCGGTTGTCCGAGCGCCGCCTAGACTACCTCCGATTGAACTTATGTCGTTTGATGGCGAAATACGGAACTGGCCTTTATTCCATGCAAGTTTTAAATCAACGGTGCACGATAATGGCTCTCTGACAGATGCTGACAGGTTGTACTATTTAATAGGGAAGCTGTCGCCGAAAGCGCAGTCCGTATTCGCGGGTGTCACACCCAGTGCTGAGAATTATCAGGTCATATTCCAGTCACTCCTTGATAGGTATCAGGATACTCGTATCCTCGCGTCTACTTACTTTGATCAGGCTTTAAACCTTAAATTGTCCGGTCCCGCGTCTGAATCGAATTTCCAGCTGTTTATAGATAATTTTGTTACCGCAGTTAATTCACTTAAAAACTTAAAATTAAAGGATCTTTCCGACTTCATATTGTTACAACTCGCTTTAAAGAAGTTCGACGCTGAAACCATTCGTGCTTACGAGATGTCGGAACGTAATCATAAGATACCTACTCTAGATAGTTTTATTACCTTCATCAAAGATCAGTGCCGAATTTATCATAATACGCAGCCTAGTTCATCCAGGTCGTCGAATGATAACAATAGTAGACAAAGTACGAATAAATCGCGAAATAGTAACAATAGGTCGGTCCCTAATCCGCAGTCTTATGTAGCATGTTCGGAACCTAATAAAAATAATTCGTCTAAGTGTCTGTGCAGTAATATTGTGCACGACCACTATTTTAAATGTCCCGCTTTTAGTAATTTAAATCCGACTGCTCGTTTCAAATGTGTGAAAGACAACAAAGCTTGCGTTAATTGTTTAAGCATAAAACATAAAACAAGTGATTGTTCTAGTAAGACAAGGTGCCGCTCATGCAATCAGCGTCATCACACATTATTACATTTCGATAAAAAATCTACGCTAACGGATGAGTCACCGTCACAGCCACAAACCGCCAATACCACGGCGGCGGCCGCTTCCGCGTCTCAGCCCGAGGTGTCGCTGTGTACGACATCCATTGCGTGTGCGCGCGGTCAGCGCTCGCGCACTTGTCATGTTCAGCGCGATGCAGAGCCGCAATGTATGGCGTCCACAACGGTACTGTTAGCGACAGCGCAAGTTATTGTTTACGATGTCAATAACTCACCGCACATAATTCGTTGTTTACTAGATAGTGCTTCACAAAGTAATTTTATTACTTCTGATTGTTTTAAACGCCTCGGACTGTGGAATAACTTTAAAAATACTAACTTAGTAGTTAAGGGGATCGGTGGGTCGGAAAAATCTTGTAAGGGTTCCGTAGATGTTAGAATACATTCCCGTTTCAATAAGAATATTAATTTTAATATTTCCTCGCTTATCGTGGAACGTATTACGGACACACTGCCGAACGCTCAGGTGGACGTGTCCTTACTTACGCATCTCGAGTATTTATCGCTCGCAGACTCTGACTTCTCGCAACCGGGAAATATCGACGCTTTGCTCGGCGCATCTATCTTTCCACATTTGTTCCTACCTAACGTGATACGTAGTGAACAACATAATTTGCCACCCGCTATTGAGACGGTATTTGGATATGTGATTATGGGTACCGTACCTACGTCACATATTTCTCAATATACTACGTCTTGTTGTGCTGTTCTTCAAGAAAATAATATTGATTCTCTTCTCAAGCGATTTTGGGAGCTTGAAGAGATCTCCGCCCCGCCCTCGATGAGCCTTAAGGATCTCGAGTGTGAAGAACACTTCCGCACTACCACTGTTCGCGACGACAGTGGTAGATATGTTGTGGCGTTACCATTTTGTGGTGACCCGTATTCGCTAGGCGACTCGTACGCTGCGGCGCTTAGACGCTTTCATTGTTTGGAACGCAAACTGGATGCATCGATCAAGTTGCGCGGCGCCTATAATGACGTCATGCGTGACTACATAGATAAAGGTTTTTTGAGTCCGGTTGTTAACAACGAGGACAATTCTCTTCCCGCGTATTATATTCCGCATCACGGCGTAGTTCGCGAAGATAAAACCTCCACGAAACTTCGCGTGGTTTTAGATGCTAGTTGCAGGACTACATCGGGTAAGTCGATCAATGACATTTTGCATGCCGGCCCTAATCTACAGGGTGACTTATTTAATATATTAATAAAATTTCGACTTTTCCAAGTTGCTCTGTCAGCTGATTGCCGCCAAATGTTTCTCAATATCGGCGTTCGTGAATCTGACCGTAGATTTCAACGGATTTTTTATCGTTTTAACAAAAATGAACCTTTATCTGTGTATCAGTTTAATCGTGTTTGTTTTGGACTCAAGTCCAGTCCATATCACGCGTTACGAGTTGTCCGCCAGTTGATCGCTGATGAAGGCGACAACTTTCCCGCCGCAGCGGCTGCCGCTACTTCCGCTTTATATATGGATGACATCGCTTGTAGTGTCACATCCGCTCCGCAAGCAATTTCGCTTTGTGAAGAGCTTATTCAGCTTTTCAAGCGAGGCCAGTTTGATCTTGTCAAATGGACAAGCAACTATAAACAGGTTCTCGAGCACTTACCTAATTCTCATAAGGCTTCTCCAGACATTGAGTTTGAGAGGTCTGTACCGCATAAAGTTCTCGGTTTACGTTGGTATAAATCCAGTGATAGTTTTCTGTTTGATGTCGCACCACCTGATGATAAGTGCACCAAACGCACTATGCTGTCCACAGTGGCACGACTCTGGGACATCATGGGTTTTGTGGCTCCCACAATTTTGTACGCCAAGCTCTTGATCAAAGAACTTTGGTTATCAAAGTGTGAGTGGGATGACGCACCTCCCGACCATATTGTCGCCGCTTGGAAACAATTTTGCATTGAGCTTTCCGCGCTCAATCAAATAACTATACCGCGGCATCTTGGGTTGGTCGATGGATGTACTATCAACTTAATAGGGTTTGCTGACGCCAGCGAACGCGCTTACGGCGGAGTCGTATATTTGCAAGTCCGCATTGGTTCTAACTACTCGGTGCAGTTAGTTTGTGCCAAGTCCAAGGTCTCGCCTGTCAAAACCATTTCGGTTGCGAGACTGGAGTTGTGCGCGGCCCTTCTGCTGTCTCAGTTGCTCCGCAAGGTTCAAGACACAGTTTCGCCCCACTATCCCATCAATAAAATATACGCATTTTCTGACTCCAAGGTAGTGCTCGCCTGGATTTATTCCTCTCCTCACCGCTGGCAGACTTTTGTCGCCAATCGCGTTACTAAATTATTAGAACTTGTTCCTGCTACTTGTTTTAATCACATCGCGGGCGTTGAGAATCCTGCTGATTGCCTTTCTCGTGGTGTTACTCCACTTAAACTTCTGCAACATCCTTTGTGGTACCGTGGACCTTCTTGGATTTCTCATGATCGGTCAGAGTGGCCCATACAACATTGTGACCACAGTGCAGAAGCCGACGATGCACCCGAACGGAAATCTGTTTCTCACCCCGTGATTGTTGAGGTAGCACAATCTCCGATCTATGCACTCGCGCTGCGCATGTCGTCGTGGTCTAAGTTACTACGCGCCATCGTTTATGTCTGTAGGTTTCTTAGGCAACTACCTAACGGGGCTTCTGTTTCGAGCTCTGACCTTGAATTCGCAGAGTATAAATTATTGCGAGTTGTACAGGCTGTTCACTTTAGTAACGACATTCAAAATTTAAAAAATAATGTATCTTGTTCTCCCGCGCTTCTTAAGCTCAAGCCGTTTCTCGATGAGCACGGCATTATACGCGTTGGCGGTCGTCTGTCAAATTCGGACGAACCATACAACTACAAGCATCCTTGCGTCTTACCGCGTCATGACCACGTTGTCGACCTTCTTGTTGATTTTTATCACAAGAAACATCTCCATGCCGGTCCAGAGTTGCTTATGTCCTTACTCAGGCATAAATATTGGGTTTTAGCTGCACGGCGAATAATTCGCCACAGAATACACAAATGTAACGCGTGTTTTAAATTTCGTCCTCGCCCGGTCTTTCCTCTCATGGCTGACCTTCCTAGCCAGCGCGTCAATCAAGTAGATAAGGCGTTCACACATACCGGTTGTGATTACGCAGGACCGCTGCAGTACACGCCAGTGCGTGGTCGAGGTGTTAAAAGCCGTAAGGCCTGGCTATGCATTTTTACATGTTTAACGACGCGCGCCACGCACATTGAAGTTGCGACGGATTTAAGCACGGTGTCATTTCTGGCAGCCCTAAAACGATTTCTTTCGCGACGCGGCCCTATACAATGTTTGTACACGGACAACGGCACTTGTTTCGTGGGTGCAAACTCTTATTTACGCGATCTTTATAAGTTTCTTAATAAAGAATATCGTACAAGTCTACAGGAAGAACTTTCCGTAAATCACATTGATTGGAAGTTTATTCCGCCTGCTTCACCACATTTCGGTGGATGTTGGGAGAGCATGGTCAAAGTAATTAAAACGCATCTCTTCAAAATCGTAGGTCAACAGATCCTCTCTTATGAAGAGCTTTTAACTGTCCTTGCTCAAGTCGAGGCACTGGTTAACTCGCGGCCGCTCACAGCACTGAGTAGCGACCCTGCTGAACCATCCGCGTTAACTCCTGCGCATTTCTTGAACACAGCGCCATTATCGTCACTTCCCGCTCCTGAAGCAGACTCTTCTAGCTTGCTTCAGAGACATACTCTGCTCGATAATATCGTACAGTCGTTCTGGCGGCGCTGGCGGTCGGAATACCTTCACCAGCTTCAGGCTAGATCCAAATGGAATAGTCCTGCATCCCCTATACAGGAGGGTACGTTGGTTATTGTCATAAATGACAATTCGCCGCCGCTTTCATGGCCCTTAGCCATCGTTGAGAAATTGCATACATCTAAAGACGGTACAACCCGCGTTGTTACTGTGAAAACCGCGAAGGGTAGTTACGTGCGCCCTGTTGTACGTCTCTGTCCGCTACCGACTCAGTGAGATCTAGCCTGAAGTTGGATCTCCCTCTTAGTTTAGGTATTTAGTTAATAGTTTTCGCTATAATTGTTCCGCTAAAGTTAATTTAGATTAATTTAAAATCATAACGCTGTTTTAGCTCGTGGATAGGTTATGCGGTAGTATACCTAACGTAGCTTATTTTATTTGTTTCCTTTTAAAGGCAACCCTTTAAAGCCGGGGGGAAATGGTAACGCCATCTCATTTTGAAATTTAGTTAAATAGTTTTGTTCCCACATTTTGACGTTTACTGTCAGAACGGACGACCATTCCCTCTCCCTACCCGAAAAAGCATGTCTGCCACTAATATATGGCAAACAATGACACCGCAATGACAGAACGTGTTAAGTACGCCTCTCCACGCGGACGTATTGTCGATGTCTTACCGTACACCGCCGTCCGTGTGTTATACCGCTAAAACTCCGCTTATTTATCTATATAAATCGTGATTGAACTAAGATGAACCGCCCGCGGTGTGATTGAGTGATTTGGTGCATTCTGAGATCAACACGTCGTGTACTTCGAGGCTCGAAGCAGGCAGGCGCCAGCAGACGCCATCTTGAAGACTTCAGGTAAGACGTGCTTTTCCCTCATAATCCCTCAAACTCGGTCGCCCGTTCATCATCCTGTTCTTTCTAGGCGAAACCAGCCATCCTCAAATACAGTCCACTTAAAATTAAAATATTTTCAATTCGCCTACATAATTTGGTATATCTCCGTACCAATTAGTATGACATTCTTTACTGGTGAGTGACGTCACTACCCCCCACTCAAATCTTTGACGCGTTGTATCTTCGTCATTTTTTATTGATTTGATAAAACAAAAAATACATATCCAATATTTTTCGATAATCTAACAGCTTTTTTAAGTCAGTAAACATCCCTTATGCTACACCTGTATGGTTTTTCCTTAAGCAAAGTTCATGTCTCGATAAAAGGTCTGTTGAGAATATTTGACGTAATGTCTTTTGGAACTCCTATCAAGGATGCCTTTTCTGAAGATTCTCCAGAGACGTTTTGGCTCTTTGGTAGTCTTTTTGTGTAATCGACATTGGGAATTTGCATTTAGTTCTTGTAACGTGAGATTTTCTTGCTTGACTAAAAATTATTTAAAATGTTTTTTGGAGACTCCGGCAAAGATGGGCAAATGGCATGTTAAATGTTCATAGTTCCTTTTTATTTATTCTATCTTCCTTAACCGATATGTTTCTCAAATGTTCTCATATTTATGCTACAGAAATCCCAATACAGAAACATTGACACCCTTTCACGTGCCCAGTTCACACAATCCGAGGCTTAACGTAATACCACGCCATATCACTGAGGTGAACGTTTAATCGATATGTCTGTGACACGTTCACGCCTGCTGTAGTTATTATAACTATCCTCAAAGTCTGTGCAGCCGAGGGACTTACTGGTCTTAGAGGTATATGTGTGTGCTAGTTTGTTGGGTTGTGTGTATAAGTTTTTCAGACAATTCATTGTCACTTAAGTAACATTACTGTCAAGGCCGGCCCAGAAGGAGGCGCGATGTCTTGGATGGTGACCAGGAGGGCTGCTTGTAGCTAGTAAAATGAGTAGGTACTTGGAAGACTTGGAGTGGCGTTGCTGTTCGTACTGGTCATTTGCAGAGGGACATCTACTGCTTATAAAAACCAACACGTCAGTCTTGTATTTCCAAACGATTAGACACTGTTGTACCGATGTACCTACCTGTAAAAGACCCACAATTGCTTCGGGGACTTTTTTGTCCTCCAACTAATGTCCGTTGTTTGCGCCAACCTTTAGATAAATGTAGAAGTGTTAAGTACAAATAGACTGTTTGTACACACGGGACGTTGACATGATTTTGCAAATGTATGTTTATGATGATCACAAGGTTATTGAGTTTTGAAGGGTTATAGAACGATGTAGACTGTACCTACATCGTTCTATAACTATTCAAGTAAGGGTTCTCTTTACTGAACATCTCGTGAGAGTTTTTTTTTTTAAATCACTACTGCGTTGCCAAAAGCGTTTTATCCTTCAACTCGTTTACCGGAATCTTCTAACGAATCATCGTGAACGAATGACGATCGATGAATGAAAATTACCAGATATGTATACATATTTGGTAATTTTCATTCATCGATCGTCATACATACATGTTATACTATAACGTAATGTGTTATGTTATGTTATGATTCTATTCATTCATTTACATGACCAATGTTATATTTACATCATTTGAATTTAAATAACCTAATAATGATTCATCGCTGCCATACCTAAATTCCTCCCCCGAAAAATTTGCAATATGTTTTCCTATCGTGACAGCTCACAGGATTTCCCCAGTTTTAATCACAAATTAACTTAAATAGTCCACGCAGTAACGATTGCTGACGAAAGGGTTACTGTTCCCCCAACTCAATAACAAGGCGAGAATTTTAAAAAGATGTTGCCTTTTCTGCCTCAGAAAACTTGCAACAGTGACTTCGATTTGTATCTTATTGCTATGCCTATAGGTTCCTTTGGTATATAACCTATGTCCTCTTTCAGACAGTCATCGTCATCTGCCAAGCCTTTTCCTAACTATGTTGGGGTTGGCTTCCAGTCTTAACGAATGTCCTCTGTAAGACAGTCTGTGTGCCAAATTCCATCGAACCTCCTCGTTTATTATTACTGTTATAGTAGTAACTTAAGTTACATCCAATACAGCAGTAATATTTAGAATTCGACGCTGTTGCATAAATAACGAGAAGTTGTGTGAACAGCACTTACCGGGTAGTTGCCCGAATAAGGTATTCCCTTTCGTTGACTTACCCCACCCACTCACCTACCTGTATTGGAAGGTAATAAGCTTACTCGACACGCTATTGCCAGGGTAATTGTCACATGTTTTGTGCATATTTGATATTTCCGGCTATTGACTTAATAACACGTTGGTAGTCCCAGACTGGTGAGGCAGTACACCAATTGTTTTGCGACTTGAGTCCCACTCCCATGTTACTGCTATTACAAACCTATTGCCATCAACCGGGCCAATATCGAAACTCCGGGCTGTATCAGAAACCCAATAACACTTTGCTCAACCTTCGAATTAAACGTAGCACTTCATGCTAAACAGTAACATGTGCTACCCTACCACTAGACCAGTGACGCAGTTCCATCACATCACACTAATATTATAAAGGCGAAAGTTTGTGTGTGTGTATGTTTGTTACTTCTTCACGCAAAAACTACTGAACGGATTTGGATAAAATTTGGTACACAGATAGTTTATAACCTGGATTATTAAATAGGATAGATATTTTAATCCCGATTTTCTCTTCCCGTGGGATAATAATCGAGTTGTAGCAGGCGAAGCCGCTGGCAACAGCTAGTACGTCATATTTCGTAGATGATTGGTATTTCAATAATGCTATTCAAGTATTCATAATAAACTAGCCAAGCAATCAATAGTTCGTCATTTTAATGCGCTTTAAAGGGAACATTATCTCCAAAAGCTGCTTAAGCGCTTAACCATATTGGTTCAAGCTTAATAAACGGTGTTAGCGTTTAACTATTCACTCTAAACCAATTAGTATGCGTGGCGGCTATGTCGACAGTTGTTCTTTGACCGCTTAACGTATCCAACCAGTAGTCTATGTACGGAATAAATGTATTGATAATGTTAACACCTCTTGGCAACAGATTCAATCGGGCTTTTCCCCCTTATTTGCGTATTGCTTCTCAACGTGGGATATACCTATATTTTCAACTAACGAAGTTCGATTGAATAGTAACAGACGAGAAATCATATTCTTCGCGATATCTAATAAAAGAACTGTTTGGATAAAATTTGCAGAATTGCAGTATCAAAAAGAGCAGCAATAGATGACTTAAGCGTGAATTAAACATGTAGGGTGATCTACAAATGTAATCAGCCTGGAATAGAATTGATTTTAGGATAGCCATGTCAAAAAAAAATTATCCTCCTTCCCCAAGTTTTTTGACGAAGATAAACATCACTTTCCCCCATTCCAGCCACGAGGTCCTCATAATTACCCCCTCTAACTATATTACATGAACACTGAGTCGGCTCATTTGAATGTGAACAGCAAGTCCCCTTCATCCCGGATGTCACCGATACATAATTGTCGTCGTGAAGAAATCAATATTATGTATTCCCCCAACGTTTCTAACAGTATCTTGGAGCTGGTGGCTTGTACTTGCTTGAATTGATGTATTTGTGGCGAAGTCTTGTCTTGGTCTTTTCAGTAGATTGACCTAGGTTTACATTACAAACATTCAAGTAAATCTGATGTAGATTTACTTCAATGTTTCTAGATCAGACAAGATAGATGTCAGAACGAATGTCTTCATTTGGATTTTCAATACAATTTAACAAATTTTATCAGGAGTACCCAAGTCAAGTTCAAAAGCCAGAGCATCCTCCTAGCATTCCACAGTATTGTTTTATTTTGCTTCCAGTTTATCCGTGATCATGGTGCTTGCAACAGCGCGGAAATATCGGGAACTTAAAACAAATATTAAACATGATAAATATCTCGTTTTGAGTGTTAATGAGGATAGTGCCGATATCATTTTAAAATCAAGCATCACAATTACGTAACTTTGAGAGCAGAATTTATTTTAGAAAATCAGGTATTTCTGGCATTTTTCCTTATTTTACTTTGGTTTCGCTTCGATTCTGTCCTATTTGATTAAAAATGTTTCAGCTGAGTAACGGATAAAACCCATCAGCACTGGTACTTATATACATATATTCAATTGTGCCGTTTTAATATACCTGGGTGTCTATTTTGTCCCGAGTACCAAATTGTTTTTGCTGATCGTGATGGATTTTGTAAGAGCTCATTGTAGTTTCATGTGTTGACATAAAGTTTCGATTATTCAAACTTCACTTGACATTTTCAATTAAACTTTCACAGGCTTTTTAGAATTGTTATGAATTAGTCAGAAAGTTGAAGTTAGATGTAAGATTTTAAATTAATATCCTTTAATAATATTCAATTGCAATTAAACTTTAAGGCATAAGGCAACAGTTATGAGGATAATGAGAAAAAAAAACCGTTATGACGTCAAAAATTGAAGTAAATTAATTGTAAGTACCTAACTACATATGTCGATTATTTTTAAATTAGTCATGAATTCATGACTTAAAAATAACTTTGTTGTTATTTCCATGTTATGAGAACTTTATATCAATATGGAATAAGTAGGAAGGTGCTATTAACCTTCAAATATGTTGGGGTCGGCTTCCAGTCTAACTGGCGGCACATCAAGATTCGTTTTCACAGACCGTTAATCTATTTCAAATAACTGCTAATTAGCCTAGCCTACACATAATAAGAAGGAAGTTTGACAAACTACCTTTTCCCATCCCTGTTACATTCTTCATTGTCTATGAAAACAAAATGACGGGTCGCTGTCTTTGTAATCACAGAGCCGACGAATTGGATTGATTAGAATCTCGTTTGTAAAACAATGGGTTTGCCTATCACAATCAGGGGTAACTGCCTCTTTGGTCTAGCCGTTATTAACACGACTACCGAGCATGATATTCATGGTTTGAATTTCTCGGTGGCAGACACGGAGTGTGATCACACTATATAACATAATAATATTATAAATGCGAAAGTTTGTGAGTGTGTATGTTTGTTCCTTCTTCACGCAAAAACTACTGTACGGATTTGGATGAATTTTGGTACACAGATAGTTTATAACCTGGATTAACAAATCGGATAGTTTTTATCCCGATTTTATATTCCTGTGGGCTGTAGTGGGTGAAGCCGCTGGCAACAGCTAGTTTTATATAAATCCGGATGATGCAGGCAATAGACACGCCCCCTTCCGCCTTTTACTTGAGACATAAACAAAACGGGCGAAATATGGGTGTACCTTTGATACACCTCTGCCTAATGCCTTTGAGGATAACAGGCGAAATAGTATGTAAATCAGGCAGTATTCTAACGTCGGACGTCGACAGGTCATCTGCAACAGCCGGTAATGAAGTGACGGCTATCGTGTGTCGCAGGCTTGTCATCGGGCTTACAGCTCCTGTAAGCCGAGATACAGGACAATATGGCTGACGGGCAATAGGTTTGCATATAGATTTAATAAGTCATGTGTATTATTGCTTAGAGTATTTGTTGATTTCTGTTTGGCGAACTCTCATTATATTATACGTTTAATACAATATCGAATGTTTGGTGTGTGTTATGTTGGTTTGTTACTGTTAGCCCGTATCATCTCACTGCTACGCAAACCCACGACTTCCAAATTTCGATCCAGAGAAAAAGTGAGCCACAATCATTGGTTCTGTTCAGCTCGTCGCGCCATCTCCTGCGTGGTCTACCACGTCGCCTTGTAGCTGTGTCAAGACCCAACTGTTTGGTAGTAAAACAGAAAAAAATTGTTTAGCAGTTTATGTAAGAGGATAATACCTTTTCTTTTTTTTTTTGGCGGGTGGAAAATCATCAAATAACCCGTCCCGCTCTTGGGCAGAGCGAAAGGGCGTGTCAGACTTCTACTGACTAAAAATCACCTATGTTCCTTCTTAGCCCTCTATGTCGAGGCTGCGATAACTAGCGTACAACCCGCGGCCCAAGAGGATAATACCTTAGATATTAAAAAAATAATAAAAAGCAGAGTGTCTCTAGTATTATTCAACGTCATATTTTTAAATCAGAAACCAGGTCTATGTACTTACACTCAACCCAAGATGCTAATAATATTTTGAAACATTTTAACATCACTTTTTCTTACACTTAAACTTTTCAAGAAACAAAAGTTGAGATTTTATCTCAAGTTTCTTCACGATGTTTATTTTTAAGGCTTCATAAAAAGGCCTGGCTTATTAAATGCTGCCTAATTTGATTTCGCCAGGTGTTGTGAATTCTTCCTTTGTCGCACAAGTGCCCAATAAACAATTCTTTTAAGAATACCTTCCTTATTGTTTGCATTTTTACGTTAATTGAGAAAGTCGTGCGAATTTTGGAAACAACGAGGCTTTCACCTAGATAACTTAGAGGAAACCGATAACATTTGAGGTTTATTTATATATCTCAAAAAGATTATTAAGTCATAGACTTATTTTAACACCGATAATAACGCGATTATGACTGATTACAATCTCGAATTCGATATCGATACTAAAGTGAACGCGGCGCCAAATTGATCGCATAAATCAAACCAAAAGGATTTGCCGTATTAGTCATGTGGAGTTAGCAAATGCAAGGTCTTATATCAAAGCAGATAATGGAGAGATACAAAGGTATAATACCCTTTATTATGTATACTTACACCCTACAAACTACAAGTATAAAAATAGAACTTTTACATAGGGTGACACGATCGTAACTGTACGTTGTCTATAATTTTAAAGAGTTCAAATTTATTTGTAGGTTTTTATGTAATCTAATTCTCTTCGGCACGTTAATAAAAAAAAGACATAGTTAAAGAAGACGAGTTAAAAATATAGACATAGACAAAGATAGATATAGTTCGTGGGTGCACAAATTTTGCCGGCGAAGTTGCGGGCGTAGTGCTAGTTCATTATCATCATTATTTGAAAGATATGGTCATTTTAACCTTTCGTGTGAACGTAGATCCACGCGAGACATAATGGCTTTTTAATTGTGTCTAAAAACTCGGCATACGAAAGGTTAAGGCTGTGATACGGATAAAATAATGAAAATGAAGTTCTGAATGCAATACGTGATAATTTTTTTACGATTACGATGTGGGCCCCTAAGATAAAATATTTTTATGGTCCTACACTTAAACATGATCACAATTTTCTGTTAAAAAAACCTAAAAATAGTGGCTTTCACAAAAGAAGAGCCAACCCGGACTAGTTGTGCTCAAACAAGTGATGTTTACACCAACTGAACGAGCCTCAGGGGACGCTTACAGTAAAGTTTGTTCACCCCACACATGTGCTAAAGCGACATGCAATCTACGTAATTGTTAAAACGTGTGGGTTTTTTTAAGTTTTTATGGGACTTGCAAAAGGAAGTGGTTAATATCCTGTATTTTTGACCGTATTTACAGCTAAAACTAAACAATGGCAATGACAAGAGACAAACACATTCCCTGATTTCGATAATTAAACTGGTTCTGAATAAAACCTATATCGGTCTCATAGATTACCCGGTTTCCTAAGTTTTACTATGGGACCGAAGTCGGGTTCATACATGAACTAATATAGTTTCGATGTCAGTAGATCAGACTGTAATATGAATAACATTGGTTCAGAGATATACAAAAACACAATTGTTCAACCTTTACGCTTAAGTTCTCCAGGAAAAAAGTACAAACCACTGATACTGATTCTGTTAGCCTGTGTCATCCCACTGCAGGGCAAAGGCCTCTCCCCATGACTTCAAACCACTGTTTTCTTAAAATAACTTTCGGTAACTTTTGAATCTTAGAAAAGCTTGATTATATGAATCCTTTCTTAGCTTCAAAAGTTTATCCTTTGTGCAACTGGCTGGTTTGCCAATAAAACATTAATTTACCTAACTTAAGTGCTTGGCCTGAACATTGTTGAAGTTATTTGACCTCGCCAGCAGTCCGTTTGGTAAATGTATTGTGATTAACAGCAGCTATTATGAAAATAAAAGATGATTAATTGATGCCGCGTCACCGAATAACTCCGCGAGTTCGTGATTACGGTCAATAAATATGGAAATGCCCTGACAAACAAGTTTTCACAATGAATGTCCACCACATATTTTTTTAACAAAAGCTTATTTTGTACTAATACAATCTATAGTTGGTATAGAAAGGTGGTATTATAGAGGTAATGTCGGAACTATTCAAATCTTATCCTATTTATTAAATCTTTCACTGATGCTACATTACTACCCAGTGCTCTATTAAGCTACGTATTTTCGACACGGACGTATAGTAACAGGCAGAAGTTATGAAGAACAAAACAAGTGGCACATCTCAAGAAAACATTAATCGCCGCCAGTCACGCAAAACATCAATGAAAAACGCTGGAGTAGTCAATTACGATGTTTATTTCATCTCCCCACAACCGTACGCACAAATTACAATCAAAAACTCTAGAAGCCCGAAAATAATTTGCGCAATAAAAGCGCACCCGTTGAATGTTTATTACAACGGCTACCGAACCTTATTACAATGTTATCTCGTACACACGATTTTCTCGTGAGTATTTAAATAGATGAAACTAAACAATCGTCTGTTGCGGGATCGTAACAAGAACAAGGTCAATTGCTCATTAATTGTCTAATTCAATGTGTTTGTTTTATATACATGCATGCGATCGGACTATCCGTTAATCATCTTGGCAGCTGCCAGAAAAAAATTTGTTTTTTTTTCAATTAGAAGCAAGCATTTTCATTATGAAATTTGAGATTCTTTGGCCAGACTGTTTGGTGATGATGGTGATTTTTGCGATCTTTCGAATGGTTTTTCAAGCTTACCTCCTCATCATGTGGCATTTGCCAGTGCTGTCAGTTGTGAACTCGGACCTTCGGCATTGGAACACTTTCTGAACATGATTCGTTCACCATCTGTTACCGTGGGTACCATAATACTGGCAAATATTAATGCTCATACTCATATCTGATCCAAAAACAGTACTATCGATAATCCGGTCCATTACCCAGGAAATGGTAGGCTGAAACATTAAATTATTAACGAGATTATGCTATTATCCTTATTCTTAAATTACGCAGACATTATTACACGTAATCAGCCCTTGTAGGCCACAGGCGTACGGCATCTATGGCTGGTGAGTCTGATCTAATGTAGTCAAGATAAATAATGTAATTAAAAATGCTTAAAATACTATTGCACTCTTAAATTTTCGGTTTACTGTCGATAATTAAAAATCTAATAAGCTTTATAAGACACTCTTTTCGATGCTGCGTAGTGTAAGCAAAACAGGGATTAACTTACAATTTCTATGCTTTCCAACTTCGATACCACTTTATTCTGGAGCTGAGCATTATTAAATTGAAATCCAACGGGATAACTCTCAATGTTTCTCCTTCAAGAATATTGCTAAGAGAGAATATCGATACCAGCTATGCAGTTTCAACAGAAATAAGTTCAAAGAATACATTGATATAATTTTGTTTTTAAACGTTTTCAATTTTGACACACGAATGCTACCTGACTAGCGGCCGTAAAACACTAAATGGACCAACTTGCAACTCGTAGTCTTCTCGTAGATTGTCTTCGTCTTGTCCCGTCTATCGCTCGTAAATATTTGAATGTCTTTGATCTCGAAGTTTCTTAGCATACTCAAAGTGACAGGTACTTGCTAAGCGGTCAAATCATCATCAGACTGTCATTTGGGTTCTCATATACGTGTCAAAGTAAATCTGTGGTGCAGACCAATGTTTGCCAAATCCACACCGCAACATAATTCAGTCTAACCCTTATGAAACTTTCTAATGTACCCAATTCTCGGCAGTTTTAAGACCCACTAACTTGAGTCAAGTCTACATTCCATGGCTTCGTGTTGTCATAACATTTTTGTGGTCCGCCAGAGTCGTTAGCGACCATGACACAAATTCCATCTAGAACTTAGAACCAAAAGATACCATCATACGATAAGATTTCAAATAAACATTTACCATTATAACTCCCCTGTGATTGATAGTTGTTTTCATAATAAATCTTTTGTACCAAAACCCGTTAATGTTGGTTTTTGAATGGGAGAAATGGAAAGTGCATTATGTTAGCTTTCCCACGCAAGTGGCATAAATTAGTTGGATAATAAAAGTACGTGATAATGTGGCAGGTGTAAACGTTGGTTTATTACCTGTTTTTAATGTGAATCATAATAGAATGTGTGAGGTAAACATTACATTCTTTCGCTTGCGACATCAACGGGTTAAATGTATTTAAGAACCGATATTGTATGTTACCCCTATATTTAATAAGTTTCGAGTTCACATCAATCAAAACGTATTAAAATGTTGATAAAGGCTTTAATCCCTCATATGAAGATATTGCCTTAATCTGAATATTTTTTACTCGCCGACCTAGATCTGAAAAATTCTCGATCAAAAGTACTGGGATTGGAATTTCCAGCTGCTGCTAGTATTTCAATATTTTCAAAAGGGTCCACAAAGGCGCTTTATCCTTTGACCAACGAGACGCGAAGCTCCAAAGGATTACCGATACAAAAGAATTGAACGGTTTTGTATTGAAGTGCGAAACTTCGATAGCTAAGATTTTATTAAACGATGAGGTGTTAAACCTTACATATAAATATAACTGAAACATGTATCAAACCATTACTTAATTTTCACAAAGGATGAATAATGGGGGCAATCGTTAGGCGCCGAAATTCAGTGGGCTGAAAATTTTAAAGTTAACGCCGGAAATTGAACAATTTGGGTCTGCTAGGGTTCACTGCAAGCAATTTATTTTATGAAGGTAACTGCGAAGAGTGATGGGTAAGAGGTTATGTAGGCTAATTTGGAAAGAAGATAAGTTATAAAATGAACGGCTTGATTGTTAAAACGCTAGTCCTCGTTTCCGAGATCTATCTGAAACCACTATTGTTGTCGGTTAAATTGACACTTCATCTATCAATATGATGAAATATTGTAATCTTATTACTATTTTAAATGCGAAAGTTTGGACGGATAGATTTTTGTTACTCAATCTTGCCTGAACGGCTGAACGGGTCTGGACAGATTTTGGAACAAATACACATTAGCTACTTTTGCTTCCTCACATAATTTATAATCATTTACCTTCCACAAGATCGAGGTAACAGGCAACAGCAAGTTTATTCACATTGTATTTCAAAATACTAGGTATACCGTCTGATTGTAGGCCAGGTACTCCACAATCAAAATTGTATATTCATGAAAAAGAAGTAAAAATAGAATAATCCAGTGCTAAACCCTTTCAACGCATGAAAAATGTATGGCAGGGATTTGGATAAAATTCAAAATAATCAGAATTAATTTCTAGAACTCGTTAAAAGCCGTATTCGGCGGTTAGGTAGTCCGAAGGCCGGGTTATCGGTCCGGATGTACTTATGTTTGTGATAAAACTCAGCCAACCAACGGTTTTTGCGATTGTTTTAATGTGCGATGAAATAATCGCAAATATTATTCAAATTACTTATTTGGCCTAAGATTGGTTAAATTAGGGCACAGTAAGTAGTATTTGGTCTTGTGAGCGTTTTAAGCAGATAAAATTCTATCATTATGTTTAGCAATACCACATTCCTGATAAATTAGACAGAATTGTGACATGAAACATCGCCTTTGATGAGCTGTACAGGTTAATTGTAGTTTAAATAACATAACATTAGGCTTGTAATCCCGAAGAGTTAGGCAGAAGTTGACATCCACAAAGTCCTATATAACAGGGGGAGCCTATTGCCATCAATCGAGCACAAATCAAACTCCGTGGCGGCTACTGAGAAATTCCTGATGAAAAACCCAATAACACTGCCTGGGCCTGCAGTCTGTACAAAGATAGCGATCGCTTTACAACAAAATTCGGTCGCAAAGCTATAACGATGCGGATTTAAGTTGGTAGCTAATACCGGCGGGTCGCGTCCGGCTCACGTCCACCTTAAATCCGCATCGTTATAGCTTTGCGACCGTATTTTGTCGTAAAGGATCGCTATCTTTGTACAGACTGCAGGCCCTGACCTGGAAATAGTACCCAGGACATCAATTATAGCGGTCGCGCTTACGACCACTCGAGCAACGAGGCAGTCAATAGGAGGTAAAGGTGGAGGGGAGAGGGGAGAGGTAGTTTAATAAAATAAATAACAATAAATTAATACTTATCAGTTACCTCTGACCTAAAACTTAACTTGTCGTTAATAAAACAGGTGTACTGTAACGGTAATATAACTGTGCCATGTAGGTAATTGGTTGCGCTATCTTTGTCATAATCTTCAAACATTTTATTACTATCAGGTCACAAGGGCAATCGATTACGATTGCGACCTTTCCCTGATTTAAATCAATGCGGGTGGCAATTTTATGATACACACAGCGTTGTGACTTATTTTGTACTAGCTTTTGCCAGCTGCTTCGTTCGCGTGGAAATGTTGATGTGTAAGTGTGAAAAAAAAAGTATTCTATGTGCTATTCCAAATTATAATCTACTTGTTGTTGCCAGCGGCTCCACCTGTTACAACTCGAAATTTATCCCACGGCAAGAGAAAATCGGGATAAAAACTATCCTATATGTTAAACCAGGTTATAAACTATCTGTGTTCCAAATTTTGTCTAAATCCGTTCAGTAGTTCAGAAGTAACAAACATACACACTCACACACTCACAAACTTTCATCTAAACTTCATAAAAAGAAGCGTTTATAAAAATATGATGCATCTCTTCAATTAATGCTACTTAGTGCTTACCAAAATCTTAACAGTGCCGATATCGGACTAACGTTATCGATATCAAAGCAATCTTTATCTTTACCGTCTAAAAAGTTATACACAGGCATATGCACATTATCCACTTAGACCCCATGTCTTTTTAATAATAATAAAGCAAAATTGTTTCCTCGGGACTCTCTCAGCACGTTTCTGGTGGTGTGGAGTGATGAGACATATTGTGGCGGGCTTGACCCAAATAAGTAAGATAACGTACATTCACATTCACTCAAGGCTCTACTAATTATTTCAAATCCATCAGCCCAATTCCTCGAAAGAACATTTAAGAACCAACATGCACTGATAAAGTTTATTATGCCGATGTCTATGAACCGTCATGACATAAATTCCTCTTTAATCTGATTACGTAACCGCTTGTCATCGGCCGCATCTGGACTTCCAGTTACGTTCATAGACGCAAGTGGGAGTTTTTAATGCACCACAACCATTTTGGCGTAGGTAGACTGTGGAAAATGTGGCAGGATTAAGTACCTTTGTACAGAGTTCCAGGATAAAGCCGGCTTAGCTCGCTCCAAAAGCGATCCCAGACTAGCTCTAAAAAGGCAAAAAAATTCTGGGTTTGCGGGGGCGCGTTGATTTTGGTTTCTGTAGCTTTTAGGCCACAAGCGGAACTTTTAAAATAATTGTAATATGTTTATTGAAATGAAATCAATATTTGAATACAATGATCCTTAGAAACCACACAATACGATGCCATTTCGTTACGCCTCTATTGACAATGTCGCAAATAAATCCGTCTTTAGGAGCAGCCGTCACGGCTTCTAACCTCAATTTGATAAAACACGCATCATTGTACTCTGTGATGGAGATGAAGAACGGTCTATAGATTGTTGCTCGGACTGCCGATGTCGGGAAGTTCCATCCCTTACGAAGCCACTGACGGACATAAGGGGACATTTATATTATTGTTTACCTCATTGTTATTAGCTGTCGCCTTCAAAATTACCATGTATACCATAAAGTAACATGTTGTTGTTTATTTTAATGTGTTTTTGTGATCCACAACCAATTTCTTGATAAAAGTTTTATTAAAGATAATTTATAATGTGCCATTGATTTTGTATGGATGCCCAACCATTACTGTAGTTTTGCCATCTCCGGTTCCTATAACTTGAATAGTATTTATTGCCAAACTTATTCAAAACTATGGCGAAATCTGTGAAGGGAACCACAACCCGTAGAATGACATTCCACCCGTAGACTTGATTAGCGCAATCAGTAAATGAATCTCACAAGCGCCATTTATTTAGGTATGTTATATACGTACATTCTTTGTACATAACATATATGTATACAAGCTGTAAGTAGGGTCTTACATAAATGGAGGCTTCGTGAACGTTATCACGGAGTGCAGTAGTAAGGAAATGGCTTTAAATCTTCCGTCTAGAAACACTTGATGTAGCACAGAGTACTTATCTAGTACAACATAGCAAATGGGCGTTTATTCGGTATTGTTCTTTTTTTTTTGTTAGTAGTGAAATGTGAAAGCTTTTAAAAACATCGTTGTTTTATTTATCGTATACTGCCAGATTGTCAACCTTTATTTGTCGTGTCAATCAATTTGATTAGCCTATTTTCTCCCTCTACCCCAATACTCACAGTTCCAGCCCCATTTCTATCAGTTGCGGTCCAGTTTGTTCCGTTATAGTTGAGTCGCATAAGCCACTGGATTACCCGATTTTCATCCATAGTGAATCCCGGATTTCACTACTAACAAAACGTTGATTCAATTTGTATGTAACTTTCGTTGATTTGTGATATAGACAATCTCCCTGTCAATACCTGAGTTAAGCTATTGCAGCTTGTTCTCAACATTTATCAAACTCATCGTCCAGTTTCATGAATGGAAACGGCGGAATTAAAAACAACTTCACGTAATATGAAATGTTCAAACCGTTACTACACCAATTTGCATGTCAAGAGATCTGCACTTTCTGCTACGAGCGAAAATCTCTTCAAATGCAGAATATGAGCAACGAAAGCTATTTGTATATTTATTAAAACCACTTTCTGTACTTTAATACGGTGCCTTGAAACTTCATAAGTTCTTTAAGACGGTGTTATGGCACGTGTATAACTTTCATTTTGACCTCACTTGAATAATTTGCGAAGTCTTGCAAATATTGTTGCTATCTACAAAATAAATGAATCGTGAATTCATTGTGCTGTGAAAATTAACTGCCTCTTCAAACTATCGCATCATAATTCAATCTTGAATCAAATCCAAGACGTTGTTAACGAAAACAGAAATCTTCCCAAAGACATCGAAATCCGCAACTATTGTTTCCTGATTTACCGATCGGTTTGCTGTGTGAACAACCCCAATATGTTCTCCCTTGCTTCACATAAATCGTGTAGCCGTCAGGGTGTTGTTTCAAGGGGCACAAAACGTCCATGGCTATAAAAGACTGGTCCGATGATAGCATTACTGGCTATGTAGCGTGAGCCATAACAGATTTGTTGAGGGGTGTATTGCATTACATGGAATGGTGGGAGCTATTAGGGACATTAGTTGATATTGGTTTTATTGTCCGGTATCAGAGGGCCAATTTTTTGCTTTAAAATTTCAAACCTTGCCCTAATGAGCTAAATAGTAACAGCAATTCGTGCCTATGGCGTTGCTTGTTTTTCATTTAATAGAAAGATTTCCAATTTCGTTCCATGCGTGTACACTGCAGAATAATATAAAGTTTTACGGGATGGAGTAATGTCCATCTCTAGCTCTGCTTTATTACATAAACCTCAGTTGGATTTTTATATTTGCTATCTTAGCAGTAGATGCAATCGTGTCTTCTAAAAAAAATCGTAAAATTGTTAAAACCTCTTCAAATCCAGCTTCATTTAATATCAATTTCGTCGTCGTTCCAGTCTAGCTGGCAAATGTACTTCATTCTTTTTCATATTAGATGTCGTCTGGGTCGTGCGATAAGACCTCAACCTGCTTGAAACACACGATATATCACCGTGTCTCGGGACATGGATTAAACGTGCTTAGCATGTTCAAATACGGGACTTGATTCAAGGGTCACTTTTGCTTTTAAAGGTTCTTTGTTGGAGTTGCTTTTTTAATACCCAAGTCTTTTTTGAGAAACATATTTCATATGGAACTGGATTTATATTTTTTCGGTTTTAGTCGTTTTTGTTGCTACGTAACTCTGATCGAATACTTTGACGAAATGGGCTTTTCTCTGCAAACCACGAAGGGTATCGATTTTCAGTTACATTTCTTTTGCTGGGGGTATGTCTAATAACAATTTTAAGTAAGTAACGCATCCAAATTTCGCCTTGAACGGTCCCCGTGGCTTCCCCAGCCGCAATCTCGGTCGTTACGATGTTGCTCGCGTCATAAAGCATTGCCTCGGATGTTCCCTCTCCCTCGGCTTTCGTTGCCCTAGTTGATTTTATGTACACTCTACCTAAATTAGAGGCGCGAAAAATCATTTTCGATAGAATAAAAATATCGCTTTCATCAAAATGGACACAAGTTTATAAAATGGTGCACTTTGAACCAAAAAATGCACAGATATTTTATTTTGAAACCAAAGCATTCTTTTATAATATTTTCTACCGTAATATTGAAGCGCAGGTTCATTGAATGAGCTCCCATAAATATAACGAAACATCGGATCACGAATTGCAGAATTGCACTATTCGTTAGTAATGGATATTTTGTAGTATAAAAAGGATGACTCGGGGTTATTGTTCGGAAAGTCTGAGGGAAACCGCTGACGAAGCCAATTTGCATCGAACGCGGTTGTAAACCCCAGGTTCATGGTACGCCGACGCGTATCGAGCCTACGTAATGTAGGATAACATGTAGGCTTAAACTGGCTGACGTTTGTTGGTTATGTTGTTGCTGTAAACTGGGTAGGATAGGAAAATAGCAGTCGGATAATGACGTGAATGAAATAGAAGACAAGCGAATTAATTATGCGTAGGAAGGAGTATCGACCATTAAATCCAAACACTTGCCAGAGAATTTTAAGAATCCTCCAAAGTCTTCCAAAGTCACGAAGCAAACATTTCGCTTTGGCCTCACTTAAAGTTATTCCCCACTCCAGCAAAACGAGCATTACTGCCCTAATTAGACCCCGCCACTTTGTCAGCACTGTTAAAAGTTGAGTATCTTAAGTGTGCCGTATCCACAAGACCCTACTAAGTTAAAGTTTGGCGAAAATGATAACTTTTAACGTACGCGATTTATGTCATGAAGCAACTAGACGTTACAACTTATTGCAACCACTTTCCACTAAGAAGCTGTAAAATAAAACAGCTATAAAATATTTTGCGGCGACGTTTCAGACTCCATGGTGTCTGAACCATTTTACAAGCTAAATGTCATTGTTTGAAAATATCCTGCTTGCTTTAAAGTCGATAATACATTGAAATCACAACCGTCTGTCGAAATATGTGTGAAGAAAAACATCTAAAAAGCACGAATAACCAATGTATAGTATAAAGCTGTAACTTTAGATTAATATGAAATAGTTGCCACATGTTCCGTTTCCGTCGTTGGATAGATATTGCAAGGCTGCGGTTTAGACATGAGTTGTCGTAGCCCGTTGTTATGGCTTATGAGAATACCACAGTGCTATGGCTTAGGAATACAGTTCAAGCTACTTTGTAAGGGATCCGACGGCTTATGACAATTTTAATGAGAAATAATCCCAAGAAAGCCCTTAGATGGAACTCCGTAATTGAAACGGCTGTTCAGGTTACGATTTCATTTGCTTTCCCAACGACACTTCTTTGCTTTATTTAGTAGAAACGTAAAAATGATGTGATAAAAATGATTGTATTCATATGGTAATTGTTTCTCTTATCCTACGACGCTCTCTTTTCCTCCAATAGTATTCGTTAACCAATTGCCGAATTGCATGACTGCGCCTTCTGGACCCATAATCGAATGTTAGATTTGTCCTCCTTTAGGGTCACGTATTATAAATCGGTTGACTATTGTTCTAGTTTCACGATCCGATAAATGGAGGGACTGCTTGTCCAAGTCTGTTCCGACTCGTGAATTTTAAAAGCGAAACGAAACATCTGTCTGTGATTCCTGCTATGGTTTATTTTTGGCGGCTTTGTACTATCCTATTTTGGATTTGGGTTTGGCTTTACAAGTATTGAAAGGGTTTTGAATTGTTGATGGTTTATCTTTGTCAGGAACTGCCAATTTATAGCCGGGTTTTTCACTGTTTAAAATAGACCAGAAAGCATGTAATTGAGATGAGAATGTAAAGATGGATGTGACAATAATGGATAAAATAAGAGAAGAGTGTATAAGAGGGTGTTTGAAAGTGGCGCCTATTACAGAAAAAATTAAAGGAAGTGGTCTATCTTGTTCAGGATATGTAATAAGGAGGGATGAAACTTATGTGACTAAAAAGTGATAGATATATGATGACTGCTTAAAATAGACTTACAAATATTGACAAAATTTTACCCAACTTGTCCCCGTGTATTCATTGAAAGGGCTCCATTCAACCATAATCAAGAGATGCGATTATCGAGTCTATGCAGCTAGTCGGATGGTGTACCGTTAACGAACCGGCCGCGGCGGCGGTCACGGCCTTTGAATGCATCTTTTTTTCTCAGTAACCTACTAAGGAGTATACAGGTTCTTCTAGTTCGTGAAGATGCTTGCTTAGTGTAGTTACTTTTAATATTGGTCTTTTAGTCGTTTCTTTAGTGTCATGTTTCTTTTCGAATGTTTAATGAATGTTCGGGTTCGGATGTATCTTAATATTTATTTTAAGTTTCCTTGAACAACTTTTTTTTTACTTTTTAGCCTGTATTTTTGCTACGGCTCAACAACAGTCAAGCTTTCGAACTAATATCAAATTTAATATCCGATGTTGTTTTGTGTGAAGATTGAATTCTAGTCTGGTCTTTATAGCCACATTTCTGTTCCTTCATGTTCTGAAAGTCTATGTCACCTTACTTAATCTCTAAAAGAGCTTGCAGTGGACGCAAATATTAATAACAAAGTCCTGCGTAAAAGGTTGTTGGCACAGCTAGCTCGTTGTTATCATGCTAACTGAATATAGTACTCTATAACTTACTATAACAGTTATGCGTAGTGTCCATGCCCACACTTTGCAGCCGTTTCGGCGCCGCATGGTGCAGTTAACACTGCAAATTTTCATTTAGGTCCGACATGTCCAAGTTTGTCTATGTTATACCACTTTTAGACGTAGTCTCTTATTAAAAAAAATACAATAACACCACTAAAATGTGACTAAAATATTGTTATTCATTACTTTTTCTATGATTATTCTATTTTTAGTGTTCCACAACACAAAAAAGAAAAAACGGGATCCGTAGTTTGATCATTTTGTTGCGGCTCGTTTGTGTTTATTGCCTTCATACGTTATGCATTTGAGGTTAAATACGAACCCGCGATGACCTCCGGCCACCGTAGACGCGGGCCTGTGGACGGTGAGTGATGGGCTAACTCGCCGTCCGTCCGTCTCACGACGAAAACAGGCCGTGTCGACGGCGCGTTCGTGTTCCACGCGCGCCTCAAAGAGATGTCAGCAACATGGGAGGGGCCCGAAAGGGCCGACGCCTGTCGGGGCTGCGGGTAGTCCTCTGGTTATCGCGGCCTCGACATAGAGGGCGAAGAAGGAACATGGGTGGTTTTTAGTCAGTAGAAGTCTGACACTCCCTTTCGCTCTGCCCAAGAGCGGGGTTATTTGATGATTTCCCATCCCACAAAAAAAAAAAAAAGGTTAAATATGAAAAGTTAATCGAGGATTCGAGTTTACCCAAGACCACATGGAACACGCAAATACTAGTAGGTAAATAATAAAATATTCATATTTGATGTAATGTCAACTGTTAACCAGTGCTAATCCTGATGTATGGCTTCAAATATAATACATTATTCATGACCTCAGTGTAGGTACTTAGTTAAACACATGATTCAATAAATTCATTAGACTTGTCTGTATACCAACTGCACGTATCCAACTGGCTGGCCGCAAGCCAGACTGCAATCGCCAAAATGTACTTAACCCGTAGAACTAAAAAGTTTTCTGAAATTCACGTAATTTGGTGCACCATAATTTTGTAAGGAAAACAAACAATGTGGACAGCGCTGTATCGTAGTCTGAACTTTTTAAATTAGAAGCCATTTTAGTTTAGAACTCGTTTTCATGTTTTAATATGCGCATGTTGCATCTACATGATTGTGTTAATGTGTACATGAAAACATGTTGCAAACACACTGCCTGCTGTGCCGGCAACATGTTTTGAACAAAATACTTAATTATAGCGGCAATGTTGCCTTTTCTTGACCATGCAAACGAGGTTGTACATCACATTACACTTCTTAATGAAGATGACTTGGTAAGTTTTTGATTACTAGCTTGTTCCTCGTAAAATTGTCATTTACGGAATATGAAGTCATTCCTAGATAATCTTCGCGTTGTCATTGCGTGTCAAGGTTTACTACCACAAATTACCTTATTAGAAGTGCATTTGTCGATGAAGCCTGTGTTTATGTTACTATAAATAGCACACTTACCTGCCATGCTCTATCAAGAGCTTTATAAACTAATTAACTCATGTAGGTAGGTTATGTTCTACAAATAATGCTGGAGTGAATTTTAAGCTCCATTGAACCAGTCGACTTACACACAGAAACTATTGTAAACCTTCCCTTGTATCTTGGACGCCGTCGCCTCCTACGAAGCAGTGATGCTAGCAAAGGAGGTGGCGGAACGTGAGACGGAGAGAACCTCACGTCCCAGCCGCCGCGGGAGACGCTCCGGGCGTCGGGGGCCACGTGACGGCTACCGGCCACCGTAGACGCGGGCCTGTGGACGGTGAGTAATGGGCTAGCTCGCCGTCCGTCCGTCTTATGACGACGACAGGCCGTGTCGATGATGCGTTCGTGTTCCACGCGCGCCTCAAAGAGATGTCAGCAACATGGAAGGGGCTGACGCCCGTTGGGGCTGCGGGATGTTGTATGAGATACCGCGGCCTTGACATAAAGAGCTAAGAAGGAATATTAGTGGTTTTTAGTCAGTAGAAGTCTGACACTCCCTTTCGCTCTTCGCAAGAGCGGGAAGGGTTATTTGATGATATATTAGGAATATTATGAAGGAGAAAGTAGTAACAGATGCCGTGATGTCTGACAGAGGAGAATGGAAGAATAAAAGTGTTTCTGCCGACCCCAAATTGAATGGGACATAGGGCATGCGCCCTCAACTTTTCGAAAAGACTTGTGTTTAAATGCCTACCAGAAACGAACCTATTACTACCAAATAATTCGAAATGCCTGCCAGAATGGATAAATGCTCATCAAATTGTGTTTCATAAAGTATTGTAGAAATTAACCTATTTTCCTTTTTATTCTATGCCATAAAGATTTATAAAAGAAAAAGTTACCATCAGACCAAATATTTTATATTATCGATGAAACATGAATTCTGTAGCACAGTCGACGGAACCCCGCTGCGCGGGGTTCTTACTTCTGCGTGGTTTAAAAAAAGAAAACCCCAAGTTCCGAGCTCGCTTCGCTCGCTTTTGCGCCCAAGATTTGGTGAGCATTTACCCATTTTGGTAGGCAAAAAGAATATAAATACAACATGTACCTATAATTATTCTGATGCGTGTATAATAATTATTTTGGAACATAAAAAGTGTTTTAGGCACCTCGGTATAAGGTGGGTTTATTTTATTTGAAGTTAAGTTTGATGAGCATTTAAATTTTAACTTTTCGAAAATACACGCAGCGACAGCATTTTATGTTGCACTTTTCCATAACAAATGGGATTGCCGTACAATGAAGCAAAAGTGTGACTCAATTGACTTGGCAATTACCTGCTGACCTTAAACAGTAATAATTGAGTTTAACACGTTCGTTTGTTATGCGATGTGATTCATCGAATGCGATTGTATCATGGGCGTTGACATCATCTAAACACGTTTGTTCACTTCCTCCAACAGATTTGTGTTGCTAATTAATCCGTAGAATGGAAATGGAATCGTACCTACAATGCTGTGCTGTGGGTTCTGATCTCGATGTAATTTAGTCTTTCTGTCAAAAAATTCTGACTATCACCGTAAAATCTTGATGGTTTTACTACAACCTTTTGAATAACCCCGTCGGAATTAACAGGCGTGATGTTATGTGTACTGGAATTTGAGCCTGCCATGTTCGTAAATATAATAAAAAAGCCTTTCAAAGTATTCATAAAAGCTAAGTAACAAATTGGTACTCTACGTAACGGTACGAGTCTTTTTAATAACGAGGTTTTATGAAATTCCAGTTTTGTTCGTTAAAAATACGATACCTAAGTGACAGGTTCGTGACCTGATGTTTAATTATTACCACTGCCAAGTTGTGCCACAACACCCGCTTCACAGCCATATTCAGTTTAAAGTTTACACAAGTTGGTGGTTCGTCGTACGACGTAAATGGTGGAATAATAGGTCCAAGCAATTCATTTAAGTCATTCGTGTGCACCTACACTGCTATCAGACTCGCTCACACAATATGAACTTTGATAGAATAGTCGTTTCAAAGATAGATCGCTTACTGAACCCATTTTCCGTTCTTCCACGACGGGTAGTTCCATTTTCAGACACGCGGACGTCAAATGTTTCTATCACGAAACTAATTCCATCTCCTTCAAGAAAGTGTTGTTTGGGATACATCTTAATTCCAATTTATGTGATCATTCCAACTCGAAGTAAAATACGAGGTGTTCTAAGCATGCTACACAACATTTGATAAACTGAATGAGTGGGTTTCAGAAGATCCCAGTAATTGGCATAGATCCAACTTGTGGGCGTAAAAGGGATGGAGATACCTACAGGATGGCGCGAGCAATTAGTTCCTTACAAACTGAGAGTATATTTTTATTTAATAAATAAATATTTTGCTATGAGGTATTACGTTGGGTGGCTTATGGGTGGGTGGTACTTATATAATAATAATATACTTTTTCAACGACAGCTTTTTCTTCTCCATTAGCGTGTGTCCTTTACGTTTTGTAAGAGCTTTGTTATTTTGTTTTTTTTTTTTCTGAAGTTGAGCCTGAATCGTGATCAAGCATCGTTGCCAATTAGGACGACGATGTTATAATAAACTAACTGTCGCACTCAGAGAGCTTTGATGATTACTTAGGCCATCACTTAGTAAAGGTTTTGACAGTTTTGTCATAAATTTCTAGTTAACCGTTAGTTAGTTATTTATATCCTCGATTCACAGCACGGAGAAATTAATCAGGAATATCCTGGCTTCTACACTGGTTGGTTTTGAGGTGCCGTGTTTCTCCGAGGCTATAGTTGCTTGGAAAATCGCTTGCCTGAATACAGAAGAATCCGACCATCCATTTTCCCAGAGACGGTGGGACGAGCCGCTCTGCAGAGTAGTTCTGATGAATAATCTACTGAACACCTCTGCCACTACTGCTGAGCGTGCGCGCCTGCTGGCTGTGGGTGAGTGGGAGTCGAGTCTTTGGCTTCACGCACTGCCGTCGTCAAGCATTGGAACTTTATTCGAAGACACAAACAACCTTTCGCTGCTGCATTACGTCTTGGTGCCGTTTGCTGCTCTCCTCATCGCTGTCAATGTGTTGAATCTGTCAACAGCCTCGGACACCATGGCCTGTCTTGCAGCCGAAGTGCGGGCCGTTTTGCACGACATGCGAACATAAACGATATCATCCGACGAGCTCTTGTTACCGTCGGCGTCCCAGCTGTCTTAGAGCCAAATGGCTTGGCACGCGACGATGGCAAAAGACCGGACGGCATGTTCTTGTTTCCTTGGAAGATGGGTAGGCCTTTAGTGTGGGACGCAACTTGCGTCGGTAGGTACTCTTGCGCCATCTCATCTTCCAAGCTCTTCGTGTTGTGCTGGCGCTGCCGTTGCGGCGGTGGAGAACGGCGTAAATATAGTAACCTTTGTGGAAACTATATTTTCGAGCCGTTTTTTGTTGAAAATCTAGGGCCGTGGGTGGGGTCTTAGTGCCTACAGACTTTTTAAGAATTTATTTTTAAACGCTTTGTTGACGCTTCCTCTAACCCAAGGGCTGGCTTTTTCTTTGGCCAGAAGCTAAGTGTTGCCATACAACGCGGCAACGCTGCCAGTCTCTTGGACACTTTACCTGCTGACTGCGTTCAGGAGAAGTTTGTCGATGCCCTTTTATTGTTAGTTTGTTTTTTAGGTTAGTTTAGTTTATATATTTAGTATAGTCTTACTTAAACCAATGAAGACATATGGAGAGGCCCGATGTACAAAAAAAAACAGCCGAAGTTAGTCTCGTAAAATTACGAATTCAAGATATTTACAATAAAAAAATTGGACTTTCTGTAGGAATTGACGCGATCAGCTGATCAACATTGTATGGTTAAACTAAATCAGGTACTTATGAATTTCAAAAAGTCATAGCGACGCTCCCAAGCAATAACCCGGTAATCGTAAAATCAACATTTTACAGGAGAAAAGATTTACTGATTGTATCAATTCTTTTCAACGAGAGAGACTATTGAAGTCATTCATGCATTAAATGAAAGCTATTTTTTTTTCCGAAATATACTTGTGCTATTAAAATTATTTTTATATTAACTTAACTTTCTCAATGGTGTTCAGTTTTATCAGCTGATGGTGTAAAAATACCTACATACTTATATTTATACGTAATATTATTATGAACTCGGTACCTACAGGATATTCCATTGAACTGTTAAACTGCTGAATATAAATTAGATTAGAAATCCTTTGATAACACAGCTGGATCACGTTTCAGAGAATTCATTATTAACAAGTAAAAACCTATTCAGTTACATTTTTTACCAGTTTTTATTCATCTTGACGTGTTACTTTGTTAAAAAATTCAGTTGTACTGAATTTTTAATACCAGACACGTTTACAGCTGCAAGTTTTTTAATCGCATTACATAATTATAAAAAGTTTCTTAGATTACCGAACCAAATAATTCAGTCCAGGTAGATTTTAAAAGATGCATAACTCTCTAATATCCAATTTTAAACAAACTCATAGAACCACGAATCGGCCTCTAAATCGGGATGTTTCTAAGTGCTTGCTATGCGGCAAAACGTGTAAACCGATTTATATTGTTTCCACGTGCAGCACAGAACCCTGCTCAACCCCTTTACCCATAAACACGTCACCGTAAATCCTCTAATCACGTTTGCAAAACAAGAGTCAACCGTACACACTGTTTATTGTACCACTCAATTGGCTTTCCGAGGGAAATGACGTGGAAATGGTTAACGCCCTAGGCGATGACCCGACGGAAATAGAAGGGCGACTTCGGGCTGACGATTTGGTTCTACCCCGTGGCAGTGTGGCACCGCTCTTATTTCGGGGTCAGATAGGGAGCTGATTCGGTTAACCGATGAATATCTTGCATTGGGTTGACAATCCTAGATATTGAATTTCAAAAGGTGATTTCTCGGGTTATTGGTTGTTCCAATCTTCAATATGCATAAAATATTTAAAGGTCATAATCATGATAATGTCTAAAAGCAACATCAAAGAACCATTAGGGATTAGGACCGCCGAAATAACGACCTGTAATTAATGATCCAAACGATAACGATTGGAAAATCTCTGCGAACAACTTCTTTATCAGCGTCCAAACTCGCAGACAAGACAGCGACAAACGTAGCCAGTTGACAAACTTGTCAGTACTTGTAATTGTCCATGTCTTCCTCATTCCTCACTTACGATTACGTCAACTAATGTTCGTTATCATTCGTTGCCATGTTAAATATTTCGCTGAGTTATGCGTTACGAATGTAACGTTACGTCACAGCACTGTTTCAGAGTTCCAGCGGATCGTTTATTCAACAATGCATCAACAATTCAAAGGTGTACCTTTTTTGTACGTAATTGAAGTAATATTTCATCGCGGCAGCACGAATGGGAATATATTTGATCCGGAATTGCGTAGTCTCATTTTTGCCGAAGACGAAAATCAGTTTGAAGTCTTAGAAGCTTTAATGTTTCGTGTTGTCTTTGAAGATTCAAGATGTTTTTAGCGTTTCTGAAATCACTGAATTTATTGCCAGTAACACAAAAGAGTCGGTCGTATTTCAATTTCATCATGAAGGTTTTTCCGTTTGAAATAAGATTTGATCTAAATATAGCGCCTCCTGTCGGCTCTAGACCAACAATGAAGCTCGATAGGTTGTCAAAAACCTTTCGCTTCGTAGAATGACGTCAGCCAAGTTGATCTTGAAAATCTTGTGAAGTGCCCTTTGAAATGTTGTACAAAAACGTGTCAGCTTTAGAAAATTATAATAAAAATAACGGTTTCGTGTGTGTTCCAAGCTTCAGCGCAGTTGTAGAACACCTGACCTGTTTTCCAACTGCTATAAGTTAGGACTCTTTAAAGTTTTGAACTTGAACCACGCGTTCGTTCAGTGCCAAATAATTGTGTGTAATGTCGCTTGTACTTTTGACAGTTTTATTGTTTAGCTAGCTTGGAAAGATTTTGTCTGCGATGGAAGAATTAGAAGTTGTGACACTACGATAAAGTATACTTTAAGATTTGATAAACGACGGAATATTTCGCTAGACAAGGGTAAAATAACTTGACTGTAAGTAAATATTTATCCAAACGAGGAAAGGAAGAATGGTTATAAAAATTTAGTCCTTCCTCTTAGAAAATGTAAGTAACCGTCGCTGCCTCTTACAGACCTTGAAGCATCATTATTTAAGCAAGACCTTCCAACGTAGCGACATTATAGATACGCGGAGCGACCCAATTTAGGGTTCCGTGTGTAGAACGCGGGCAAACCCTCGTTTCCACTTTTATGATACCAAGGCACACCGTTAAACCTTTATTCTGTTTATCGACCAAATACCTATAGTGGGTATCGCCTCAATATTCCCTCTTTGCCCTTTATTCGTTATGATTAAATCCGGTTTGCATCCGAACAGTTTTCCGGAGGTTGGCAAATTGCTTAGTCGCTGTTATCGTTTTTCTATTCACTGTTTTTATGGCTTCGCAACATCTACTTCGTTTAAAGATTTTCAGAAGTGGAATGTCGAGATCTACCTTGCTTATCTTTTGCTTGTATCCTTTAGCGCAAAGTAACGTTTTCCATATTAAGTATGTCGGTACCACCGAAGCTCCCTTTTAACGAGTTTAGAGATAGCGACGACACTCTTAGCTCAAACATGCTATAAAGTACCACCCATCAGTTGTTGATGACTTGAACAGTTTAGACCAGGAAATTACTAGTTGTGGGTAAATACAATACCTATAATACGTTCTTTCTGCAGTCCTAAACTTCTTTGGTAAATACATTCTGGCTGTTCTAGATCCTTCATAACCATTGACAAGTCACCGACAATGACCCATATGTCAAGATCATTTTTATTAGAACCGTTTCCTTCTGGGGCGCGGTTGAGTTTCAAATATTTTTCTATCAATAGAATTGGGTCGCCGGTTACAACAGGGACATTTATAACACACGGCAGGTTCTAAGTAGTTGTACTACACTCGCGAGCAACCAAATCGACTCAAGCCTTGTCGGCGCACACATACATTGATACAACTAAAATCATGAATGGAAATTATTAAAATGATATGTCATTCGAAAGCTTAAGATGTCAGCTTTAATTTGATATCATTATCATTGAAATCCATCCATCATTTTTGAAATAAATGATGTCTGAATGCAAGAGTAGGAAAAACGGGAATTTAGGAAAAAGGGTATGTGTCTCGTATTTGACAAATTAAACAAACAAAATTAAAAATAAAATTATTTTATTTAAATCAGTATTTCGTATTGCCCCCTCTAGCCCTAATTACATCCCGCAGTCTGTTTTTCATGGACCTTATCAATTTTTTGACATTTTCTTGAGGAATGCCGTCCCACTCCTCTAATAATGCTGTCTTTAGCTCGTCTACGCTTGAAGGGACTGGATTTCTGGCCCGAACTCTTCTTTTAAGCTCGTCCCATAAGTGCTCGATGAGATTCATGTCAGGACTGAGCGCAGGCCAGTCCATCGTGCGTAATTCGACCTCTTGCAGAAACTGTCGAGTGACTCGTGCCGTGTGGCAGCGGGCATTGTCGTGCATTAACACGAAGTCTTCACCGACAAACCCTGCGTAGGGCACAACATGATCCAGTAGAATGTCGGTGATGTACCGATCAGCTGTTAGCCCGCCTCCTCGGCCGCCCCCAGGCACGAAAACAAGTTCGGTTTTTCCCTCTAAAGAGATACCAGCCCACATCATGCAGGAACCGCCGCTATATGCCACTGTTTCAGCGAAACAACATTGGGCAAATCGTTCTCCCGGACGCCTGTAGACTCGGCCTCTCCTGTCACTGCCATGCAGACACATTCTGCACTCATCAGTAAACAGGACCGATCGCCATTGCGCAACGCTCCAATTGAGATGCTCTCGAGCAAATTGAAGGCGCGCTTGTCGGTGGCCTGCAGTCAACTTAGGGCCCGTCGCAGGTCTTTTTGGCGTCAAGTTGGCTTCCTTCAAGCGTCTTCTCACTGTCCACTCGCTGACAGCCACTTGTCGTACACGTCTCAGTTCTTGCTGCACATCAACGCCCGTAAGGTGTCGATTGCGCAGCGAGGTTGAGACAATGAAGCGGTCGTCTCTCTCTGAAGTGCACCGGTGGCGGCTCGTTCTTGGTCTCCGATTGAAGGCACCAGTCTCTTGGAACCGTCTGTATACTCGGGATACAGAAGACTGGCTCAAGTGGAGCTGGGCAGCGATTGCTCGCTGACTTAACCCTTGTTGCAACAAGGCAACAACTTGAGCGGCTTCTTCTGGTGTGGTATCCATGGGTTAGCGAAAACAAGGAATGCAATTTACGGAGATGTGTACCGGTCAACTTGTAACAAGCAACTGATAAGATAAACCGGAAGTGGGGGGGTTTTATAGCGGGAGCAGGTAGCGCAAGTCGTGGATTCCTAAAGAGGTAATTTACGCTGACGGCCAATTAAAATGTGTCAATAAATCAGCGCTTAGTTTTTTTTTAAGGTATTGATGTCAATTGAAAGCCTAATTCTTCAGCTTTCGAATGACATATCACTTTTGTAATTACCATTTATCGTTTTAGGAAAATCAATGTATATGTGCGCCGTCTAGGCTTGAGTCGATTTGGTTGCTCGCGAGTGTAGTTACATCCACATTTCATTCCGGCCCGGCCTCATCAATTAATGTCAATGCTCACGTTTCCTATTTCTATGTAGATCAGTCTTGCTACAATTTCCTGTTGTTTTTTAAAATTAACCTTGTCCGGAATTATGCGTTTGCCGAAATGATCATAAAATTCCGTCTTGTGTATTAATTGTATTGTTGGTATGCGATATATCTTCCTACGTGTTAATTCTAGTGTAACTTCATTAGCATTGGTTTTGCTAGGAATCGTGCTTGTGCTGAATAGAATTCGGAATTAGAGCTTCTGTGTGCTTCGTATTATGTGTCTATGTGTATGCGTGTGATATATTATGGGTACTCTTTAAATAGTTCAGGATACAGTTTTGGCGTTTCCAAAGGTTTAGTTTTATAAAAGGTCGGTAAATATTCGGTCCGCTATACCTTCAGGTTCACCTAACCGGATAAAAAGCTTTTATCTAGGCGTATGGGCAATTTCGGCGGCCAAAGTGGCTGAACCGGTTTTATCGTGAGTATCCAAGCTCCCGTTCAGGCAAAACTGAAGTCTTGTTCACCTTATTAAGATCGACATTCCACGTACGGCCTTCAAAGATAAGAAAGCCTATCATACGGTATCGTATCGGTCGGTGATACAATAAAACATATTTCTCACTCCATTTCCGTCGTTCCTTTCGTGCGTACATTAATTTTGTTGATGTTTATTTATTTATCATTCGCGTCTCATGAATTTCTTATACCTATTCGACGAGACAGAAATGTTTTGTATTATGTAAAAACGTACGAAATGAATGGCAACCGTTTTTCCATGAATTCTTCTGTTGAATATTTGAATGGTTTAAAAAATAACTGGCGTCAATGGTGATAGCCTTTAAACGTAGATTAATTACTTCGTCGAACCGTGGGATTCATGCATTCAGTATCGACGGATCAATTATGTTTTTGCACGGATTTTCTTATAGAATTGATTGAAAAGGTTTATTCATGGTGATTTAATGTGTGTACAGTTCTTTGATTTGATAATATCTAGGTAACTTATTGATCACGGTGAGACGTCCTACACTAAAACCCTGTATTTTCCTCAACCGGCATTAATTAAGTAGCTATGTCTCTAGAAATTCTGTGAGCTGTGAACCCTGAAAGCTTAGGATTGGTGACCCGAAATAGTGACACGTAGTCTTCACGGCAGATCACGAAGGAAATGGCGAGATGAACTGGCTGTCTTCCTTGAAAATTGGAAAGAAGACACATAGAATCGTGACCGTTGGAAGGAATAGAGGGAGGCTCTTGTCCAGCAGTAGGACAATATGAGCTAGCAATAATAATATACAAACTCAATTTAGTTCGATATTATAAAATAGAACGCTATAACATCATGAACGTCTCAATTACATCATCATGCTAACACTTAAGGGTATCTTCTTTCCTCCCGGAGTCCCGGCTTCCCATCTAAAAATAAGTATTATCATGTCTCGTTTATTCGCAAATCAGAAGGGAAATTCACACATTTCTGTGACAATTTCTTATTTACGAGATCAACGAAACCTCGGAACATTTATAGCATCGTGCGAAAGTAAGAAAATAGTATGTGTGTTGCCACGCACCTATATATAATGAAAACCTTATGTACTGTGATTTTATGTGTTCTCTGTGTATCACTGACAGTAAAATGGTAATGTGCTGCATGGATTCTAAAGATTCTCTTTATTTTAGAAACTGAAAAGTTTTTTTTAGAGCTGAGATTGTTCTGAGTTTCTGACATAAGAATTGAAGCGTCCTAAGAGACATAATTATTATCATTTACTTATCGCAAAGAAGCGCCCAATTAATTTAGAAAACAAAATTTCCTAAAATAATTCCTATTACCTGGGTCATGTAGAAAATGTCAAGCCAAACCCAGCACTTTTAAGCTGTAATCCAGAACGTAAAATTAAGCTGAAATAATCAACATCTACCAATCCGCACTGGAAACATTAATAGGCTGTTGATGATGATTGATGAATCAAATATGAGGAACCTTCGAAGACTTTAGTTGTTTAAATAGCCCGAATAAACTTAATTCGCAATTCCAACCGTTTAGCAGCTTCCATTTCTTCTAATACTCACGTAATGGTACAAAAATGGGCCGTGAATTTATATCTAAAAGATAAAAATAACCACAGTGACAAATAACGGCTTGGCAATTCATTCCACGCCCTTTATCCCTATTTTCCCTCCGGCATTTAGGAAATTATTTTTTTTATTCTCTAATTTTAGCCAGTTTTTCCACTGATTTGAGTGTGAATAGACATTGTGTTATTTTAAGTTCGTTGTTATAAGACTGCCTGGTTGGTCTAATGGTTGCAAGCTGTTCGATTCCTAGGTCGAGCAGTGTCATTGGGTATCTCGCTCAGGAATTTTTCACTAGCAGCCACGGATTGTGCCCGGTTAACGGCAACACGACATAATTAGCAAAATGTGGGTGCACTCCGACTAACCCTTCGGGGATCACAGGCGTTATAACTTAGGCAAAGGGTACGATAATTCGTTTATTTTATTAGAAAGGACCTTTGACACATGAAAAGTCACGTCTAAAGTAATAATGTTGACCTTTTTGTATCATTTTGACCTTTGAAAACGAATTGTTTGTAAGACATTAATCTGCCCTATAACGATTGTCTTGCAACTGTCTGTAACTAGGTTTGTGCTTAACTGCGGTACTCAGAGACTTTTAATGATTACTTAAGCCATCACTAGGAAAAATTTGACATACTTTTGTATGACAAAACTGTCAAAACCGTTACTAAGTACAGTTCGAACAAATTATCTTGGCAGGTCCGAAGTTCGTGCAGAACGCTGCGCAGTAACATCTAATAGGAACCAAATGGTGACATGAGGCGAGGTTCGGGGGGCGGTACTCTAGGCTAGAGATGCACCTTACAAAAACACAATTAATCCTATAAACGATCAAATATAGTAATCGATTAGTTTTATTTGGAATACGTTAATATTAGTGTTTAGAAGATATTTAACTAAATACCTTAACTAATAAAGTGAAATTAATCAATCATAATTGAGTTTTCGTCTATATAACAAAAAAAATGTATAGTAACATTGTTTCCTCGGATAAAAGACATAATTTACTTAAATTTTAGAAATCTATTACAGACTTCTTGAATAACGAATGTTTACGAACATTTAAAACCTCAATATAAAATTGAATAGAAACATCTTTTTATTACTTTATTTCAATCGATTCGAAGAATAATCGATTAAACGACACCCATTGCACATGCACATGCACATCTCTTTTTGTTAACTTCGTGACCTTCGTGCAAGTTCGGCAATGTTCGGTACGAGGTATTATATCTCAGTCACACGACAGCATTTGTTTAGTGTTTGTGTTACTATGAGCACAGTCAGTTAGAAAAGTTTTCGTTGTGTTTTTTTTTGTTGTTTTTAATATTACTGTTATTTGTTATTATTGGTAAGAAAAGTTTTCGATGTGCTTTTGTTTGTTGTTTTTAATATTAGGTACTGTTGATTATTACTATTGATGTTATGTTTTTTGTCTAATGTTAAGTTAACTTTATTGTGTTATTTCGCAACTGGTGAAGGCTGTGTTTTGATATTTATTTCACTTGTATTTTCTTACTGTATCAGATATATTCTGATCGTATATTTGTGTAAGTATCTGGCAATAACAGTTTTCTTCGCGATTATACATGCGTAAAAGTTCGCAGAGCCTATGTTCAGACCTGTCAAGATAATTTGATCGTACTGTAATGGCATAAGTAATCATTAAAGCTCGCCGAGTGCGGCAATAAGTGTCTTAATTGTCTTCATTTGACTGAAATCAATAACGATCTTCCACGCAACGTTTTTTGTCTTAATTTTTTTCTATCTATGGTAAGATCAATCAAAATGTGTAATCAATACTAGTTATGTAAATAGGGTTTTTTTTATTTGTTTGACTAGGGTAGGGATTATAAAGAATTGGTCCTTCACTCTAGCGATAAGTCGCCAAAACTAATAAAGTTCTTGAACAATACTCAGGCCTCGACAATAGACGAAATTCTGCTAGCGACACAATAAGGTATTTCAGCAAAAACTCGAATTATCGTAGATAGATTTTCAAATTTTTATTTTTTTTATTTTAACTTTGGGCCACACTAGGAATTTCTCCTGTATCGTGGGTGCGTTCACAAACATTTAAACTCACATACACAAATACCCAGACCCGGAACAACTATCTGTAGGTCATACAAATATTTGTTCCGTGCGGGAATCGAACCCGCGACACGCAGCGCAGCAGTCCATTGCTTGAGCCACTGCGCCAACCGTGCCGTCAAATAATGGACACATATTTTTTATTTTTTCACGTAAACAAAATATGAAGACGATACAGTGCTTCGAAAAGTAGTGTCAAGTCGTGTGACGTCACAAGGTTAATACTTTTTTACCCACAAAGTGACGTCAAAAGCCCCACTCATGATCTTTGACACGTTTTATTTTCGTCAATTAATTTATAAAATTAATAATTGATATGATAAAAACAAAAAACACGTATCCAATATTTATCGATAATCTAACAGACAGACTAATTAGAATTGAAGAACGATCGAACTGTAATAAAGTTTAAGACTAGCTGTTACCCGCGACTTACGATAAGAATTCACGGAACGAACTCTATAAAGAAGATGCCCTTAATAACTCCGTATAACATCAGGTAAGAAATCGAAGCTGCGAAATCTTGCCAACTGCTACCAAGATTAGCGGGGAACAAACAGACACGACAGACTTTTTATTTTTTGATTTGTATATGCCGTAAATACTTTCATAATGAACTTAGTAAAAAGCTTTTGAAATTACAAACAGACTCTTGAATATTCTCTTTGCATAATATATAGATTTCGTCCAAGGGCTCTTGTCTTTATTTAGCTCAGCACAGCACAGCTTAGCTTAGCTCGGCTATCTAGGGCATCTAGCAGGTAGGTGTTGAATGTGGGATGTTGATGTAATAGCTGGTTTCCTTGCTAAAACATTGTTATTAACGCCCGTATCTATTTTATGTTTCGTTCCACGTAAATGCTGTTTTGTGATTTGAATGTTAAATGGTCGACTTGATTCTTGATCATTTCTATGCTAAAGTTGACCTATTTGTTTCTAAAGAATTTCTTGATGTTTAATCAAGATCACGTTGTTGCGTTTAATCGAGAACCTAAGGTTATTTTTATTACTATTATGCGAGTTTATTTATGAAGTTGTTGAGTGTAAATAGGCCTCACAGCTAAGGCAGAAAGTATTCTAAAAATAAATAATTTAGTATCGAGAAACTATGCACAAACTCATTTTTACCCGACTGCAGCGAAGTCCAAAAGAAGGGTACAAAGGCGAATACAAAAGCAAATCGTAAAAAAAATCTAGCTTTTGATAGTGGCGAACACATCTCATGGATTTTGATCAGATCTTTTGTCACGTGGCCAAATCGTTTAAAATAAAATTCCATAAATAAACGTTTAAATCTCTCAATGTAATTCGGACGCAAAAACTTACATCCTGCATTTCTAGTTCTATTGTCTTTAAAAATAAAACATATTTGCTCAGCTAAGTCCATTAAAATAAATAAACGAGGGACTTCACTATGATAGACGGGGTTCGATAGCAAACCGTGGCGAGTCGCCCCGATTCCATGTTGATTGATGATATCGTTTTATGCATTAACGCACACCTTTGATACGGCGGTGTAAAACCTCATGTTCCATGTAAAGATATGATTATCCTTAATAGTCGGTTGTAGTAGACAAGGTTTTGTTGTGTAATAGAAGAAGCGCATGTCCGCACGGGTGTTAATTTGACGCTTTTTTTTACCGTGCCCTGGATTTTCAACCCTCGTTGTTGAGACGATCGTTGAGAATCCATAATTGCGCTTCCACAGCACAGAATAACGTAATGTTGGATTGTGCGCTAACAGACAAAAACATACAAAATTAGCTAAAAGACGAAAGAAACGATACATGGACTGTGGAAAGGATGCTATGGCAAAAAAAGATTTGTCCGTATAATGTAATAGTTCTAGTATGGAAGAAAATGACATACTTCGCCGAACCCAAATGGATTGAGATAAGGCAGAGTTCATGAGAATGATGATGTTTGATTCCGCACTGACAACAGACCGGTTAACCCAAACGCCCGGAAAATAAATACTTTACTAAAACATCTGTGCGTGTGGGCTTAAGGTTAAAGGTAAATTGAGGACTACAATTAAAGAAATGGTCAGACTATAAAATGTTCCACAAAATATTTCATGTTGTGAGTTCATAAAAGATATTCGTAATAATTGAGAGCGAACCTACCTATTTCATTTTATTATAGTCGTTTCTTTTGTAGTAATATCTCTCCTCGGAACCATTTACTTTAATTAAAATTGCTTACAAAAACAAAATAATTTCCGTCCCCAAGTCATCTTCTAAAAGCCTGTCTACCGGAGGCTGAAATCGTAATATGATTTACAACCCTTCATTTCAAAGAGATCTGAATTGGGGTGTTTGGAGAAAACGGATCGATTTCAAAGATCTGTCACATAAGCTAATTTAATCTCTGGTAATTAAAACCTGAGAACGGTGACGATAGATTGAGGGGTAAATTTAAATAAAGGGAAAAAGCAAAATACGAAAGGATCCAACTGTCCTTACTTTTTTACTAGGTTTCAATGAGAGGCATTCAAGTAGACCTGAGTAAGGAAATAGGATACTTATATATATATGTAGTAGTACCATTACGAGGACAACACCACGAGCGAAACTCAGTACACATAAGAATGCATCGGATGTTGTTATAGGTCATGTTATCACTTTGCAAAATATTAAATCGTATTTTTGCACAGCGATAGATACTGTATTCATAAAGCTTCTGCCGTCTGCACAAAGGACTGGCAATTTATCATCACTACGTGAAAGTGGAACACCGATCTTTTAAAGGTGGATAAAGCTCTGTACCTCATCGCAGCCTAGAATTCTAAGGAGTAATGGATGAAGGCGGTTCCGTCAAACTAATTTACATAATCCCTGCTCAAATTGAGGACGAAACGCCCACTACCTCGGCGAATCAGTCCGTTTAATGATGAGAGGAAGCCAATATGTCCTCAAGAAGTTATTTAATTTAACTTGGACAGTGATGGGCAACGTTGCCTTACGAACATCTGTATGGACTCAGCAAACATTTTTTTAGTTGGCTCTAAACTTTTTGATTCGCTCCCGATAACTCGTAACTAGCTAAAGTAACTTCTGAGATACTTTTGTGGCTTGTGAGATGTTTTTGCTGTAATCTTTTGGGCGTTACTTTTTATGCCATACGGTGGAATATAATTAACTCACATTATGGAGCAAACTCCGCCGCGTCTTTCTGTTCGCGAAACTCAAAACCTACAGCACCGATTTTCATGCTGTTTTCACCAATGGATAGAGTGGTTCTCGATGAAGGTTTTAGTATTAATTTGACCGAAATCCACGCGTGCGAAGCCATGGACATTAGCTAGTTTTAGTTAAGATGAGTTATTTTATTTGAGCATCATCATCTGCCAAGCCATTTCCCAACCATGCATTGGAGGCTTCCAGTCTTACCGGATGTGGCTGAATACCATTATTTTACATGGAGCGACTGTCTATCTGACCTCCAAAACTCGGTTAGTACTGGGTAATACGATATCCCTTTTTAAGACTGGTTGTCAGATTTTCGGGTCACTGACTGCCACAAAACGACTGTCAATGATCTCACACAATCACAATTGCCATTTTTATTTAAGCATACTCTTAGGTTTTCGATAGCTCTTATGAAAACGATGTTACCGAAACCGAATTTCGGTTCATTGAAGCAAGAATATATTGGATGGATGGCTTGTTATTAAGTTATCATGCTCTTCCATCAATTTGCATTACATACGGATCATAAATTGTCCTCATCGAAATTGAATTGAATTAAAGTTAGAATCGTCCTTTCGGAAAAATTTTACCTAGTTGAATTGCTTACAATAACATAAACATAACATCACGTCTGTTATTTTCGAAGGGTTAGTCAGGTATACCATAAAGTACACTCACATTTCTCCAGTTATGCTTTAGTCCCATATAATAGGGGGCGATCCTATTGCCATCAACCAATCGAATCCAGACTCTGTGGCTGCTACTCCTAAATGCCTAATAGAAAACCCAATAACACATCTCGACCTTTGACTCGGATCCAAGACCTCATGCCCTCGCCTTATTTTAAGAAATTACTGTTCTTTCATCATGGTGGGGGTCGTAGCAAAGCTATGAGTAGAAGGTCCACTACATTTTGCTTGAGACAAAATATACAAGAAAATAATAAAAAAAGACAGTAACAAAAGCTTATTTAAATCCCGTCGGGGCTGCGGGATGTTGTAGGAGATGCCGCGGCATGGGGCTAAGAAGGAACATGGGTGGTTTTTAGTCAGTAGAAGTCTGACACTCCCTTTCGCTTTGCCCAAGAGCGGGAGGGGTTTTTTGACGATTTCACACCCCAAAAAAAAGACCTCATGCCCAGCAGTCGGGCTTGTAACCACAAAACCAACAGCCATTTATTGTAATGCTTCTTTACCTTCACAAAGGCCTCGTTAATCGATAACTTATGATAGAATCAGGCCAATCTGAACTTCAGCACAACGGGTTTAGTTGACTTTGTTAACCGGGAAGCACCCTTCAACTCCATAGTTCCTAACTTGTGGAGTGCTTTACCAGTTTCAACTAACTTCCGCACCGATGGTTCACTTGTAACGTTAAGGCTCTCGTAATTGATTTCTCGTGCAAACAACAAATTGAATGATTTGCGTTTAATAGCTGTTTTGGTTAAATTGTTTTATAAATGTTCTTTAGGGAGTGATTTCGGTTTCCGAAATGTGGATCTGCGAAAGATGTTTGAGACTTGAAATTCATATTTTAAGTTTTATTTCTTATCTTATTTCTACAGTAAGTTAACGGAGAGTTAGACAACGATATAATTTATATGTGGTGAATGAAATTATTCATGTCTTATTTTTGAACAGTCGCTCCATGTAAAATACTGTTAAATATTCAGCTGCATCCGGATAAACTGGAAGCCGACCCCAACATAGTTGGGAAAAGCACCGGACGATGATGATAATGATCCTAATTTAGAACCTAATTCGCGATAACCATAAAAAGAAAAGGTTATCTATTGTTAGATCAAGTATGACTTCTTGACTACTCCCTATACCATTTACCATCGATAATGTCATTTAATGTGTCTCTTCCTTATTCCAGTTGTGCGGTTGAGGAGAGTTCAGCACAATGGGGAAGCTGCTGTCAAAAATCTTCGGTAACAAGGAGATGAGGATATTGATGCTGGGCCTCGATGCTGCCGGAAAGACTAGTATCCTTTGTCAATATAAAATGATTGGTATTTATTAACAGGAATCATGCCATACATTCTATGGCATGATAGAACATCGTACGTAGGCACAATTTCACGGCAATGATCCGTAAGGGTTAAGCAGATGTGCACCTTATAGTACACCCACATACAAGAAAAAAAAAACAAACCAACGTAGCATAATTAATATAATACATAATGATATAATACAGGGTTGGAGGGACATCAACGCACACTCAGTACATCATGTATGGAATAATTATAAATGTGTGAAACAGACAGACACATCGTAGGAAACAGCAAATTTAAAACAAAATTGGTGAGTGTAAATTCAGAAAAAACATAGAAGCCGTTTGTGCGTCGGTGTCCCTTCCACCCTTTATCAAGTTCCTTCTATCGGGACAGGCCTCTTCTGTGAGACAGACTAGGCCACCACTGAGACCCAGATTCTTAATCATTTCAAAATATGAGGCTGTTTTAGACATTTGGCGGATACAAAATTAGGTTCTACACTACAATGAGAACATTGTAGTCTCTCTGTATCTGTATTAGCTGGCATCTGGGACTCAAGTTTTCCCTTTGAGCTGGAGTGAACCAAAGTAAGCTTTAATCCCAGGAGGATAATACCAAATAAAGATTTTTTAAGCGAAGTAAAAGTAACAAATATATATACATCATATATATCATACAAATATATATCATAAAAATAGACCAGGGAAACGGAAAGTACTATTTCGTTCATTAAAAATTTGGATGCAAACTGAACGGTTTAATGGCTACATTTCTATTTTATCACGCCATCGATACTCCCCATTTATTAACGCCGTAAACACGCCTCATATAACTAAGAACGTTACGGAATCGAGGTTACAAATCGCCAGATAGTTGTGGCTGTAGTAAACAACTGGAATAAATATACAGAAAGGCCAGTTTGTTTGATGCTGGACCGGAATGACACATGTTATAGGTCTACCATACGCACATGCTTCACCAGTCTTGCCTGCGCGATTATACGGTGCACACGTTACATCGCGCGTGTGTTTGATAAAACTGTATTACCATTACCAACCACACGCGCAATGTACTGTGTGATGTACTTGTGTCCGGTTGGTGGCAATACAGTCGCCCCCTGTGACGAGCGATAATATGTATACACTTGGCCAAGTTCAAACGGGAATTTCTGGTGAAATAACGATTGCAACTTTGAAATATGACCTACTTTATGATGATATGGGTTCAAAAATATAAGTACGTTACGTAACATGAAAATGTAATTATTACAGTAGGCGAAAATTGCTTCTAAAGTTTGCTAAGTGTCTACATATTAGTGCTGCTGACTGTACATAGGTCTTAAACATAACTGACTAAATATGTATATGCTAGGTACAGGTTCATCTCGGCCAACGTTTCTGAGATTATATAGTCATGTAAGGTTACTAATCAATTTAAATGAGCCTTTGTCACTGTCTTGTTTGATTATTTTCTTGTATATTCTGTCTCAAGCAAAATGGACCTTCTACTCATATCTTTGCTACGACACCCACCATGATGAAAGAACAGTAATTCCTTAAAATAAACATCAGCTATTTTATATAAATTAAAATTAGGCCAGTCAGTCACAACGATACCTACGGTCGGTTTCAACGTAGAAACTGTTACGTATAAAAACGTCAAATTCAACGTATGGGACGTTGGGGGGCAGGATAAAATACGACCACTGTGGAGGCATTATTATACAGGTGTGTATTGTTTTTTTATTATCTTTTCTTTATTAAACTTTACTGCCTCGTTGGTCAATTAGTTTACAAAATAATGTAAGTAATCCTTCAGATAGATTGCCAAAAAATATTGGACACATGTTTTTTCTTTTTTCACATAAACAAAAAATAAAGACGATACAGTGCTTCGAAAACTCGTGTGACGTCACATCGCACTGCATTTTTTACCACGTAGTGACGTTAAAAGCCGACTCATGATCTTTGACGCGTTTTATCTTACTCAATTTTTATTAATTTGATAAAACAAAAAACACGTATCCAATATTTTTCGATAATCTAACTGACGATGGCGGACTAAACAGAATCATATTTTGTTTCTAATTGGACAATGGTAAAGACCATTGTCCAATTACTTAGTTCGCAATAAACGTTTGTCCAGCAGTGGAAGTCTTTCAGCTGAAATGATGATCATGATGAAGTGTACGATGTTAATGATATGCGATGTTAGTACTTATAACTTAACAGCCTTTTACAAGTATTACAAATTATGATTCGCCTAATTAACTGACTATTAAAATGTTCCAGGCACTCAAGGTCTAATATTCGTGGTGGACTGCGCGGATAGAGACCGCATCGACGAGGCTCGCCAAGAACTGCACCGGATCATCAACGATAGGGAGATGCGGGACGCGATCATACTCATCTTCGCTAACAAACAGGACTTGCCTGACGGTACGATATTTTAGTTATAATAGATTCAATAAAACAGCCGTTAAGGCCGAAATTTAACTGGCAAATTACAAGTGCAGTATACAACATGTTGATACTAAGGTGTGGTTATGTTTATAGATGTGGTATAAAACTACAGACCACAGATATAGATATACATACACGAGTATCGGGCACATGCATCTATCAATGCTTCCTGCCGCAGCTATTAGGTACCTAGTGTGGGCGAGCCTTTACACTAGCACGAGTTGTAATGTTTAGGAATAGTGAAGCGGACTTGTCTTGCATAAAAGGCTTCTTGTTGAATATTGGTGTGTATAAAATAACCGACAACTCAAATGTTTCGCGCCACGCCTCGCTGGAAATGTCAATGCGACATTATGATGTAGTAGAGTGATGTCACAAGCGAAAAAATTTTAGACCATTTTGGCCTAGTGAATGTACAAAACACACTATAAAGTATAATACCTAAAATAAATATAAGATCGCTTTTAAATATAGGGCACACATTCCTCAGCTGTGAGAAATGGTGCTAGGCATTCATTAATTATGCGGTCAAAGGTCACATTTACGCGTTAATAGTAACAGGTTGCAGGGCTCGTATTTGACCCTCATTTGACTCTTCAATTTTGCGCTATTTAAAAAGCAGGTGCATTGTGAAGTATTTTTTAATTCAACAGTTCATCAAACAGTCAGTCAGTCTCATTAAACAGTTGTGTTAGTGTGATTCATCATGATTTAAAATTGATTATTAAGAAGATTATACAGCTGTTACAGGAAGTAAATTGACTGAATTTTTCTTTTTGTCCCCGTAATTTCTTACAATCTATATGTAGCTTCACAAGAAATTTCCTCTCAGTAAATTAATAAAAAAATAGCACGCGGTGAGCCTTCTGCACGCGCTGCGCGATCTCCGCGTCTCCGTAAACAAGCCCTAAGAAGAAGTGAGATGTGACTTGCATTGATGATGATGGATGACCCATGCAACCTGCTAAGTTATCTCGCTAACTAAATTAAATTCACCTTATATGCAATCATAAACACTGAAAACGTGATATTTACCACGTTACTTTGAACCATGTTGTTGTTTAAATCTATCTATGTTAGCTTCAGTTTATCCTTGATAATGGTGTTTGTAACAGCAGCGCCGAAATATCGGGAGCTCGAAGCAAAAAGTAAACATAGTAAATATCCCGTTAACAGTGTTCATGATAGTGCTTTGCTAGTGACCATACCTTGTACACTGTCTTCACACCTTCTAAAACATTGACCAATATGTTTCCAGCAATGAAACCGCACGAGATACAAGAGAAGCTGGGGCTGACGCGCATCCGCGACCGCAACTGGTACGTGCAGCCGTCGTGCGCGACGTCAGGCGACGGGCTGTACGAGGGGCTGACGTGGCTCACCAGCAACCACAAGTTATGAGCTGCAGAGTAGGCGGCGCGAGTGCCGCCGCGCCCGCCACGGTACGACACTTACTACACATAACTATAATGTTCCCACTGTTGGGACACAGGCCTCTGAGAGGGAGTAGGGCTAGGCTATAGTTTGTTTCCCTTGTTACCATCACAAGCCAGTGCCTGTTCTATTAAAAGCTATTATTGTTAAACTTGGTATACCCTAGAACATCCATTTAAATACTGTTTTAAGTTTTATAACTAACCCTAAACTGTCACTTACGGGATATCCATTGTAATGAGCTTTCGATATTTCTACGCTGTTGCAAGTGGCGTGAAACAAACAAAATGAATTCAACAAAACGCACGTAGAAAACCGGCCAAGTGCGAGTCCTACTCGCACATGAAGGGTTCCGTACCATCGTAGTAGGGGAGTCGCTTTTTTTTTTTTTTTTAAATCATTAAAAATATTTTTATTATATGATGTAACTAAAAATTTATGCTTTTCGCAATTTTTCCTTTATCTGTGTTATAAGACGTTGCTTCGTACCAGATTTCAAGATTCTGAGTTCACGGGAAGTACCCTGTAGGTTTTGATTCCCTTGCGAGTGTCGAAAATTTGCGGCATAAACGGGAGTATCTTTTGATCGCGTTGACTTAGAAGTTTGATTTTTTCACAGCTACAAGAGACCATAGACTTGAGTATTTGATATGAATTTCAGCTTGATACCTCCACGCGTTCCTGAGAAAAAAGGTCTTGACAGACAGACAGACAGACAGACAGACAGACGGACAACAAAGTGATCCTATAAGGGTTCCGTTTTTACCTTTTGAGGTACGGAACCCTAAAAATAAATAAGAAATAGGGTAGGCAGATTTGTCTGCACACCTAACAATGTATTTACCTTTCACCCACATCCTAACGCAACAGCGTCGATATAATCAGGAGCTCAGAATATGTGACAGTACTTATAAGGTTATCCACACATATAATACTTCGTGAACAAACCGGTACGGATTAATTGCGAACACCGCTCCGTACGCTGACAGATTTTAACTGAATGAACGGTCAGTATCCACAATTTGCCTGTATTAGTTTCAAGTAATCAAAAGATCTATATTTAGCAAGTTGAAATAAAAATTAAATCTTATAATAAACGCTGCCTACCGATTTGTATTAAGAATTCTATAAAATAGTAATGATCTGTAAAATGATATTTAAAGTACTTTTCTCTTCTTCCAGGTGAGGATGTCGATGCCATTTAATTTAAGTAAGCGCCCGTGTGCCGGAACAAGCAACGTCATTGTGAATACCAGTGTTGATTCTATATAATGGTTATACAGACAAAAACGCTCCAGTGAGGTGCAAGAGACTGTCCGTGTGAACACAACGTTAGATAGCAAGCAAGCAAACGCTTGTCACAAAATCAATTATTCCATATTTAAAAAAGTAAAAAAAACAAATTTAGAAAGTTTTGTTGTAACAATATTCGATTATTTTTTTATGTTATTTAAAGAATTATTACATAAAGTAAAATGATTTTTTTTATTTAGTTTAATGTTTACCTCCTTTGTATAGTAAGGTAGAATAAAGTTTCTAATGCATTATTGTGGGTAATCGAGGACTATGTGTGGATGGTCGCAATATTGTTTATTATGGATATTTACGTGATAGCTATGCACGCTGCGTAGGTCATTCGTATAGAGTGGCTTGACTATGGTTAGTTAGTATATTTAAATCTGAGGTTTCAGACCCAAGGGGTAACCGAAAATAATCTAAAAATCACAAGTAAACTATTAAAAGAAGTGCCGATTACCCTCTGTTATTTTGTATGTAAGGACATTCATTAAATTGACATCACTATGTAATATTATTATAATTAATTATGTTAAAACTATGTTCTTGTACTCACTTTGATTAGTTTAGCACTAATTAAATTGTGAACACTTTCCTGTAACTAATTACAATGTCTTCTAGCTCTAATTTCTTTATAATTTACCTACATTTTCAAGTTTGACATCAGCAGTCAGTGCCCAACAATACCTGAACTCTCGTATAAAGAAGAAGTGGTGTAAGAATAGGGTCGGGTAATGCAGGGCACTTACTGTACTTATATCCTCATATTTTCCAGACAATAGTCAAGCTACCTCTCATACAAAAATGTACATATTAAAGCAATGTATGTACATATTGAAGAGTATTTTTATTACTGTCGCTGTTTGAATGTTGATTTTTGTATGCGAAATTTTTTAAGACAAAATCCACTATGTATGTAGGATGTATCGCTTTCTATGTAATTCTTTGGCCGGTGGTGTATGGGCGCTTTACTGAGATGCTGGGAACGATCTGTGTACATTGTGCTTTATATTTGATACCTGTGTTATTCCAATCTTTAACTTGTATTAATGATAACAGAACCCTATTTTGCTGTCAAAGAATAACACTATCAAATCGACAGCTGCTTTCAACAGTTTTTCTTTAAGTGCTCTAAATGCTACGGAAAATGAACACTGTCTGCTCTTGAACGCCGTTTATAACGCCGATAGGCTGATCACGTTCAAATTTGTTGGTAAAATCCACCACGACCGTCCCAAGACTCAACCGCTAAGCGGTGTACTTCATACGACTTGTTAATAACAGATTCTTAAGTTTAAAAAAGGGTAATTATTCAATAATCAGTCTTATTACCAGGCCATAAAAGCATACTTCAGTAAAGCGTCTTATATCGAGTGCAAGTAGTTAGTCAGTTCGGGGACCATCTGGTTTTGTAAATACGGCTCTTGAATGAACCTAGAAATGAGATATTTCTAGCGAATTATATAATTTTTGCGGCTTCGTTTGGTGAAGGCTTTTGGCGAAAGGGTGATTTGCTTATACAAGGCTGATTTTAGACGCGAACTCCGTTTATATGTACCCAGGATTGATTATTTAGGAGTAGATTGCTAATAGAGTGTTCATGTAAGTTAAGAATTATGAAATTTTGAGGCACGCATGGAAATTAATATCATTGTCCATCATCCGTGTCAATTAAACTGGGAATATTCCATCGACCCATATTGTTTGTGAAACATGTAGTCTTCATAGTTATTAAATCACTCCACAAGTATCCAAGTCACAGTGATCTTTATTCTTATTATAATAAAGTCGCCGTTGCATTGCAGGAGTTAGATGTGAAATAACTGTGGAAAGACGCATACATATCTGTTCTAAACTGTTCATTGGCACTCCATTGTCAACTACTCCATGATTGTTATTGAATCAATGGTTAGTAGAACTATGCTCAGGTATAAGGCATATGCATAGTAAATAAAGCAATACATAGATATTCCACTATAGGGATAGGAATAAAACATTAACGCAAAATAGTTCAACGAAAGTAGATACGACAAGTTGGAACATCGACTTTGCAAATAATATTAGAAACTGATGTAAAAGTATTGGCTGGATTTAGGCAAGTCTCATCATTATCAGTTAGTAAACCTAGATAAACTAGAACACCTGTTTTAACCTTTTTATCCCGGGCGTACCGGAAACGGTACGGCGGGGTACCTGCTAACTTAAACCTTATATAAATAAAAATAAGGTTTTAGTTACCCCTCCGCCGCCGTACCGTTTTCGGTATGCCCGGGATAAAAGGAAGGGACTGACCGCATTTGTGGACGTGGAATCGTCTTGATCCAAAGAAAAAAAGCTTTATGTCCATGCAATAAAAGCGAATAGCATGAATAATATAAATGCTGTGTCAACTCGCGTCATACGTACACAAAAGAGAACTATATTGACAACATGGCAATATATTGCTCTGTGAGTCCGGCTTGTGGCCCACAGATAATTGTTCCGGGTCTAGCTCTGTGTATGTGAGTTAAAACGCACCTACGACACAGGAGAAGTTCAGGGTAAGATTTGAATATAAAAAAAATACCCCGTTTTCGCCTTTATTGAATAGACATAACAACTATTTCTGACCGACCCTTGCCGGTTCGATTCGTCGATAAATGTAGCCGCTCCCTAACAGGTCAGATCGTCATTTGATTCCAGTTAAGTAAACTTATGATGCTAAAACAGTAGGTACATTTTCGAAAAAGTGTTTAGATAGGTATTTATAAAATCCATTTTAAATATTATTTTACGAAAGAAAAATAGCGTTGTTTTTTTTCTGCCTACTAAATCGCTATTGTAGCTGTTTCTCAGCTTTGGGTGGAAGTTTGGAGTGGTTAGGAAATTAAAATGTACGTGAGACAATAAGGCCGCGGTTCCACTGAGAGTGGAGTGGAGCGGTGCGGAGCGGGGCTGAGCTATGAAAAGAGGATTAAAAGAGATTTCATGCCATGTGATTGGTGAATCGCGGCACAGCTCTTCTCCGCTCCGCCTCAGTGGAACCGCAGCCTAAAAGTAACAGAACACGATCGTCTTACGCCCCATACTGCCGCACTCAGAGATCTTTAATGATTACTGAGGCCATTACTTAATAAAGGTTTTGACAGTTTTGTCATACAAAAGTATGACAAACCTTCACTAAGTGACGGCTTAAGTAATGTTTAAATATCTCTGAGTACCGCAGTTAGTGTCACTTTATCTCTGCCGTACCTCTATCTCTGACGTACCTTTACTAAGTAAATTACGGACACTTATCAATCGAAATTAGCTCTTATTTCCAGGTCCATAGCCTATTTTTTCGGAAGTTTTCACAATCTGTACTGATACTTTGCCTACTTTTAGATGTCCTATTGAATTGTGTGAGTAAACTACGACGAAAGCTATGTTATCTTACTCTGTTGAAACTCACCTAGATACTTTGTGATATAAATATATTTCATAGAACCTTATAATGTATGATTATTTTCTAAAATGTTCGATGGTAATACTCGGTGACATGACAGTATACAAAAGGTCTTGTTTCTATCAAATTAAGAACTGATATACCTTTCATAATCGATTTTCATTTAAATTAAAGTGCAATTAAAATTTCTAGCAACTATTTTGCACGAAGATGTAAAAATACTTATTATTTGTATGGTTATGTAGCGCTGGGGTCATCGCGGAAAGCGTTGGTAACAATTTAAAAACCTATTGTATAATATTGTAGAAAGATAAATTCAATATAAATTCACCCTTGAAACATCTAGTTTTATTACTACAAAATACAACTGTCGGACTTCAAATGTTCAAATTATTTATTAACTAATTAGGTAAAATATATAAATCTTAGAGAAACCGTGTGCTTGAGAAAACAGTTTTCCTTTTTTTGTCATTAATTATAATTTATCAATCGTATCGCGAAGCATCCAGTCAATAAACATGAAAATTCTGCCAATTTTTTTTCTTGAGCATCGCATCACCCTCATCATTTGGCGGCGTACTTTCGTGACAATACTACTCCTTCGGCAACTCTTCATCAATGAACCTTAATTCATCGTGTTATGGTTTGAAACTGATTAACTGTTGCTCTGTTCTGTGCTGGTAGTGGTGATAGAGGAATCTACAGTGACGTCATCGTAACGTGGAGGGAGAATAATTTGTAGTTCTTCGTTGAGTTGCACTTCGTCATCGGGCACCGGGTCATCAGGAACTCGAGTGTCGTATTCTTCTTGACTCGATATGCCACTACAATAATAAAAATGGGAAACCACTATGGATGCCGGCAGAAAACTAAGTACATAAGGGTAACTCAGGTACTACATAATCATCTGCCAGGCAACTTCATATATTGGGTTTTTTGGTTTCTCTCCAGTCTTACCGGATGCAGCTGCAAAGGGCAGTCTTACTGGGAGCGACTGACCTCCTCAACCCAGTCACTGGATAAAACGTTACTCTTAATTTAGACTAGTGGCCGCTTAGGGGCTACCTGCGCGGACTGTCAAAGATGTAAGGGAGGGGTATGACTATCACATCACACTAATATTATAAAGGCGAAAGTTTGTGAGTGTGTGAGTGTGTATGTTTGTTACTTCTTCACGTAAAAAACTACTGAAATGATTTGAATAAAATTTGGTACACAGATAGTTTATAACCTGGATTAACACATAGGATAGTTTTTATCCCGATTTTACCTTCCCGTGGGATAATTTTCGAATGCAGCTGGTGAAGCCGCTGGCAACAGCTAGTCATATATGAAAAGGAAGAAAATCTGGCCTACAATATCGTGGGTGTGATTACATACATAAAAAAACTCAAATAGACAAATAGCCAGACACGGACGATAAAACCGTCTATAGTCCATACAAATATTATTATGTGCGGTAATTGAACCCGCGACACGCAACGCAATAGCCAGTCGCTCAGCCACTGCACCAACCGTACCTACTATAGACGGTCAACCATCATCGGATCGATCGTTCCGTCCGGCTGTTTTTGGTGAACCACGAGTTCCACAACCGTGATCATCAACACGTCAACGCTTCTGTGCCAGCTTCATCCAGGATATTCCCGCAATGGTAACAATGTCATCTACCCATCCTGCCGCTGGACGATCGACACTTCTCTCTCCACTACCATACCTCAATATAATATCAGGATACTAAGCTAAGACATGATGACACTCACTCCGGTTGATCCCCGGCCCTAGCGCCGGCTAAGACCGAAGTGTAGAGCCTTGCACGGGCGCCATGTAGCCTCTTACCGGCGGGCACGTCCTTAGGACTCAATCGTGTCTCTAGAATAGGGTGCAGCGAGATTGCTCCGTTACCTGTAATAGAAATATTTCCTGACTAAAAAAATATATGATTCTGATAAGTAGGTACATCTTATGGGAGTGTAGTCTTTGGGAGAATGAACGTAATATTATGTTAAATAGTGTACAGGTTACTTCCGGAGTTATTTATTACACGGACCTTGTACAAACTAAAACAAATTTCCGTGCGTTCAAGCATTTTTGTCATACCTATTATTGGAATCAAATATAACAGCTCACAACTTAGGACCCAGTAATATTAATGACAATAATATCCGTGGTGCTAGGCAACTGGGCTTATCCCAGTTGTATACGTCCCTGTGTGCCTATTGGCCTTGTTCAGTTCTGTCTCCTGCTGATATGGAGGGAAGTGAAAATTATGTTTTTCCTACTCCTCCGCTATTATTTTCTGATTAATTTCGTTGCGGGTTCCAAGACAGTTAAATCGTTTCCCTGGGACTTCGTCGGGCTTCATTGTCTCGGCGCTTTTCTTGTGGTCGCCACTGTTGATTCTGGCTTACAGGAGTTACAGTGGTTTGGGAATAGTGTGGCGGGCTTGTCCCAATAAAAAAAAATCTGATAAGTCCGCCTGTTAGATTATCGAAAAATATTGGATACGTATTTTTTGTTTTATCAAATCAATAAAAAATGACGAAGATAAAACGCGTCAAAGATTTGAGTGCGGGGTTGTGACGTCACTAACCGCTAAGAAATGTCATACTAATGTCTTAGAATATGACGTCACACGAGTTTTCAAAGCACTGTCTTCATTGTTTGTTAACGTGAAAAAGAAAAAAATGTGTCCAATACTTTTTGGAAATCTATCTGACTGATTAATTCGATTTTTTTTGTTAGCTACCCTATTGTAGACTACTATAAATAATTAGGAATATTTCATTGTTCGGTACTCATAGAAGTTTTGAAAAAAAGACGAAGAACGTATACCTACTCGTAGTTCTAGCTGACCCGAAGCTGTCCATTCCTAATCGAATTTTCAAATTTTTCGTTTACTACAATCATTTTGACTTCATGAACATAAATTAAAAATATCAAACAAATCTGCCCTCCATCGTCATCATCATTTCAGCCAAAAGACGTCAATAAATGAATGAATGTGTGTGTTATGTGGCCTCCCCCAGGTGGCGCCACATTGACCGGTCACGTACGTTCCGCATCTAGCGGGTCCCCGCAACCTTCACCACGTCAAATTATAGTACCTACATAATATTACCTAACAATTATTTTAAAACAACAATACCAACATGAAAAAAAACAAGTCCTATATTGTAAAAAATAAAGTGGATGTGATCAACAATAGGCATAGTTTTGGACAAGCAGAACATACGTACCACTCTCGTCTGGTCGGCAGATTTCTTTGAGTTGATTTTTTTCTTTCCCTTTTGCATCGGAAGGAAGAGGCGCTTTAACTTTTTCATCACGAAAGTCTGCAATGCGATTGAATTAAAGAAAATATCAATGAATCATCATCATCTCCCTGCCCTTTTTCCCCACTGTGGCGAAACCCAAAAGGAGGGTTATGTGTTTGACGTGTATGTAATGTTTGTTATATTCTACTTTGGGTCGGCCCAACACATTTTCTTCTCCCATACTCCCCTGTTATAGACTTCACGACACGGCATCACTTATTCCTCTTTCAATCAATAAATCATGCTTTTATCTTGCTTATCCCAATTCATTTGGGGTTGGCTCAGCATGTACCCTCCTCTTCCATACCTCTCAAAATCAAAATCAAAACTCATTTATTCAAACTAGGCTGATAATCAGCACATTTCAAACGTCAGAATGAATGTAGTAAAAATACGTGTTTTTCTTCTTCGTTTTGAGAGCTAAGTTTAGTGTTCTTTTTCTAACTCAAGTTAAGAACTTACTAATAGGGTATAAACAAAAAAAAATGTAATTAGTCCGTCAGATTTTCCAAAGAATATTGGACACATATACGTAAACAAACAATGAAGACGATATAGTGCTTTGAAAACTCGTGTGACGTCATATTCCAAAACATTAGTATGACTTTTTCTACAGGTGAGTGACGTCACAACCCCCAACTCAAATCTTTGACGCTATTTATGTTCGTCAATTTCAATTCTAAGGCGGTTATTTTAATGACTTATTTGAAGCTTAGAGTGAACAGGCGATACATCGCTTTCTATCAAGCGTGTTCGAGGTCAAGAGCAGACCCATTTTACAATAAAAAAAAATATCTTACACATAAAATCTTACCAGTTTTGAGTTTTGTCTTGGGAGGCAAGTCAGCATAGCCACGGAACAGTGTTTCTAATTCATCCGGTGACATGCGCCTCAAATACGGAACACGCTTCAGGTCGGGACGGTGAAGACTTCGGAACGAGTTGCGATGCTGATCAAAGAAACACAATAGGTAGGTTAGAAGTGGATAGGTTTGCGAATTTTAAGTACTTGCTTTTTAGTGCCTTGTTTTTGGAAAAAATGGCATTATACTTAGATTAGACAGAATTGCCTTGATGCGAACATGATCGCAAAATCTTGCATATCACACCCATAAATTCCTTTCTTAAGCATCAATCCTACCACTACCAATGCCATTCATTCAATCATCATCCGGGGAGGCGGTTGGTTCAAGGTTAGCGCTGATACTGCGGTTAGTAAAATGTAAGTCCTATTGTTGATTTTAGGATAAGCAAATTTTGAGACTTATGTATAACTGCCTTGGTGAGAACAACGTTGCAAGATCGCGCATATCCATCACCACTTCCATCCATCGATCCCTAACCCCATTTAGTTCGAGAATTTCCAGTGAAGACAGAAATCTAAGCGAAAACAAAATATCAAAGCGAATCCATGCCACACTGGAAATGATTTCATAGGTGACATGGACTCGCTTTGTACAGATTTCTCGCACAATGAGAGATCCGAAGCAACTATAGTTTTTTATAGATTGGCTTCACAGATATGATGAAGAGTGTAGTTCCAACTTATATGGTCGAGTCTCAGACCAAGAAAAAAAGGTCTGAGGGTGGAGTTATACAGGGTGTTTGGAAGGGAGCTGTACATACGCCTAGGGTAGAAACTAGGGATAGTCTGCTACCTACCCCCGCCCATTATATTGACCTTGGCCTCAAGGTTTTTTTTTAATTTAAAATTATTTCTTTACCTTACTACGGTACTTCAGGCCCCATAACTTTTCTTCTCCACAATTTTCTGGTGTAAAATAATTTTTTGCAGGACCCTAAGACTCTAACGATTAAAACAAGACCATTAGCCGACCGGTCCCATGGATAGATTTTGAGCTACAGGTAGTTTTAGTCAAAAAGTCAAATAAAAAATAATAATAAATTAAAAAAAAACCTTGAGGCCAAGGTCAATATAATGGGCGGGGGTAGGTAGCAGACTATCCCTAGTTTCTACCCTAGGCGTATGTACAGCTCCCTTCCAAACACCCTGTATAAGTAAAATCGTCACCTTAACAAGACCGGGCGGTATTTGCATCTTCTCGCAGGCTTGTGACATGCTCAGACATTGTATGACGCTATCATGCTTCACTGAGATTGCCGAGAGTCCACTGCGAACCAGGTCCTCGTTGATCTGTCACATGTAATATACCTAGTTATACTTTTGTAACAGAGTAGAAAACTAGAAAAAACTATCTAATTTCGGGTTCTTTCGGTTAGTTTCGGTTGTTGACCTCAATTTATTTTTTATTTTTATTGCGTTTAGTTATCGAAACCCACCAGGAAGACCAAGGAGGCGATGGATGGATATGAAAGATAAATGAATTAATGCTAGCGTTACCATTGACAGGAGAGAGGGACAAAAAAAAAGGCAAAACGAGTTGCGCTGGCCCCAGTAACATAGGACAAGGTCAAGAAGATGACGAGTTCGAAACGAAATCCAACCAAAACTCACCAGACAATTTAACCCGACTTAGTATACATAGGTACTAACAAAGTTACCTTCCAAAAACAGGTATTAGGCATACAATGCCAAGATGAAATACAACCACATCCTACAGCAGAAGTTTTCCACTATCTACCAATATTCATACAAACCAGCAAACAGCATTCATTACGGACCGAACTTTGTAACGCTATTTGATATTTAATCAATGTTCACGTTGAATAAACTAGGTTGTGAATGGACAGCCGCGACCCGGGCATATTGGACCTCATCAATCAGTGGGAGACAGGACCGTACTCATTGGATACAAGGACCAGACTGATATTGTGAGTTATTGATAGTTTCGAGGTTTAGCCGCGAAAGTGAAGAGTGGTGTGTCGGCAACTCGGCATTTTAGTTTGTTGAAGGATTTCGAAAATACAACATTAAACTAAACGTAGACGTAGGTACCTACATGGAAATCGTACCTAGTCAGATTTTGACAGCATCGTCACAGCTCTCAAAATTTTGTTTATAATAATGTTCTGCGTTTTATGTCAAACCTACCAAAGGCCAGAAAAAGTAATATGAGGCTGGAATAAAGAAGACAATGGCAAAAATACCTATCGAATTTTATTAAACCAATGAAATACCTACAAGTACAATTAAAACAAAGAGAAAATACTTCATCCTGACCCATTTTCAGAAGTCTTAACTCTTGAGCCCGGCTTCCACTGCCAGCGGAGCGAGCTCGCTGGACTAGCAACAAACATTTCTTGCAAAGGTACTTAGTGATAGGTACTTCCACCAGGAAAGACGTTACAACCGACTAAACTAGTAGGTAAAATACCTAAAACCAGATTACTGTGAAAGGAAATCATAGAAATGGTCAAAGCTCTTTCTCAATTGATGGTAAAACCTATTAGCTAGTTTAACCGCGTTACACTTATTCCTTACCCATTTTCCTTTTCCTTTTGCAGTGGAAACCGTGCTTTAAGCTGAAAGCTCATTAGGCAACGCGGGCCCCGTTAATTACAGATCCTGATTTGATCACCACTTAATCTAAGTCGTTACCGACAGGTATTGGATTATCGAAAATTAATTAAATAAGGACGGCGCGGTATCGACACTTTTGTAAAATTATGAAACAAAAACAAAATGGCCTCTTCAACGAGAGATTGAATCGTGTGTAATGTATTTTATACTACACCTGCTTGGAAAGTACCTTGATACTTTATCAAATTTACGGTAGAAAGTACGTCATTGCATATCGAACAAATATGCGGGGAGAAAACGCATCTGAGCGGGAGAGAAAAGTGTATGAAAATCCATTTCTTACGTGGTTTTTTTTTTTTAATTTTGGGTAAGACTATGCGCCGGTAACCTAAATATCAAAAGCCAAAAAGTATTTACAGTGAGTTTTTATCTCCAAGTTCGCAAAATGGCACTGGCCACTAGCTGTGTGTTGGATAGGGTCGGGCTGGCAGTGCGACCCTGCGGCGTAAACAATTTGAAAAAAGAACATGTAAAAATTGCAGACGCCATTGGCGCCATTTTCAATTTGTGTGTTGTTTGAGGATTCAGTTTTCGTAGAAAGTAAAATAAAACTATCAAAATGATAAGTAGTGATAGTAATGATGAAGATTTTTCAACTCCGCCGCAGTTGAAGGAAACAGCAAAAATACTGATTGATAACCTTTTACCACAGAAATCAATTAAAAAATATAATAAAACTTATAACGATTTTTTGCAATGGAAAAGTGAAAAAAATGCGGCATCTTTTTCTGAAACAGTTTTGCTAGCTTATTTCAGTGAAAAAGCGCAAAAATACAAACCAAGTACGTTATGGTCTATGTACTCAATGTTGAAAAGTACTATATTGACAAGTAACGACATAAATATTCAAGAATACAAAAAACTTACAAACAGCATTTCTGAAAAGAAAGTCGGAGGGATTCCGTAGTAAGAAATCAAAAGTGCTTACTACAAAGGATGTTTATTCCTTTTTGCAGAATGCTCCAGATGACAAATATTTGTTGATGAAGGTAAGTTTATGAACAAAATGCACTGGTTTATGATTTATTACGTACCTATTTATGAGTAGAAATCTAATAGGTTTTCATGTTTGATATTTTTGTTTACAGGTTATTTTGATTTTAGGAGTAAATGGGGCCTGTCGTTCGCAAGAACTTGTGGATATGACAACAGACGATATCGAAATCCTCGAAAATGGAATAATTGTCAATATTCCTAACACAAAAACCAAAATTCAGCGATCATTTGTTATATCAGGCTTATTTTATGAGATAATGAAGAAATATAACGAAATTCGCCCCAGTGACCCCAAAACCAATCGGGTATTACTACAATATAAAAACAAAAAATGTACGAAACAAGTAATTGGGAAAAACAAAATAAGTACTGTGCCAAGAGAAATAGCTTCCTACCTTAATTTACTCAACCCACTAGAATACACTGGCCACTGCTTTCGCAGAACTTCAGCGACTATTCTTGCCGATACTGGTGCTGATTTAACCACAATAAAACGCCACGGTGGTTGGAAATCGTCCGCTGTTGCAGAAGGTTACATAGAGAATTCCGTAGGAAACAAAACACGAATAAATAACCAAATATCGGGATCGATTAATGTGCATCAAGACTCATCTCCTCAACCATCAACGAGCGCGGCGATGCCAAATGCTCCTCAGCAGCCAGTTGCCCCTTTGGCACCACAGCCTTCTACGAGCGCAGTGCCAACAGCACAGCCAGTTATTCCTCCTACATTGTCGCAAACATCTCAAACAATCATTAATGGAAAAAGTGTTACATTAAGCTTCACTAACTGCAACAATTTCAATATAAATTTCAATTAGTAAAGATTTAGTTTTTTATTTTCCTCGTAGGTGTAGTATAAAGCACTATGTATCACTCGAGAGAAAGCGCGATTCCCGATCTCGGGTGTTTTAAAGCCCTCCCCTACGGCTCGGGCTTCAAACGACACCCTCGACGGTAATCGGTCACTTTCTCCTCTCGGTGAACAATGTACTATTGTGATCGAATTTTAAATTGTGTTTGCTTAAATAAAAGTATCTTTGCGATTGTTTTGCGACCTTAGCGGTACTACATTTTCCTTTTGTTTGAACATGATGTTGTTTCTTATGATTCAATTTGCTATTTTATTAAACCGAGAAGATATTTATTTAAGATTCAGGAAGAAATCTGAAACAAATACCTATAGTGGGTATTGATTGCATTTGTAAGGAATTTATTAAGATAGTTCACCTTTTATTCGGGTATTTGATTGAAAAATTATAAAATCGTGTATTTATGGAGGTTCTACCTTCTAATCAGATCACTAACTTTTGCGAGTCAATACTATTAGGTAGGTATCTTCGAAGTTTGGAAAGAAAAGGGCAACGAGAGAGGAAAAAGATACAAACTCGTTACTAAGGGCTTCTAACACTTTTATTATCACCAATAACATTTAATATAAACACAAGAAATCCGTGAAGAGTGTCATCAACGCTATTAGGGAGGGTTGTACCAAGGGGGTTGGGACAAAATTGCTTTCATAGTCCTCAAGGGCTATTTAAAAGATTGCGTCCCTTAGGCACCCCTAGAACTATTAAATGTTTTTCACTTGAATGGGTTTTAAACGTTTTGCGATACAAAAGTACCTACTTTAATTCATTTTAAGTATAGAGATTTTGCAGTAAGAATTTCATCGGTTGATTGATCTGAAATTCGTGTAATCGGTGCTGTACTCAATGCTTGAGAAGATCGTTGTTCGGATCTGACGTGGGTACAGCTTCAGCCCCAATAGTTCACAAAAACTACCAATCGGCCTCTGATATGCTCGGACTTTACCAGGAAGTTTAATATAACAATTTAAGTAGGATAGGTAATAGATTATCTAATATTAAACTGTCAAAATAAATAATATAAATCATGATAAACTCGCATCAAAATACGTTACGTAATTTAGTAAAACCATAACATGTCACACAGATATTGGTGCACAAAGTATACTTACTTCAGATAGATCTATGTTTATCACTGGGTACATGGACGTAAGTACTCCTATCAGACTAACTACAATGTGTGTGTAAGCTCGGTACCCGTAGCTCCCTCCCCTCGCAGCAAGGGACAAGCGGCGGCAGCTCTTCCTTCAGCTTATGAGTAGAGTTGAGCACTGTGGCGACATTATCACCACTTGCCACCGGGTTCATCAGGCGTAACGACGCGTCCGAAGACCGTTTCTCCTTCACCTCCAAGTTATCCGACAGCTCTCTCACACTCATGTTAGTACTCATACTTCTATCCTTCACTGACATCATCATAGTCGTGTTTTCCTGTAACAACTGCATCGCTGCTATTTTTTTTTATTATGCCGTGGTGCTAAGATTTTGAGCTCACATTTTTATTGAAATTTTGACGTTGTGTGACGTTTCGATTTTAAAATGTTACTTTTTCGTTTTTTTATAAGGTTTAATGGCTTGTTTGTTTTTATAAATGAAGCCTTCGCGGTACCCAGAAGTATATTTGGTAAAAAGGTTCACTTGATTTCTAACATTTGGCGCTTCCGTGCTTTCCAATTAGGGCCGCGCGGCTCAATGAGGCCGAGCAGCGCGGCCGAGCCTCGTGAGTGTGGACCTGATATATTACTTTACTCTATGGTGTGGACGAAAGCGAGGCCTGCAGGGCTATTGCGTATCTTTTTAAATGTCAGTGGTTATGGTTTAGTATACCAAACTAACCTTTTGACAGTTAATCGATGGACACTATGATAGCCACTGACATTTAATAAGATACGCAATATCACTGCTGAGCCGCGCGGTCCAAAACGCAGCGGGGCTCATAGTGGGTACGCGCCTTTAGGTCATACCATTCAGTTAAGATACTTATACAGATTACATACCTTCATTAATTCATGAATTAAAAATAATATAAGGCTCACTATAGAGAAACGAGCACAACCGCTTCGGACAGATTTTCTTGTGACCGTTCATTCAGAAATAGGAATTATTAATATTACTATCGACTTCGGGAATAGAAAACAAAAAAAGCTTTTACACTTTGCTTCAAATAGTTGCTTCAGATAGTTTGTTCCTTGCTTCAGATAGTTTGAGATCAAAATAATAACAATCCATGCAAAGGCATTATAGCATATACTTATTGCATATAAGTATTAGCCGCCGATCATACGAAAATCACGAAAATTCAATAGGATTGAAAATTCATTAGCAGAAAAGTTCTACGAAAAAACTGTTTTTTTCAGAGGCTTCTTCGGGTTTAAAAATATTTTAGTTTGAGAGTGATTTTAGTGTACGCTACAATATATATTATTCTGATACAATTTAGCCTGCATCATTTCACTGTTGGGCAAATGTGGACTATTGGTTGCAATCATTTATTACACATAATACTTACTATTCTATGGCACCAAGCAGGAAAAAAGATGACTTTAAAAACTGCCCCCTGGCACCCCATGGCGACACACAAAACAAAATCTTAGTTCAGCAGGGCTATTGCGTATCTTATATAAATTACAGTGGCTATCATTAGTGTCCATCAATTAACTGTCAAATGGTTCCATTTTGTACTAAACCATAACCACTGACATTTAAAAAGATACGCAATAGCCCTGCAGGCTGTTGGTGTCACAATCATTGTTTTGTAAGAATATCACCTAAAAAGTTCTGGCATAAGTTTCTCATAAAAGCATAGACCAAGAGCCGGTGTGCATCTTTTACATTCACTCCGCCGCCCGACTCGTTCTTTCGTCCAATCTACATCTCAAAGAGGCCTGTGAGCTCTTAAACGAGAACTTGAGTGAGATAAGTGGACTGTATCGCTTTCCGATCACGTAGCAACGCTTGACCAAAATTACAGCCCCCAAGAATAAGTTGGCTTCGAGAGTATAGAATTAAGCCAGTTCCTTTTGCTGGGAAATTGGCAATATAAGTCTATTGTGAATTGTATTTAGGGTTCTTGGTTAACGAAGTGATGGTGATGTATGGGTTTGGAGATTGGATTGCACTTGCAGCAGTAGTTTTTTATTCATCATTTCGATAACTTGGATCTAGCTGGCTGCATATGTTTTTTAAATTGTTAGTGAGTTGACAAACAAACAACCTCATATCCACAAACAACTGTTGATTTTTGATTCATTGCTTTCATACAAGTGTACCTACAGCCTGGCTTAACCTTAAGACCTATTAGTACTCTTCATGATCAGGATTCGGAACAGCTTTGCTTGCCTTGTGTGCTATATTGTTAGCAATTATGTACCTACGCCACTACACGCGATCTAATCTCTTCCTTTAACTAAATGTAGGTGCTCGAAGGTGGCTGGTAACACAGCTACCTCAGACATCGCTACTCGTATCGGTTATGAGATCTAAATGAAGAAAAGCCATTGAATCAAATTCTACTCATGAACTGTGCGAAACCGTGAGAGGTTCTCTCAACAGCTGAGTTGCCGTGAAATTGAATTAAATATTTTAATTTGACTTTGAATATTTTCTTTGAAACTTACAGAATTAATGACATTATTTTAACAGCCAAAAACGAGTACCTACCTACCTGTATGTCCTTTAAATAACTCTTGTCTTGTACCTATACTTACCGTTGATTAAAAATAAAACTCGGAAGCGCCGTTTCAATAAATTTAATTGAACATATAAAACTTAGATTAATTTATACAAATAAACATCCAAGAGACCAATCAATATTATGTTTAATGAAATATTCATAGATACCTACAAATAAAGGCTAAATAGAAAAATATATTAAAAAGTATTTAAAATTGAAGCAATTTTAGTTTTTAGCCGACTTCTAAAAGTGTTGGTTTAACTAATGTATTTCCCGCCAGGATGTTTTATTTTAAATTTAATACGTTATCTAGTTTTTATAGCAATGTTCTAGACATCATACAATTAAAAACCAAAGATACAAAAAATATGTGGTTCCTTTGGGTTACAAAGACACAACTTCTTGAATTTCATCAGGAACATAGAAGTCCTTTGCTTGATCTGCTGCTTGCTGTTGATTCTGAAATTACAAATGATGTGACTTTATTGAAGAGAATGAAATGCAAGAGAATCGAGAGCCACCCTTGCCATAATAATAGGGATGTTTACTGACAAAAAAAAATGTGATTCTAATTAAGTAGTCCGTCTGTTAGATTTACGAAAAATATTGGATACGTATTTTGATTTACCTACCCATCAAATCAATAAAAATTGACGAAGATCAAACGTGTCAAAGATTTGAGTAGGGGTTTGTGACGTCACTGACCGGTAAATAATGCCATACTAATGTCTTAGAATATAACGTCACACAAGTTTTCATAGCACTGTTTCCTCTATATTTTTTTTTATTTTTTTTTTGATCGTTGCCCCACCCTAGGAATTTCTCCTGTATCGTGGGTGCGTTTACAAACATTTAAACTCACATACACAAACACACCCAGACCCGAAACAACTATTTGTAGGCCATACAAATATTTGTTCCTTGCGGGGATAGAACTCGCGACACGCAGCGCAGCAGTCCAATCGCTTAGCCACTGCGCCAACCGTGCCGTCAGCTATATATTGTTTGTTTACGTGAAAAAAGGAAAAAATACGTGTCCCATATTTTTTGGTAATCTCTCTGACGGACTAATTAGATTTTTTTTGTTAAGTACCTATATTAGGTTGCAGAATGGAAATAATTTTTACAAGAAAAATGCAATAAATTCAACCAGAAACATAGCTGAGTGGGTAAGGAGAAATCATCCATCGCTTTCTCCATCAGGGGACTGATGGAGAAAGCGATGATTCGTCGTGGTCAAGAGCAGGCCCATTTAGCAATAAAAATAATGATTTGTAGATTTAAAAAAATGGGTTGTTAAATAAAGAAATAGTTAAAGAAAACAAAAAAAAACCACCAATATAAATCTTCAGCGCCGAAATATTCACTTTCTATGCCAAAGCATTCGAGGTATTAGTTTTGCCATTCGAGGAGTGTAGAAGCTGTACAGTTTCAGGCTCAGATGGTGATGGTTCTGCTATAACTTTTAGTTTCGCATCCTGCACAAAGGTGAAAAAAAACTTAAAAAAAACTTGGAAAAAATAGTTTGCATGAAAACAATGACAACTATAATTTTATTGCTTTGTTCAGTCACTTTAATATTTTTAGCACTGCTGTCATTTGACGATTGTCAACAGTAAGGTAAATTCTGGTGTGTACCCACGGAACCCTAAAAAAGGTACCTTCTTCTCCTGGTTCATCTGGTTCCGCAGCGAGCACAGTATGCGATGCGCGAGGAACTCGCTGGCGCGCCGCACATCGCCACAGTCTGCGTTGATGCGGTTGTCAACCACGCCGTTCGCGAGACCCTCCACCGCCTCGCCCCATTCCACTGCAATGACATTTGTAATTTAAATCCTTACTAACATTATAATTAATGCGAAAATAACTCTGTCTGTCTGCCTTTACGCCAAAACTACTCAACCGATTCAAATTAAATATGGTACACAAATAGCCTGGAGCCTGAGAAAGGACATAGGTTACATAATAATGCAAAAAAAGGGTTGAAAGGGTGGGATGAAAATATTACTTTTGGGCGCGATTACCGACATCCACACGGGCGAAGCAGCGGGCATCAGCTAGTAATATTATATTAACTAGCCGACCCAGCTTTAACCGGTGTCGGTATACTAATATTAACCTTGGTTTTGCTATCTATTGCTGAAAACTGCATTTAAATCCCTTACGAAGTTTAAAAAAAGATCTAAGCTTACAAACAGCGGTAGTGACTTCGTTTTATACTGTGTAATAAAAAAAATATTTTTTCTTTGAGATCAACTCTGAAATTAGTAGTTCCTATACTTTTTTTCAAGCTGAGTTATTAGTTAAATCATCCGCATCGAGCCTTTTTTGGTATAGGTGGTCGGCTTCCAGTCCGGATGCAGCTGAATACCAATACTTTACATGGAGCGACTGCCTATCTGACCTCCAAAATCCAGTCCTGCCCAGTCCTATTTAAGTTGGACAGCCATTTGAGCCACATAAACGATTTTCGTTTTTAAAATAGGTTCTTAAAATAAGCACTTACTGGGGTGCCTCATGTTCGGCAGTGTAACATTGCCTACGGTGATGTCCATGCCTTTCTGGACCTTCTGGCTCACAGACCTTGACAATAGCCTCGCCGAGGCATTCACCATCTGCAGTGACAAGAGAAATAATCACACGCTACTAAAACTAGGAATATCAGCTGCCCTCTTTTTTGCCTTCAGATGTCCTCAATCAATGGTCATGGTCAGTGAAGATAGGTGCAATTGTCCACTTAAAAGGAGCACCTTCTGTAAGAGGACCATTATTAGGCTAAAGCAGTCCACTGCTGGCCATAGGTATCATCAATCGCCCGCCACTTAATACCAGCGGTAATTATTGTAACATAGCCCGGTATTGGTGTGTCATGGCACCTTACCTCAAGTAATTTCCTTCTCTCAGGAAGGTAGGTAGGCAAGGTCACAGGATCGGGTAAGTCTTCCACTCGGTCGCTGAAAGTCACCTCAGCCAACTTCGTCTTCGACGGCTGTTAATGAATTAATCAGACGAGTCTGTTAAAAAATTGCATGTTGGTCACGTGTCGCCAGTTATCGTTACGTCCCATGCTATAACCCCGGAATCTTATTGCCATTAATCGGCCACAAATCCTGACTACAATAAATAAAATAAACGGATCCAGGACCACATACTCAACACTAGCTCTTGGGACCACTAACAATAAATTTCCGTCAAGATTTAAAATACAAAGCTTTAATTCAATTTAGACGAGAGGAGAATATTTATGAAGAACTAAAGAAGAGTTTAGAAGAATGTTTGAAGGTGATTTTTTCGGTATTATACATTGGTCAAATCATTGGCTGTATTCCATGCCATGAGAAGCTATATTTTTTGGAAACAAAGGACTTTGAAATTATTTGCGTTGATTGATTTGTCGCTACGAACTTAGTATACGTTCTTTCTTTATAAATATATAGGTTTTCGTGGCACGGAGTATACTTAGATGGATTTTTGATGAAAATTATCTACACTAATTTTATAAAGAGGATATTTATTTGTTTGTTTGTTTGTAACGAATAGGCTCCGAAACTACTGGACTGATTTGAAAAATTCTTTCACCGTTGGGAGGCTACACTATCCCCGGGTGACATAGGCTACTTTTTATCCCTGTATTCCCACGGGAACGGGAACTACGCGGGTGAAACCGCGTGAGGTCCGCTAGTCCTACATAAATTACGGACATTGAGATTGTGTTTCCAAAACCTGATAATTATTCAAGTTTCGGAATCCACACGCTACTTGTTGTTCGCTAACTCTTTTCTAGTTGCTTTAAGTCGACTAGCTCTCCGCAAATAGTCTCGTGGTGAGATAGATGAAATATGTTTCAAAGAATACCAAAATGAGATAAGAAAGACTACATACCACAGGTGTCGGTGGTCTGTTCCTAACGCTTTTAGGTTCATAGTCTATTTCGTCTTTGGCGGCTATTTTGGTAGTCTCGCCGAAGTTGATCACACTGCCCCCGCCCCCTGTCTTGACATACATTTTCGTCAGCTCCGTAGCCACTTGGACTGACCAACGAGGCTGCTTTGGCCTGTCATGGAACACACAAGATTCAGCATCATTCCTGCCCTTAGGTACTGGCGCAGCATGACTTCTTCCAAACGTAGGTACTTCTTTTATTAGTGGTCAAAATCAAAACTCATTTATTCAAACAAAGGCTGATTATCAGCACTTTTCGAACGTCAAAACTTACTTTAGAAACTTTCCTTATTTACAAGGGACAGTCCCCCAAAACGACCACTCTTCGACACTTCCTAGTGTTTCAGCTGGAAAGTAGAAGTGGCGGAACAAACTCCCCAGCAACACATCTGTATATTTGGTTGGTTAGAAGAACCAGACTCGGTACAATAGTAAGGTGCAAGTTAATGACTACAGACACAAATAATTAAAAAGTATATAGTAATAACACCTTAAACCTTGAACCTTGACAACATAAATTACACCTTAAACCTTGTGTTTTAGTCTATTCATATTTTTATATCACACTAGTTTTTGCCCGCGGCTTCGCCGGCGTGGATGTCTGAACTTGTCAAATTATATACTAAAACCTTACTCGAGAACCACTCTTTCCATTGGTAAAAAACAATTTAACATGACCACGCGCGCGTACAGTAGACGAGACGGTGCGGGGGTTGGCTGCGGGATGTTGTAAGAGATACCGCGGCCTTGACATAAAGGGCCAAGAAGGAACATGGGTGGTTTTTAGTCAGTAAAAGTCTGACACTCCCTTTCGCTCTGCCCAAGAGCGGTAGGGGTTATTTGATGATTTCCCACACCCAAAAAAAAAAAATTACGTGGTGGGGTAGGGTCGGCGGCGATTGCTTCAAATGAAGCGAGGCGCTTGAATTTTATATTTTGCAATTTATTACTCTTATGATATTCGTGTAAACTATAATGGTGTAGAAAAGTAAAATAATGAGCATGAAATGCGTAAAGTCTTCAACTTATTTAAAATGATAAGGATTTATATCGTATAGCTTTCTAATTACGGCTTTATAATTTTTTAAAGTATTAAAATTGATATAATATAATAATAATAATAATAATAATAATATTCCACAACTATCACACAACGCCAACTAGTCCCAAGCTAAGCAGAGCTTGTGTTATGGGTACTAGACAACTGATAGACATACTTATATATTTCTAAATACATACATATTATAGATAAATTACACCCAGACACAGAACAAATGATCGTGCTCATCACACAAACATTTGTCCTGGGTGGGAATCGAACCCACGACCTCCGGCACAGCAGTTAGGGTCACTAACCACTAGACCAACAGGCCAATCAAATAATCAATATGTTATAGAGATAGACATAGACAACCTAAGAGATAGACATATGCCATGGCGGACTTTTCTGTAGTCCTATATAATTATAAGATACACAATTCCACTACTATACATGCTTTTGATAAATCTCAAATGATTTAGGCAGCGTTTTCGTTCCCAGACGGCTAGTTTTCGACTCGCCCAACATTCGTCGAGAACCATTTTCTATCCATCCAAAACAGTATGAAAATCATCAAAAAAAAAGGAGGTTTATTTATTTATTATTCACAAAATCCACAGCTCTTGATTTTTTTTAATTTTTAATTTTAGGTGTTATTTTTTATTGCGAGCAGACAGACATACAGACAGACGACAGAGTATTTGTTATGACCACAAGAAAAACGAAGTAAGTAAAGTACAGAACAGTTAACCTAAAATCTGATTATATTAATAATAATATTCCACAACTATCACACAACGCCATCTAGTCCCAAGCTAAGCAGAGCTTGTGTTATGGGTACTAGGCAACTGATAAACATACTTATATATTTTTAAATACATACATATTATAGATAAATTACACCCAGACACAGAACAAATGATCGTGCTCATCACACAAACATTTGTCCTGGGTGGGAATCGAACCCACGACCTCCGGCATAGCAGTTAGGGTCACTAACCACTAGACCAACAGGCCAGTCAATATACACACAGTATATTGATTAGCATCATCATCATCATCATTCTTTTGCCCTAATAATCCCAATTAATTAATTATTTTTGAAAACGTTCCCTAACACTAGGAATTTCTCCTGTATCGTGGATGCGTTTACAAATATGTAAACTCACTACAAACACACCCAGACCCGAAACAACTAACTGTAGGCCATACAAATATTTATTTTGTTCCGCGCGGGGATCGAACCCGCGACACGTAGGCCAACCACTTAGCCACTGCGCCAACCGTGCCATCAATTTAATTCATTAAATACTTCTCTATTACTTTTTTTTCTACCAATTACCTACCATGAATTTATCGGTACCGGTACAAAGTTCACAATCAAATATGTATTTTTGGACATTTGAATCATCATGCAGTATGCAATGAAGCGGAACACAATAAATACTTTATAATTCTATTCAATATTTTCGATTACATTTAGGTTAGTATTCATAATTAATTAATTAAAACAGTCAACAGTATGGGAAAATAGACTAAAATTAAAAAAAATAAAAACTAAAATACTGGTCTCATGCGCTAACGGCTAAAGCAACTACTAACACGCCTTGGACGACGTGGGCGTGGTCTATATATGCACTATGCACTGCCTGACTGACTGCATAGTATGCAGTCAGTCAGGCAGACTCAGGCACTCTATCAAAGTACCGTAACCGTACCAGTCTGTCTATATGCACACCGTACGTACCGACCGATTATCACAAGACCTTCTGTAGGCGCTGATAGAAAAATTCCATCCAGCACCCGTTCAAGATAAATCTTATTTCTTTTTTCAGAGAAATCGTCATAAACGTAGCGAGCACCTGGCGCGCTGGGGTACTTATACTCCGCGCGGTAACGTAACCATAGCGACTTCTAATTTTTCCTGTGCTGCCATCTATCGAGCGCACGGGCAACTTTGTAACGTACTACTGATGTTGATTAAAATACTTTTAATATTAATATTTACGTAATTATAGTACCAATTAATGTGATATAAATATAAAAATCAATGCTACTTTTCGTTGTAATTTTATAACTCAAGAACGGGCTCACCTATCCAAACCAAATGTTTAGTAGATGATTTATGTGATGTGTGTTTGCACAAAATCGATCGAGTGGTTCTTCATTTATCACATTTTTTGTAACAAATGAATTATACATTATAAACGGCGGATCATTTTGTTAATGGGGATTTCTGGTATGGTTTTAAAACGCAATTGGACCCGGTAGGTGGCGCTGCTATCCGGGCAGGATGACGTTTACTAGATCTGCTAGTGTGATATAAAAATATTAATAGACTCAAAGTTCTAGGTGTGCTGGTCTCTAGTTTTAGGTGTAATTCATCGTTCTACAGATAAAGTAATGAAACCAGTTAAAAGTTGTGGTTATTTGGAATAATATTATTAAATTAAGTTGAGTCACTGTCCATCATTGGTGGACTACCTATCAGAATCCGAGATATTTCTCTACGAGATCCTTTTATATGTGCTACCCTTTACTTTGTACCGGTACCGGAACTGGTAGTCTGGATTCGTGCCCGGATGATGGCAATAGGCTCACCCCCTATTACATAAGACTAAAACGTAACTGGCGAAATGAGGGTGTACTATTCGGTACTTCTCTGACTAACCCTTCGGGTATTACAGGCGTGATGTTACGTTATGTTGTCATTGGTGGCCATATTTCACTGAGTGTATATTAAATGATTATCGGAGATATGTTGCGTCGCTGATGAGCCCTGTCAGCGAAGAGTCCTGTCACCGAAGAGTCCTGTCACCGAAGAGTCCTGTCGAAGTAAAGTCTTGTCGTTGTTCAGTCTGTCGGCATTAAAATTTCCGTGTTTAACCAAGACGGACGCTAATGATTGTTAACATAATTATACACACACACACAACACATACACACACACACACACATACATATTCCAAATTTTCATAATTCCTAGTGTGGGGCAAGGTTTTTTTTAAAAAAAAAAAAAAAAGAATGAATGGTAAGAGTCAAAATCCAACGCTAGCCAGATTCTTCGGTGATTGCAGTACAGCAAAAAACAGTATGCAAGAGTTTCTTCTACCAAATCTTTTGGGCGGGGTATACGAGTGGAGTGGAGAGTACCTTATATTACTAAAAACGAACTTACTTCTTCCCTGCGACCGGAGGCCTATAGTTCTGGAAGAATATCACGGATGCCCGAGCTCGCACCTCACGTTCTACATCACCTAAGAGTAGGTGAACGCGACGACGGGCGAACTCCATTATAGAAGATTCCAGTAGCTAAAAAAGAAAGACGTAACCTTAGAACTTCACACCTGCAATTTTTTGCCATTAACTGGGCACAAATCCAGACTTCGGAAAATGATACTGGGTAATTCCTGCTCGAAAAACTACATTTACCAACACAAGAATTGAACCGCAAGCGCAACACTAGTAAATAGTAGTCTAGCACATGCGGCTGAATTTATGATGATGATTGGGTGATTATTTACAACAGTTTTTTTTAGCTTTTGGGCTGTTGATTGGTGTAAGATGTTTGAACAGGAAAACTATAAAAAAAATAACAGTTCCCACTAATTCAATCAACATTGTCTTCTATTAGATAAATAATCAAAGTATACACAATATTCTTAAAGGGTCTGTAGGAACCGCGGTTTATTGCTGACAGAGGTCGAAATAATAGCGGCCATATGTCGGCAGTAAATGAACCTACATAAATTACAATATTTTAAGAGGCTTTTGTGTAAAAAATCAGTTATTTTTGTATTCAATTCTAGGTTTTCAGCAAGGATTTCGATGTAATTTTGGTTAAGAGTTTGACCATAAGAAATCACGGGAGGTGTAACCCCGCTCATGGGCAGATCGAAAGGGAGTGTCAGACTTCTACTGACTAAAAACCATCCACGTTCCTTCTTAGCCCTTTATGTCGAGGCCGCTGTATCTCTTACAATATCCCGCAGCCCCGACGGGAATGGGAGCCCCCTTTAAATATTTATTTTATTTTGTTTATAGTATTTGCTGTTACAGCTGCATCAGAAATACATAATTTGTGAAAGCTTCAACTTCAATATCGCGGTTCTTGAGATACAGCCTGGTGACAGACAGACGGATGGACGAACGGACAGACAGCGAAGTCTTAGTAATAGGGTTCCGTTTTTACCCTTTTGGGTACGGAACCCTAAAAAATTATAATAATAATAATAATAATAATATTCCACAACTATCACACAACGCCATCTAGTCCCAAGCTAAGCAGAGCTTGTGTTATGGGTACTAGACAACTGATAAACATACTTATATATTTCTAAATACATACATATTATAGATAAATTACACCCAGACACAGAACAAATGATCGTGCTCATCACAAAAACATTTGTCCTGGGTGGGAATCGAACCCACGACCTCCGGCATAGCAGTTAGGGTCACTAACCACTAGACCAACAGGCCAGTCAAATTGTTCAAAAGCAGTTTTAACTGCTTTCGGTTAAAATCGTTTATTATCTTATTCTTCATCGTGGGGTTCTTAGTGTCGGAGTTTTTTGACGCTCATGAGCCTCTGACTTGGCATTAGGTACAAGCCGTCAAGAAATATTTTTTAGGCATGCTGGTTTCCTCACGATGTTTTCCTTCAACAGAGCAAGTCATATTTTTACAATACGCACATGTATCCGAAGAATCAGAGGTGCGTGTCCTGGGTTCGAAGTTGGGACCTTGGACTTGGCAGTCTAACGGTCACATTATTAGGCTAACTCTGCATCGTTATTATGAAAGGTGTTTAAAGGGATCCTTCACGAAGCCGTCAACCAATAATTCTGTACAGTCAGCAGTACAAATATGTATACACTTAGCAACGTTCAGAAGCAATTTTGGACTAATGTATTGATTTCATTTTTATGTTTGTAACGAAATTAATATTGTGGAAACCATATTATTATAAAGTAGGTCCAAATCTCAAAGTTGCAATCGTTATTTTATGAAAAATTTCGTGTTAGGATTTTACGACGTGTACACATATTATTGCTCATGACTGGTACACCAAACCAGGTACGATTACGTTGTCTTCGTCATAAATTCACCGTCATCGGCTTACCTCTTCTAGAATATGAACTGGTGCCATAGGCAGGACTATCTCTACGTCCATCCTGGCTCGCGCTTGTCCCAGAAGCATCAGAACATCACCATCTGTCGACAGGGCACCTGACATGGCTTCGCTGGCTATCTTGAAGGCCCGTTCGAGACACATGCCTTTGGCGCCGCGCTTCGACTGAAAACAAGCAGAATATTGATATAATGTTTAAAGATAAATTGGTTACTTTTTTAATATATATCCAGGTGTGTTTTCCCCGCAAGGTTAGGGAAGGGTGCAGCCACGGTGTTGTGCCATGTTTAAGTTACATTAAATAAAGCCGAGCCTTTTAGCATCCAATAGGGCACAAACGCTACCAGACTACTCCTGTGAAATTTCTGATAGAAAAGCCCAATAACACGTTGCCCGAACAAACACAGAACCTCTCGCAAACGCTACTGCTGAGTAGGGCTTGCAACCATTACGACAACGAGGTAGTAATCTATTTCTCATTTTGTCAGCTATCCTCAAGAAACTGAAGCTGTCATAGCATAAGCAGTACCTTTGTACTCATATATTATTTTATGTTATTTTCCTGTGCTGTCTACTGTGTGTACATAAATAGTAAAATAAATAGCTTGGTCATAAATATATTAATTTATTCTTTCGAAGAACGAAGAACAACAAGTAGGATGTGACTGGTATTTGGATAATATAGAGGAGACGGTGAAGATCGACCTTCACAGCTCTGATAACCAGATCAGACGTATTTCTTATCAAATATAATTTGTAAACAAATATACCTATGATAATTTGGCTATCAAAAAGTGGTCTATTTTTAATTTAATTTAATTTTAATCATTTTTTTTTGTCACCTTCTCTCTTTTGATTCGAATGAATTTTTTCTCAACTGATAGTTTTTAACACACAGAATATGCCTGGGTAGGCTTGCCTACTCATTTCTATGTATGGCTACCTGGCAAGCTGTGAACAGGTAAGTCAATATAGGTAACTACACCGATCTGCTAACCAATCGAAATTGATATCAAAGGTTAGATATTTTAATTACAATACCAATCATATAGGTTTGCCTGCAAAAAAATAGACAAAAAAAAACTTTGACCACTTTTTGATAGGCATTTATCATAGGTATATTTCTTTATAAATTATATTTGATAATAAATACGTGTCATCTGGTTATCAGAGCTGAGAAGGTCGATCTTCACCGGCTCTTAGACCATATGTGCAGCAGTCAACGAGAAGGAGACAGAAAATACTATGTTGAGTTACCCTTTCGAATTCGACGCCCATTTTCCTGACGAGACCCGCCTCCTTGGCTTGGCCTCCGTGTATCAACTTCCAGTTTGCTAGCCTGATGCGTTGCAATTGTAGATCTGTGTTGTATGCGTATTCTTCTGCTTTCCTGGTAAACAATGAAATTGCTACCATTATACATACATACATAAACTTACCCCATTTACCCTAGGGGTAGGCAGAACGCCACCTGCTACGATATTTACATGCCTCGTCCACGTTCATACATCAGGCGCGGGCCTGAGGACGGTGAGTAATGGACTTGCTCCACCGTCCGTCCGTCCTATGACGATGACCGGCCGTGTCGACGGGGCTGTCGTGTTACACGCGCGCCTCAAAGAGATGTCAGTAACATTGCAGGGACCCGCAAGGGCCGACGCCTTTGCGACGCCGTTCGAAAGAGATACCGCGGCCACGGACATGAAAGGCTATGAATGAACATGGGTGGTTTTTAGTCAGTAGAATTCTGTCATTCCCTTCGGTCCGCCAAGAGTGGGAGAAGTCATTTGATGATTTCCCACCCTACAAAAAAGAGGTCATACACGCACACCGGTTGCGAGTACTACGCATCGTTATATTTAATTCAAAATTGATAGAACTTATCACTAGTGAAGCTAGTTATGTATATGCCAGAAATTCAAAGTTTAAAAACTAATTTTATTATTCTCAGCTGTGGGACAAAAACGCCTGTTTGTCTTTGTCCTGACTCAGCCACGTCGCTCCAGACCTCGTTGTAGATTGCGAGATGAACTGGATAAAACCAACGGCCAGTGGTCCACATTAGCCGTGGATCGAAAATATTGATAGCCATAGGGAAAGGTTTTTGCCCAGCAGTGGGATGAGCTATTAGTATCAGTATATCTAACGATCTAAATCTGAGTATCAAGCTGTATTTGAACATGTGGTTCGCGGTTTCGACAGATTAACGTGAACTGTACAAAAACTGCGTCTAAATGCAATGTAGCAGCTAATGTGCAGTTCATCTCTTGAGACCCTATTATACAAAAATACCCATTTACATGTTCAATTTTTTTTTTCAATTCATTTCACTAATTCCTTTTCATTTAGAATTATTTGTTTCATGATGATACTCGTAATATTGTATTTAATTTTCTCGAAATCTTAATCATAGGCCTTAGAGATATTTCTCGTCGACATGTAAAGCCAAGTGCTCCTTGGCGGCATAGAAAATCTAAAACCAGATCAGGCACTAATCACTTGAAAAACAAGAATATAGGGGTACATTTAAAATTCATTCAATCTGTTTCATCCACTCAAAGCTTTTTTTACTTTATTAGCTCTCACGTGGTCCCTACAAAAGCAATTTAGATGTCGTTCAGAACACAATCAGGACTTTATTGCTCTGTAATCTGTCGCTATATAGAACGAAATGAATCAACATAAATTAGGATTAGATACTTGCTTATTGTCTCAACGATCTGGGAATTGACTGGCTTTGTATTAAGAGTTATTGGTTTCTTAAAGCTTATAGCTAGCGCGACTTTGCGTTATTTACCATTATAGAAGCTTTGCTTAAACCTTTTATCTGAAGAAAATTTTTGATCTTTTTTTTAAAAAGTTTGAAAAAGGTGTGTCACCTAATCACTAAAATTGTTTTGAGTTCTTTTTTGTATTTTCGAATTACTTATTTTATTTCAATAAGTGTCCTAATAGTGTCAAAAATATCAATTCTAGTAAGCTACACTATCCCGTATTTCAAATTCTTGCGCAGGCAACACACAACATTTTTTCAATGAATTCCAATTATTACTTATGCAAAGTCCGAATATAGTGGAACTCAAAATATAAATTGAATTTTATCGTAACTGTTGTTTTAAATTTGTTATAGAGGCACACAATACTTGATAAGGTTTAACTCGTACCTAAACTTTAAAATAAATTTGTAACTGAGTAAGTATGAAAATGACTGTGATTTTCACAGGCCATTATGGTACCTACCGTCGCAATAATTGGGTGGTTGACCTCTCCTCAAGTTAACAGGCGACAATCCAATATGACCAAAGGAAGACCAGACAACGTTGACTTACTTTTGTCTCCTCCTCGCGCCGGCATTCATGTCGTCAGTGTATATCTGCAAGAGTAGTTGTTCTTCCTGTATCTTCAAGTTCTGAGCTTCCACGCGTGCGATCCATTTGTTGTTCGCCTAAAAAAACCTAACAGCATTAGTATTATATAACGATACATTTAGGCTCAAAGGGCGTAAAGTTCACTTTAGGTATTGCGTAAAGGACATAACATCACACTGTGGATGTTACCTAAAATGTGCTTTACGCCCCTCGAGCCCAGAGGTATCGATAACAATTGGCAATTCCATACAATATTTGTATGACCTACAGATAATTGTTTCGGGTCTGGGTATTTGTGTATGTCAATTGAAATGTTTGTGAACGCACCCACGATACAGGAGAAATTCATAGTGTGGGGCAACGTTTTTTAAAAAAAAAAAAAATGCGACAAAAGATAGACATTCTACATGGGCGTTACACATGTTTCCATGGGTTTCATAATAGCAAATAGCGAATTGTATGTAGCTAGTGTCAGCAAAATACGTTGATAGTCACAACAGAACTGACGCCAGAATTGACGCCAGAACTGCCGCGAGCGTCATTGGTCGTAGAACCTTGTTTTGAACAGAAGACTTTCCGTCTTCATCCCGTTTATTTGTGCCACAGGAAAGAAATAAACTAGTATTTGAAATTAAGTTTTATTAAAACCAAACTTTTAAGTTTGACTACAAAAATAAGCCTGTTTTGCATTTAATTATGGTGAAAAACCCATTACGCAATTGGGCCATATTCCGTGCCGCTGAGTGTAAGAAATATGCATAAAGAAAAAAAAGAGAAAATTTAAATAAAATTCTACCTTTTTTCAAATAGTTGTTAGATTTTGTTCAATTTCTTTAATTATCTGAAATGTTATTTAGGCAGAACTTCACAAAAAAGAATATTAAGTTACGTATGCAACAATCAACTGAAACCTGCCGAAAAATGCAATATCCTACGGGACTATCACGATATAATATATTTTGCATTTCATTGTCATCGCTATGCGAACAAAATTCATCCAGAAATCGAATTTCTCGGTAGCCGAGCACGCATTTTAAATATTGCTGTGCGCTTGCGAGTGAATGGAAAAATCTCAACAGTTTTTATGAATAAAATGTTGATAATGGGACACGATGAAAAGAAATCTGGTACAAAAAGTAAAAACAGTTAAATATATTCTGCAAATAACACTGTTTATGCAGCCATGAAGGATTCACATAAGGGTGGATTTGCGCCAGTCTATACACAAGCCATGTTCATGTGTGTTCTGGTCTATTTGTAGGGACCAAGATTCGAACGCCACAATTCAGCACGGTGTAGCAAACTTGTACTATAATGTCTAATATTTATATTTATTTGCTATTAATTTATTGATATAGTAAGGTTTTAAATTCTAATGTTCATGATATTTTACTAATTTTATTATAACCATGATCTCTTTTACTTTTAATTGTATGTATAATTTCAAATGTAATGAAAATTGCTACTGAATAAATATTGAATTTAACTTAATTGAATTGATTTTCGTGAACTAATGAAACTGCGTCTTATCCGCAACTCTTACGAATTACGGCTCGAGTCGATTCTGTTTAAAGCGTGCGTGGGTACTTAAAGCGAGAGAAGAAACGACATGCCTAGACATTATCAAAAATGCGATAAAACAATGTGACTACAACTATCCAACCCTTAATGGAATTGAGCAGGATATGGTCTGCGACAGGCCGAACGCACTGTGGGCCAAAATAACATAAAACTGGTGCCCAGATACAGGTAGGCACGGTCGCGGCAGGCCGCGTAGATAAGTAGAACCGTTAGAAGTGCAGGGGCGACGCGCGGGTTCGTAAAAAGTAGAAGGAGTAAGGGAAGGACGAAAGAGGGACGCCTTCTTTGTCCAGGAGTGAGACAGAACAGGCTAAGAAAAAAACACATTACCTCATTTTCTATCCTTTTCAACTTCGCCTCTCTGTCTCGTCGCAGTCTAGCCAATCGCTTCTTCTCATTTGCTCGCCATTGCCGTATCATAGTGATCTTGCGGCGAAGTTCCATTTCATTCGCAGCCAGAACCCTCTGCTTGATCCTGTTCTGTTTGTCACGGGCCTTCGCTGCGCGCTCTTTTCGCTGTTTTTCGGTAAATTCGTATAAATATTGCATCCTAGCTTGAATTTTCATTTCTTGTTCTTTGGCACTGTGGGAAGAGATTGTAGAATTAATATGTTTAAACTTAGGGTTACAGTAATGGTGGAAGAATAAAAAAAAAAATACTCGATCAACCAGTAGAAAAAAATTTACCAACCCGTCGAAAGTACCTACATGATAAAAAATATTCCACGAGTTCTTCAATTTGTAGAACTCTTTGAAGAAAAGGACTCATTGTAGGCAATTGTTAAACATGTTAAAATTAGGAAGGTCCGCGACAAATCAAAAGTTTACAGTAATCCACTGCTGGACATAGGCCGAAGAGGCCTATGTCCCGCAACCGCACACTACTCATTTCGATTCTTGGCAACTCGTTCTTGGAAAAGCGTTCCACCACCTAAACACCCCGATATAACCTTATAAATACATTCAGCAGGCAAATTTTATCCTACATCTTGCGCGACATTGGACCTCTCTTGAATGTCTTTACGCAGAACTTTAAGAAGTTGCATTTTCATATTAAATGATTGTACACTGTAAATTGCATTGGAAGAACACGTTTTAATATTCAAAATAAATCTGGTCAGTACCATACTTCATAGCTTCTCGATGGCTTCGTTGAATACATTTGGCCCAAAATTAAGCTACGCAAACTCAGGAGCATTATAACGCTACTACTGCAAGAACAATTTGTAAATGTGCGAATATCGAAATGAGATTCGTGTGCCAATTTCATGGCCTCAATAAATATTGATGTAAGTAGGTTTCAAAAGCTTTTACTTTTTCCAGATTTGATTATTGAATCCTATATGAAACAGAATACGGAATTCACTTTTGTTGGAATCTAGGTGACGCAATTTATTATACTGTTATGCTGCATTAACTCTCAGGATTGAGGCAATTTTGTTTTAAATCCACTAGTGCACTTTAGAAAAGGTCTTTATTACGGTGCTTCCCGTGATGAAAACGGTAATTATATAATCATTTGAGAACAATATTGAATACATACTAACGTATAAAATTTGTTCTGTTATATGATATAACAGAACAAATTTTATGCGTTAGTATAAACACTGATATAACTTATATCAGTGTTGACGCTTTAGTCATCCATCGCTACTGTTAGTGCTTTAAAACTAAACTTCAACAGAAACTCAAGGACTTTGCGCGTAGAATGTTGTGAAAAGTCAAGCCTTTGCGGTGTGGAGCAAGCCATGTTCCTTTTAATTAAAACGTACACTTTTCATCCACGTACACAAGTCTGAGGCGTTTGAGTTAAAAATACGAATGAGAACTTTTTAGTGGTTTATTTCAATTTTGTATAATGAGTAAACGTTAGCTTTTTGATTATTATTGTGGCAACTTCGTTGCGAGGGAGGAATTTCATGAATAACAAACTGATGACTCTGTAAACCAAACGTATAAACATATTAGAGTCTATAATGTATGCTCAATATTACATTAGATGGAGTAAAAAATATTTTTATGAAGTTTTAAATTCATTCATTTAACGACATACCACGCTACCTAAAGTGCACCATTTGAAAATGTTGCTTTTATAACGAAATGAGCACTACAAACATATTTAAGAAAATTAATCTCCTTAAACTTTAAATATAGAACAAATAAAATGGAGGTCCGTGGCTTATGACGATAAAAAATTCATCAGGAAAGCAATTTCACCGACAACATTATTTATATGCCTCTAAAATAACTGCGATGTTTGTGATGTCGCTCATAATTACATATCAAGTTAAGGTAATCTAGTTGCCGTTCCCACAGGCGAAGGCTTAATGAGTTAGTGTATCCAGGCCGCTGAGGCCGCAAGACGCATGGGCGCGTCTCCTGTGGTTACTGTACGAAGCAATTACGGAATCGTGCCGGAAGGATGCTTGCCAGCCAGCATTTAGCAAGTTGTTTGCAACAGAGAATATAAATTTTAAAGCAATATTTGATTAATCCCTGCATATATGCAAGAGAATGGTCAACAGTAATTTACGTGTTGACATAAAGATTATAATTATTATGTTACTCATATTTATAGGATAGATTTGGCAGATTTGGTAATCCGTGTAAGTACATTTGGGTGTACTTACTTTAGCTCAACAAACCAAATTTCGAACTTGCCAGCGAAGCATGGAACGAAGCATGATGGGCAAAAGAAAAATAGACAAAATCAATCACAGCAAAATTAGGAAAGCTACAAAGACCCAAGATGTAGTTTTAAAAGTTAGAAAACTAAATTGGAAATGGGCTGGTCATGTAATTAGAGGAGAAGAGAAATAGAATAAAACAATAACATTGTGGTACCAGAGAGAGGGAAAGAGGATAAAGGGGAAAGCGGAGCAGAGCATTCAGAAGATGGAAAGATGATGTTGTTAAAACAGCAGGAAAAACCTGGACTAGACTGGCGTGGGAGAGAGAAGATTAAGTGTTGGAAGCAGGCAGGGTCCATTCTATTTTTTTCATTTCATAATTTAATATTCAAATGAACCCCGCCTGCTTCCAAGTTTTGTTTATTTATTATTTAAAATGTGCTTGTTTTTTACTTTTCAGTTTTTTCAGTCGGGTTTTTTAGTTTTTAAAGTAATTTTTCTATTTCCTACTTTTTAGTTCTTTTGTGTCTGTTCTTTCGTTGGTCGCGTAAAAATCTTCGCAGATGATTTGACTTTTGTGTTTGATATATGCCACCAGCATCACAACTGGAGCTTGACATTCAAACAATTTGTGACTTTGAATTAATTTTAAACATATTAGTGTCATATATTTTTATAATCTCCTTTTAAAACCCTTCATTTTGATACCCTACTCGATGGTAATGGAATAATTTTTATTTTTTGAAATACACTATATGGTCCCCAAAATTCGCAAATTTCTATTCTTTTTAAATTTGATGTAGCCAGTGACACTCGCGCTATCAAGACGAATCTAACGACGTATATTTTATTCAAATCCCTTCATCCGTTTAGGAATTATGAGGGAACAAAGAAACGGACATACATACATACATACATACACGCCAAACACATAACCCTCCTTTTCGGCTTTGCAAAAATATCTTATGTGTATATGTAACACATAGGATATTTTTTTATCCTGATTTTATCCAAGATATATCCCGATTATATCCAGGTTATAAACTATCTGTGTACCAAATTTTATCCAAATCCATTCAGTAGTTTTTGCGTGAATTAGTAACAAACATCCATCCATTCATACATACATACCTACTTACAAACTTTCGCGTTTATAATATTAGTAGGATTTAGGAAGACAACGCCTGATACTAACTTTGCCTTTTTTCTAAGTCCCCATTCCACAAGTGAGACATATATTTTGTCAGGATCCTCAATAGAATCATTATCTTTCTGCTCTTATCCAATATTGCTTGGGGACGGCGCAACCCTGTTAACTGTCACTCTTATCATTTACTCCTTTTGTTTTAATATTATTCCTCACACAATACATACATTTGTTTCTTTGGTCTTCCTCTTTCTCTCCATCCATCAATATTTACATTAAGAGGAAATGCGGGAGGTCTTTTCTTCATAGAAACGCTCTCGCCTGTTTTCTTTCTTTTAGTGAATATAAAGCTATGTTTTTTTACAGAATAATAAATATTAACTACTTGTACACCCCTATGTTTTTCTTTTTGATGGTACATTATTTTTTTAAGCACTGCCCTCAAAAAATGCTCAAAATTGCTCATTTAGACCACTGTCAACAGAGGCCCAGTGTACAAATTTGACATCTATTAACGAAAAAAGAAAAACGTAAGGGCACAGAATATATATATCCTTTTTATTTAGTGTCTAAAATATCCTATAAATTGGTACAATATTGGAGGAGGAAATAGGCGAGAGCCAAACCTAGAAATATGACTTTTACTTAAGTTATTGAGTCGGATCTGCAGTTGTCCTTATCTGCCGCCTGGACGCCTAGCTCTCGCAGAGCGACAGCGATAGTTTCTTCAAATACCTAATTTTCAAGTCTCTCCGCCCGCATTTCCTCTTAATCATTCTTTTAGAGTCACGGTTCATCCCTCCTCATAACATCTGATAATTCCATTTCACAAATAAGATTACAGCTGTACTAAGTACATCTTACTTAGCTCCAAGTTCAGCCTCCGAAACGAGCAGTTAGCACAAGTTGACGAATGCCACCACTAAGTAGGTTATGCAAATCCAACTTAGCCGAGTTTCGACCAACTCAAGTGCAAGATGCAGCGACTCGTGTAACAAGGACAAACACTGCATACAAATATTGAATACCTACATAATATTAACTTGGGTAATGCTACATTGAGTCGCAGTGTCTGCGTATTGCATTTTGATATGTTTGTTTGACATTTTCAGAACTATAACTAAATTGTTAATGCAGGATTATCATAGCTTAAAGATATAGAATGATTTTTTCGAAAATCATTCCTGACGATACCTTGGAGAACCTACTAAAACTTTATAGTACTAGGGTAAAATCGAAAAGAGATGAAAATGGCGATTCAATCATATACTTATGTAACTGTAGAATATAAAATACAGAAGCGAGACCGAAGGAAAATGCTAGTAGGTAAAGGAGGATTGTCAATTCAATACAAAACACGGATGCTTATGTGATACTGATTAAGATGTTGTAAGGGACTGATTGAATTCTGTGTTAAACGTTCGCACGTTTTATTGAGCAAAATGTATTATCGATACGTACTTGACCATTTACGTATAAACTGACATTTTCTCTAGCTTACCAACCTCGACAAGACAAGGGGTCTTGTCGAGTTTGCCAAATAATATTCAGAATTAAACCAATTTTATGATTATGTGGTTTTCTGAAGAAGGTGCTTTAATCCCGTCGGGGCTGCGAGTCGTTCAAAGGGAAACCACGGCCTCGACACAAAGGGCTAAGAAAAAACATGGGTGGTTATTAGTCAGTAGAAGTCTGACACTCCCTGCCGCTCAGTCCAGAGCGGGAGGAGTCATTTGATGATTTCGAACCCTCCAAAAAAAGACAAAAGGATCTAAGGCAAACGTTTAAATCGTTCAATTCGCAGTCTCCTCTTAATTATTACGTGCGTGCCAAATTAATTACATTGAAACAACAAACTTTTATAAATCGTTCCATTTGGGATGTGCGAGGTCACTTCGCAGTCTGAACATCATTTTCGCCAACCTTATTACGGTAAAAGCGTCTAAAAATGTAATCTTTTATCGAAGGTAATTAAGCTTACCTAGTCCTATCTACTTCTAGCAGGTGCGTCTAATTAGTTCTGAGATAGTTACCTCGGATGAGAACTTTGTAAGTGCACTATAAAACGAAGAGACCAAGGAAAGAGGAGACAGATTGAAGTGGTGATTAATTTTACGAGTCTGGATTCATTGACCCGAAAATGTTTTATGTCGTTACAATGGTTCTCGAGATAGCTTGGAAAGGAAAAGGTTAGGCATTTTGTCAAGGTAAAGAAAAAAAAAGGGAGCAGAATAAAAGTAGTTAACCGCATTGGCAAACACCCGAATGTAGATAGAGCACAGCGACAAAGCTGGTTTATACATACTGCCGCACTCAGAGAGCTTTAATGATTACTTAAGCCGTCACTTAGTAAAGGTTTGACATACTTTTGTATGACAAAACTGTAAAAACCTTTACTAAGTGATGGCCTAAGTAATCATTAAAGCTCTCTGAGTGCGGCAGATAGTCTACTAAACGAATCCTTTACGAAGCCGCCAACCAAATAAAACAAAAAGAAACAAAAATAAAATATAAAATAAAAACAAACAAAAACCAATGTACATTAAACTAAATAATCCGACAGTCATTTGGGGCAAAAAATGGGGTTTACCTGGAAAATTTTCCAGAGTTTAAAAATGGGCAATTTTATAGATTTGTTTTTGAGAATAACTCTGTTCTAACTGATTTGACGATAAAAATAGTTACATAAGTAATAAAATTAAAGTAGAGAAAATTTCCTACAATGATGTCCTAACAACATTTTTCGTAAGGTTCAATAGTGACGACGTACGAGCGCCGCAAAGTGTAATTTAACATGTGTTTGCCCTAAATAACGCGTTTCCACACCAACTCTTTTTTATTTTTTTGGCGGGTGGAAATTAAGATCAAATAACCCATCCCGCTCTTGGGGAGAGCAAGAGGGAGTGTCAGACTTCTACTGACTAAAAACCACCCACCCATGTTCCTTCTTAGCCCTATAGGTCGAGGCCGCGGTATCTTCTGAACAACCCGCAGCCCCGACGGGCGTCGGCCCTTGCAGAATAAGCGGCGCGTTTTTTAAGGTTCCGTACCTCAAGGAAAAAACCCTGAAAAAGGAGCCCGAGCGGCGGCGGCGCGAGCCGCAAAGTCACGAGGTGGTAAAGTAAAAATTCGAAAAGAGCACATCGTAATCTATAAGCTCACCAATTTTCAAAACTCCCGGACCACTTTCCAGGTAAAACTACCAAATGACTGGATTATAACGACATTTTTTTGGGTAAAAAAATCACGTTTTACTGTAGGACTACATGTACTTAACGTACTCCATTTATTGTGCCAGCGAATGAAATTTTGGGGGTAAAAGTACCTACACATTTTTAATAATCCCTGTAATGTTCAAAATTACCCCCAAAATCTCCGTAACAAGAAGGTTCATAAGAATGGTCAAGAACAAAACAATGATCGCAATAAGGGCGATAATAAGTGCCTTTCGGTTTCGTTAAGGTTGCACCCATTATGTACACCCTCCCAAGCCCCTTCCCCCTTCGAAATTTCTTCCTTAGGTGGTGAGTTTCATGCGAATTAGGATAGCAGCATTTCACCCGTGATGTTTCAGTTTCGTGAAATTCGAGGCGTTCCTAATGACATCAAACGGACATAGATCCAATTAGCTCCGAGCTGCTTCTGAGAAGGTACTGGAAAACCAAATAACGCTTTCGACTATTTGATCCACGATGCAGCTTCTTCCAATTTATCCCAATATACTGCTTCTTTGTGGTGTGTTTGTCAAGTATTTTCTTGTACTATTATCAATAATGGGACAAGAAACTGTGGATGGACTGTGTAAAGAATGATATAAAATTATTATGTACTAGCGGACGTCACGCGGTTTCACCCGCGTAGTTCCCGTTCCCGTGGGAATACAGGGATAAAAAGTAGCCTATGTCTCCCGGGGATAGTGTAGCTTCCCAACGGTGAAAGAATTTTTCAAATCAGTCCAGTAGTTTCGGAACTTATTCGTTACAAATAAACAAATCTTTCCTCTTTATAATATTAGTGTAGATAAGAGAGGAGGTGTCTGATTAAATGACGAGTGATGGAGAAGTAGAAGAAGACAGAAGACAAAGGCAAGAGAATGATGATGTGGTAGTAGGAGAGAAAGCTGTTATAGGATATCGCCACTGCCTTAGAATCACTGATGGAAATAATGTGATCTAAGTCACAAACGCTATCTACCGAATAAACACTATGGCATTAAAAATAAGACAACGTCAATGTTGCAACATTAAAAGGGAAGCGCGAGGGTTGTCCGCGAAATTCAAATTTTCTTACGTCTTTTTTGCAATTTGCTAGTGGCCGTAATAAGAATTTACTTACAGACTTATAATAAAACCTAAGTTTATTTGCTCCCATTGTATGAGTTTTAATGAAAAAAAAGCCCGTATATTTTCATGATAATTACTCTGTAGAACCATATTTGTTACGATCGCTTAGCACATGTAATGTAGATACAACCCATTACTAACCTGCTAATTGCAAATAAACGCAAGAAAGTTTGATGTGTGTGTACGGAGAAGAAAATAAGAAAACTTCGCACTTCAACAAATCCCTTCGCAACGTGTTTCATGAAACGAGAAAAGCCATAACTATTGGCAATACACTTACAAGTTACAATGTACTTTGCGAATGAAACCAATTTGCAGAATACGCGTTTGAGTGTTTTGTTGCGGGTAAGTTAATATAACACATGCAATAACGTGCCATTTTCTGATTCAGTCAATTTTTACTTGAAGTTACAGAATAAATATGGATTTACATTCTAGTACACTTTCTCTTCTCCTTTTATGTCGTTTCAATTTCACCTCAATTAGCGTTAGATGGGTATGCTTCAATCTTAAAGTCTGCCGCTGGATGATATACTCGTATATCCCAATTCCCAATGCAATTAGCAATTGAAACAACGCTTTGGTTGGTAAGAAACCAACCAAAGCTTTGTCTCACATCTTGGTGCATATAGGTTTTTTTGCACCACTTGACCTCGAATGATGCAATTTGAAAAGGCGGGCATTAGTGGGGACTGATATCAGTCCTCGAGACTACATGTCCCGTATCACAGAGCGCATCGACTTAGAAAGTGTACACATTGCATGAAACTTGATGAAACCGTATTTGGAGGTACAAGCGGTGAATGGAACTAAATACTCCTTAATAATCCTGAGATTCATTTCGAAGCTATAACTAATGTCGGACAGGAACAAGACTACATAGTAAGACCAAACAACAGGAAACGCTACTCTCCTTCCCGGAAAATCAGTAGTTTCAAGTACTTTAACCGATATAAACTTTCGAGCTGTAGCAAGTCTCACAATTACAAAGTTTATCAGGCTTTGATTGAACACTACCCACTGGTGGAGGTCCGGTTTACGGAGTAAGTAGCAATTGGAGTTATAATGTGTTTGACAGTAGGAGCCTGAGTGATATAGGTTACCGATCTGTAAGCCAAATAGTTTTTTTGTTGTTTTGGAGGTTTAGAAATCATCAAATGACTCCTTCCGCTCATCGACTCATCTTTTACGGTGTAACTTCAAACTGACGTTTGTAATACGTATACACCCATATACAAATATACACTAGGAAACTAAACTAGACTACTTACTCAGGTTTTTTACGTGGGTGGATAGAAGTTACATGAACAACTAAAAACTACTACAATCTTAACTTTTTTGCTTTATCCATATTAGTCAAAACTGATTGTTGATTGTAAGTACCGTCTCTGTGCGCCTGACCATTCTGAAGAAACCAATACGGTAAGTATTTCGACGTGCAAAACATATTCGTATTTTGGCAAACTATTGCTTACATGAATAAATAAACTATTGCCACACACTCTGTTTCATTGGATTTTTAAATCGCATTGTTCGAATTAATTCCATCAGCTTTTCACAGAACCCTCCATTTGCTAGTTAATTCTTGTGTCCGTTCGCACTGTATCCTCGCTACGTTGTCGATGCAATATCAGCATATTGTGTTCTCCGCGTAATTACATTTTAGCAGAGTGCTGTTGCAAATGAAATGCAGCTGCAAATATGGCGCGTGCTTCTTTCTCTTTAATCCAATCTGAACATTGGATCGTCGCGTTTAATCATTAGATTGATGAGGTTTTTTATGAATTTGTTGTTATTTGAAGATAGATTTTAGTTTGATTATTCTGGGTGACATTTTACTCTTGTTTATGATCGTTTTATCTAAAACTTACTCAACGTTATTAAAATTCACCCGCCTTTTTTTACTTTCCTTTCCTTTGCCCTTTTTTGGGGCAGGACATGTTTTCAGTGTTACTGGTAGGCAGTTACAGATAGTTACGAGAACGGAGAGTTTGTAAGTAAGTATGCCATCACAATTCTTCTGTCCTTATCTCAACTTATTTCTAACACACAAACTGTCCTCTGAGAGAGAATGCTTTCTCAATAATAATGTGAAATACAACAACCTTACAAAAAATCTATGCTAATAATAGTAAACAGGTAAAAGTTTGCTTGTTTGTTCAAAATCAAAAAATCAAAATCAAAATATTTTTATTTCACATAGACCTACAAGGACACGTGTAAAACGTCGACAAAAAGGTGCATGGTTAGGTGCATTGGTCGATTCCTAAGGAGAAGAACCGGCAAGAAACTCCAAAGGTTACTCTTTCAATCTTTTAAAAAATCAATCAAAATAGGTTAACAATAAGTTTAAGGTCCAGACATAATCTTGGTTTTATACACACATGAAGACCATACAGATTAGTATCTGAAATGGTCTATTGAAGAAAGCACTACACAGATTTGAGTGGACCCGTCCAGTCAGTGCAAGCATTTATCAGTTATCGTGGAGCTCGACTTATAACTCAAGGAGTTCAACGTCACGACGAACAATAACAAGGAAAGGACATTTGGGTAGGTCGCTTATAGTACTCAAACTGCCACACTATCGTTTACGTCGTGTTTATTTGTATGTAGGGGATTTTCCGGCTTATCAACATTCCCTTGCACTTATCACACTAATATTTTTTGGTATGGAGTTAGCTGACACCCTGGATTAACACATAGCATAGTTTTTACCCCCATTTTATCTTCCCGGGGAAAAATTTTCGAGTTGTAGCGGGTGAAGCCGCTGGCAACAGCAAGTCTCAGATAATTTAGGGTCGGCGCAGCATGAATTCTTTCCATACTTCTCTATCTCTCGTCATGTCATTCTTACTAATTCAAAACATTATATCACTGGCAGAAAGCTACTCGTACATTCATCGTGAGTGCTATACGGGGTGTAAATTAACCCTTCACACATACGTCAACCAAGCATTCTGTACATCAAACTAAGTACCCCTGCGCGAAAATGTTTGCTGGGAAACGACTTTTTGGTTTGGGGTCAAAAATCACATTTTACGGTAAAACTCAATGTAGCACTATTAAAACATTGTGCTTGTTGATGTTTTGAATAGTAAACGGGTCATGGAGGTAATTTAAGTAAAGTTTTAACCTGAAAACTAGTATTTAAAAAAATATCTCCGTAACTAGGGGGTTCCCAGGTACCTATAGCCTAGAACCAAAAAAAATATCGTAGTGGTGGGGAGAATAAATGCCTTTCGTTTGCGTTAAGGGTACTTTTACACCCTTTATGCTAGCCCTTTAGACGAAACTCAAAAGCCTACCATAACGTCATAAATAACGTAGCAAATAAAGAAATACGTTTTCCGGACAAAGGTAGATGTATAAACAGGGACTAAATGAAAATAAGTGCCGACATTAATCAGGAGGCCCTCGGCTCACGTAACGACGACCTTTGAGTCTACAGAGCTAAGTAATCGACCTCCTCTCATTACACTGAAGGAGAAATGTATTCGAGAGCACGGAAGAAGGATTGCTATTGACTCCTTTTTAAACTTATGGAAAGCAATACTTTTTATAATGGGGTATTTCAATTGAAAGTTGGATACGTGTTTTTTGTTTTATCAAATTAATAAAAATTGACTAATACAAAACGTGTCAAAGATCGTCAGGGGGGGGGGGGCTTGTGACGTCACTTTGTGGGGAAAAAAGTACTAACCTTGTGACGTCACACGACTTGACACGACTTTTCGAAGCACTGTATCGTCTTCATCTTTTGTTTACATGAAAAAAGAAAAAAATACGTGTTCATAATTTTTTGGAAATCTATCTGACGGACTAGAGTTTTATTTTGGTGAAATACACTATTCTAAACTCTCACCACTCAATACTTGTTCATCCCAGCTTGAAGTTCAATTATTTGAAAAAATACCTATGCAAACTTAGTTTTTTTTTATATAAATTAAGTCTTTTATTAATGGCTTATGGCAAGCATGACCAAACTGCCTGCTGCATGTTTCTGAAGGAAGTTTTTAAAGAGTTTAATACTAATATGTTACATTGTAAAGCCCGCTTGCATCACAAATAGGTAACTAAGTAAAATATACTGCATCTATCAGAAAGGTGTGTTAATATTTAAGGTCGGGGCTGCGGGTTGTTCGAAAGAGATACCGCGGCCTCGACACAAAGGGCTAAGAAGGAACATGGGTGGTTTTTTGTCAGTAGAAGTATGACACTCCCTTCCGCTCTGCCCAGAACGGAAGCAGTCATTTGACAATTTCCCAACCAAAAAAAAATGGATTTGCAATAAACTATCAAACAGAACAAGTTTCTCTATGGAACCATCATTGTAACCGCGAAAAAATATTGAGATACACATACAAAACTGCAATACCTAATCGACTTCTGTCATTTATAAAACGTCCTGTCCTGTGTTTTATCTCCAAGCGATTGAGATAATCAAAAACAACATGAATGATGAAGGAACATACTGCGCCGACCCCAAATGAATTGGAATAGGGGCTGATAATGATGATGATCTAAAAGTAGCATCTAACAGTACAGCAAAAATTAAAGTAAATTAAGTAAGATTTAAAACCAAAAATTCGAAGATATGTGACATCAACCAATTCACACTGGGTCCGCGTGGTGGATTATATCCCACCCCACTTCTACAGAGGAGGCCTGAGTCCCTGCAGTGGGAACAATATAAGGCTGATGATGATGATGATGATGAAGTAAGATTAGTTTCCTAAGAACTTTACGGACCAAAAGATTGTTTCCTACTCTGGAAAATTATGGCTTACTGGCTTACACGATATTTGAATTAAATCGACGATTTAGTGATTTGCGGTAGAAGCGTACCTAGTGGGGAATCATCCATTAGAAAGTAAGAGACATGCAATTTTCAAAAGCCCGTTGTTTGTAACAAGCAATATAACTTAACCAAGGCGAGGCATGAAGGAGATTTACATAATCATATTTGCCAGCGATTATACATGCATGAGAGTCTTAGCTCCAATATAAGATTAATTAGAATCTGCACAGCCATGCAATTTGTGAAAATCATTTTACGTAAGTGTGTGTTATGTGATTATGCACGAAAAGTGAAAATAATTGTATATTAATATCAATTTGCCGCGTTGATACAGAGAAATAACTGGTCTGTAAGTAGACCCAGATATTTGTACTACCAATATTTGATTTAAAACAATTACCGTCGGAATCTTCTCTTCTAAAATAAGAACATAACTTTCAATAACCAAAATAATGACATTGTGATAGCTAAACATACAGGGTGTAAATTAACCCTTCACACATACGTCAACCAAGTATTCTGTACATCAATCTAAGTACCCCTACGCAAAAATTTTTGCTGGGAAACGACTTTTTTTTTGGGGTCAAAAATCACATTTTACGGTAAAACTCAATGTAGCACTCTTAAAACATTGTGCTAGTGGATGCTTTGAATAGTAAAAGGGTCATGGAGGTAATTTAAGTAAAGTTATAACCTGAAAAACTAGTATTTACAAAAACAGCTGTGCAAAATTAGGAACTTTGACCCCTAATATCTCCCTAACTAGGGGGTTCCCAGGTATGGTCTAGAACAAAACAATGATCGCAGTAGTGGGGAGAACAAGTGCCCTTCGTTTGCGTTAAGGGTACTTTTACACCCTTTATACTTACAAGGGTAACATACCATTCTCAAACAAGGGTATGCCCCGCCATTTAAAATATCCGAGCCACGTAGAGCACATTGTTCCAAACTTGCAGCATTCAACAACTCAGGGAAAATATGTACAAGTTTTCTACAATACAAACTTTTTGAAAACGTTACCCCTTCTGTCTAGATATGCACCTGGAAATCTATCGAGTTTACTATCAAAGTTCCCACGATTAGTAGGTCCCAAATCTGCAGTAACTATGAGTTGGCTAGCGTATTACGTACTTCATCATCATCATCATCTGCCGAGCCATTTCCCAACTAAGTATGTTGGGGTTGGCTTCCCGTCTACCGAATGCAGCTCAATACCAGTATTTCACGTAAAGCGACTGCCTATCTGGCATCCACAACCCAGTTCGTACTGGGTAATACGATAAGACCTGTCTTACTTCTTTGTATACTTTCGAGCCCCTGACTACCTGTTTAGACTGTCAGAGATCTAGAAATGGCATAGAGCAAGACCCTACGACGGCCAGACCTTCATAATTTAATAAAAGCTTAAATTTGGTCTGTGCATGTCCCCAATACAGGTTAGAACGATCAGCGAATATATAGTTTGGGCTGTGGTTACTTTGACTGTTAACAGGTAGTAAAGGTGTATAAAATAGTTCCTTACTTTCGTTAAAGTATAAAGCTCAATTATTTTATATTGTCCTCGGGATAACTTAAGAAATCTTGTCATCCATTGCCGGACACTTCTGACAGTTGCAACCCCCTGCCAGACTCACTACTCTTATACACTTTGCTCCTACCACTTCATAAGTGTCTATCTTTCAAACGATTAACTTCGAGGAAAAATGGTTTTAGAGACCACAATGTCATTTTTAAAGACCTATCACGTATAGAATTGATAAAATAAAAATTGTTTCAGTTCCACGTATGGGGATACCTCCTTAATCTTTTATATATTTGTTTTTGTATATGAATCGTAAAGTGGTAAAATAAGGAAGGTCTGGCCGTCGTAGGCTCTTAGGCTGACAGGAAGAAACTCGGTATGTAGTGGACTGGTCACCCATCCACAGACTTACCTAAGCAGCTAAGCTTAGCAGATTAACCTGAATACCGATCCGAGATATAATTCGCATGGTTACAATCTACTTTATGATCGCAACCGAAGCAGGGGCGGGTCAGTAGTGTTTTGATGTAATTCATACCTTATATACAAATAGTGTTATATAGCATATCATAATTTCAAGAAGTTTTTGTAATGCCCTATTACAAAAACTACATGGAACAACTTAAGATCCATTATATCACTCACAACACAATGAGAGGCACAAGCACCTAAAAAAAATCAGAACAGTATTATTCATATCTATTTCCAAATCCTCTCTACTCACGAAGCTAGATAACATTGAAAAAGTGATTGACAAACAACATATTCTTCGTCCACAATATTGAAAAGGGCACTCCAGCGACAACCGGCTTATTCACAGAATAGCTTTTGTCAGCATTGTCCAAAGTATTTGGAAAAACATTTCAGTGTTTACGCGGAATTTTCCAGAGGGTTGACATGGATTGGTTTTGCGTAGTATATTAGGTATGCAAGGTTAGACAGTCGTATGTTTTGCGTGTTTAAACAATCACATCACACTAATATTATAAAGGCGAAAGTTTGTGAGTGTTTGCGTGTGTCTTTGTTACTTCTTCACGTAAAAACTACTGAACGGATTTGAATAAAATTTGGTACAAAGATAGTTTATAACCTGGATTAACACATAGGATAGTTTTTATCTTCCTGTGGGATAATTTTCGAGTTGTAGCGGGCGAAGCCGCTGGCAGCACCTAGTAAAATAGGCTAGGCTAGTAAATAGGTATAATATTATTCATGTTAAGTCTCGGCTGTCATTTGTAGATATCTGACAGGTGGTCAGAAAGTCTGACAACCAGTCTAACTGCGGTACTCAGAGATATTTAATGATTAAAAGTTTTGGCATACTTTTGTATGGCAAAACTGTCAAAGCCTTCTACTTAGTAATGGCCTAAGTAATTATTAAAACTCTCTGAGTGATGCAGATAGATAAAAAAAAGGAAAAGAAGAAAAGGTAAAGCTTAGTAAAGGTTTTGACAGTTTTGTCATACAAAATGTCAAATCTTTACTAAGTGACGGCTTAAGTAATCATTAAACATTTTTGAGTACCGCAGTATGGTGAATGTACTAATGAATGAATAATAATAATAAATATTAGTGTTCATTATTAAAAGGTAGGCTTAACTTTTGATCGACGAATCAAAACGATCCATATGCGAATGACAATAGTACGATGTCAATCTTCTGTTGCCTACAAAATCGAATAAACGTTACTCAATAGGTATTTGTAAAATACTAGTTATCTACACTCATATTATAAAAGGAAAGATTTGTTTGTTTGTTTAAAACAAACAAATCCGAAATCGAAATTTCTGGACCGATTTGAAAAATTCTTCCACCGTTGGGAAGCTACACTGTCCTCGGGTAACAAAGGCTACTTTTTATCCCTGTATTCCCACGGGAACGGGACTACGCGGGTGAAACCGCGTGTGTCGTCCGCTAGTCATCAGTAAAAGACGATCCAAATAGCCAGCAAAAGTCTAGGCGGCTGAAGATATTTAAACAGTAGTTCATTTAAACATACGCTCGTTTCTTCGACGCCCATTCATCCTTGTTCTCCTTCTTCACTTTCTCGAAATGTTCTCTCGCCTTCTCTGCCCTTGTAAACACCTGCAGTCTTCTGGCCACGTCTGTCTCCACTCGCTTTAGAGTTAAGTCGTCTTTTGCCCGTTCATCCTGTTTGTAGAGGATTTGATTATGTGAGTGACATCAACTGACATCAACTGTGATCAACTGTGTGTGAAACATCGGGATGTTTTCTGCTGAGGGGTTCGGAGAACGTTTGGCTCCCAGACTGGAGCGGGCCGGGGCTGCCTTTAGGTGGCTCTTGCCCAATCGGGGGGGGCCAAATGCCTCCTGCCGGAGGCTCTACGCGGGGATCGTGCGGTCCATGGCCCTTTACGGGGCGCCGGTGTGGGCGCCTGCTTTGAGGAAGCAGGCCGCCCACTACCTGAACGTGCCCCAAAAGGTCATGGCCGTAAGGACGGTACGGGGGTACCGCACGATCTCCCGCGAAGCGGCGAACCTCCTTGCCGGATTGCCGCCGTGGGATCTGGAGGCGATAGTCCTCGCGCGCCTGCATCAATGGCGCGCGGAGGCGCTGCGCCGAGGGGTCACTCCGCTGCCGCGGCAAATTGCTGCGCGGCGGACAGACCTCCGGTGCGATCTCATGGCGACATGGAGACAGCGACTGTCACAACCCCGTGCAGGGCACGCCACGATAGTGGCGGTAAGTCCCCTCTTTGAGGAGTGGCTTGAGAGGCGCCACGGCGCCCTCACCTTCCGTCTGACGCAGGTCCTCACCGGACACGGTTGTTTCGGGAGGTACCTGCACCGAATCAGGCGGGAGGAAACGCCCGGATGCCACCATTGTGAGGATCGGCCGGAGGACACGGTGGAGCACACAGTGGAGGTGTGCCCCGCTTGGGCGGAGCCCCGCCGTGTTCTCGTAGCGGCGATCGGCGGCGGCGACCTCTCGCGCCCGGCCCTGGTGCAAGCCATGGTCCGGGGCGAGGAGGAATGGGACGCCGTCGCCTCCTTCTGCGAAGCAGTGATGCTAGCGAAGGAGGTGGCGGAACGCGAGAGGGAGAGAACCTCTCGTCCCAGCCGCCGCGGGAGGCGCTCCGGGCGTCGGGGGTCCCGCGATGGCCTCCGGCCACCGTAGACGCGGGCCTGTGGACGGTGAGTGATAGGCTAACTCGCCGTCCGTCCGTCTCACGACGAAAACAGGCCGTGTCGACGGCGCGTTCGTGTTCCACGCGCGCCTCAAAGAGATGTCAGCAACATGGGAGGGGCCCGAAAGGGCCGACGCCTGTCGGGGCCGCGGGTAGTCCAACGGTTATCGCGGCCTCGACATAGAGGGCGAAGAAGGAACATGGGTGGTTTTTAGTCAGTAGAAGTCTGACACTCCCTTTCGCTCTGCCCAAGAGCGGGAGGGGTTATTCGATGATTTTACACCCACCAAAAAAAAAAGGGGTTCGGAGAAGTGTAAGTAAAAAACCCATATTGTTCACGTTAGTAGGAAACATAATTATTTGGAATGTGGACGTTTTGAGAGTTGACGTTGTGGAAAGTGAACATTTTGGGCATTGTAGATTTGTGATCGTCTTTGGGAACATCATTTTGGGAAGTGAACGTTTTAGGAGTGTGAACGTTTTATGAAGTACTAGTTTCAAATCTAAAGAAGTTTTCCTTAGGCACAACTTGATATGTGATGGTAACAGTACCATTTTGTTACACTTGGCAACAAAACGATGCAGCAGCGCTAACATTTAAACTAGTTCTAATTCTATAAATCAATAACCAAAACATACAATTCTTTTCATCTCCACATGAATTCTGTCCATGAACTGATTGTACAAATACTTTCTGTATTGATTAAATTCCTTCAAAGAGCACACAGCCCTCCCATCCTTCGTGCAATATCCCAGTTGTTTCATCCTGTTCCTTGCTGGCTTCTGTGCGAAATGGTGGGCCAGGTGCGGGTCATGCATGGGTACGTAGTCGTAGGAAACATTGTTGCAGTAAGGGTCTGTCAGGTCGAAGGTGGGTGCTGGGCCTGTAGCACCGAGACCAACTCTTCGAACCTAAAAAAATAAGACAGAATTTTATTTCTTGTGTAAGGGTAATAAATATTATCTTTGAAGACAGCCTAGCAGATATATCTGGAAACTCCTAGATAAAGAAAATATTGAGTTTTGACTGTAAAAGGTTGTGCCAGGGATAAGAGTTATCAAAGAAAAAACTTTTCAACGATGGTCGGTTGATAACACCACGTTCACAAAATATTCACGAGCGATTAGTAAAGGTTTGATATATGTATTTTTGTATGACAAAACTGTCAACACCATTACTAAGTGATGGCCTAAGTAATCATTAAAGCTCTCTGAGTGCGGCAGTAAATCAAGAAAATTGTAATCTTTTACTTGTTTTACGTCTGTTGTGTACGTTATAGTTTAAAATATATCAGTCTGTCTAGTGTGATACGCCGGCCCCGCTTGTCAGGTGACATTTGTGTCAAAATTTAAAATATTCGAGATCAACATTTTTGTATAACAATACTTATTCCAAATAGCTTTAGAAATCTTTTTACCCGTAGCACTTACTCATAGCCCAATGACTAACAAAAAACAACAGTAAACTTGCTGCTCGCCAACTCGTTTCTACATAGATGTTAATCACTCATTTTTCTCTGATCGTTCACAGTAGGACAGTTGCTTCAGGCTGTCTCGTAATTCATACATCTACACTAATATTATATAGAGAAAAGATTTGTTTGTTTGTTTGTAACGAATAGGCTCCAAAACTACTGGACCGATTTGAAAAATTCACATTCACCATTGAAAAGCTACATTCATCCTGAGTAACATAGGCTACTTATTATCCCTGTATTCCTACGGGAACGGGAACTACGCGGGTAAAACCGCGGGACGTCCGCTAGTGTTGAGTTTTTTACTTTTTTATATATAAATAAGTTTTATATAATCATACTTAATATTTTAACACATTGCACCACATCCTAATCCCAATCCTCACCTACCTATCCTATATCTTTAAGATTAACCGCTCCAGTAAATCAATGACTACCGTTAGCTATAAACAACGCATCTCTACTGGATGGTATCGGCTATCCACGCCAGTAATTATATTTACCGATAATTCACGCTGGGCTAGCCAATTTAATAGTAGCGTGCACTGATACAATGTATTTGTTCGAAAGGTTATTACTAAAAGCTGAAAACCCGATCATTCTTGGGAAGGCTTTATAATTAATCTGTTTAAATATTAGCGAAACTGGTATGGTTTGAAAGATTTAATTTTAGGTAAAAAGTGTAGGTTTGCTGATATATGAATTCAGTCAAACCATTCAAATTGTCTGCATCAATCATTATATGCCCCTATTTTGTATTGAAATACCTTATTAAAAAAATATTTTTTCATCAAACAGAAATACTATGTACAAGACAAAACCTTATTATTGGATAATTTGTTTTTTTTTTTTTAATATCCTGAACTGTCCTAACTGAGACACGAGTAGGCAGAGGTGATAGGCAGAGGTGTACCAAATAGTAAACTTAGATGTCACCAGTTATGTTTAAGTCTCATGTAAAAGGGGGCGATCCTTTGCCATCAATCTAATAAAAATTCAGAAACCGCGGCTGTTACTGAGGAATTCCTGATAGAAAATCAGCAATAACAGTTTACCCTGAGTACTGGAACCCAAGACGTTATGTTCAGCATTCGCGCAATAGCGACCACCAGAACAACGACGAGGGGTCATTGTATTTTAAACTAGCGGACGTCACGCGGTTTTACCCGCGTATTTCCCGTTCCCGTGGGAATACAGGGATAAAAAGTAGCCCTTGTCACCCGGTGATAGTGTAGCTTCCCAACGGTGAAAGATTTTTTCAAATTGGTGCAGTAGTTTCGGAGCCTATTCGTTACAAACAATTATTAGTGTAGATTAAGCATAAACGACGTGAATGCAGGATGCATCGGTACGTATGAGCCATCTTTGTTACGCAATGGTTGCCAAAAGACGAAGAGCACCGTTGATAAAAAAAGATTTTAAAAGGCAAGAAGTCGTAAAATATTTTATGATAGTTTTTGGAATAAATCTCGTGACAGAGTGGAAAGAGAGCTTTGTCCAGAATTAGCAGAAATACTTAGAACAAATAAAATATACTTAAAAGCACAATATTTCTCTTGCAAAACGAACACTCTCAAATCAGGAGCGCCAACGCTTTTTTTCCGATTTACACTTCCATCATGCTACGACCAATTTTAAGCGATATTGTAAAACAGTTGACACACAATGGCCCAAATTAAACTTTTCGTTATACAGATAGCTAGATAGTGTAAACAAAATGATCGGCGTCACAAAGTAATTAAGTGCAGCGCGTATCAAAAGGTCATCGTCAATATACGACGGAAGCTGACTAAGTGACGGAGAAAGGTGATTGTCACTGTTTTAAAGCGACTCTAAGTGGGGCTGAGTGACGTGTTCTGTGAAATGTTTTACAAGCCTTAAATAGGGTAATTCACCAAAAAAATTAGTCCGTCTGTTAGATTATCCAAAAATATTGGAAACGTATTTTTTTTTAATCAAATTAACCCTTTACGGCGCAACAACGTGTTTTTGTATTTTTTTGTTGACAATAGATTCAAACTAACTATAAAATGATGGGAAAAATAATGAAAAAAAAATTATGTAAGAAAAAGTATTTATTTTTGAAAAAAAACATAGTGATGCAGATATGCATCATGGTGTTAAAACATATAAATGTTACGAAACGTGAAAGGATCGAAAACAGTTGTTATTTTTGTTAAAACAAGGCTATGCCGCACTTTAAACATTCTGTTTGGGCTGTTCCAGTGCAACCTGGATATTTGCACCTAAGCCTTTTGACAGTCCAAACATGCCTATGCCCTAACTGATCCAATTTGACGTCTTTAGGCGGGATATACTGACAAGGCCCTTTTTGTCCTGGATGAGTGCTTCTACGTCACTAGTGCGCTTCAGCCGGTTCACCTTCTTATACTTGACTAAAGTCTCAGCAATTTCTAGTCGGAAATCAGCAGAATTTAGCACCATTTGTTCGTCAACGGACAAATGTTGTTCAAAGGGCACTTTTGCAAAGTTACGGTTTAGGTTTTCAATTATCGGTCTGATTTTATATAGTCGATTAGAATTTGGCTGACCATATGGTATCATTTTAGAGTTATCATTGAAATGAAGTGTTTTTCTCAGCAACTCAAACCGTTTTAGAGCCATGGTCTCGCGAATGTGGGTATAGCCATCCTTCTCTGACCAGTACATTCGCCCATTGGGCAGATGAATTATGGACATGAAGTAAATAATTCCAATGAACTCTCTTATTTACATTGATAGATCTGCTGGAATCCTTTTCACACTGTAGAGGTTTGTTTCGTCTCTTATGATATCCACAATATCGTCAGTGCATAAATAAGAAAATACCTGATAAGGTGTCTGCAATTCTTATGTTTCATTTGGTAACTTAGAAGATCCCCGGAACCTCACCTGGTCTTCGTTCAGCTCTAAGTTTTTAGTTTTCCATATGGCATTTGTCTTAGGAACACGTGTGCTTCGTGAAATGTATACGGAACAGGTACTGGGTTCTGGAACAGTAGGCGGTGTCTCATATGGATGAATCGTAGTGCTCGAATGAGGAACCCGAAGTTACAAACCCAGAAAATCAGGACAATGACATCTTCGTACCATCTTCATACTTCGGGATCCTCATCCGAGTCTTGACACAAATACGGATCATTCTGTTTCAAAATGTACGAAGGATCAGCTACATCATCGTCGTCTGAGTAATCCAAGCCTGGAAAATATTTTAGTCCAATTTGAAGGTAATGAGGAACCTTCAAATTGGACTAAAATATTTTCCAGTTCCTCATTCGACAAATGTCGAAGCCTAGAAGCTGAACGTGTAGGCCTCAAACTCATTTTGAACCTGGAATAAAAAAAGATACCTAATTAGAAAAACGTAAAAAAATCTAACAGTTTGGCGCAGTGATGCATTACTGCATCAGAACAAAACTTGAACCGATCTCTGTAAATAAAGTATAAAACATTTGAATTACATATAATCAGTGAAAATCAATATCTTACCGTTACTCCACAGCAATTTCACGTCGATATTTTCAGTAACTTTAAAAAAATTAGCAATTGAAATTGCGTACGAACTACACAAACCGGTTCCGATGGGTTCGTCACTTCGAGTGACCATAAAATACAAATACCGCCATCTATCGATAAATTTGATAACTAATTTGATAGAATGGTTTGATGTAGATGTGCATCGCTGCGTTAAAAGGTATTCAATTAGTTTCTTTGAACGAATTGGTTAGTTCAAATGGTATGATGCAGAACTGCCATTCAGCGCCGTAAAGGGTATAAAAAAATACGAAAATAAAACGGGTCAAAGATCATGAGAGGGGGCTTTTGACGTCGTTCGACGGCGAAAAAAGAAAAAATACGTATTTGAAAATCTATCAAACGGACTAATTAGATTTTTTTGGTGAAATATTTTATATCAATGTTTGGTTTGACTCCTTATACAGTTAATGATAAGAAGAAAGCCTACCCCCCTTTCTTCCTCTCATTAACTGTATATGGAGTCAAATCAAATTTGGGGGAAATAAAGAGAGAGGAAGTGAATTTGTGAAATTATTCTACTTAGCGTGTCAATCATCATCATCACCAACTGCCTAGCCTTTTTCCAACTATGAAAGGGTCGGCTTCCAGTCAAGGCGGTTCGTGTTCCACGCGCGCCTTAAGGTGGAAGCTCACATCTGGCCCGCGAAATTCTAATTTTCTTACGTTTTTGGCAATTTGCAGGCCAGTGCTTGGTTGTATGTTTATGAAAATTTGATTTGCGACTGTAAGACGTATGAAGTTACCGAATTATAACCATCAAAATTATCAATACAACCCTCCAAGTTCATTTTCATGTCAAGATTGATTTTTGCATGTAAAAGTCATTCTTTAGTAATTTAGTCGTCGTTCTTTAGTAGTTAGTAATTTTGATGGTTATAATTCAGTAACTTCATACGTCTTACAGTCGCAAATCAAATTTTCATAAACATACAACCAAGCACTGGCCTGCAAATTGCCAAAAACGTAAGAAAATTAGAATTTCGCGGGCCAGATGTGAGCTTCCACCTTAAAGAAATGTCAGCAACATGGAAGGGCCCGCAAGGGTCCGCCCGTCGTGGCTGCGGGTTGTTCGCAAGACATACCGCGGCCTCGACATAAATGGCTAAGAAGGAACACGGGTGGTTTTTAGTCAGTAGTCTGACACTCCCTTTCGCTCTGCCTAAGAGCAGGAGGGGTTATTTGATGATTTTCCACCCGCCAAAAAAAAAGTCGGATGGAACTAAATGCTGCTAGAAAACAAGAAGCAAACCTAAATGTGAACCTATTGGGAGACATCTAATCCAGCAGTGGAACAGAATAATAATTGAATTACCTTAATTACTTTTGTAGCTAGATGAGATACGACCGATACAACGAACTTTTGTCAAACCACTCTCCCTTCTTCCACTAACAAAGTATTTATGAGTATCTATAACGAAATGAAACAAAAAGGGCAAAACGCCTGAAGCATCGAGCGTTCCTCTGATTGTATAGATTACAATTCAATCAGGTAACAATGAGATTTAAATGTTAAAATCCTTGAATACTCCTCGACAAGATATCTCAGGAGCTCGAGGCAAATACAGGCGATCGATTGAGGTAATTTATGAAGCTTTCTAAGTAAGTACACCTTAGGTGTATCTGAGCTTTTTAAGTGGTGTGTACTTGTATTGAAAAATCGTCGGAAACGGGAGCGGAGGGAATTGATTTTTATTTTTTGAAAATATACTTACTTTGGCTAACCACATAAGGGCCTAGTAATTTGTTTAAGATAACGTATTACCCAGTTTTAACTGACTTGTGGAGCAGATAGGCAGTCACTTTAAGTAAAATACTGGTATTTAGCTGCATCCGGTTAAACTGGAAGCCAAACCCAACATAGTCGGGGAAATGACGGGTGGATGATGGTGATGTAGTTCACCGCTCTGGGTGGAGCGGAAAGGAGTGTCAGACTTCTACTGACAATTTTTTTTTCTTTCTTAGCATTTTGTATCCAGGGACGCGGTATCTGTATAAATTCTTCTTGGCTAGATTCTAAATCCTTTATCGAGTGCCTACAAGACTGTTCGCTAGTACCGCTATCCCCTAGAGATAGAATCAACAGGAAAATTGCGGCTAGAGTCACCTCTGCGACAGTTGCCTTACAAGAGCAAATAGATGTTCTGTTGTAACGAGCAGAAATGGTACAAAATAATTGAATGACTAGTCAGTGCCTACATAGAATCTACAACTATCAGAATTGAAGCAGTTCCGATGAACTGCTTACTGGAACCGTATTCCTTGGTGTAAAGAGAGTGTAGCTAAGGTTTGCCCGTTATTTCTAAGTCCCGTGAGCCTTTTGCCATCAAACGGGCACGAATCTAGACTCCAACTGGGCGCTGAGTATTTCCTTATCGAAAAAGCTTCATTTTTTTAACCTGGGAAAGAAAAGATGAGTCAGCAGAAAATGGCAAAACTCTCGAGAAACATTTTCCAATAAATTTACAAATAAATACAACAAATTACATCATTCTATATCCACCCACGTGTATTTTGATACTGATCTGTGACAATAAATCATATGCCGTTTTCCTTTCAAATCTCCCCCCAGCTGTTTGACAAATGACTACCTACCCACACCTAGCGGGAGCTACCTTCCTGCCGTATATCGTGTCGACGGTCCAGTTTTAGCACGTGCTTCCACCGGAGATGACAGGCTTTCGTGACGCGAACCTGACATGGGAAACTTCGCACGGTAGTACCGTTGTCAAAAGCACGTGTATTTTGGGGCTTATAGTGATGTTTTGGTGTAGATTTGGGTCAGGCTGCATCGTTTGACGGTTATTAAGGCTGTTTTTTTTTACAGAAATGTGTGTCGAACCAACCAGTAATATGTTTGTCTTGATTTTCACAGCTTGAGCTAAGCTAGCTAGCAATGTGATTGGTTTTACTCGCTGTATATCTACGCACATCTCTGGTGAATATCCGGTGTAATTTTGGTTGGACGCCTTCGTCTTTTCTCTTACTTTTTTGTGTCTGACAGGGTCCACAATTATTATGACTTGATTATTGAATGCAATAACCATAATGCGTACGAGGATCTGTATCGTGTGGTTCCTTTTGGTAACCTCGTAAAAAAAAGTTCTACATGTTATAGTGCTGCACGAAATACATTATTAAATAAAAAATAATAAAAAATACACGATTAAATATTTATAAGGTAAATGCATGAGTACTCATCAGAACATTCCATCATCATGCAACACAAATGCGTTGCATAATGTATGTAGTATCTTTGGTTTGTGGTTCTCTTAGCAATTCGTAGCAGACAGAAATAACTATGAATCGTATCACCTCTTCTGTATAATATTCAAGTTTACCTCAAGCTCAACTAAATCTGTCACTAACCACATATTTATACAAACAGTAGAGATGCCTTGCTAAGGAGATTTATCACGCGAATACCCTCTATACACACGCTGCTATTCACCCAGTGAATAGCTAGCATTAGCATAATGAGAACTGCCGCGTCCCTTAAAACAGATTTCAAGTGTTGTGTGTATCAAAACATTCGCGGGGAAACTCTTCTTGCTGCGTGCGGCTTTGTCAATATTTTTCTAAACAAATGAACAATTTAAAAAGAAGAAATTAATTCAAACCCATTTGCACTAAATCCGTTTAATAGAGATGTTTCCTGACTAAAAAAAATATGATTCTGTTTAGTCCGTCAGTTAGATTATAGAAAAATATTGGACACGTGTTTTATGTTTTATCAAAATTAATAAAAATTGACGAAGATAAAACCCGTCAAAGATCATGAGTGGCTTTTGACGTCACTACGTGGTAAAAAATGTAGTGCGGTGTGACGCCACACACGAGTTTTTGAAGCACTGTATCGACTTAATTTTTCGTTAACGTGAAAAAAGAAAAAATGTGTGTCCAATATTTTTTGAAAATCTATCTGACCGACTAATTAGATTTAAATTTATTTCGAAACAGGAACAGAAATTTCTCTGTAGCCGTCACGGAGTCTGGATCTGTGCCCGTTTGATGGCGATAGAATTGGGGTGACCCAATCTCTTCCATTCTCCCCTATCAGACGTCACGGCATCATTTACTCCTTTATCTTTCATTTCATTCCATTTAAAATACATTCATCTTTTATTAAGCCTTCCTCTCCCTCTCCATCTATCAACATGAATAGCCTTCACTTAAAGTTAAACCTTCAATGAAATACTAAATTAATATTATGACTCACATTCATAGCTAAATGAAAATGTGTAATAATTCCTGTCAAATCTGGGGGGCACGGCAGTGCCCCCGCCAAGTCGAGCAATAAAGCGGCACGGCAGAGTGAGGTATTACATGGATCTCACTACTTTTTACGGTAAAAGAACTGAGTTGCGCGGCTTGGCTTTTTATAACAAGTTTTGTTTTTGGTGGGTACACATTGTCAGAACTCGTATGTAGGCACGGACAAACGTGTACTAAGGCATTATTTGTCTTCATACTTAGAGAGAGGATTGTCACCGCACGTCGCTTTGTGCTCTCATAAAGGAAACGAGCGTAAAGAAAATGATAAAAAACAAATGTAGGTACGCTTTTGTCGTAAAGCAGAAAACATTAGAGATAACTTTAATTACTTCACGCACAAATAAAAGCGCCATTACTGAAGCTTTATCTGAAGGGGGTGATTATTGATGTGGTAGTAATGAGATAACTACAACCAAGTCTGTTCATTTTTCATCGTTCGAGTTTAAATAGACGAAGGAACCTTATATTACTATATTTGTATAAATAACTAGCGAACGTCACGCGGTTTCACCCGCATAGTTCCCGTTCCCGTGGGAGTACAGGGATAAAAAGTAGCCTATGTTACCCGGGGATAGTATAGCTTCCCAACGGTGAAAAAATTTTTTAAATCGGTCCAGTAGTTTCGGAGCCTATTCGTTACAAACAAACAAACAAATCTTTCCTCTGTATAATATTAGTGTAGATAATTCTTCTGTAAGTGTGTAATGTCACTGAACTCCTCCTCAACGACTGGAGCGATTTTGATGTTTTTTTGTGTATGTTCCACTGAATTCGTGGATTGGACCCGGTAGGTGGCGCTGCTGTCTGGGCAGGACGATATCTGCCAGGTCCGCTAGTAATTCTATAAAATATCCCTACATAAATAGTGAATTATCATTAAGTAAAAACTAATTATATTAAAAATTATAAACAGCACTGACAAATACAGTACCTAGCTTAATAATAGGAAGACAAAAGACAATAATATAGTTTGAAGGACATAAATGACTTTTGTTATTTTCTTTACGTAGTGAATGGGTGTGATTTATTAGAATTTAATTTAATTTCGATGCCATACATACAGCATAAATCAAACGACAGCAAAAAAAGCTATGACTTTTGGAGAACAGATTTTTCAACTCCAAAAAAGCTGTTTCAAACCTATAAAATAATTTCGAAGAAGATAAATAGATTCGAACGAGAACAATGGAGATGTTTAATAGGTTAAAATTTCAACTATCTATGGAGGGCAGGTCATTAATTGGGTAATAAAAATTCTGACCGCGTATTCCTAGCTGGTGAATGTGAACACCTGTCGCATGGGCACGCCACGCCATCTGGTGTTCGGCACCGAGTCACCGACACAATTTGGGTATGTTGAGTTCTCACTCAAAGCACTTAATTATATCAACTCCGTTTATGTTTGTATGTCATCATGTGAAATGAATATTTTCATGTATCATCTATCTTCGGAAACTGACGATATAACCTATTATAATAATATTAATCATCTATTGCGATAATTTGCACTAACAAGCAACTCGTACAATAGGTTGGAAACGGCTTGATTAAATCAAGATTGCTTGTGGCGTGCATACTGACAGATTCATTACCATAACTGCATTTAGATGAATATGACAATATTGTAACGAGAGAATCCGAGACGGCTTCGAATAAATCAGAATAGCTTGTTCCTCGTTGATATTCATTGACCTAGGAATAACATGCTCGGGTGGTGAATAATTTTCCTGATGGCAAGGTCATGGCAACGAATCTCATCCGGGGATTAGCCTAGACCCGAGAGATAATACATACAGGGTGTAAACCCTTCAAGAAGCCCTCAACCAAGCATTATGAACATCAAACTAAGTACCCCTACGCAAACATTATTGCTGGGAAACGACTTTTTTTGTGGTAAAACTAACTCTTAAAACATTGTGCTAGTGGATGCTTTGAATAGTAAACGGGTCATCGAGGTAATATAAATAAAGTTATAATACTCCCTATTGACCCCCATTTTTCACACAGGTTTACAGGTATGGTCTAGAATAAAAAAATATAGCAGTGATGGGAAAAACGACTGCCTTTCGGCTTTGTTAAGGGTACTTTTACAACCTGTATAGTGCAAAAGTGTGCGCAAACAAAAGTACATCCTTTTTTCCCCTTCCTCAGATCTGATGGGATAATCTAATACGAACGCAGAGGAACCTGGGAGCACCACTTCATGAAGCATTAATAAAAAAAGTGAGTATATTAATTAAACTTGCGTTTCGCCTCAACTCGCCTGATGTGAAGGGATGGTTCGGCCCAGGGTGAAGCACGATTGCCTAAAATAATCCAATTCACTCAAATTTTAAAGAGATTCAGAATATAATGATCGAGAAACAGAAGTCAGCAAACTGTTGCACCAACACAATAAATATGGGAGCAAAGTGTAATGTATAGTGAAGTAATATGCTGTTAGAAGAGGTGATGGTTTTGGTGCCGTGGTTGTTAGATGTGACAGCCCAGCTTCGATTCTCTTGTGTTTGTTTAACTTTACAAGCAAACCGATACTCACGTTTGGCAGTGAACATCAGTAAAGTAACCTATTTAACCGACTTAAAAAAAGGGGGAGGTTCTATTGCAATCATTCCTGTAATCATTGCCGCTGTAATTTAATTTGGACAATTTGTTTTACTACATAACCATGCTTAGAATCGGGGATTCCTGCTAAATAGGGCTAAAATGTTAAATATTTATTTCAAAACAATTCATTATAGAATTTACAACCTTATAATAATTTCGTCCACGATTCACGCTGCTAAACTAAACGAAATGTATTATGATCTCGTACTACTGGTGTAATTCTACTTAATCCTACTAAAGGGTACAATCCAGCTATAGGTAGATATAAAGGCTCGGAAAATTAGTGGTCGGCCTTCATACCCTTTTTGGCATAATGAGACCGCAGACTATGATTTTGCAAACGGATGCCATGACTATATATTATTGTTTTAAAAAGTAATATATTATGTAGGTAAGCAATCACATGGACTGATACGATATAAAAGCTATGCCTTATAAAAGTTTCTGTCATGATAAAACGTTATAACATTACACCTGTAAGTAGGTAATCCTGAAAGGTTAGACAGAGCTGTACTCGTACTATATTTATAAGGATGCCATTATAAAATCGGACATAAATTCTGGTGAAAAGAGCAACCAAATGAAACTTCTTTTGGGCTCTCAGTCGTAACAAGTAGTCAGTTTTTTTTTGGCGGGTTGAAAATCTTCAAATAAGCGGGTGGAAAATCATCTCCTTCCGCTCTTAGGCAGAGCGAAAGGGAGTGTCAGACTTCCAGGGCACGCCACGATAGTGGCGGTAAGTCCCCTCTTTGAGGAGTGGCTTGAGAGGCGCCACGGCGCCCTCACCTTCCGTCTGACGCAGGTCCTCACCGGACACGGTTGTTTCGGGAGGTACCTGCACCGAATCAGGCGGGAGGAAACGCCCGGATGCCACCATTGTGAGGATCGGCCGGAGGACACGGTGGAGCACACAGTGGAGGTGTGCCCCGCTTGGGCGGAGCCCCGCCGTGTTCTCGTAGCGGCGATCGGCGGCGGCGACCTCTCGCGCCCGGCCCTGGTGCAAGCCATGGTCCGGGGCGAGGAGGAATGGGACGCCGTCGCCTCCTTCTGCGAAGCAGTGATGCTGGCGAAGGAGGTGGCGGAACGCGAGAGGGAGAGAACCTCTCGTCCCAGCCGCCGCGGGAGGCGCTCCGGGCGTCGGGGGTCCCGCGATGACCTCCGGCCACCGTAGACGCGGGCCTGTGGACGGTGAGTGATGGGCTAACTCGCCGTCCGTCCGTCTCACGACGAAAACAGGCCGTGTCGACGGCGCGTTCGTGTTCCACGCGCGCCTCAAAGAGATGTCAGCAACATGGGAGGGGCCCGAAAGGGCCGACGCCTGTCGGGGCCGCGGGTAGTCCAACGGTTATCGCGGCCTCGACATAGAGGGCGAAGAAGGAACATGGGTGGTTTTTAGTCAGTAGAAGTCTGACACTCCCTTTCGCTCTGCCCAAGAGCGGGAGGGGTTATTCGATGATTTTACACCCACCAAAAAAAAAAAAAAAGTGTCAGACTTCTACTGACTAAAAGCCACCCATGTTCCTTCTTAGCTGTGTATGTCAAGGCCGCGGTATCTCTTACAACATTCCGCAGCCCCGACGGGCGTCGGCCCTTGCATGTTGCTGTCATCTCTTTGAGGCGCGCGTGGAACACGAGCGCGCCGTCGACACGGCCTGTCGTCGTTATAAGACGTACGGAGGCGAGCTAGCCCATCACTCACCGTCCACAGGCCCGCGTCTACGGTGGCCGGAAGCCATCACGTGGCCTCCGACGCCCGGAGCGCCTCCCACGGCCGGCTGGGAAGAGAGGTTCTCTTCCTCTCGCGGTCCGCCACCTCCTTTGCTAGCATCACTGCTTCGCAGAAGCAGGCAACGGCGTCCCATTCCTCCTCGCCCCGGACCATGGCTTGCACCAGGGCCGGGCGCGAGAGGTCACCGGCGCCGATCGCCGTTACGAGAACACGGGGCTCGGTCCAGGCGGGGCACACCTCCACGGTGTGCTCCGCCGTGTCATCCGGTCGATCCTCACAATGGTAGTCAGTGACCCCAGTCTGTCAACCAGTCTTATCTAATAGATATAATTATCATATTACCCAGTTGGCAGTCTCCCCATGTAAAATACTGATATTTCGGTGCATCCGGTAAGACTGATAACCGACTCCAACATAGTTGGGAAACAGCTATGGCAGATGATGATCTCTACCGCAGTCGGATAAAAATAATAAAAACCAATAAAAAATACGAAATTATATGTCTGCGTTCCTAATAAAGTAATTTAATTCTGCCTGAAAATAACATATTCAGTAAGTTTATTGCCCACGTGCTGAAATTAATTTGAATTTCAATAATAAATTCCGTAATAAATGGCTTCCACACAATATTATTCATATACTCTCATTTTAAAATGGTGGATATCATATAATTTCTGGCAAACAACATTCGGATGGCAATAATATTTTTTTCATTCATCTCATATTGCTTTTATTTGGACTGTGTATTAGCAAACAGCATTCAACGATTTCGTTATATCAAATTGATTCTTCTGGGAAAACTGCCTTTCATATTTATAATAAATTCTTTGAATCTGTAATTTGAAGAGAAATATGATTTCATAAGTTATTATTTAGCGTTGGAATAAAAGATTTTCAGAAATAATTTTCATTCAATTAAAATAATATCGCAGAATTCGTACATCACAAATATTGATATTAAGGGTCAGTTTAATTTTTTGCAACATTTACATAATTATACCTCTATGCGAATCTCTAATAGGTTTTACAAGTGACACTTCCCACGATAATCTTAGGTACATGAAAAATCTCTATCAGCAACCTATTGTTGTTATTTGTTTATGTATGTGCTGCTCTTTTGTGTTGCTGCTGTCCACTAACGAATAAATACATATTCTATTCTATTCTATTCTATTCTAGCCATTAAGTACGTTGGAGTCTTCTTCCAGTCCAAAAGGATACAGACGAATATCAGTTGACAATCTGACCTTATTATCAGTAACTGCACATGGGTAACACAATCACAATACCCTTTCCTAAGACTATATTCTTACAAGAAAAACTTGTAACTTGTAATTTTGTATCTTTAAGTTCAAAGCATTTAAAGCCCATTTAAATATTTCATAACAAAGCCACGATGTTTACCAGGCGCTCATAAAGAAATGGAACAATTTCAATGCAAAGTAACCGTTGATTTATGAGTTCTAAAGCCTCCATTCATTCCTATTCACGCATCTACCAATAGTACTTAGGTAGGTAGGTATTTGCATGACAAACATTTAAAACGAAGCGTTTAAACCTTAGATATTAAAGATGTTAGCGCTAGGTGTACAAAGGCAAAGTTTTCGACATTAAATTCGCAAGGTTTTAGCCAGATCCCTTTGTGGAACTTGTGCTTGAATATGAATTGGTGTTAGGTGTTTTGGATGTGATCTTGGTTTTAGGATTTGAAGTGAAATTTATCGCGAGTCAAATCGGTCACACAATTATAAAATTAATTGATACACCAGTAAGTATACTTTCAATAGATTTGTATAAACACAGCAGCTGTCTGACACAAACATGTTGTCAAACAGTCAGTTAGTTGTCACTCATGTCAACTGTCAGTCACCGCAAACGGAGGGAATTTGGAAGGTGAAGCGTACTGGTACCGGTATCCTGGTACTTGGTGCTGACGTTGGTGAGTCAGTGATTCGGTTAGTAAATTGTATTATCCACCTATGATCCCTGATACCAATTGATACTATAACACCTATTCGAGTTTGATTATCATGTATTTGATGCAGAACAGAATGCTCATTATAAGCAGGTATCAATGCATGGATTATAAAATAATTAGGTGTGTCTGGGAACTTTTAAGTACGGATAAAACATAAGGCTTACAATTGAAACCTTGCAATAGGTCACGTATTGGTTTAGGACAAAAAAAAAATGTTAAAGAAATATAAACATTGTGGTTTCACAGAAGGCCACGTGTATTTACAAGCCTTGGTAATAAACTAATAACGCACTATAACAACAACTAAAATGTTATCACGTTTCCCTTGGCCTTGTCTCAATTTATTTGGGGTCGGTGCAGCACGTTTTATTTTTCCATACTTCTCTATTAGTCGCCATCTCATGACTCGTCCTCTGTCTAGCCATATATTATTAGTACACAGTACATCAACAGTAGTAAAATGTATGTAAAGAAGTATAACATAAGTAACTCACGTCTTCGCCAATCTTCCCGCGTGAAAATATAACCTTTCCAACGGGCATTTTGGGCACAGGCAATTTGCTCTCCAACCCGAGTTTGTACCACATAGGCAACCCATTTTTTGGCACAGCTCTCTCTGGTTTCGGCACAGAATCGATCACTTCCTTCAGATGCGTAGGTTTCCTCAATGTCATTAACGTAATATCGATGTTATCGAAATCCTCCACTGTTGGGTCCGTTGCCCTCGAGGAAGACATTTTGTATTTTTAAATAACACTTCGCAAAAAAATTATTTAAGAAAAAAGGCGCGACGCGCCCGCTTCACGGGTACACTAAATAATTTGACAGTTATTGATGTTCTATTTTTGAATGTGACGCCTATGTTGATTGCTTTTTAATTACTTTTTGTAGACTGCCAGATAGCTGTACTACCAGACATTTAAATAAAAAGTATTTTTTGTGGTTTTAATAAAACTTTTCGATACAGGAGAAATTCATAATATGGTAACGTTATTTTTTTAAATCTCATTATTTATATTTTTTCCGAGTAATGACTTTTTAAGTTTACATTAAGTAATTAGTTTTTAAGTAGAGTGTAAGTGCTGCAAAGTATAATAACGGATAATTTTTGCTTGAGCTACTGCCCAATGGTTACTGTCGGGTTCTGCTACCATACTTACATACGTATACAGGAGTATATATACCTACGTATCATTCCATAAAGATTCACGACAGTTTTATAAACAAACTAAGTTCTGCCAAGAAGTTAAGTTGAACAGTAGCCTGTGCTGCCAAATGATCACCGTATGATACGTCCTTCAGTTCGACACCCGTTACCGGTGCCAGCTGTTTCATTCCCAAATTAAACTGGGATTCAGTACTTAACTTGACGTTATTTTTTACTGCTTGTTTGTCTTGCATAAGTTGGTTAATTTTGCCTTCTTAAGTCAAGTATTTTGCATATTAATTAGCATTACGTCAGCAGCTGTATGTTCTGTCTTGTGATAGGATCTACAACGTGCATGAAATAGTGGCTTTATACAGGATTCATATACGCACCTGGAAGAGCAGCACACTTATAGCTCATCTAATGCAATCACTGTGGCTGACATGGGCTAGCTAGATGGTATCATCATCATCATGTATCATGGTCGATTTATTTACGAGACATTGGTACACTAATAATAATAAAATAAGGAGGAAAGATTTGTTTGTTTGTTTGTAACGAATAGGCTCCGAAACTACTGGCCCGTTTTGAAAATGTTTTCACTGTTGGGAAGCTACACTATCCTCTGGTGACAAAGCCACTTTTTATCCCTGTGATCCCACGGGAACGGTAACTACGCGGGTGAAACCGCGTGACATCCGCTAGTCCCAAATAATTTAAGACGAGTTATTAATCGGCCTTGGTTGGAGCACCCTTGCCTAGAACAAAATCGAATCACTCAAGATTTTAAGAGAACCAGACAATAATGCTCAGGGAACTCAAAGTTATTTGGGTTAAGGTTCAGTCAGACCGCTGCGGGAGACGCTGCGGGCGTCGGGGGCTACATGATGGCTTCCGGCCACCGTAGACGCGGACCTGTGGACGGTGAGTAATGGGCTAGGTCGCCGTCCGTCCGTCTTATGATGACGACAGGCCAAGTCGTCGGCGCGTTCGTATTCCACGCGCGCCGCAAGGGCCGACGCCCGTCCGGGCTGTTTGAAAGAGATACCGCGGCCTCGACATAAAACTAAACGGTCTTATTTATAACTTTTCCTCAAAATGTCTTTACATTTATAACTTCCTTTTGCTAAAGTTTTAACCGTTCATTGATATTTTCAAACAATTTTATTATTATAGAAAGTAAACTGTATCACATCAAAGCTCAATAAAGTTTCTTTCAGATATCCCGTGAAAGGAAATTAAAATTCCTGGAAAGAGCGCGGCGTATTGCGGCAAAACGTAGGGTTACTGGGTAACGTAGGTACATGTACGAGTAGCTCTACTGTGTAGGTGGGGTAAGTAATTTGCCTACTTAGAATTATTTAAACCTAACTTTGTATATTGGTTGTTTAAATATAATTACTTGTTTTTGTGTACAATTGTGAACATGTATTTAACAAATCATGCTTTTAGCAATGATATATTAAAACTATAGATACGTTGTCCGCCCTCAAAAATGACAAAATGAAATGAAGCCAATTGGCCACATCGCGCTTAGTTACGCACCAACCTCTCGCGCGATGCTACGTTTGTTCTTAATTTAAATCGTGTGTGTAAACCTGCGCGAAACAAATGTACAGAATGCTTGGTTGACGGCTGTGTGACTGTGTGAAGGGTTAATTTACACCCTGTATGTAGGATTATAGGTTCATCTTCGCTCTAGAAGAAAACAAGATGATTTTTTAGTCACCGTCCAAATTCTGATAATTATATTAATCTTTGGCGAAATTCATTGATTACGTGTTTTTACTTTTAGTGTCACTCAATACAAAAATATTGAGATATCACATCACAAAGTTTTAACTTTTCATGGTGAACGAATAATTATTTTGAGAAAATTATTTAATACTGGCGGACGTCACGCGGTTTCACCCGCGTAATTTCCGTTCCCATGGGAATACAGGGATAAAAAGTAGCCTATGTTACCCGGGGATAGTGTAGCTTTCCAACGGTGAAAGATTTTTTTAAATCGGTCTAGTAGTTTCGGAGCCTATTCGCTACAAACAAATCTTTCCCTTGTATAACATTAGTGTAGATAAACGTTTTACGTATCGATTTTTTTTCAAAAATGGTGTTTGTAAATGATACCTAATGCCTTTCTTTAATAGGGAATGATGATGTTTTCTGACTAAAAAAACTATGATTCTAATTAGTCCGTCTGTTAGATTATCGAAAAATATTGGATACGTATTTTTTGTTTTATCAAATCAATAAAAAAATACGAAGATAATATGCGTCAAAGATTTGAGTGAGGGGTTGTGACGTCACTCGCTGGTAAAAAAATGTCATACAAATGTCTTAGAATAAGACGTTACACAAGTTTTCAAAGCACTGTATCATCTTCATTGTTTGTTTACGTGAAAAAAAAAATGTACAATATTTTTTGGAAATCTATCTGACAGACTAATTAGATTGTTTTTGTTGACTAACCTATTTCCCGCACACCTACAAGGATACGTGTATAATAGGGTGTCGGAACTTGACCTGGTGAACTCTTATCTCCTCAAGCCTCATCTTACATCGCTCCGAGAAGGAACGAAGTGGGCTATTCATAGCATCGCACATGTAAATAGGTTACCGGGGACGTTCGTGGGCCCTCGACAACACACATTTTTGCCTACAGGTGGTTACGAACTGTGCCAAAGTGGGGTTCGTAGTTATCTTCGTAATACGGAATCGAGGGGTGATTTTTTGGGAAGTAAATCTACACTAATATTATAAAGAGGAAAGATTTGTTTGTTTGTAACGAACTCAGAAACTACTGGACCGATTTGAAAAATTCTTTCACCGTTGGGAAGCTACACTATCCCCGGGTGACATAGGCTTTTTATCCCTGTATTGCACGGGAACGGGAACTAGTAGCTCTTTACTTACACAGGCAGAGGTTTTCTTAATATAAATTTTCAAAAAGCTGTGAATTTTTGTGAACAATGAATAAATAAATAAGTATACCTACGTAATAGTTACGTAGTAGTTGGTCGTGGGTTCAAACCCAGGCAGGCGCATTACTTTGTGTAATTTATTTCATCACTTTTGCTCTCAAACCGGTGACAGAAAACATCGTGAGGAAACCGGCATATCTTAGAACCAAAAATTCGAAGATATGTAAAGAAAAGAAGAAAGAAAGAAAATGCATTTATTTAGCACATGCCCCAAGTACACACAATGTAAAAAAGTATATAAAAAAAGGAGTTAGAAATAAACAAAGCGTGCCACTGTGTGCCTCACGGCTGCGCCAAAAAGGTCCAATTCAGCAAAATGCCGGTCAACTATTGCCCGACGCTGGTTTTCAACTGAACCTGACTTAGAGTGGTTACGGATGTAAAACAGTTTTATATGTTGTGTCAATGTTTGTCGTGAATATGTACTTAAATAATTATGTATTGAAAGGTGTGTACAAAAATATATATATATATAACATAAAATATGTGACATCTACCAATCCGCACTGGGCCCGCGTGGTAAATTATAGCCCATCCCTCTCCTAGAGAGGAGGCCTGAGTCCCTGCAGTGGGAACAATATAGGCTGATGAGGATGATGATGATGACCTACTTAGGAATATCCAAATTTTGCCAGTTACGTTTTATTTATGTAATAACGAAACGAGCCTTTTGTTAGCAACCGGACACAAATGTATATTTCGTGGTTGATACTGAGGAACTCTTGATAAAAAAAATCAAATAACCGTTTATACGTCATAGGAATCGAACCCTGGACCTCAAGCTTAGCATTCGCGTTTGCAACCACTATACCGATGAGGAAGAAAATAAATCAAACAATGAAACTGCATGAACTTGCATCCAAATCTTCGTTGTGTTCCTGATAATGGTTTGAAAGTGACAGAGAGAGACAGAGAGAGAGAGAGAGAGTTGTTTAATTACATTTAGCGTTGTTCGGTGGTAGGAGCGGCCCTAAGTTGAGGTAGGCAAAAATGTATTAACGATACAACTGTGATGAGTTGATGAAGTTATATGCATAATGGTTTTGTTAGATGATCCTCTGATAAAGTTATAGCCTACTTGAAATTTTTAGAGTACAGTTATTTTATCTCTAAAATCTGTAAGCAAACAACAACCATAGCGTAACGTTGATAAATATCAAAGTGTTTCCGAATACCTGTCAGCGGCAGCAAGCCAACATAAACCTTATAGAAACAGCAATAAAAATCATTTTGATTTTAACAGAGACGCAATGGCATTTGAAAAGGACTGTATTCTCTATACAATTTACTTCATGTTTTATACTGCTAAGCTTGAGCTTCTGGGTTCGACATTCCTGGTTCGGGAAAAGTGTTATTATAGGAGGTCGAAAATGGCCTGAACTGGTTCGAGAAAAGGATAGTACGGGCGTGCCGCTTTATTGCTCGACTTGGCGGGGGCACTGCCGTGCCCCCAGATTGGGTTTTTCATCAGGTATTTTTTAGTAGCAGGCATGGAGTCTGGAATATTTGTGCTCAGTTGATGGCAATAGGGTAGCCCCTATTACATGAGACTTTAACATTACTGATGAAATGTGGGTGTACTATACAGGGTGTAAGTTAACCCTTCACACATACGTCAACCAAGGATTCTGTACATCAAACTAAGTATACCACTAAACAAAAATGTTTGCTGGGAAACGACTTTTTTTTTGGGGTCAAAATTCTCATTTTACGGTAAAACTCAATGTAGCACTCTTACATTGTGCTAGTGGATGCTTTGAATAGTAAAAGGGTCAAGGAGGTAATTTATGTAAAGTTATGATCTGAAAAACTAGTATTGACAAAAACAGCTGTGCAAAATTTGGTACTTTGACCCCCAATATCTCCGTAACTAGGGGGTTACCAGGTATGGTCTAGAACAAAAAAAAATATCGCAGTGGTGGGGAGAACAAGTGCTCTTCGTTTGCGTTAAGGGTACTTTTACACCCATTAGGTACACCTCTGTCTAACCCCTTGGGCATTAGCATGTTATGTTATGGTGAAAGAATATTATAAAACACAGCAAGGTAATTAGGTACATCTCCTATTAATGCGAGTCACATTTTAATTACAAACGCACTGAATTTACACTTACGTAACGCAAGCACCCTTTGATGATTTCCTAAAAAAAAAGGGTCTATTTCCTTAGTGTTTCTTTAAAAAAAAATGAATAGATTCAAATCATTGTCGCATCTATCTAGCCTGTTCTCAACTATGGTAATAGATCAGCATCCGAAGGTCGTAGACAAAGCTAGGATTTTTAAATTCTGTAAATATACGCTGTATGTAAACGTTTCTACAAACTGTAGGACTTGTCTGGTCCCATATAGAAAGTGGTTTAATTCGGTAGTCTGTGTGTGGCGAGTGTAACACTTAAATATAATGAACACAGTTTTAAATTCATACTGTATTTAAAATATCTTCGGGCGATTAAAACGCGCGGTAAAACGCGGTAGAGCACTGAGTTGCACTTGCAAACGGAGCACTGTGAAAATTGCGCAGAGAGGCGGCGCGTTGGGCCCACAGCCCACAAACGTACTGAGCCGCCAGTGCCGCCACTCCACCGGTGTTCAGACGAGTCCTAGCCGCCGCGCGACTACGGCGTATCGCTGCGGAAACCACCCGTCGTGCGTGTAAACCAATAAAATAACAAAACTTACGGAAACATACACAAAGTGTCCGCTTTAAAATAAATACTGAAAAAAATTACAGTTTTTATGTGTTCGAACACAAGTGCGTTTACTGTAAACAGTGGTTGTTTACACCGCGCGATTTACGTATATTATAAAGGTTAAGTTTGTTGAACTTACATTTCGCGGCGCGAGCCGGCTTCGTGACGTCACTATAGTGCAACGCTAATTAGATTAGATACGTTAAGCCAGTATGCAATGTACACGGAGGGAGGTAAGGCCTGGGACAGACTTGGAGGATAATACAAATACTGTTTCATAATACAGTTTCATTCATAGCCGGCTGAACTGTTCAAGGCCTGGTAACTAAATAGTCATGTTATCAGTGTGTTCCGATGTTATTAAACAGTTGGTGTCATACTGTTAGTTGTTATTAATAACTTTGTTGAGTGTTAGAAAGTAGACGGTTATAAGTGGGTGATTAAAATACTTAGTTGAAAGCAAAGATTAGGTTTCCATGATCATAAACAATGTAAAAGTCCATAGTGAATTCGTGACACGATTTTCTACCATAGATTCAGTAACTGAATGTTTCTAGACCAAATGTGTCAAACCTTGAAATGATTTGTCCGTTACCAAACAGCTGTTCCATACATCTTGAGCGGGTAGGTACGTTAGTATAGAACAGCTGATTTCCTTTTAATGACCGACGAAAATGTTCAATACTAGGGGTCGTTTCAGTCACTAGAATTATATTTCTGTCTGTGAACAAACAAAAATATGTAGACAAGAGTTTAGACACAATGATAGACGATTTTCTCGTACAGTTTGACTATGAAAACTTTTTTCGTATTCAGGATAAACTTTCTCTTTGGACTCCTGAAACTTAACCGTATCTTACTTTCCTAAGTATTATTCTTAGAAAGCACTTTGGATACTTATAAACATTTTAAATAAATAACGATTTCTTTTTACTCTGACATTGACTGATTAGGTAAAGTTTAATTCTTTTGACTAAATAATAAATGATTTGACTTGTGGAAATCGCGTAGTTTTAATAAAGTAGGTTTGGTTTGGTCTGGCGGCGTATTTCTTATCAGTTTTATGGGAGGTACCCAGGCAGAGAAGTTAAAACAAACGCAAATGAAATAGCTTTATGTACTTATTTTACTTTAACTGTCTGTTAAGGTGTGAATGTTCAGTTGTAGTACTTGTACACTTCTGTATGACTTCGGGGGAACAGGCGTAAGACTATGTTTGTTTGCTTTTCAAAATTCTGAATCACAAAAAAATTGCACTAATTGTAGCAAAATTATAGTTGGAATTTCCCTTATATGGTCAAAAGATCGATCACACTGTTTTTTTTGCAACATATAGGGACAAAATACTAATCTAGGCATGTAAATAATATTGTAATAACATCGCACCTCAGATATGAGGGGGAAAAAGTCAAAACAAATGCTTGACGATAGCTATTAATAAGTAATTGTTGTAGTTGGCTTAACATACACTGCTATATTATACTTGCCTGCAATAATATTACACATGTTTCGACGTATGAATACTATTATTGAGTACTAACGACTTTAAAGATACTGTGTAATGTGATGTGAGCATTACAATTACATGGTATCATTCATGATGTTAGAATTATGCCCGTAGGAATATTTCACTACAATACCTTTACTTGTCTCAAAACTCGAAGGTTATATGAGAATGTAATCAATGGAATTGTAAAAAGTACCAAAAATATTGAGAACTATTATTAACATTATAAAAATTATGGATAACTTTCCTTTAAAAACAATTTTATAGCGCATATCATGAAATAAACGACGCTCTACTTATTCTTATATTCAGCTTAGCTAACTGTATCTAGTTTAAATTAAATGATATCGTAGTAAAGTTATCAAGTCATGGAGTCTTGCCAATTCCGAGGACACTATCTTACTTAGTTATGTGGTTCCAACTGTAGCTATTCATTTATTTAGCGGTCCTAACATTCCTTGTACTAGCTCTTAGAAATCAAATACGTATTACGGTTTGATAACACGTTAGTCTTATACATAAAATCGTTCCTATGCCCATTCATCATATCGATGCGTGTAGGGACATTTATTTTGGTCCTTCGAACCGGATCCTCTACATGCCTAACTAGCTGTGTCCTAAATATCAGTATACTTCTACTTTTGAGGAACTAAAGAACCGCTACTAATGCTGCGACTGTCATTGCCACTTTCTATCTCCAAATTAATTATGTATAATAAGAAATGTAGAATACGTTCGTAAAAAATAATAGAGAATACGTTCGACATCGAAAAACAGTAACGGCAGGATCCATAATGCGTCTATTCAGTGTCCTTTCTATACGTGACCTCGCCAAACTCACTCACAATTCTTTTTATTTTGAAGGGGACTTCACATAAACCATTGTATGTTTAAAAAAAAAACTCGACAATGTCAATGATGTATTTGTGAGTATGCTACAAAATGAGGTCGCTAACCAAATTATTCTTGACAAGCGTAGGGTGGTTTCGATTAGAGCACGTGTTTTGGAAGGCAAAACTAGTGTGTAGTAAAATGATAGAAAATGCATTGGCAAGGGTTACAACCTTGAAAGAGAAAATATTGGTAAGATAATTATATAAATTATTTTTTTTTAATATGTGAGTTGATTATTATTGTAAGTGTTGATAGTAATAGCCAATTAAATAGCGATATGATCCTACAATCAGTGTATTGTTTTGAAACGGGACACGCTCACGTCACATCAAATTTAATCATTAAGTTATGTTAATGATTTATATTGGTTTACTTGTGCACTTGAAAATCATTAATATGACTTAATAACGTAAGCCAGTCACTGATAAAATAACTATAAATACAGTCATTAATGATTAAATAATTCGCATAATATTTGATTTATCGTATTTATAATGTAATTGTGACATTTATCATTTATAATAACTTTTAATGGTACGAGTATATTGGACGCGTAGATATAAGATGATTAATTCTTTGTTTATAATGCAGTTGAATGTATAAAACTTTATTAAAATCAAGTAATAACGCTTGGTATTTTTATGAAGTAAGTAGTCTTTATTGTTTGTGTCGCAGGGAATATGCACTAGTAATACTTTCTAAGAAAAATACGAATTTTTACATTTCTATGTCGTAGTTTCCGTCGTTTTCTTACTAAACTAAGTTTTACTTAATTCTATACTATTCTTGAATATTATCGAAGAGAATGATAGTGACTAAATATGTAGTAAGTAGTTTACTTTGAATGTACTGGTCTGAAGTCTCTCTGAAGTTTGATCAGTTGTTGTTTCAATAGAAGTGCAACGGATAAATCATATCAGATAAATAATCAACGAGGTATTATTGTATAGTTGACCCTTATTTTAGAGTGTTAAAAAAAAAACTGTTCAAGCATAAGCCAAAATTATTATAAGATCATATGCCTAGCATTTTGCCAATTATGTTGGAATCAGCTTCCCATCTCACCGTATGCGGCTGAATATCAATGTGTTTCATGGAGTGCCTATCTGAACTCCATTACCCAGTTCACAGATTCAGTTCACTCACATAAAACTTAAAACATAAATGAGGACTAGGTGTAGCAGACCAAACCCCAAACAAATCTAATCCAGTATCAGACCTACATCCAGGTTAAGGTAGACATATTATCCTCAAGGGGCGTTAACCCTTAGATTAACATTCCTCAATCCGTCTATCCGTGTGAGACAAGTAAACATTAATCTTGCAGGAGAATGCCAGAACAGCAGACGTTTAATATATCGACGTCTAGTACGACCCGAAACTCGTGAAGGCCAGTTCAGATTACACTTGACGCGAACGTCGCGAGTCGCCTGTTCATGTGTCACGCATTTTTCGATTTACTGAAACGCTGTAATAGATATGGTTCGTTCTAAAAGTATTTTTATGAACGTGTAAAGTAACCCCGTTCAACTTTCTCAGTAGAAAGAATAAGTAAACAGATTCATTTGTTTTTAGAAGGTTTTTGAATTGGTGTTTGGTTTAGTGGGTGCAAGCGTTAATAATAAGAGCGAGGTCTTGTAATTCAATTTAAAGGTCGGGCAGTGATATTGGATTCTTCATCAGGAATTTCTTTGCGGCATCTCGGGGTCAGGATTTATGCCTGGTTGATTGCAATAGGAGCGAGATTCAAACATTAACGAAGAATAGGTGTATTACCTCTGCTTATGCGTGCCCAACCTTCCGGAGACTACGAGCCAGATGGTGTTATGCAGTTAAGGAGCCTCGCGCGTTTAGCTAGAATGCTACAGACTTGAAACTTTTTAGTAACCAAGTATAAGCAAATTGCAAAATCAAGAGTTACATGAAACATTACATTGTGCTTGTTACATACTTTGATGTTACATTTTTAATGATCAAATCACAGTATAATTAATTACTTAACTGTGCAGCCAGTTTCTTGCAAGGCTTTGATAGTGTCTTGCATTACTTATTAGGCAATATTTTACATAATAATCAGTCCAAATATTAAGTGTTTAAACACTCTTGAGTACTAACAAAACTACGCAATCATCAACGTCATAGATTGTTCTGAAGTAGGTCCGTTCTTACGACACCTTTACTCTGATTTTATAACATCACGCCTGTGATTCCCGGTGGGTAAGGCAGAGGTGTACACACACCTACATTTCGCCAGCTATGTTAAAGCTCAGTGTAGTTGGAGGCGAGAATATTACCATCAACAGGGTTCAAATCCAAACTTCATGATTGCTACTAATAAACTTCAGGAAAAACCCAATAACACTTTGTCCGAACGGGGAATCGAGCCGAGGAGCTCTTACTCAGCAGTCACGACGGCAACCGCTGGACCAACGAGGCTGTGAATTTATTATCCATTTAAACACTACTATGTATATGAATAACTAGCGTATGGCTTATTTAATTACTCCAGTAACAATTATTAACACTCGGTTGAGGAAAACAACTTGTTATCAGACATTCTACTTCCCATGTGGTTTCATGTACCACACAAAGCGAAATGAAATAATGGGATAATTAACAAAAAAAAACTAATTAGTCCGTCATATAGATTACCTAAAAATATTGGACACGTATTTTTTCTTTTTTCACGTAAACAAACAATGAAGACGATACAGTGCTTTGAAAATTCGTGTGACGTCATACTCTAAGACGTAAGTATGACATTTTTTTGCGGTCAGTGACGTCACCAAACCGCACTCAAATCTTTGATGCGCTTTATCTTCGTCAATTTTTATTGATTTGATAAAACAAAAAATATGTATCCAATATTCTTCGATAATCTAACAGACGAACTAATTAGAATAGCATTTATTTAAAGTCATTAAACATCCCTATTATCGTACAAGAGCGATATACAGAGTTGTCATCGAGACACAAACTGTTACTATAAATGCAATACCTTTTGTTTTATACACCAGTATCAAAAGCGTAGGTTATAAAAAAATCTAAACTCATCAACATCATCTCCCTACATGACTAGCTTGCTAATCCGGTTGTCAGACTTTTAGGCTACCTGTAACGACTCCTTTAAATTATTAATAATCATCAAGTGCATTAAACATAGCAATTTGAACGGTGATTCCCAAACTAGACGTTAGTGTGGGATCCGTGGTGGGGTCAAAGTTGTCCCTCCATATTTGTATTGTTATTCAAAAGGGTCGTTTACTATGATTACTAAAAACATCAAAACAGAACATTAAAAACAGAAGTTTTTTTTCTTCTTACTTTTTAAAGTAAAAAAATGGTCACAATACTCATACAAAACAAGACTACGCTTCTTTTTGTGTGGATGCGTGAGTGTAACTGAGTGAGTTTGGAAGTGAAAATAATACTTAACACTATACTTTACATTACTCTCAGTAACCAACTCAAACTGCGGCCATTACCGCTACATAATTTTAAAACAAGAACAAAACGTTCCCTGCACGGGCAATTGGCCGGACATGTTAATTCTGGTAGGGAATTACTGGGATATCAATATATGACGTTATGGCGACCAAAAGACCAATGTGTGGTTGGTACGCATAGTGTTATTCATTTCTCTGTACGAATGATGTTCAGAAATTATATAAAAAGGGAATAAGATGTTTTATAAAATGAGATTGGTAGTCGTGCGTTTATAAAATATTAGCGGACGTCACGCGGTTTCACCCACTTAGATCCCGCTCCCGTGGGAATACAGGGATAAAAAGTAGCTTATGTCACCCGGGGATACTGCAGCTTCCCAACGGTGAATGAATTTTTCAAATAGGTACAGTAGTTTCGGAGCCTATTCGTTACAAACAAACAAACAAATCTTTCCTCTTTATAATATTAGTGTAGACATAGCAAGTTGAGAAAAGGTGCACGGTTCAGGTGGTTTTAGTTTTCTATGCAGAAGAACCGCAAGAAAGTCCATGGCTTTTAAAATGATTTGGTTTCACAATGTTTTCATGTTACAGCATTAGTACTTAGTTATGGGGGGACAACGTAGGCCCGAAAATAAGTCGTACGGTACAACAAAAACACAGTCATAAGTCAAATGCAAGTACTCGTACAACACCTACAAAACTGATGAATAGATAACCATGTCAAAAGGGCAAAAATATCGCGTTTGTTGTAATACATAATTTTAAATTGAAAATTTCATCCGCCTAGATATCGCGGTTCTTGAGATACAGCCTGGTGACAGACAGACGGACGGACAGCAGTCTTAGTAATAGGGTCCCGTTTTTTCCCTTTGGGTACGAAACCCTAAAAACGAAACATGATCAAAAAAGGCGTGTAACAAATCGGTGTGCTTGGCACTAGTGCACTTGAAACATCAGCGATCTGAAGAGGGTGTCATAAAAGGCACTTATACTCGGGGAGAGAGCTGGGGTCAAGGGTGACTGTTCATAGGGGTATCATGATACTATGTCGCTTTGGTAATCTATTTTAAGATGCTGAAAAAAAACTTGTTTAAAAGTGGGAACGGCTGGGTACCAACAAAGGCAGGGGTATTGAAGATCTTTCTTGTTTAAACGTGGGATCGGCTAGATACCAACAGCAGCACGGGTCTGTCTTCAGGTTCAGCCGCGTTTGCCTAGGTCGATCCGAGGATGGTTGGCCACCCATCTTACCGAGTTTTCTCTGTGCTTCGGACAGCACGTTGAAGCGTTGGTTTTGGTTATCGTTTTTATAAATCTTTCACAGTTGTTGCTGTTCTGTGGCTGCACTGTGAAACAACACTCACAACCAGTTCTTACCAAGTAGAATCTTGGTCTTCTGGAGGTCAGATAGGCAGTCGCTCTATGTAAAATACTAGTGTTCAACTGCATTCGGTTATAATGAAAGGCGACCATGAGGTCGCCTTTCGTAGTTGGGTAAAGGCTAGGTGAATGATGCGATAAAGGCATATAAAATCCTCATCACCATTCGCACTCATCTGTCTCTACCAGCTGTTGATCTCAGTTGTAACCCCATTCCTGATATCCACTGCTTTAAAACGGTTTCTCCAATAACGTCATCCACGTCTATGTCTAAAACTTTCCTAATGACGTCCAACAACTCTTTTGTTCCTCCACTCCACATGTCTGTACCATGACGGACTTATCAGACAGAAACCATCTGTTATTTATGGAATAACATCCATGAAGTTTCTTGACCATTTTTCTCCATGTAGCTGTTTGAAATGGGCAACTGCCTTAAAACTGTGTGACTAGCTACTTTAAATAACTCGTTGAATATTCAAAAAGAGTCTGTAAATAATTTAATTTAACCAAACGGCATGACTTTTTTAAGACTTTTAGACTCTCCTTCACTATCGTCATCGTCTGCTTAGCGTTTTCCCAACTCTTCTGGGGTCGACTTCCAGTCTTACCGATTTCAGCTATGTACATTTTACATGAGGTCTGCCCATTTAACCTCTTCAACTCAGTACTGAGGCAGTCTTTCCAGCCGCCGCGGGAGCCGCTCCGGGCGTCGGGGGCCACGTGGCGGCTTCCGGCCACCGTAGACGCGGGCCTGTGGACGGTGAGTGATGGGCTAGCTCGCCGTCCGTCCGTCTTATGACGACGACAGGCCGTGTCGACGGCGCGTTCGTGTTCTACGCGCGCCTAAAAGAGATGTCAGCAACATGGAAGTGGCCCGCAAGGGCCGATGCCCGTCGGGGCTGCAGGTTGTTGTAAGAGATACCGTGGCCTTCACATATAGGGCTAAGAAGGAACATGGGTGGTTTTTAGTCAGTAGAAGTTTGACACTCCCTTTCGCTCTGCCCAAGAGCGGGGTTATTTGATGATTTCCCAGCCAACAAAAAAAGGCAGTCTTACCAAGAGGTGTCGTATTAGATACCTCTTGGTAAGACTGCCTGTCAGACTTTCGGGTCACTGATGACGTAACGATTGCCAAAGATCTAAAAATGATAGCCGGTACCAATGTCGCAACGTGCTTACCGGAGGTCAACTCCACTAGCAGCCAAAAAAACTAATCCACCAAAAAACTTCAATTGAATATCACCAAAAACAATACTGTATACACAGACGCTTTAAATGAAATGCCGATGAGACGTGCCTGGCGTTCAATTCTCAATACGTATATCAATTGGTGTCATTTGACCGAGTGTTTGTTGCACTGGATCGGTTCAGTAACAGCCGATTGCTACCCGATATACTTATAGAATTACTTCTCTTGCTGCACTTGAGTACATGCGGTATTTACGTAGTGTTTTTCTGGAACATTTGAGCTCTAAAAGTTGTTCGTAATCATTGGAGTGCAGAATTAGTTTGTATTTGTGATTTTCCGATTTATTGATCTTGTGGCAACAAGTAAGTACCTACTGAAGCCTGAAGCCATTGGTCATTAGTTTGATTCCCAGGTCGATTCAACTTGTATTATGATTTTCTATGAGTATGTTCACTTGATGGTAAAACGATCGACCTCTATTGCTTGGGGCTTTATATACAAAAAACTATAGGCTTTGCAGTATAAGCCATTAATTCTGGATTTGTACCCGGATTCCTGCAATAGGCGGCTCTCCAAACGACTTATAGGTAGATAACTGACGAAATGAGGGTACTTGGTAGTAACACCTCGGCCTACCTATTCAGGGATTATAAGGTTTGATGTTATGTTAATTTTACTAATGGGTACACTCCATTCCATTACTATAGCTCTGGTTTACAGGCATGATACATGTTTGGTTGGTTTCCCAAATAGGTCACAGTAGGTAGTTTTTTTTGTGTGTTGTCGGGAGAAACCTTCAAAAGGCAGCCAAGTAGACCGGTATGTGGGCTTTTTACCTCACTAAAATCACCCCGGTGGTCACAAACCGCTTATGAGAGGTGGCACCGTTTCCTCTAAAAAGACCCGTCCTGCCTCCTCTGTGCAACGCCTCTGTTAATGCACAAAGTAGTCAACGTAGCTACAGATTTTAGGACACAAAATATAGCAGTGCAGAAGTTGTGCATTTACCCGTTTCATTACCTACCACTTACTCATTCAGCAAATATGAATAGCTGACGACGTGAATTTACTTAAACAATTACAAATAGATTAAAAGTCAAACAGATATTGAGAAAAATGCGTCACACTTTCGCAATACGGAACATTATGTAACCGTTTAGGAATTTTGTTTTTTATTCTCACACGTCAATTACGATTGTCAACGTCTGCCTAGCCTATTCTCAACTATGTTGGGGTTGGCTTCCAGTCTAACCAGATGCAGCTGAGTACCAGTATTTTACATGGAGCGACTGCCTACCTGACCTCCACAACCCAGACTGCAGACTGGTTGTCAAACTTTCTGGTCACTGACTACCTGTAACGACTGCCATACGAAACTGACATGCATGTATGTATGCGACTGACATAGCAGCCAGGTTCAACAGCTTAAAGTGCTTTCCGAGGCATGGAGGAAACTCGGTATGTGATGGGAGGTCACCCATCCACATAACAACCTAGGCAAGGGCGGCTTAACCTAAAGATCGACCTTAGTGGCAGTTATTATTAAGCCACGAGCTCCAATTAGGATTGTCATTTAACAAAAAAAAGTGTCAATGAAAATCAGTGTACAGACACGATACATAATAATACACATTTAGCAGCAAAGTTTACGCGAATTTCTGGTGAAATGACGATTGTTATTTTAAGATGTGACTTAGTTTCGTTACGTAAAATGAAATTAAATCAATACAATCAATTAAATAATACATATTAAAATTGCTTCTAAATTGCATTGATAACGTGACTGTACTTAATAAATTTTCTTGTGGAGTAAAAATAAATCTTTATATCTACATTCTCAACTGTACTTTTCCCTAATGTCGACCCAATACTTTATACCTACTTGGTAGAGACAAAGTATTTACTATAATTTATCTTGCCTAGATCGATTCTTTAATACTTCTTTTGTATTTTTCGTACTTTTAGGTTTAGATACAACTTTTGTCAAGGAAAAACATACATATTCACATATGCTTGTCAAAAACTTATAATTTGTGGAAAAACGTTTAAGTTTATCAACTAAAATCTAATTTACACTTTATTCATCCATTTCATTCCTAGCTTAATCGTTTTGAAACTGATAACACACAATGTGTTGTGCCTTTATTTTATTTATTTGGTGGTGGGAATCTTCAAATATCCCCTCCCGCCTCTTGGGCAGAGCGGAAGGGAGTATCTGACTTCTACTGACTAAAACCCTTGCGGGCCCCTTCCATGTTGCTGACAACTCTTTGAGGCGCGCGTAGAACACGAACGCGCCGTCGACACGGCCTGTCGTCGTCATAAGACGGACGGACGGCGAGCTAGCCCATTACTCACGATCCACAGGCCCCCGTCTACGGTAGCCGGAAGAACATTTCAGTCGGGGGCCGCGTGACAACGCGGCCCCCGACTGAAATGTTATGCCTTTCATTAGGAAATCATCATCATCATCATCATCATCGTTCTCCTGTCTCAATTTTGGGGTCAGTGCAACATGTCTACTTCATCTATTACTCGTCATCACCAGTCACCTTTCATTAAGAACGGTTAGCTCGATTTGAAAAATGTAAAGCAATTCCATTTTGTAATTTAAACTGTGACCAAACTAAGTTACGGTTAGGAACGTCTTTATTAAGGTTTTATTCAATAACTGTAATTATAAAGTTATAGTCCTACTAGTCTTAACTGAAGAGTTTTGCTTATTATTTAACTTGACTGAAAATAATAATAAAGGTGAAAATAAACTCTAAATGTAAAGTAAACCAGCGTTAAACCCGTATAAATATTATTTCTGTCTGTCGGTTTTAACGCCTCAGTAGCTGACGGATTTTAATGAAACTTGGTTCACAGGTAGATCTGGCTGGTAGATGTAGTAAAGATACTTATTATCCGTCGCAGGCAAAAGCGAGTGGTACTATAATTAGCGGTAATTTCGACTACATCTATCAATACAACAATGTCATTTATAGGCTACTTGTCAGCCAAGCTTGAACCATTGTGTACACGAGCGTCACCACTGATAAAAATATACTATAGCTAGAGCCTGCAGTCTTTTCTAAGCCATTTTACTATTTGATTTAACATCAAACTCTAAATGAAAAGGATCTTTATCATTGTTGCAATTAGAGTGACAGTAGGTTGCTCCTTGTGTGGCTGTCATACTCGTAGATTAAATAACTAAGAAAGTTCTTTTCTTAGTTTCAGCCAAGTGTGTACACGAGTGTCACTAGTGGCTGTAATTAATTGACTTGATGACAATTTTTTTTTATTTAGTTTAGGGATGATACAATGTAAGTTTGTCTGTAAGTTATTGCTCTCGTCGCGGCTGCGACATGTTGTAAGAGATACCGCGGCCTTGACATATAGGGTTAAGAAGGAACATGGGTGGTTTTAGTCAGTAGAAGTCTGACACTCTCTTTCGGGTTATTTGATGATTTCCCACCACCCCCCAAAAAAAGAAGGTATTACTATTGGGGGTTATGCATTTTACATGCCGACGTTTGGATGACAGCTCTATGTATCCAGATTTTTTTTAATATTTATCCCTTATCTAAACCGTTTGAGAAGCAGCAGAGACCCTCTTTCCTAGTAGTAATCATACTTTCGGAGGCTATTTAAATGCCACTAGTCAAAAACCCTTTCCACAAAAACCGCGATATTCAAAAATCAAACAAAATATATCTTCAACCAAACATTTTCCTAGGTAGCTCTATAAAACATCACTGTCAAGAAAATCCAAAGTCAGTTTACAAGTGAAGAGCATAAGGGCACCATTTATCTCTCAATTTGCAACCTCCGTTGCCTAGTATAAATTCATTGCATCTACTCGTCCAAGCTGAGCGCGTTTGTCATCGGTACATAGATTGTGGGTACTCGTATTCTACTGTTTTAACAGTATTGGAAAGTAGTTTTGTGTAAGTATTGTTGTCAAGGATTTATAAACATACATGACATAACATTATGCCTGAAATCCCTGAGGGTTAGGCGGAGGTTTCCCCAATAGATTCTAGCCATATTTCGCCTGTTATATCACAATTAATTGTAAGGCACATTATTCCCATCATTTAAATGATAAACTGTCTTGCATTCCTTAATATATGCATGACTTGGCTCAGAAATTCATTTCTCGGGGTGCACTTAATCGATTCATGGTTTTATTACCTCTTACAGTAAACGCTTATGTTGATAGGTCTAATGTGCTTGCTATGCTATTATCCCACGCAAATAACAATAATCGATTATGATGATAGCGCCGACGTATTACTAGCAGGTATTGCTATAAATATGTAATTTTCAATATTATGAGATACTCATACGTATTCCAGTTTAATAGAATCACGATTTTTTTTTTTTTCCACACATATTGTAAATAAGTTTAACTGCATGACAATAAAATAAATTCCATTCTTGTTACATAAAACGTCATGTTCTTTTAATTAGGTATTCCATTATGTATTCAGAATCTTGAAAGTAGAACGAGATAGTTTTGTTATTATTTCTCTGAAATATAAAATTAGGTCTAGTATTATAAAGATAATAATTATTAACAAAAATATGTCTTCATCTACATGGGGACCAAAGTTCCTGAAGAAGATGCTTGGAGTGTCAAAAGAGTTCCTTGTGGCACTCCAAGCATCATTGACAGTTTTAGCTCACGATGAGAACTGAAATCATTTGGTATTAAATTAGTTATACTAAATAACCCTAAAATAAGCATTATTAAAGTAAATTTCAAATTTATTAAACAAACCAATTTATACAGAGGATGAAAACAGCGATGACTCGTATCAAATGCTTAAGTGCAATCTGCAAAAACTATTTTAAGCAAAATTTCCATTTTGCTCCTAACTGTATTGACAAAAAATATAGATTCGATGAACAGTATTGATGAATAACGTAATGGAAAAAAACCAGTTTTACTTTCGCATAAATTAAAGTGCAATAATCTTAGTTTAATATACAGATTGCAAGTGCATATTCTATAAGCCTGATCTTGCCTTACAAGTGTGACACAAGAATAATTTTAGAACCAGTTTCATATGGAACTACTGTGCCTAATACTGGCCTAAATGTTCAAGGATCTAATGCTTTACATGATAACAGATAATAGTGTGTGCCTGGATTATATGACGTCATGATGGAATCTTGGCTTTGTCGCATGGTACCTAAAAACATTTTGTTTATGTGTGACTTGGAATCTACTTATTAACTACTCACAAAAACATGCTTTGTTTTAATGACTTTTATTGTTAACTGTAGCTTCCTTGCCATTCTCATCATCAGCGTTTATTTATCTATAGTACTGAATTAGACTGTACCTGTTTATTAGTTTCTTGTGTGTCATGTCATTTAACTGTTGGTTTTCCGATAGACTATCATTCAACAGGAAGTTCGACAGTATTAGGAATATTTTATTCATCAATCTCTGTCAGTCATAAATAGTGATTGATTGATAATTATATAATTTATGCAGTGCTGACAAATCATACAAACATCGTACTTCCATAGTATGAAATATACTTTAGAATCTATTGGTAGTGTCTTTAGCCTTATCCAAATAGAACATATGAATAAACAGATAAATGAGGATAAACAGGTTACGTTTTGCAGTTTTAATATCTGCGCTTACGCAAGAGTTGTCTACTTACATAGATACACAGAAGTACAGAAGTGGCTGCATGGAACAAAATATTAATTTAAGTTCTTTTGTATTGGGTGCTAAATAAACTGGCTTCTTTTTAAAAGCATTATCCGCCTCTTACTGCCGCACTCAGTGATGGCCCAAGTAATAATTAAAGCTCTCTGAGTACGTCAGTAATAGTCAGTCATAATAAACAAGCGTCTAAATAGCCACTCCAAATGTAACCTAGCATGGTGGTTATTTTTCAGCATCTAAATATGTAACATGCATTCAAACAGTAAACTTCTAAAATATTAACATTTAGCATCAGAAAATATATTCTATAGCTTCTAGTTTTAAGTACTTTTAAGTGTGTTACTTTAATTACTTGAGCCATATGTACCACTATTGTTCACGAAGTTTAATTCATTAAATTATACAAAATAAATAAAAAAGTGAATAAAAAAAAACAGTTACCGAAAGAACGACTAAAATGAGAATGACCATTGCACTATTAATATTAGTATCTATTGCTTTGATAATCTGTATTAGTTGCTATCATAAAACATTTTCGCTTGTCGCGATAAGACCGTTCATTATTTATAATAACTCACTGCGGTCACTATGGAACTATCCAATCACAATTAGCTATTAACTTCCTCTACTATCATCATCATAATATTCATTGGGTGGTTCTCTCTGAGCATGTAGTCCTAGGTTTGACTCATAGTTCGGGACGTGTGCTACTGGCTTTTCTCATCAGGAGTTTCTTTTCCGATGAGTGTCTCAGTAGCAGATCCGGAGTATAGACTTGTGCCCGTTGATGACAATAGGCTTATCTGTTGTTGTTTGGAACCTAAACACAACTGGTGAAATGTGGGCATATTATTAGGTACACCCACAGAACAGAAAGAACTTTCTGTCATATCTGTCGTGGTGTTATGTAATGTGAACGTCTAATCCTAAACATGGTCCAGTGAACGGTATAATGAACAGTTTATTCAAAATTTCTTATGTATGAGCATAGTTCTATTTTCACTAAAAAAATATACTGCTGCATTTGCATACAAACGTGCCGGCCGAGCTTGCATCAGATACTCATACAAAAGGAATCTTTTTAATTCGATTTACTATCACAGCCTCGCTTACTCGGGAATTTTCCGGACTTTTCCGAACCATTCCGAACTGCCAACGTCCTATTTCACGAGGTGTTTAATTATCTTAGAGAACTGCATGCAAATAGTAAAAAAAGCTCAGCTCTAAACCATTTACCTGTGTAAATGGTTTAGAGCTGAGCTTTTTATGGTTTTATAAATATTGTTCGATAATCTCATAAACTTGTTAAGGCTTTGTTTATCTTGGTCATTAATAATATGTTTACTTATTACGAACAGTAGTGACAGAATCGGACTATGTTTAATTTTCATGTTATTGCTTTTTGTCATCAGAAATATCGGAGTCTACATTTGCTTTGTTGATGGCAAAATAATAATTACTTCCATTTTATTCCTATGCATTTGAGTAGATAGAGACCAGTTATAGGCACTTTTGAATTGTCAAAAAAAAAAAGATAAAGCTACATTCTAGTCACAAGTTATAGTAACTACCCATTCCAAAGTATAGATCTCTATGGAGAAAAATGTGCAAGAAACTAAACATACTTTAAGTGTGCTTCTAACAATATTGAACAACTCTAGGTTCACAGTATATAATCAACTGTTGTATAAATCGGTATAATTTACTCACTGCAGTTAGATTACACGGCGTTTTTATACGAATATAGTCGGAACCACGACATTGCTACATTAGCACACACATTTACTGGTTTAAAGAAAAATATTGAAATACCTAAACTTATACTGCATTAGACCTCAACTCAGTTGGGAAAAGGCTAGGCAGTTGATGATGTAGTAATAATAGTACTTCCTGACCGTTTTCAGTCACGGCTACCGATCTCTATATTGCACAAGTGTGTGCGCTTGCGCAGGCATAGGTGCACTCTCTGTTGCTTTTTCTCTCATAGTCGGATGGGACGACCATCCGACACTACTGGAGGGAGATCAGGCGCAAGACCAACGGGTAAACGTGCTTTCGAAAAACTACTACTGAAAAACTTGTAATGAAAAAAAGGCAATAGCACTTTTAACCCGACCCGGGAATCGCACCCAAGACCAGCGGGAATCGCACCCAAGACCAGCATAGCTATTCACAATCATTCGATTGTCAGTCGAATCCAATCGAACCATCGTACTATCGAAAATCACTATTCACAAAACCGAAGCCGAGTAGTACATTCGATTGTGATTGCCGACAGCTATGTGCTATTGGAAGTGCAATCCAATCAAAATTACGACGCCATTTTGTACTATACCATAAGTAAGAGTCATTGTTTTTAATTACATGTTTTGTTACTCGACGGATATTCAGTACAATCTACAGTAAAACTTATATAAAACTCATTACAGATAATTTATTGGCTACATGCAGTTTTTCACCACGTGTGTTTATGTACCACCACGTCGATCGAATCTGTGACAACCATTCGATTCAAATATGTGATACTCGAAAAAGTGTAACGATCGATTCGACTTCGATTCGATTGTTTGTGAATAGCTATGCTGGACCCCACGGACCCCTATGGAGATGATGATGTAAGTAATAGGACATCAGTCATACGGTGAAAGCGAAAGGGTAGCCAGGGTAGATCTTTAACCAAAGTTACAATAGCTATTCTGTAAGAAAATCACTCTCGAATCTTCCAAAGTGTATACATGAGTATTAGTGCGTGTTAGTGTACACCTCTGCCTAACCCTTAGAGAATTGAACCGTGATGATATGGTTTTCGGTAATAGACTGCTGTCTAATATTAAACCACACTTCCTTTGATCGGTTTCATAATATTAAGCTCTTCTCAAAGGTAGACGCTCGTTATTAAATGTTATCAGTGCACAAGCAGATATTGTTGCTTGAGCATGTATGCAAGTTAGGAACATCTTGCGTATACGATATACGGTACCATAACACACCCAGCATTGTTTTCGTAAGTAAGATGCAAGTAGGAGATAATAAAATGGGTATTTTTGGCATTTAATAAGATAAATATTACTGTCTCGTTTGTTTTGGTCGCAAGCGTTTGCTGCTGGGCCTAACTTCGATCCACAAGACAGTCAAAGTGACATTGATCAGGATTTCCTCGGTAGCAACAACGGTGTTGAATCGATACGAATCATAAAAGCGCTAATCGATCCGAGACTAGCGCCAACCACATTAAGATAATAGGGTGTTTCACCGAAAAAATCGAATTAGTCTGTCTGTCTGTTAGATTATCGAAAAATATTGGATACGTGTTTTTTGTTTTATCAAATTAATAAAAATTTACGAAAATAAAACGTGTCAAAGATCATGAGTCGTTTTGACGTCACTTTGGGTAAAATAGTACTAACTTTGTGACGTTACCCGACTTGACACGTCTTTTTGAAGCACTGTATCGTCTTTATCTTTTGTTTATGTGAAAAAAGAAAAAATACGTGTCCATTATTTTTTGGAAATCAATCTGACTAATAAGATTTTTTTTTGTGAAATGCCCTATTACTGATTAAAGATAAAACTGGCGATAAAAAGTAATACTCTTAATTTATCAAGTCTAGAATCATAAAAAGTGATTTTAAAAATACTACAGGTTATTTACTAGCATGATAGTGTTTTGGATTTTTCATATTTGATGTGATTTTAGAGTAAAAGAAATAAGATGTGTGTGGCGCTAGTTTCAGTGCTGTTAGCGCCTTAACAACTATTTCGTCAACAAGTATTATTGCGTAAACAACTATTTGACACCCATCAAATACTTGTGTAATAAGGGTAAGGGTACCCCCCATCGGGGCTGCGGGTTGTTCACAAGTTACCGCGGCCTCGACATATAAGGCTCAGAAGGAACATGGGTAGTTTTTACTCTGTAGAAGACTGACATTCCCTTTCGCTCTGTCCAAGGGAGGGGGAGGGGTTATTTGATGATTTCCCTACCCCCCCCCCAAAAAGGTTACCCCCTACTCACCGCATAAGTTGTAATTTACCTTAGCATAAAACAAACATAACATCACGCCTGTAATCTCCGAAGGGTTAGGTAGAACTCATATTAGTATACCCACATTTCGCCGAAAACTTTGTACAATCATAATTTTCCAGGGAAATTCAAGCACTAAGCTTTCCTACTTTAACAAGAGCTTAGGTAAGCAGACATTTTCTTAGTATTGTTTACGTGTACATAGTACATAGCTTTCAACCAAGTTAAGTAATTACTTCTCATTAGTACCCATTTATTACCTAGCTCACAGGTAAACCTCCGGCCTCTTTACAAAGGTCGAGAACTTTCTATAAAAGCAAAGGAAAAATGTTTAGGATTCGAACGACTTTTTCAGTTTTATTTTGCGAACGTAAAAGTTTTTTGCTGGTTCATGAAAATGGTTTTTCCGCTGGTCTGCGATAGATTCTGTTTTTGTTTTTTACTATTGTCAGAAAGTGACTGAAACGCAATAATTAATTTGACAAATTAATATTCATTCCGTAGAAATACTTTGAAAATACGCAACGCTGTAATTTTGTTCATCTTACGTTTTACACGTAACTTGCTACATAAGAGTCTTTTGAGATATTTTTCAATAATTTAAAAGATAAAAGTAAAGTAGGCAACCACCATTTCTCTGATTGTAAGTATATAGTCTAACAAAATCATTGTTTACAGTAACCAGCACCCAGACAAAACAGTGAAATAACAATGTAAGTAAGTATATCTAAGCGGCCAAAACAAAACGTATCACTAAACATATCAGTGTTAACCATACAGTGCATACCCATATCAAGTGTTAGTGTAAAACCAGTGTTATAAGTGTAAGAATAAGTGTTAAAATTGAGTGAAAATGTCTGAAAGATTTAAAGTGACGAAGTTTGAGGAGCCTTCGGGGAAAACGTATAAGAACTATGGAGCGACGTCGGCGGAGAGCGACGTGGAGCTGAAAGGGAAGCTGCTGCCAGATTCAGGTTTGTGGGAAACAATATTGACAGCTAGAGCTACAATAGCGCCATCTACACTAAGAATAAGAACTATTTTTGATTGCGTTCTATACTCTAACAATTTTGAATTCTAGCAGAATGTTATGATACTTATAACGATAGGTACAAGCGATGCTGCTTTCCACACGTTCAGGTGTATTCGTAACGAATGTTGAAAATACTTAAAATTGTATGAAGAGAATTACTTAAACGTCACTTCAATGTGGTACAAAATAGAGTTATAGGTACTGGATGTCTAGCTTCTCTTTGCCGACTTTGAAGTAAGATTAAAAAACGTTAAACGGCTGCTAGAGGTCGTGGTATTTAACTAATCCAATAATTGATCATGATCAAAGTGCAAACCGCAAGTGCATCTAATATTCATTTAGGTACATCATGGCATTTCTTGTGCAAATATGAGCGACTATATAGTTTTTATTGTCATACCTACGTCATACTACCTCAAATAAATAAGCAGTCATGTTTTTAAAGTTATCTTAAGATAAGTTAAGTAATAACCACCTACAGGTATACAGAGCAAGCGCGACGAGTATTTCCATAAACTCTGTAGCTAGGCAGGAAATGAACAGCTGATTTCACGCGTCGTACATAAATTATATTTCTGTTACGGATATTAGCCAAACTATCACAATTTTTACGGACGAAGTCGTGGACGAAGTAATAAATATTTTTCATTTCTCATGCTGTGAAAGTAGGTTATAACATGCCTGCGGAGAGGGTTGAAAGTACTACTTTTCAGCCTTAGAGAGAATCGCTTTCAACTGACAGAGCAGCTGTCAAATTATGATTTTTTGCTTTCTATTTTCACATTTTTATTGAACCATGTTCCGACCGGCCTTTTTTTTTTGGAAGGGTGGGAAATCATCAAATAACCCCTCCCGCTCTTGGGCAGAGCGAAAAGGAGTGTCAGACTTCTACTGACTAAACACCACCCATGTTCCTTCTTAGCCCTATATGTCAAGGCTGCGGGATCTCTTACAACGTTCTCTTACGACGGGCGTCCGCCCTTCCCGGCCCCTTCCTTGTTGCTGACATCTCTTTGAGGCGCGCGTGGATCACGAACGCGCCGTCGACACGGCCTGTCGTCGTCATAAGACTAACGAACGGCGAGCTAGCCTATCATTCACCGTCCACAGGCCCGCGTCTACGGTGGCCGGAAGCCATCACGTGGCCCCCGACGCCCGGAGCGCCTCCCGCGGCGGCTGGGACGAGAGGTTCTCTCCCTCTCGCGTTCCGCCACGTCCTTCGCTAGCATCACTGCTTCGCAGAAGGAGGCGACGGCGTCCCATTCCTCCTCGCCCCGGACCATGGCTTGCACCAGGGCCGGACGCGAGAGGTCGCCGCCGTCAATCGCCGCTACGAGAACACGGCGGGGCTCCGCCCAAGCGCCAAACCCCGTCTCGAGACTAAATAAGTAACTTTTGCCCCTCGGATAACAATTAAAAGGGAACTTAATTATAGGAAAAACTAAACTTGGATTCACTTTTAAGTATATTTGTAATATTAATTTACTTGGGAACAATACAGAGTAATTGACATGTATTTTTTAATTCGATCGAACAACGAAAAAGCCATAGAGTAAGAAAAAGACGCATGTGTCTCCAATGAGGTCCGAGCACAGAGATTGTAGGTCACAGGGCACGCGCTGCGCTTGCCGGAATCTTTACTTCCTTATACAATGGACTATAGAATTTTACTGAATTCATTACTAACCGCATGAGTTATTGAATTAAAATAAATATAAATAAAAAACTAAATCAGTAATATTTCACTTATTGAATTAATTTCATGTTCTCAATTAATAAAATTAATGTAGAGAGGTAAAATAAATAACAATATTCGTATTTTAATGAGTTCTCGTTTTAATTGAAGAATTGAATGGGTGGGGTAAGCGAACTGTGACAACAAATTAACAAAGAAACAAGGATGGGTTGGAAAATTAATGTTCTCGTTATAAACTTGTATTTATGTTTTGTTATAAACAATTAAAGGGAGATAAGGGGGATAGGGTTAAGGGGGGGGGGGATTATAGGAGTTTCTGAAAAAGATAAATATCCTACTAATATTATAAATGTGAAAGTTTGTGAGAATGAATGTGTGGATGTTTGTTACTCTTTCACGCATAAACGGCTGGACCGATTTGGTTGAAATTTGGTATGTAGATAGGTTATACCCTGGATTAACATATAGGATAGTTTTTATCCCAATTTTATGATCCGTGGGATAATTTTCGAGTTGTAGCGGGTGAAGCCGCTGGCAACAGCTAGTAAGTAATATAACAAGATGCCTGACATCCCTGAAGGATTAGGTAGAGGGATACCTAATAGTACAACTACAGTTTCGCTAGTAAGGCGGCTTTTCCACCAGAGATGTGCTATGCAGCTATACTGTGAAGATCTAATAGCTAAGCTGTGAAACTATGTGACCGATTCCACTGATACTAAGCTATGTTGCGGTGCGAGTACGATGTTCTATAAAGATGCGCGCGAGGAAGATGTACAGCTCAAGCTATGCGGCGAGGGCAACCATACTGTAGGCACTCGGCTCTGCACATAGCTACACCACTTGCGACGACCCATAGCAGGCATCCATAGCACGAATCCATAACACTCATCCATAGCACGCATTCTTCCATATAAAAACATATCTTAGTTGAATCAGTTTCCAACAGTGCTATGTGCACCAATGAATATGATTGGTGGATATCAAACGCATCCATAGCGACGTACCATAGCACATCTCTTGTGGAAAAGCACCCTTATGGTTAAGTCTCGTGTAATAGAGGGCGAACCCATTGCCATCAACCGGGCACATAACTAAACTACGTAAATGCTGCTGTGGAATAGAGAAGTATAGAAATAATTGTGGAATAGGTCTATTACAAGTCTCTGAATCATCATCACACTAATATTATAAAGGCGAAAGTGTATGTTTGTTACATTTTTAATTTTTTTTTTTTTGGCGGTTGGAAAATCATAAGAGAAAGGTACAATAACTTGATAAAGTACTGAAGTTGATCATGTAATATGTAATATTCTCCCACCAGCACTATGAGAACGAGAGGAGGCCCGTGTGAACATGTTGCATGTTGTGGGAACATTAGGTATAGGTAGGTTGATTATTATAATTGACACGTTAGTCTTATCAAAAAGTGCTCATGGGCAACGGTTGCAAGCGCGACTGCTGCCTATGAGGTCTTTTTTTATTTTTTGGGTGGGGTTGGGAAATCGTTAAATAACCCCTCCCGCTCTTGGGCAGAGCGCAAGGGACTGTCAGACTTCTACTGACTAAAAACCACCCATGCTCCTTCTTAGCCCTATATGTCAAGGCCGCGGTAACTTGTGAACAACCCGCACCCCCGACGGGATGTTTGTTACTTCTTCACTAAAAAAATACTGAACGGATTTGGATAAAATTTTTACACAGATAGTTTATAACCTGGATTAACACATAGGATAGTTGTTATCCCGATTTTATCTTCCCGTGGGATAATTTTCGAGTTGCAGCGGGCGAAGCCGCTGGCAACAGCTAGTAATTAATAAACCCAATTCGTGCGAACTGAAATGTTCCCGAAATTAAAGGGTTGTTTAATAAAGTTGAATGATGTTTTATTAAAACGCTTAAAAAACGGGAAAGTGTTCAAAAATTAAATTCTAATAAGAGTAAAAAGGTTTTATACATAATAACTTGTTAAAAACCTATTATTTTTTATGACTCCTCATAATTTGATGGGGTGAGTTAAAAATGGCGTTGATTGTTGAAAACCCATATTTTTTTTAAAAACCTAGGTACTTACTACGAAATTATATTTTACATTACAGCTTTAATAACTTGATTATGTTTCTTTTATTTTTCAATTATTCAACTAAAATAACAGTTATCGTTTAACAGTGAAAACAAAATATAAACGCGAAAGTAACTCTTGTCTGTCTGTCGCACTTGCACGTCAAAACTACTGAACCGATTTAAGTGAAATTTGGTTCACAGATAGTCTAGAGCCTGAGAAAGGACTTGAACTTATTGATGAGTAAAAAGGGTTATAAGGCATTGAAAGGGAGGATGAAAAGCTCACTTTTGGTAAAACGGGCGAAACCGCAGGCATCAGCTAGTTTACCATATTTAAGGGGTATCATATTCCCGTCGGGGCTGCTGGCTTTTCACAAGTTACCGCGGCCTCGACATATAGGGCTCAGAAGGAACATGGGTGGTTTTTACTCAGTAGAAGTCTGACACTCACTTTCGCTCTGCCCAAGAGCGGAAGGGGTTATTTGATGATTTTCCACCCGCCAAAAAAAAAAGGCTTTCAAAGTTGGTGAACGCACCCACGATACAGGAGAAATTCCTAGTGTAGGGCAACGTTTTTTTTTTTTAAATAAGGGGAGGATGAAAAGCTCACTTTTGGTGAAACGGGCGAAACTGCAGGCATCATATTAACCAGTACTAAATGGGCTATGAAGGTCATATAGGCAGTTGCTCCATGGAAAATACTGGTTAGTAATACTGGGTAGGTGGTAGGTACTTTAAATTGTTACTGGTAACAAAGTTAGGAAAAGATTAAGCAGATGATGATGATGACATTGACGGGAAGTCCATACAAACCAATGTTATGCTGTCCTAGAAAATTATAACTGTACTATATGATGCCCGAGGCTACGCCCGTGTAGATGTCTAAAACTAGACAAATTATATACTAAAACCTTCCTCGAGAACCACTCTATCTATTGGTGAAAACCGCATGAGAATCGCTTCAGTAGTTTCTCAGTTTATCGCAAACAGACAGACATACGTGGCGGAGGACTTTGTTTTATACTAGGTAGTGCTATGTCTCAATGTGTCCTTTCTAGATGTACACTAATAATATTCTCCAATCAACATTTCTCACGACCTGATACCCACATGCACACACAGACTGATTCAGTCAGTCAGGCGTCCTTCGAGCGTAGAATCTGAATGCGCCGAGCGGCAAATTGCTCACATCACATGCTCATGTATGCAAAGAGTCAAGCATCATTAAACTGTTACTTACTTCATTTACATGCGATTAAGTTACTAAACGCCACTGCATTTATTTATGGGTTAATTTGCATTTAGTACAGCTACGAATTATTTTTGGCATGTTAGTTTATTTAAATATTTAAATGAACTGTACGCGAGCATGTATTGAATGAATAAAGTTAGCAAAATTCAAAAGCCACTTTTAGTGATAACGGTTCTACTTTTCTACACTAATCTACACTAATATCACTACACTACTCTACTATACAGGGTGTAAAGCAACCTTTAACACATACTTCAACCAAGCCTTCAGTACATCAAACTAAATACCCCTACGCAAAAATTTTTGCTGGTGAACGACTTTTTTTTGGGGTCAAAATTTCATTTTACGGCAAAACTCAAGGTAGCACTCTTAAAACATTGTGCTAGTGGATGCTTTGAATAGTAAAAGGGTTATGGAGGTAATTTAAGTAAAGTTACTACCTGAAAAACTAGTATTTATAAAAACAGCTGTGTAAAATTTGGAACTTTGAACCCCAATATCTCCGTAACTAGGGGGTTCCCAGGTATGGTTTAGAACAAAAAAAATATAGCAGTGGTGGGGAGAACAAGTGCCCATCGTTTGCGTTAGGGGTACTTTTACACCCTTTATACTATTCTACAGAGGAAAGATTTGTTTGCTTGTTTGTAACGAATAGGCTCCAACACTACTGGACCGATTTAAAAAATTCTTTCACAGTTGGGAAGCTACACTATCCCCGGGTGACATAAGCTACTTTTTATCCCTGTATTCCCACGGGAACGGGATAACACGGGTGTAACCGCGTGACGTCCGCTAGTGAGATATATTTCGTAACAGTCATCATCTGCCTAACCTATTCCCGCTATGTTGTAATTGGTTTTCTGCCTAACCCGATGCAGCCGAATACCAGTATTTTACACGGAGCGGATGCCTATCTGATACAAACAACCCAAGATCTTCAAATGATAACCGGGATCAACGGCTTAACGTGAATTCTGAGGCACGGAGGAAATTCGGATTGTAATGGGTTACCACCAATCCAAGGACCAAGATAGACGGCAAGAAAGCGCGGCTTAACCTGAAAATTGACCCGAAAGACTTTTATTATGTAGATACGACCATATCGTAAGACCCATTACGTAAGAGTATAGCTTCCAAATTACTCAATACATTACAATTTCTAAAAGTGTTCGTGCCTGGATGTGTCTGTCATTTTACTATGCAAACGAATTAAAATTCCTACTAAGGTAGTTAACAAAAAAAAGATTTCCTAGAAATATTGAACCCGTATTTTTTATTTTTTCACGTAAACAAACAATGAGTATGATACAGTGCTTTGAAAACTCGTGCGACGTCATTTTCTGTATGGCATTTTTACCGGCCATTGACGTCACAATCCCCACTCAAAACTTTGACACGTTTAATCTTCGTAATTTTTTATTGATTTGATAAAATAAAAAACACGTATCCAATACTTTTCGATAATCTAACAGACGGACTAATTAGAAAAACATTTTTTTTTGTCAGTAAACATCCCTATTCATTTTCATAAACTCCTCTCTCACATACATCATACACCGTCTGACAAACAAAACTAAACCATAACGCTCTCCACATTTTCTTATGCAACTCGCACTCCATACAAAACATTGCAAGAAACACACATAGGGTTGCTAAACCCCCCGCTCGTTCCTCCCTCACATTCCTTTGTTAACTTTGAAGGGGACCCGGAAAATGGATCCAGTTTTTGAGGCGTTACTTAAGTGATGTGGTGTAGCAAAAAATAAAATGTGACAACCCTGGTTTGTGGTTGAGTTTGAAGTGAGTGCTTGGACTTGTTTTAATTTTAGAAGAAGAGAACATAACATTACATGACGACTGTTACTTCAAAAGGTTAGACAGAGGTGTACTTAATAGTACCTATACCAACACTTCGTCAGTTATATTTGAAGGGAACCTGGGAACCCCCAGTTACGGAGATATTGGTGGTCGAAGTTCCAAATTTTTCACAGCTGTTTTGTAAATACTAGTTTTCCAGGTTATAACTTTACTTAAATTACCTCAATGACCCGTTTACTATTCAAAGCATCCACTACCATAATGTTTTAAGAGTGCTACATTGAGTTTTACCGTAAAATGTGATTTTTGAACCCAAAAAAAAAATCGTTTCCCAGCAAAAAAAATTGCGTAGGGGTACTTTGTTTGATGTACAGAATACTTGAAGGATCCATTTACACCCTGTGAAATCACCCATGGTCGTTCTTAGCTCTTCGTGTCCGGGGCCGCGGTATCTCTTTCAAACAACCCGCAGCCTCGGCAGGTGTCGGACCTTGTGTCGGCCCGGCAATGTTGCTGAAATCTATTTGAGGAGCGCGCGAAACACGAACGCGCCGTAGATACGCCCTGTCCTCACCGTCCACATGCCCGCGCCTAGAGTGGCCGGAAGCCATCACGTGGCACCCGACGACGCCCGGAGCATCTTTTGCGGCGCGCGGCGGCTGGGATGAGAAGTTCTCTCCTTCTCACGTTCTGCCAACACCATACCATTGCACTCACGACGATCTCTATTTGTACAGGAAATCTATGCAAAGCGAGGCCATTCGATATGGAAATTAGTAGCTTGAAGAATTATGTGTCGCCGTGTGTACGCACTAAAGTACGTCAACGCGAATAAAACCGCGTTGACAACATTACCGGTATTTCCCACGACTGGCGTGTCTCGGGATTATTACCCCGTGTACACCTAGCAGTATTCTGTGTATAGATTTGCTGCAAACATATTTTTACGCGAATCGTTTAGTAAAATAAGGTAAGTAATAAAATAAGAACAGGGAAGTTTTATTGGATCGTGGAGTTTATATGTGACATGTGTAGGACCTGTATTTTTACCCGACTACGGCGAAGCCAAAAGGAAGGGTAATGATTTTGGCAGTCTATGCATGTATGTATGTAAAAGTAGAAAACAAGAAAATAATTTGTATATTTCTATTTAAATATAAGTAAAATTATTATAGAGGTCAGTCGTAGTCGCATGCCACCTTGCTAATGGCAACAGCAGCTGACTTCTGTATCAATGAAAACACCATTAAGGAGCATCAGGTATCAGTGGCATGCGACTACGGCGGTCCTCTATACTCATTTTACTTACATTTAAATAGAAATATACAAATTATTTTCTTGTTTTCTACTTTTAAGACCGCGGTTTGTAGTCGGGTTTTACTTATTTTTTTTATGTTTAGGACATAAATAATCTCCATAAAGGTGTCATGACTTTAGTGGTCGTAAGTGCGATTGCTGAGCAAGAGATCCTGGGTTAGATTTCCGGGTCGGGCAAATTGTCATTAGGATCTTCCATTAGGTTCTTAGGTTCTTCCATTAGGAATCTCTTAATGGCAGCCCCAAAAATAACTAACAAAAACAAAATAACAAAAAAAAAACAACAAAATATGAATGTACTAATTGATATGTCTCTGCGTAGCCTTTCAGAGATTAGAAGCATGACTATGTTAACACAAATTCGAAAGGTAGCATTAACTTGAAGGCCCACCGATCATAGCATTTGAAAAAAGCAAAAACAAAGTTCGAAAACAAAGTTACTTTATTGAAATAGTAAGTTTTTCATCTATGCCATCACTAGTTTTCTTGACTTGACTCCACCTAATGGAACAAAAATCTACCCTTATTGGAGGGAGGGGGGGGTCTTACGGTTTGTATGAAAACTTAATGTTTAAGTTTAGAAACTTGACATTAATACTTAAGCTATTAAATAATAAAGACCGTAATTTTCCAAAAACTACCTTTATAAGACGGTGAACGGGTGTTAAAATTATAATAGGAAAGTACGAAGTCGGCAAAGAGCGAGTCCATTAAATGTCCAAAACTTAAACAGTCTTACAATTGAATATAAAACATAAAAAGTTAGTCGTAACCCGTTTTCGCCGTCGACCGGTAAAATTCTCATGAGAGTGTCAGTGTAACCACGTTGGATAGCTATCACGATTTCAAAAGAATGGAAGAGAATCGTGGGAGGGTTTTAAAACCAGACAGTTTATTCGAAATGCATTATTCTTTGCTTCAGAGATAAAAGCTTACTATGCATACGAGATTAAAGTCAGAAAGTTTAACTTTGAATATTTTCTACTTTAAAACTTAAACATTGGCACTCAACTTTACTCGACATTTTGAAAAATTAACGTGACACAGTATTTACTACTTTGTTTATTTGTTTGCTTTGTTGTTATATGTGGTTTATTTTTATGTTATGTTTCTCTTTTTATTGTTTACAACGCTAGTGTCATAATTTACCAGATTGTCTCTTTGAGTTTCTGTGGAAAACGTGGTTGATTTCACATTTGTATTATTTCTGTATCCTATTTTTCTATGTAAGTCTTAATGTGTAATTGTTTGTTTTCCCAAATAAATAAAATAAAAAATAAAACACATAGCACTGGGTCTAAAAGCATGACATTTTACACAAGTTTTGTTTGATCGTTCATCGGTTGAGGAGGTTATCAATCAATTTGCCTAGCGTTTTTCCAATCTACTTTGGGTCCGACTTCCTGACTAACAGTATGCACCTGACTACCAGTACTTTACATGGAGTGACTATCAGATTTTGACCTCCACAACCCAGTAACTGGATAATAAGGAGGGTGTGTAGTAAGGAGTACCACTCCTTGGTTAGACTCTTTGTCGGACTTTCGGGCTTCTGAGCAATCGTAACGACTGTCAACGACAAATGATCGCCGGGACCAGCAGGGCTATTACGTATCTTTTAAATGACAGTGGCTATCATATAGTGTCCATCAATTAACTGTCAAATCGTTCCATTTTGTACTAAACCATAACCAATTAGACAGTTAATCCATGGACATTTAAAAGATAAGCAACAGCCCTGCTGGTGGTTTAACGTATTTTTCGAGACACGGAGGAAACTCGGTACTTAATGATGGTCACCCATCCACAGATCAACCTCAGCAAGCAGTGCTTAACCTTGACGATCGACGGGGTTACATAGGGTAGACAAGTTTGTACTCGTATAATTACACAGTCACCTAACATTGCTACACAGCCTAATAGATTCTAAAATACGCCTCCTTTTGACTTGTTAAATCGATAAGATGTTTGCTTAAACGTAGGTCAATGCCAGTTAACTTCGTTAGGTCAAGATTAAATACCCAAATGTCTGGGTAAACTGTTAACCGTTCGACGTACCCTTGTGGCTGTCGGAAGGGCGATTAGGTAACTGACTACTGATTAAACTACAAACACTTGTCGTCAACAGCTTCGTTGTTCTAGTGGTCGCGACTGTGGATTTGCGTTTGGTTGGTACCAATAAGTTGTGTGGAAATCGGTTATCGTGGTATGAGCATGTACTGCGGTGTTATGAGGAAAATGTCGTGAGGACGGATTTGAGTATGAATGTGGACGGGTATAAGAGTAAAGGAAGACTAAAGATATGATGGACGGAGTGTGTTAAGAATGATTTGGCAAGAAAGTAGGTGTCTCATGAGATGACGAGAAACAGAGAACGCGGCGGCGTGCAATCGTTGTTCCGTGATTCGGAGTCACGTGCATTCTTTGAAGCGGTGTGCGTCGCTGTGTGCTTTCGTGCTCGCGGTGCTCGTTGTTGCTGGCATTCGGCGGCGTGTGGTTCGGCGTGGTAGCTTTCGGAATGACGTATTGAACTCGTAGTTTTGTTTTTATGAATTGTTCTTCTGACATTCAAAAAGGTCCCTAAAAAAAAAAGGTTCCTATAAAGGTTTAATTGAAATAAATGCTTTGAGTTTGAGAATACATGTTGCGCCGACCCCAAATGAATTAGGATAAGGGGCAAGGGATACATGAGACTTGAACATTACCAAAACGCCCTTCGACACTTACCTACTAGAGTTTAGTTGGGAGGAAACAGTGGCGGAACAAAGTCACTCGCAACACATCTGTCTGTTAGGTTCGAACAATCAGATTCTATCTAGCCCTTCCAGAAATGAAGTGATGTTGACAAAATATTGATAGAAATCATTCATACTTCAGCTATCCCTCATTATACCTAAATCTCTCACATTATTTCAGACTCTAGCTAAATTACTATTCTCTGAATAAACATTGAAAACTAAATCTTGACTAAGAAAGTCTACACGTGAGGCGACTGCATACAGTAAACAAATATTAGTTGAAGACTTGAGAGGAAGTGTCGGAAATGGAATATAAACAGAATGGGACATTTCCGTTTGTTATCGACTTCCACGAACGGAACAGCTTCAAAGTAATAAAGGGCGAAACTAGGTCAGCTTACCTGGTTGTTTGTCCTATAAATTGATCACTATAGAACCATTCCAGAAATAACTCTATTATAGATATTTTTCATAATATTTATCAAAAAGCTTTCTGTAAGGTATCAGAAAACTGGCCAAGTGCGTGTCGGGCTACGCACAATGAACGGATCTGTAGTCGGAATGTGGACCGCAATAGTCCTGAAAAACAATATCTTATAGCGTGTTTTCATCTGTTGGTTGCATAATTTTACTACACTATTGTATTAATGCACAGTTTCCGATGTAGATTATTTTTCATCAATCAGTTTCCGAGTAAAACGGGTCTGTGATCCGGGTAGACCAACAGTTGGTCAGAAGGACAAAAGGACTCTACAAAAATTTTAAAGGTTCTGTATTGGTTACCCAACCCTAAAAATGGTTCAGTAAGCTACGTCACAAAACAAAGTATCTATACTAAAATTCGAGAGAAACCAATTTCGCTAATGGGATGGCAAACAAACAAACAGTCTTGAACGTGAAGTCGTTATTATAAGTTTCATATTTCATAGGTACAGACCAAACAACTGTTATAATTATAACTAGTAGGTACTATCGTCATGACGGTTGTAAATATTATTAAAAAAGAAGACAAACTACATTATAACGTATTTATGGGGTAATTTGGACATTTAATCTGCGAAAAACGATTTTTTTGTTTCTTCCCAAATATGCTCACGAACGTTAAACTTATTGCAATCATTATGAGTTTATTCCATTTCGTCATGGTTCTGAATCGTTGGCATAGTCCAAAATTGATTTGTGGGACTACGTATGCCTTTATTCTTTTCTTTGCTTTGTATAGATTTATGTGACTTTAAATTACTTTATTCGTCATGTTCCTCAGAAAAGTTAATAACGTTAAAAGTGCGTAGTAATCTTTACCGGACTTTTGAACAGATGTATGAAATTAAGTAAATGATTATATTGAGTTCTGTCAGTCTCGATTGTTAAACCATTTCAGCACCTCCAGCATTTATGTGCTGGATGTAGTAAGCGAAACATGTAAAACCTTTTATTTTTAAGATCATATTGTACCATATTTCATACAAATAAAGAATCTTCAATCTTGAATGTTTTGTTTTTGTTCGGTTATCCGTAATGTACAAAACATTCGGTAGCATTCGGTTTTTCCCGAAGCCAACTAATAACGTATCGTGAGTCAACACGAATGTTTGCTAGCAATAAAGCTGCCTTGTTTGTTCATATGCCCAGCGTTGAACATGTGCTAGAGTTGCGTCGAGTCCAGAGATAGGACATTTATTTAGGTCAATATTTGGTCATGGTTATCGAAGTTGCTTATCGGTAAGTTTTGACCCATTTTATTACTAAGTTTGAGGGCCAACTGTTGGATAACCCAGATTATCCCTGTGTCTGAGTTACTACTATATGGTACAAGACTAAAAAGAGTTTATCTACAAGCTATTTATTATTTAACATAACATTAAATCCCGTCTAATCCTCGAAGAGATAGGCAGAGCTGTACCTAATAGCTGTACCACATTTCATCAGGTATGTTCAAGTCCCATTTAACAGGAGGCGAGTCCCGATTGATGGCAATAGCCACCAATCGGGCACAAATCCAGACCCCGTGGGAGCCTCTGAGAATTGACTATTTACTCGTATTACCTAAGAAGTAAAGCGCATTCTACCAAAGATGAATACACCCTTTGTGACTTTTTGTACAGAGTATAAACGTAAAGTAAGTTCAAACGAACTTAAAACTGAAAATACTCTTTTATATTTAACGACGCGAGTCCGTACTAAGCCCGCAGAAATATTCAGGAATAAAAAGAGACGCGATTGGTTTACCGTATACAAGACAGATCTTTTCAATGTTACTGAAAGTTTTCCTCGATGGAAAGTCTTATATCAATTTTACCTTTAGATGTGTATTTTATACGGGATGGCGGAATGCGGGAAGACGGTAGTCTTCCACTTTATTTGAAGTGTTTAAAATAAACTGTATGGCCAAGATACAAAACCGCCAAGAGTGGAGAGATTTGAAAGAGATCTCTTACTAAGGTACTCAGAGAAAAATGATTACTTAGGCCGTCACTTAGAGATTTGACATACTTTTGTATGACAAAACTGTCAAAACCTTTAGTAAGTGATGGCCTTAGTAATCATTAAAGCTCTCTGAGTGCGGCAGTTGGACTTAGCCAATGCTGAGTGTAGGTGGCCAATGGTTGAAGAAGAAGATTAATGTATATTTTGCATGATTTTTCGAGATTTAACGGTATAAACCCGTCTATTTTGAAAACAATCCTGTCTGCCATAATATAAACTAGGCATTTCAAACATTATTGTTCCCACAAATGCAAATAAACGTTATGAGAATGTCATATGAGAGCCAGAGGCTTGCCACTAATAAATTTATCTCGGTGAGGTAGGTAGCATTATTACATTCAGTATGCCGCATGGAATGCCTATGCAATAGTTTGTTTACATAGTGGATTTTGACGTGTTTAGTTTATTAGTGTTTTTTTTTTGTAACCAAGGAAATTTAAATTTTTATAATATATATAAAATATATTTTTAACAAAGTATTTTGTATTTTTGAAGTCAGTCTCTTTTGCAGTGCCTCAATTAGACAGGACCGTAAGCAACAAAAACAATAATTTTAATGCTAACTGTAGGTACATTTTTCAAAATCCTTGAAAGTAGATATTTTTTTAAAATAATGTTTGGATAGTATTTGAAAGGTCAAGGTACCTCTTAGTGACCCATCTCGCATTCCACCCAGCAGGGCTATTGCGCATCTTTTAAATGACAGTGGCTAACCTATAGTGCCTTTCAATTACTGTCAAATGGTTCCATTTTGTACTAAACCATAACAAATTTGACAGTTAATCCATAGACAATATAATAGCCACTGTGATTTAAAAGATACGCAATAGCCCTACAGAATGTCTAAAATGGCCATGGAATCATGTTAAGAATTTCAAATTTTAACGTGATTCATATTTAGATTCTGCGTGGATTCTGATAAAGCGGCCATTTTAGACCCGCTGTATTTGTGCAGCTCGAATTTTCATTGACCAACGAGCGTTTTCTATTCGACAATTCTCCGAATATGACAATGACAGGAACATTGTCATATTCGGTGAATTGTCGCATAGGCAAGCACCAAAATTATCGGTTCATGCCGAATGTAATTAATGTCCATCTAATTCATCAATAACCGCAACTAAATTACAGGAACTGTCCATCATTTCATTACGAAGTATCAGATATCATGCGTTCGTATGAATGTGCATATTATAGGTATTTACTACATAAATGGAAATAATTAAATATGTATGTAATTAAATACAGCATAATGACATGTTGATTAAATTAATTAATTACATCGTCGTTAATTTAAAAAAGAGGCCTGATAATGTCAGTTTTTGAGGGAGCGTATTTCTGGTTTTACACACAGTTCTTTTACCTTAAAATATATATATTTTTTTATAAAACTTTGCCGCACTTTAGGAATTTCTCCTGTATCGTGGGTGCGTTTACAAACATTTAAACTCACAAACACACCCATTCTGTTGCCCTTATTTGGCACCTGCCGTGCAGCATGTATTCTTATTCAATGTTTTTGCATTACTCGTTATCTCAGCAGTCACTTCTTTCTTCTTCTTTTGTCTTCCTCTACTCTTATAACCGTCTACATTTTCATCATTGTTCCTCTTCACATAACCATATGTCTGCTACTGCCGTACTCAGAGATATTTAATGATTACTTAAGCCGCAACTTAGTAAAGGTTTGACATATTTTTGTATGACAAAACTGTCAAAACCATTACTAAGTGATGGCCTAAGCAATCAATTAAAGCTCTCTGAGTGCGGCTCTGAGTATCAAGTAATTATACGCTCAGGACGGACGCCTGTCTGTTAGTAACTAAATTCCTGGTAGGTGACAACCCTATGATTACGCTAATATGGTAATCATTAGACATAATTCAGTGAGGTTAGTTAGGATACGCTGACCACAATACAATGTCCTTTGCACAATGTGTTACATGTTATGTAAACAAATAGAAGTGTTTTTTTTTATCGTATTGCCTGTTTATGTAATGCGGTTGTTGACCTAAAGTTACTATATGGACATACTGAAATGCTTTTTGAAGTTTTTTCGAACTGAACCAAATCATCAGTATAAATAAAAATCAATGCCACTTTTCGTTGTAATTTTATAAGTCAAGAACGGGCTCACCTATCCAAACCAAATGTTTAGGCTTTGTTCGGACTATTTAGTAGATGGTTTATGTGAAGTTTGCACAAAATCGATTGAGCGGTTCTTCATTTATCACATTATTTGTAACAAATGAATTCAATAATGGCGGATCATTTTGTTAATGAGGATTTTGCTGTCTTGAACCTGGTAGGTGGCGCTGCTGTCCGGGCAGTACGACGTCTGCCAGGTCCGCTAGTACGATATAAATAGCATCGCCATTGTAACCATTGAATTAGCAATACTGTAAAGCAGTTGTGTATTAATTTAGGTGAACAAAGCATTTTCTATTCCATCCGAAGGTCATGGTCTACGTCTGAGCAAAATTTTGAACGAAAAATCTTAACAGACAGACAGGGTTACTTTCGCATTCATAATAGTATTATTAACAATAGTTTGCCATATTTTATTTGATAACGAAGCTTAACTTAAAAACAACATCATTAAAACATGTTAACTTTCTTACATAAAAAAACAAAGCAAGCAAATAAAATGCAGGTAGTTTAAAAAAAATGGCCGCCAACCTCTGAATAACTCCTCCAACTAAATGTATGACGCATTTCCCCTAAACCGGTCTCTTTGCGAGGCTTTCAGTTTTCAGTGCAATGCTTCACTTTTAAACTTAAAAAGCGGAGTTTCACCTATGTGGAAATACTGAAAAAAAGGAAAAACTGGACCGAAGTGGAATTATGCAGTGACACGAAACTCCAGGAATACCGACAACAAGTTGCCTGGTCCTAGGGTTGTTGAAATATAGGATTGTGTCCGTTATATAAATGTAGGTCAATTTAATGAAGTAGATACTTACTTGAATGCTTGCCACGTTGGTTGAGTGGTCGCAAAGGTGACTGGTGACCTTGAGGTCCTGGGTAATAACCACGTTGTAACCTAGTATTCGAACCCAAAGGTCTCATGATGAGAGAAAGGCTTTCAATGAGCATAAGAGTCAGTAATTAATTCTTCATCACATTAATGATTCGCCATCGTTCACAAAAGGTTACCTATTTATATATTTTTTGTAATTGTGATATTTATTATGGCTACTAATTTGAAGTTTGGATGATGTTAATCATAATACACTTCTCATCAAAAAAATCGAAACACTTTCGTTTTTATTGTTTTTGTCCTAATTTTTTACAAAAGAGAATTAATTCCATGAAAAAAAATCATTATTGTGTAGCTGGCAGTTTGGTCATTACAGTAAGAAGAAAAAAAACAAAATTCGAAATTAGAATTTCATTTGTTTATCCTATAAATGAAATTAATCACTGTTTTGAGACAAATGTGTATTTAGGGTTGGAGTACGTTTCTCGTTTAAAAACTAAAAATTTGCGCTTGTCTTTAAACTTTTTGTTTCTTATTTCATTTACTGTGACTTTGGGACGTCTGAAAAAACTTTTTTTTCTAAAACATATGGATACTTCGCCCGCAGAAGCCGCCCAAGTGGTGGCATTGCTGGATTCTGGACTTAGTCAGCGTGTTGTGGCTGCAAGATTGCATCTAAGCTTATCATCTGTTCATAGAGTCTACAAACGCTATCGGGAGACTGGTTCATTCACGCGCCGTTCAGGATCTGGCAGGAATCGGGTCACTTCTGAGCGAGATGATCGATTTATTGTAACAACTTCTTTACGAAATCGACGCCTTAACGCTTTTCAACTGCAGCAGCAGCTTTGCGTTGTACGAAGAGTAGCTGTAAGTGACTCTACAATAAGAAGAAGGTTGAAGAAACGCGGATTGGCACCGCATAAGCCAGCGAATGGGCCGAAATTAACTACAGACCATCGAAGAGCGCGCCTTAACTTTGCTCGCGAGCACCTAACTTGGTCATACCTTCAGTGGAGCAAAGTACTGTTTTCTGATGAGTGTAAAATTATGCTGTATGGTAACGACGGAAGGAACAAGGTCTACAGAAGAGATGGAGAACGCTTTGCACAATGCTGCATTGAAGAAAAGGTCAGCTATGGTGGCGGTTCGTGGACGGTTTGGGGAGGAATCAGCGCCGACGGTAAGACAGAACTTGCCTTTGTGTCTGGGCCACGGCTGCCTGCACTAAACTCTCATCGGTACATCGAACAGTGTCTTGAACCTCATGTGATGCCCTATGCACATTTTATTGGCAACGACTTCATATTCATGCACGACAATGCTAGAGCTCACACCGCGGGCGTCGTACGAGATTATCTTACCGAAGTCGGTATCTCCATTATGGTATGGCCAGCAAGAAGCCCGGACATGAATCCCATTGAACATCTATGGGATGAATTAAAGAGACGAATTCGAGCAAGAGATCCAGCCCCAGAAACACTTAGCCAGCTGCAAAATGCAATCCAAGAGGAATGGGATAATATACCACAACATGTGATCGTGACTCT